>CM022297.1:341266951-341866951 GCA_011799875.1 Thinopyrum elongatum | reverse complement strand
ACTCGTCCTCTCTCACGCACACTGGCAGTACGTGCATGAAGCGAAGATGTGCACGCATGCACTCATTCCCTCGCACGCACACGCGGGTACACGGTGGGATGCATTTTTGTACGAAGATCCACCCCATGTGATAATTTGATGCGCGTAAAGTCGTTCACTTCATTGATGGTCAATTAATACAGTGCATGCAAATCGAGTGGACGTGAGGGAGGAAGTAGTTGAGAATGACATTACTACTCCACTACGTGCATGCGAGTAGTTAAATCATGGGTTGCTACTTTCATTGGTCTCCTTCGTATTTTGTGCTAATTTTTACCATAATTTTAAGTAACCCAATATTTATGCATGTCATAAAAATTAATGTAATCGAAAACTATGTTCAAATGTGATTCTAATGATATAATTTTTGGTGACATGCATTAACATTTTCTTAGTTAAATTTTTGGTCAAAAATTGGCACAAAATAAAAAGGGGGCCAATAAACCAGGACGCAGGCAGCATGATCAATTTTTGCCTGGGTTACTGTTGGTGTCCTTTGTATTTAAATATGGACGGAGTGGAGTACTACTCTTTATCTTAGCCTCATAGGGCTCTCCCAGCACCTATGCTCGCCTCCCCGCCTCGCCCACCGGATCCCGCCATGGATAATCCCTTAGATCCCAGGATCCCATGGGCTGCCCTCTCGCTGCGGCCCGCAGCACTGCCGCCTTTGAGCAAAACCCACATGTGTTTCAGAGGGGATCCATTGCTCTGGAATGACATATCGGTGGCGCCAGAGGACATGCCAGGGCTGCGTTTCAGGTGGTGGGCAGCAAGGGCAAATCGGATCGAGGAAGCATCGCATCGATTGGAGACAAGTTCGAAGGAGCTGCGCCTGGTGAAGCACAAGGCGGAGGCGCAAGTCGATCTCAGGGGAGAGATGCTGAGGGATGTCAGCATCTGGCAGCGTCGCGTTGATTTCGAGCTGGGGCTAATGGCAGAGATCATATTCACGGAGTCGACTGCGAAGGAAAGAACACGCATGCCTGCGGAATGGCATGAGCAGCCGGTGCAACTGTTCAAATGGGCGGTAGGAGAAGCCAAATTGCGGGACCAGCTGCGGCGGTGCTGCTGGGCATGCATCGTAGGCGAGGTGAGCTGCCCTCCTTCCCTGCCAGCGATGCAGTGACCTACTCGGTTGCTGTTGCAGTGAACTTGCGGCGCCATGGCGGTTTGCAACCGTGACAATCACTCCATCTATATGTATTGTATTCCTGTGAAAATACTTGGTCGTTTGGAAAAAGATGGTAATTGATTTATCACTAGTTTTTGACTGCTTGGTCGTGACAATCACCCGAAGCCACAACCAGAAGTCTTCATCGCGTAATACTTACGGTCGGTCGCACCAACAGACAGTCGGTCGGACCCGCGACACGCATCGGCTTGGTCTGACATGTACGACCAGTTACATCACTGACTTGTGCGACCGCACTTGAGCAGTAGTACTTGAAATTTGTGTTCCAGGAAACACATCGGGAGCCGTTTCGGGCCTCGAAACCAAAACCATCAATTAATCTTTAGCTTGTTCCCATCACATTCCAAAGTAGTACTACCATGCTATAATTAAGTGCAAACCTGCTCACACCTAGTACGTATCAAACCTGAACGTGTTCCCACTATGCAGATTTTAGTACTAGTGCTAGTACTAGGTTATAAAAAGGGGAACTACCTAGCCGAAAATCACTCTACCTTCGTCCTCATAAGTCTTTCTTGTTCGTCCGTCCTTGCCATGGCTGGTGTGCAGAGCTCTAGGTCAAGAACTACTTGTAGCAAGGGAGCGGCGACCAAGGCCACGGAAAAAAAAGAGAGGGCTCGCCGCCTTGCAGAGACCTCGAAAGATCACTCACGGGCAGGCGAGGGCTCCCAGGAGCGCCCTAGACGCGGAGGCGAACATGCCGAGCTGGCGGTGCTGGAGTCGTTATCCCTCGACGACATGCCTGATCAGCTCAATAAGCAGAAGGAGTTCATCGACGGCTTGGTGGAGCTGCTGAAGGAGAGCCTCGACGACATGCCCGCTGAGCTCAATAAGCGGGAGGAGTTGACCGCCGGTTTGGTGATGCAGCTGAAGGAGAGCATTGCCTCAGGTAAGAAGGCGACCGGCGAAATCCTGCAACTTCAGGAGGACAAGGCGAAGCTCCGCCACGAGCTCGACCTGCTGAAGGAGGAGAACGCCGGCTGGAAGAAGCTGCATGAGAAGAGTAGTTCCTTGGTGAAGATGCTGCACGCCCTCGTCATGGAACAGAAGGAGGAGTTGGCGAAGCTCCGCATCAAGCACCCGGCTGCTGTCAAGGTACGTAATGCGGCCGTGGAAGAGATGATGAAGGATCACGTCGAGAAATCCCGCGTCATGGACAGAATGAAAAAGATGGCGGAGGAGACGAGCGAGGAGATGAAGGTCGTGGAGGCGATGAAGAAACAGTTAGGACTCTGCGGTCAACTCTTCATGAAGTAGAGAGCAGCGCCCCAGACTTGTGTCTGCGTCTTCCTTCTTTTTGGGGGGGGGCAATCTTCCTTCTTCTTTTGCTCCTGTGTTTCTTCTTTTTGCTTCGGGTGTTTCGCCGCATGTGTCACGTTCTCTGCGAGGCACGAATAGAACAATGCTAACGATGAGCGGTGCCGTGGGATCGCCATGTCGCACTGGGCTGCCGTGTTTCGCGCTCCTCTGTCGTACTAGTCCTACTCCAGTGGAAAACTTGAGTATACCGCACGGTTCTTTGCTCCTCCTCAGGTCGTCGACAACATTTATACGAGCAGTCAAATCACAAGGCCCCACCTTCCAGCAGTAACGAGCCGTCAAATCACAAAGGCCATCGCCTCTCGTGAAACCGACCAAGCGAGACTGCCCCACCCTCTAGCCTTTTAAATGTACTTTTGTACAGTTGTACTAGTATCGATGGATTGCGCCATGGAGCAAAACTAACAAAATGAAATTAAAGAAAAAAGGTGGTACATATAGAGAGCGCTCGTCGCCAAATTATGCATATAGTACTATTAAAAAAGCTAGTACGTGCTTAGATGGGGTGCTAAAGTCTATTAAAGAAATTAGCATACGTATTTAATTCTTTGACAACTAAACTCCTTCATGCTTTGGGTAAACTTCTCTCATTTAAGTTTTTTTTAAATTACTTATCTCTATATCTATATCTATACTCTTATAAAAAATAGAGTTGGTGATGATGATGTGCCTGCCATCCTGCAATATAGGTCGTCCGATTTATATCTGACGGATAGGAAGGAAACTATGGCAATTTTGCAAAAAGATACCCACACCCCTCTCCACATTTGCAAATAAGGCCTTCCCTCGTTCATCCTTTTGTCCCACAAGATAAACTACTCATACAAATGCATCTTGATGTTCCGTGCAATGCAGGGGCATCTTGCTAGTCTCATTTAAGTGTTTTGCGTATGTGCCATGCTTAGAGCGTGGTTATAGTATAGCCAATATGATGTTGGCCATATCATATATAGTACGTATATAATGTGAAGAAACGAGTGGTAGTACTACCAACTACAAGATGAACTGTAAGAAATACTAGTATGTACGTACTGAAGAGTTTAAAGTAACGAGAAGGAGCATAACATAGTTCTGCTGGGGGCTCAGCACAACACACTTCTCAAATAAAAGTAAGCACCCTGAAATTAAACTAAGCAACTAATCCGGTAGACACTGCATTAGAACCACCATGAGCAACGACACTGCCACCTTACTCGGACTCCTCGTCCACGTGCTCGACTTCGTCCTTGTCCCTCTTCCTCTTGGCCGATACTTCTTTACTTGAACCGCACACTTGGCTCTCGCTCTTCATCCAACCCTTGTAGATATTGAAACAAAGGTAGGCATCCATTACAGCATACTGGATGTGGTCTCTATCTAGTACATTCCACTGCCATGTAAGATGAAACTTGGGCGGAGGTTTCGTCAGTTTACCGTACGAAGGATCAATCATGGCTGCTGCCAGGGTCAGCATTGAAGGCTGACGGGAGGACACCAGCCCATTCCTCTGGAGGTCGAAGGTCTGGCCTACAACGAGGCCTATCCGATCCAAGACTTTTATGTCGTTCGTAAAGTCTACAAAAACGAATTTGACTTTGTCGCCCGCGAGGAAGTTCTTAAAATCCTCGCACTCAACGTTGGCATGGCATATGTGGTAGACCAAGTACAAGTTATGCACGCAAACCTGGATCACGGCAGGCTTCTTCCTCTCTTCCTCCTTTAGATTCTTCTCTTTTCTGAGGACTGTGGTGTACTCAACATCTAGCCCAGCGACCCACTCATCACCTTTTGACTTTTCAAACATGCGTTTGAAGCGATCAAGGCATCCTTTCACCGTCGCGGAAGAACGGGTGTAGATGACGTCGAACTCATCGCCGGTGATGGTTCTAACCTTGTACTCACCGCCGATCATGGAGATTTTGGACGCCATGGATTTGGGAGGGTTAGGATTAGTGGAACTGCTGTAATGTGAAAGGACGGGACGACTAGGAGCGAACTGCCATAATGTTAAAGGACGGCCGGGGACGAGTAGGAGCGAA
The DNA here is from genome assembly GCA_011799875.1 of Thinopyrum elongatum. NCBI lineage: Eukaryota > Viridiplantae > Streptophyta > Magnoliopsida > Poales > Poaceae > Thinopyrum > Thinopyrum elongatum. The sequence continues at coordinate 341,862,379 of CM022297.1, read as the reverse complement.
CTGCTAGCGGTTTTCCGATTGTAAAAATGCTAAGTGGGGCGTGTGAACGGCAGGGTAGTGGCTTGCCCGGTGGATAAATGGATTCATGCACAGTACTATGGGGGCCCAATTAGATGTCATGTCTACTAGAAGCCCAATTAAATGGCTTCATGCATCTGCGTGTTCGCACGTCAAGCGTCGGGAAAATTACAGGTGATATGAAGCTTTCCATGCTCCCATGATACGGGCTTCTGAGAGCCCTTGGATCTGAGATCGAACGGTTGCATGGCATGATTCTAGACCTATGGGTGAATATCCTATCCTGGAGGGTTATTCTGCAAATTTTCAGCAACTTAGCATGCGACCGTTCGATCTCAGATCCAAGGGCTGTCAGCAGCCCGTATAATGGTCGCGCCTACCATGACCGTCGCCTCGCTCACGCGGGCGCGCCCTTGGAGATTTCAGACGGCTACTCCCTCCGTTCTTGAAAGAGTGTACTTCCAACTTTGTTGGAGGGTCAAACTATCTCAAAGTTTGACCGAGTTTGTGCAAAAATATATCAATGCTTGTGAAGCCAAATAGGTATATGACAAAAATATATTTTATCATGAATCTAATGCTACTAATTTGATGGCATAAATGTTGCTCTATTATTGTATAAATACGGTCTAACATAAAAAAGTTTGACTTTCCAACAAAGTTGGAAGTACACTCTTTTAAGGACGGAGGGAGTATAAATGAGCATTTTTTGCCTACTTCGCATGCATGAAACTACTTCCTCCGTCCAGGTGCGTTAGGCTATCTGATGTTGGCATGTCATACATAGTCATCACTTATAGTGACTTATACAACAAGGTTAGCTATATGGTTGGCTATAAGAGTATTTTTTTTTACTTCTCTATATCTCTTTCTTCGTAGTATTGATTGCATTTGCCAAGGAGTAAGGAGTACAGTACTTGGCACCTGTATACCATGGAGGTGGTCAGGAATCAGGAGACTCACGCCGGTCGTAGCACCGCAGTAATAATGATAATGGCAAGTCAAATCACAGGGCCCCACCTGTCCAGCAGTAACGAGCCTTCAAATCACACGGCCCTACGTTTGCAGCAGCCTACTCCCTCATCTTCTCGCCTCTCTGTCGAACCAACTAGGCGGAACTGCCCCGCCTACTACGCGGGAAAGGCCCCGCCCTCGACTTGTAAATATAATTTTGTATCCATGGATTGTGCCATGGAGCAAAGCCTCAAGAAAATGGCGGTACACATGTATACAGCACGCCCGTTGCGTTCGTGTCGCACCCCAGACGGTCGGTCGGTCTGGCACACCGCTCTCCGAATGGAACGCGCGTCATATTGCGTTTGCACACACATGTGGGACCACAATTGAGAACCGACCATAGGCACACTCCCCCGTCCCCACAAGTCGGCTGAGTTAATAGACGAGAGAGACGAGCGATAGTACTGGAGCAGTGTTGTAAACATGTCGGTGCCTGGACGATCCCTGCACGACACGGGAGATCAGTTCGTCCATGCATGTGACCAGACTCCAGCAGATGGCTGGATTGGCTATCGTCTACATATCGTGCAGGCTGTGTTGTACAGGGCTGTAGTTCTGATGAGAAATCTAAAAAAAAGGTTTCTTGTCATCTCGCAATATTAGGTGTCATGTGCTTCGGATCACTGCGAGGGTTAAACAGCGACAACTACGTTCCTCCAAGGCGCTGGTCATTGGGGGCACATGCATGAAGACTAGTCGGCTGCCATCTAGGTCAAGTCGGCTATGTTAATTACGACATCTATCGATTGACCCCTTTTCTACGAGTTTGTCTTTAATTTGAGCTTTGATCCTCGTCTAGTTTGTCCGTCGGGATTCATATTGTCTCCTTGGGGCAGTGAGGTTATGGTTTCTTGTCATGTGGCATTTTTTCGTGTTATATGTTAATCCGGTGCTTCAGATCAAAATGACGACAACTGTGCCTCTGGGGCACGTGCATGAAGACTTCTCGACAGTCATTGACGAGGTCAAGCCGGCTCTGGTAGATAAAAGAAAACTACTCCACTATATAGGCAGGAGCCTCCGCGCTTGCTTGCTAGTGTTGCTCTCTTCACACTCTCTCGTCCTCTCCAGATCTAAACACGACAGCGGTGGCCACACTCTCTCTCTGCTCACCGCTAGTCACAGATCCGGCCAGATCCCCTCCGCCGGGGAAGGTGAGAAGGTGCAATGTTCACGCGGTCGTCCTCGGCAACGGCTCTTACCCACTGTCGGCGCGTCCCGATCAGCGTGCCTTGCCATTCTCTCCCACGCAGCGCCGGCTAGGGAGGGCCTCTGACCCCTTCTTCCTCGCTACCATAGTGTGGGCAGATCCGGCCTCCCGCCGCCCACCTAGCGACATCCCGGCGACCCTCAGGTATAACTTCCTTCGAAACTGGCCTTGCTCTACTGCCCCAGCTCCTCACGTCGCTGCATTTGTATCTTTTACTATTTATTAGGCCCCCTCGTAGATAGGATCGATCGGCTGTTTGAAAGCCACCTAAATTTTTACTGTTAAGAGATAAAACTACTTCATGCAGTCGAATCTAGTACTACTTGGTTCAAACAGGGAAGAAAGGGGGTGGGGGTGGGATAAGATTTGTTACCTGAATCTAGGACTTGGTCGAAAGAGGAAATAATGGGGGCGAAAAGTAGCAGAGACTGGCTATCCAACTGGTCTCTTGGTCTAATAGGGAAATAAAGGGAAACGCAGTACAAACTCAATATAAACCGATCTATTGGTTGAAAAAGGAAAGAAAGTGGGGACTGGGGGACAAGTCAACAGAGTATGTCCAGCACTAGATTTGCTAGCCTCACACAGTATAAGGTGGCTATACCGAACAAAAATGGGACCAACCCAGATATCCTGTTTGGGTGTTTGTTGCCCCGAGCCCCTCTTATGTAATGCCACTGGTAAAATGTAGCAGTCCCACTGTTAATGTAAGGACACGTTAAACCAATGTTGTTTTCAATGTAATGCCTCCAGTAATATGAATCAATGGCACTGTTTTTCATGCCCTGCTAAATTTCCCATTAAGATAAGTTGCTTATTTTCGTTAGAAATGCAACTGTCCTGGTCCGCCTACTCTCCCGTGCCCAAATACCAACTCTTTAGCAGCTGTTAATGTAATGTTGCTGGTAAAATCAAGCAATGGCACCATTAAAGTAATGTCGTATTTAACGGTTGTCATAGTTAATCCTAATGCCCACACTAATATCTAGCAATGTTGCTGCTTTAGAAATTGCTACTGTCCTTGTAGGATCGCCATTCAGATAAGGAACGTGCTTCTTTTCATTTGATGTATGTTTCATCACTTGTTAGTCACCCTCCTTTCCACATTTTTGTGCAAACAGAGATATACATTTCACGCTTGATCTTAGTTGAACTGCACAAAATGATATCCAAATTATAGTTGAACATTCCACAAGCTTCACGACCAACCTTGATGTTGCTCAATTTTATTGCAACTAATGAAGAAGCTGCTAGCTCATGGGACCAAGTACTTGCTAACTGCATGATGCAAACATTGCTTCATTTTAGGTGAACTGCACAAAAAGGTCCCATGAATTGAATCATCCATGTTGGTGACAGGTGTCATCCCTTCTACGATGGCGTTGACTGCAGATATGGTTCCCATCAAAGGTATGTTCCTTTTTGGTCCGACCGTTTGCCAAAGATCCTGCATGTTGACTCTGCTCTTGTGCTACTGTTTTGGCACCGCCATGATAAAGCATTAATGTTATTATTTTGCACCTTGATCTAGTGGCACTATTAATTTGAGGCAATGTTTTGGCACCGCTAGTGCCACTGATTTTTTTTATATATCAAAAGAGGGGTTTCCTCTGATTTCATTAAAGAAACCCAACCATAGAGAACCATTAACCGACAACATCTTAGTGTAAACGGGCAGTTATGCAACTACTACTAGAACGGACTGAGTACTAGCAGGAGACAAGTTCGCCACATAAGCTAGGCAGGTAGGGGGACGCAGCACCAGCTCAACCAAGTTTGGATTACAATCCAAATGCTACCATAGAAACATCAGGGGGAAAGATAGGGACTGAAAGAGCCAGCTTCAGCATCCCAGTCTAAGCACCCCCGGCCTCCATCCTTGCGACGCACGGTACACCTCGCTTGCCACCTGCTCGACCCTAGTGCCACTGATAAAATGAAGTAATAATACAGTTAAAATAGAGTGAGTGTTCTCTCTATCATTTCATTTCCAATGTAGAAAAAGGAAGTGCTTCTCTTTGTTAGTATATGTTTCATCAACTAGTCCCATTGTTAATGTTTAAGTGTTTCTGCAAACTAGGCTGCTTAATTTTAGTTGATCTGCACAAAAATAGAGATTGGAATGTCTCAAGGCCCCTCCTTGTACTACCGATGTACACTGATGTTCATCACTGGCAGAAGGTGTATCAGGGAGAATTGGGTCGATTTCCAGTATGAGGCCTACCATATGAGGCCTCGCAGGGCCCATCTCGCCCTCGCAGCATGGCATACTGTGATACTATCGCAATATTTTCCCATTAAGAAAATGAAGTTTCTTCTATTTATTAGTGTATGTTTCATCAACTAGTGCCACTATAATGTAATCACGCTTTTTCATTATCTGTGCAAAAAGGGTTATTCAGCTGCATTCTGGTGGAACTGCACAAATGTACACATGGAACCGGCATATATGCAGAGTGCGAGGTGCCAAGTAAAAATTACCGACACCAACCATGCTCCATCTAAGCATTGGCATCCACCACCGATAGGATGGGTGGTGCTCTCTGTGGATGGATCTTTCTCGGCAGCAAATCCTCTAATCAAATACTAGTAGCTTATATTGGCACTTTTCTAGGGAGTACTCTTTTCTGAAAGAAGCACCAATCGATTTTTCTTTATTTGTACACAGTGTCACAACTTTGTTTTTGGTCCAGTGCTATTTTAGGGTGATTGGCGTAGTACTCGGAGACTGATTGTAAGCATGATTTTCATTAGCCGTCACACTGATTGTAAGCATGAGTAGATGGAAGATTAGGTTAGTGCGAAGCTTTACCTTAAACCCTACCGCCGCCGTTGAAACGAGGCAAGTGGCGAGGGAACCATGGAGAACGGCGAGGAAGCGACGTCGCGCCATCCGGCCTCCTCTTGCGGTGGGAGAACGAATACTCCTGTGGCTCCGGCTGGCACTACACCCTCAAGAACGGCACACCATACTCGATCGATTCGTTATCCTCTAGATGCTCGACCTTCGACATGTACGCCCACCACCTCCGCCTGACTTTCGCCTCGGGCAAATCTGTCTGCTCCATCTCCCAGAGGAGATACTCGATGAACTCGAAGGACTGCGGCATGACTGCCGCCGGGGAGTACATTGCCGCCCTCATCGCCGCTTTCTCGCTCTTTCGCATACATTGCCACATGGCCCTCACCATCCTCGAAATCTCCCACTCGTTGTCAAACCAAGTAAGTATCTCCTTCAACCTGGCTAACTTTGCCTGGTCGCCGTCGGCGATCTGCCCGATTCGCTGCTGCATCCTCTCCGTAGATGTCCTTCTGAGAGGTCCGGTGCTAGCTTTGGAAGATGGGAGGAGAGACGGTGGTCTTGCAATGGAGAAGAGGGAGAGGCGAGATAGTGGTTTTGCAATGGAGAAGATGGAGAGGAGAGGGGGAGGTTTTGCAATGGAGAAGAGGGAGAGGCGAGATGGTGGTTTTGGAATGGAGATGATGGAGAGGAGAGGGGGTGGTTTTGGAATGGAGAAGAGGGAGAGGAGTGTGCGGCAGCGATTTAGGATTGGACGAGAGGGCCGGCGCGCTGTGACTGGATCAAAATCATAATCAATTTACCCTTCAATTAAGAAAGCAACCCCACATTAACTAGTCTCCCTTGTATTCTGGGTCATATTTGACCATTATTTTCACAAATAAAATATATGTTATACGTTGCAAAAATAATATAATTTGAAGTACATTCAGATACGAACCAAACGATACAATTTTTGATGACATGCATTCACATTTTGCTTGTCAAATACAGTACGTGGTCAAACTTTGACCCAAAATACGCAAAACAAAAAAATACTTCCAAGACCAGCGCCGCTCCTCTCCTCTTAAACCACCGCCGCTCCTCTCGTGTTCCAATCCAAAACCAGCGCCGCTCCTCTCCTCTTCCATTTCAAAACCAGCGCCGCTCCTCTCCTGTTCCAATCCAAAACCAGCGCCGCTCCTATCCTCTTCCATTTCAAAACCACCGCCGCTCCTCTCCCGTTCTAATCCAAAACCAGTGCCGCTCCTCTCCCGTTCTAATCCAAAACCAGCGCCGTTCCTCTCCTCTTCCATTCAAAAACCACCGCCGATGAGTGAAGGTGCTGTGGAGAAGTAGATCGATGGAGGAGTACAACCGATATGTGTGGCTCGCAGGCGGCGACCCTGTGAAGCTAGCTAGGATGTTGGAGATACAGTCTTGGTTTGACAACCCGGAGCAATTAGCGGCGACGGCGAAAGCGATGGCCAAATATCTGGAAAAGAGCGAAAAGGAGGCGATACACCGGGAGGGAGTCGCGCGGGAGTACATAGAGCTGCTCCTCTCGGCCATGGAGCTAGGGCTGGGCATATAACCCGAAAACCAATGTACCGAACCGAAATAACCGGCACCGAAGCCGAATACACCGAAACCGAGAGCATCGGTACTACGATCGGTTAGTATATCTAGAAAACCGAATTTAGTTCGGTGAATTCGGGTTTGGCCCTCGATCAACCGAACTGGCCGAACACCGAGTAAAATACAGGCCTTACCCTAATCCCTTGCAGCCGCACGTGTGAGGATTCGAGGTAGCGACTAGCGAGCGAGCCGCCGCCGTCTCCCGTCTGACCTCTGCAATTCCATTCGCTGCCTCCTTGCTTCCCGCATGGTGGTGTTTATTGGTCGATGCTTCGGCTTCCGTCCCTTTGTGGCGCCCCCGCTGCTCGATCGTACACTAATCATGCACGCAAACGTGTACGATCAAGATCAGGGACTCACGGGAAGATATCACAACACAACTCTAAAACATAAATAAGTCATACAAGCATCATAATACAAGCCAGGGGCCACGAGGGCTCGAATACAAATGCTCGATCATAGACGAGTCAGCGGAAGCAACAATATCTGAGTACAGACATAAGTTAAACAAGGTGCCATAAGATGGCTAGCACAAACAGGGATACAACAGATCGAACAGGCGCAGGGCCTCCTGCCTGGGATCCTCCTAACTACTCCTGGTCGTCGGCGTCCTGGACGTAGTAGTAGGCTCCGTCCTGGTGGTAGTAGTCGTCGAAGGTGGCGTCTGGCTCCTGGGCTCCAACATCTGGTTGCGACAACCAGCAAGAAGGGAAAGGAGGAAAGGAGGGGGAAAGCAACCGTGAGTACTCATCCAAAGTACTCGCAAGCAAGGATCTATACTACATATGCATGGTATATGTGTAAAGAGGCAATATCGGTGGACTGAACTGCAGAATGCCAGAATAAGAGGGGGATAGCTAGTCCTGTCGAAGACTACGCTTCTGCAGCCTCCATCTTGAAGCAATGAAGAGAGTAGTTGGAAGTTAACCAAACAAAACAACGTAAAGCATAATCCTACCCCGTCCGTCCTTCGTCGCCACCATGCGAGAGAGCGACCACCGGGTTATATCTGTCACTTGTAAGGGTGTGTTTTATTAAGTATCCATTTCTAGTTGTCATGAGGTCGGAATCCAACTCCGGGTCGTCCTTTTACCGAGGGACACGGCTATTCGAATAGATAAACTTCCCTGCAGGGGTGCACCACATATTCCCCAACACGCTCGATCCCCTTTGGCCGGACACACTTTCCTGGGTCATGCCCGGCCTCGGAAGATCCACACTACGCAGCCCCACCTAGGCTCAACAGAGAGGTCAGCACGCCGGATAATCCTAGCACTCTGGGGTCTGGGCCCATCGCCCAGTGCGCTCCTGCACGTTCGTACGCGGCCGCAGCAGACCTAGCAACCCACACGATCACGGCGGTTACGTTAGCGCGGTCCAACAGGCGCGCGCCGCTCAGTCGCTGACGTCAAGAAGGCTTCAGCTGATACCACGCGCCCGGGATACCCATAACACTACTCCCGCGTAGTTGGTTAGTGCGTATAGCCAGTGGCCAGACTCAGATCAAATTCCAATCTCGTTAGCGTGTTATTATGAAGTAACGCGAACGCCGACCAGGCCTTGGCCCACCTGTCTCCTAGGTGGTCTCAACCTACCTGCCTGTCTCTCCGCCACAAAGATCCACTCAAAGGGCCGTGGGACAAAGGTCCTTTCAGCCCCAATCCGTGAATCACTCGCGGGTACTCTTCGAGCCGACCCGACTTTAGTCACCATCTTGTATAGTATGCATATATGTATAGTATACACCCGTGATCACCTCCGAGTGATCACGGCCCGTAGTTAGCAAGGCAGACTGACAAGAATGCAGGGCCAATGATGATAAACTAGCATCCTACACTAGGCATTTAGGATTGCAGGTAAGGTATCAACAACAGTAGCAACAATGACAGGCTATGCAGCAGAATAGGATTAACCGAAAGCAGTATCATGCTACACTACTCTAATGCAAGCAGTATAGAGGAGAATAGGCGATATCTGGTGATCAAGGAGGGGGCTTGCCTGGTTGCTCTGGCAAGTAGGGGTCGTCAACAACGTAGGTCGTGCTCGGGGCACCAGCAGCTGCGTCGGTCTCGTAGTCTACCGAAGAGAAGAGGGGGAGAAACAGTAACACACGCAACGGCATAATGCAACAGGGATGCATGACATGTCTAAACGATATGCCGGGGTGATATACAGCCTAACTAAGCGATTTAGTTAATTTAGGAATTATTCGGATTTATTTAATTAAAGTTGGACACTATTCATTTATCGAAATCGGTCTAATTGTTCAACGTTCTCATAGCTGCGGGCGTCTGACGGAGATACCGAGGGCGTATCCGGGTTCGTATCGTCGTTCTGAGCAGTTTCATGTATAAAATATTTTCATCGGATTTACGGTTTAAAAGATATGATTTTCTAAATTTTTTTATTATTTTCTGAATTTTAATTAATTATTTAATTCAACATTATCCGAAACAGTAATTGATACGTCAGCATGACATCATGCTGACGTCAGCAGTCACCTGACAGGGTGGGTCCCACCTGTCATAGGCTGTTAGGTTAATTAGGTTTAATTAATTTAATTACTGATTACTGTTAATTAACACTAATTAGTTAATTAGATTACCCTAATCAGGATTAATTAACTAATTAATTAATTAATAATTAATTAATTATTTAATATTATTTATTTTTATTTCTATTTTTCTAAAACTGTTTCTGGGCCGTGGGCCCCATTCGTCAGCGTCACAGGGGTTCGGGCCCCACTGGGCAGTGGCCCGGGGCGGACACGTCCGGGGCGTGCCCCTTTCGGGACCGGCATGTCCGGTGCCCAAAAGGGGGCACGGGCGGTCGGCGGGCGCGGGCGCCGGCGAGGCACGGCAGGGCGAGGTGGACGGCGGCGGGCGTGGCTGGAGCGGCCGCGGGCGGCAGCGGCGGTGGCTGGAGCGGCAGCGGCGGCGGTCGCGCGGAGGCGAACGGGGGGGCCGGACGGGCGGTTGGCGGCGAGGAGCGACGCGGGCGCGCGAGCGAAGGCAGTGGGGGCGCGCGCGCAGACAGGTGCGACAGAGCGCGGCGAGGCTGCGGTGCGCGCGGGGCGCGTCGGCGCGAGCAGAGGGGGGGGGAGAGGCCGAGGCCTCACCGGGATCCTAGGGACGGGGCAAGCGGGGTCGGGGTGGTCGACGAGGACGACGGCGACGGGGAGGCAGGCCGGCGGGACAAGCGGCGACGTAGACGAGGCAGACCGGCGAGGGAGAGCTCCGGGCGTGGCGTCGTGCGGCGAGGGCGAGGCAGCGCGGTCGGGCGCGTCGGGGCAAGCGGCGTCGAGGGAGCCGGCCGGCGAGGGGAGAGCGGGATCCGGGCGGCGGCGTCCAACGGCGACGGCGAGGGCGGCGCGGTCGTCGCCGCGACCGAGGGACGGGGTCGTTCCCGCGATCCCGATCCCGATCTGGATCGGGAGGTGGGGGCTGACGAGGGGGAGGCGGCGACGGGGCGGCGCGGGCGAGCGGCGTCGACGACGAGCGGACGGATCGGGCCTGCGCCCGATCCAGATGGGGGGGGGAGGAGGAGAGATCGAGGGGAGGGGGGGAGCGGGGGTAGGGTTAGGGTTTGGCCGGGGGGGTGGCCGGCTAAGTAGGCGCCGGCTGGGCCGGCCTGGCGGCCCGGTGGCTTGCTGGCCGAGGCCCAGTCGGGGGGGGGGGGGGGGGTGTTGCTTCTTTTTTTTCCTTTTCTGTTTCTTTTTCCTTTTCTTTATTCTCTTTTCTCTACTGTTAAATGTTTATGCCCCAAATGGTTTTTGTAAAAAGTGTGACCTATTTCATAAATACCATTGCATTATTCCTTAACACCTAAAATTAGTTTGGACAAAACATAATTCCATATTTATCTCAGATTTAATAAATGGTTATTAAATATTATCTTCATCCACTGTTTGAGGTTGTTCGAGTCACTTATCCAATTCCAATGATGTTGGTTTCAATTTTAGAATAGCCTCTGGAATATTTGTTACTTATCTGACATTTTAGTTTCTATGTTGGACAACTTTTATATCCCACTTTCATTTAAATTTGAATTTGACTTAGGAGTTGAAATGCAATATGATGCTAATGATGATTATGCACTATTAATCATGATGACATGGCCTCATCAAAAGGGTGATCACTGTAGCTTAATACAGGGGGTGTTACACCCTTGCTGGAGTTCCCGATGGAGCCCCGTCCTTTTATACTGCAACGCCCGCTGGGACTAGGAGTCAATCACCGGCTCACCGCGGAGGCGGGGACGAGGAGCTCCGAATCCTAGCCGGCTCGCTGGAGACGGATCCGTAGCAGCGTCGTCGCCAGCGCTACTCACGCCACCCTCCTACGGAACTGCGGATCTACGCCCATAGGACGATTCTGCAAGGCTGCAAGGTAAGTCCTCTGTTTCGATCATGTGTTCATTTTTCCCCATCTAAAAAATCTGAAACATGATCGAATTTGAAAATCATTCTGTACTATAGACTATAGTGCTTGTATTATTGCATCTGATGTCAGTCTAGCTAGAGAAATTGTTCTTGTGTTGAACTGTTGATGAATACGTGACCTAAAATAATTGCAAAACTATAGTACTGCACTACTGTTCTTCATTGCCAGCCATCTGATTTGATTTGTTTATGTGGAATATTTGTTGACAGTGAAACTTGGTTTGACTGTAGATGTCGTCCGAGGTTCAAGAAATTGTGGGGACAGACATGGTTGTGCCTTCTTCAGCTCTAACACCAGTTGGTGTAGTACCTATGGACGTCGAGAAGGCCGCTGGCAGTGATCGTGCTGTTGAGATTGTGCAAGCAGAGGAAGCAAGGAAGGAGGATGACAAACAAGGGACTGAGAAGGCAAAAGCTGTGAAGGGGGATGACAATGACAAGAAAGACACCCGGAAGCAGATGGCATCAAGACCAGAGATGTGGAACCACTTTGAAAAGGTCATGATCAATGGTGTTTTGCAGAAAAGAAAATGCAAGTACTGCAAGAGTGATATCAATGCCCATACTACTGTTAATGGTACATCTGCTTTGCGCAAACATTTTAATATTTGCAAGCGTAATCCTCATAGAAATATTGCTGATGATAAACAAGCTGTGTTGCAATATAATCAGGGTGATAGTGTTAATACTTGGAAATATGATCCTGATGCTATTAGGGCTGCTTTTGTTGAAATGATGATAGAGGATGAGCTCCCCTTTGCATTTTGTGAAAAAGCTGGGTTCAAGAAGTTTATGTCTGTAGCATGCCCACATTTCTTAGTACCATCTAGGAGAACATGCACTAGGGACATTGTTGGCAAATATTTTGAAGAGAAGGCTAAACTGAAACTTTTCTTTAAAGAACATTGTGAAAGAGTGTGTCTCACCACTGATTGTTGGACTTCTCAACAAAAAGATAGCTACATGACTGTTACTGTCCACTTCATTTGTAAAGACTGGAAACTTCACAAGAAAGTGATTGGTCTTTTCAATGTTAAGAGTCATAAGGGTGATGATATTGGGAAATACTTGCAGAAAACCTTGATCGATTGGGGGATAGAGAAGGTCATGACAATTACTGTTGATAATGCTACTAATAATGATGGTGGAATTGGTTATATGAAAAAGGAATTGAATAAAGCTAAGACTTGCATATCTGAAGACAAATATCTCCACATGAGGTGTGCTGCCCACATTGTCAACTTAATAGTTACTGATGGTCTAAAAGAAGTTGATACTTCAGTCAAGCGTGTGCGTGCAACTGTTAGATATGTGAGGAACAGCCCAAGTAGGTTGACTAAGTTCAAAGAATATGCTGACCTAGAGAAGGTTAACACTAAAGCTTTCTTAATCCTTGATGTGACCACTAGGTGGAACTCTACATATTATATGTTGAAGGCTGCTGCTAGCTATGAGAAAGTTTTTGCAAGGTATGCTGATGAGGATCTGTACTATGCAATTGATCTACTTAGTGACAAAGGTAAGGACAAGGGCCCTGGAGTTCCAGAAGAGCAGGATTGGGAGAATGTCAACATGTTGGCAGAATTTCTTGCACATTTTGCTGATCTAACAACTCGTGTTTCTGCCTCACTACATGTGACTGCTCATAGTTTTTTCCATGAGATTGGTGAGGTGAATATATTAGTGAAAAAATGGATGGACAGTGGGGACGGTTTGAAAATTGCAATGGCAGAGAGGATGAAGGATAAGTATGACAAATACTGGGGTAATTGGCATGAGCCCGATCCCAACAAGAAGGGGAAGGAAAAGGATAACATGAACTTGCTGATTTTCATTGCAACAACACTTGATCCAAGGTAAAACAATTCAAGGATTGTAATATGTTTTTTTTCATTATGTGAGCTTTCTTCTTCTCTAGCAGCACATATTAAATTCATCTATTGTTGAATCGCAGATACAAGCTTGCAGAATACACACATCTTGCCATTTTGGAAATGTATGGGGATGACAAAGGGCCTAGGGTGTGGGCTGCAATCAATACTTGTCTCCGAGATTTGTTCGAAGAGTATAGGGTGATGTATGCTCCAGAAATTGCGTCGACTCAAACCACTCGGGAAGCTGAATCTGCAAGTGGAGGGCACGCAAGCATGATGAAGTCTTTGATTGCCAAAAAAATGAGGTTGAACAATGGTGGCAGCAGTAGTAGCTAGTCTGAGCTGGACAAGTTCCTTGCTGTGGAAACTGAAGATGATTGCCCAAATTTTGACATGTTACTTTGGTGGAAGATCAATTCATCCAGGTTTCCTATACTGGCATGCTTGGCTCGTGATGCTTTGGCAATCCCCATTTCGACAGTTGCATCAGAGTCTGCATTCTCCACTAGTGGGCGCATTCTTGATGACTTCAAAACTTCTCTTACTCCTTTTATGCTAGAAGCTCTTGTATGCACTCAAGATTGGCTTCGACATGGCACTCCTCCCAGCATAGCAGAGAACATCGAAGAGCTGACCAAGCTTGAACAAGGTAACTCAAATACATTAACCTTGCATCATCTAGTATGTGTTCATTTGCGGTTATACAATGCTTGATTCCACCATTATTGTTTTCAGAATTAATTGCGGAGCATAAGGAGAAAGCAAAGCTCTAAAGCAATGCCAAGTCCACCACCACCACTAAGCCTACTTCTTAAGAATTGGTGAGATTTCAAAATGGAAAAAATCATAGGTTTATTTATGAGTGTATCTGTTTGTATGAACCATTCATGTTGCTTTGTTGGTTGTAGTTCTGGATAACTTGTTGATGAAGGCTGGAGCAGAGGTTTTGGATAGCTTGTTGATGAAGGCTGGAGCAAAAGTGAAGCCTCCAAGTTTAGATGTTGGCGAATTCTGAGCAGTGATAGTGCTCTTATATGCTGTCGGCTACTATCTATTTCCTATTTCCAAATTAAGTCCTGAGGGCTAAGTGTCATGTGTCATCAAACTTTACTGTTATTGTCGTGTCTTGAGACTTGAGTTTGGTTCATCTGCTAAATTATTGTTTGGATGCTATATTTTGAGTCAAATTTGGTATGCTTATGCATGTTCAGAACTGCAGCCTGTTATTAGCTTTTTCACTTGTTTGTTATTACTGCTTATGAGGGAATTGGTAAGTACTCTGAGACATGCCGAAAGGGATCTCTCTCCCTAATCATATTCTATCGTTTTCTTATCTTAAAATTTTGTGTACGAAGGGGCATGTGAGTTGGCGTGGAGGCTAGCTTTTAACATGCAGCCAAGCAGGCAGGCAGTGCTACAGGCACTGAGTACTGTACTGTCAGCACGTTCAGTCACAGAGATTCCTGCTGCTGCTGGCCTTTTCTATTATATAATTATACATATTGGTGTTGTTCGGTCACAACCGATGACCGAACTGATTTCTCGGTGCACCGGACCCTCGGTTTGGCAATTTTTTATTAACTGATCGGTCACTGATTTCTCAAAACCGAACTCTGATAGAGACCGAAGAACCGCACCGTTCGGTTCGGGGGAACCGAACGCCCAGTCTGACATGGAGTAAACAGATTCACTGGATCCGATCGTGAGGCTGCGGTGGTGGGAGTATCGATCCAAGATGGAGCATCCACCCGAGATTGAAGGATCGAGCATCTACACGGTGCCGTTTATGAGGGTGCCGTGGCAGAGCGAGCCGGTGGAGTCTTCGTCGACCGAACCCAACTGCAAGAGGACAAAAACAGTTGGCGCGACGACGCTTCCCCCCCGCCATCCTCTCCCTCGCCATTCACCTCGTCCCACGGGGCGGCTATCTGCCGCCGAGGAATAGGAGGGGACCCCCCCCCCCCAAATAGTCTGAGGAGGAGCTTAGGGTTGTCAGTATTTGCAGGTTGTGAATTGTGTTTTGTGTTTCAGATTTGAGAGTACTTTCAGATATGAATGTCTTTTGAATTTCAGATTTGCAGTATTGAGCATATGAAGTATTTTATGAATTCTAGAGATCTATGTTTAGCACTTTAAAAAATGTAGTTTCATATAAAAGTGCAGACAATGTGATTCTCAGAGAAGAAACTGCAAGTTTTAGTTTCAGATAAGAAACTGCAAGTTTCCTAGGCAGAGCATTTATATTAACACACCCTTTTCAAACAGGGATAACATCATGTTGGAAGTTTTATTCCTGGTTGAAAATGGAACTACCAGCCAGTTAACATCATGCTGATCTACATTCATGCATAGCACATCTTCATATGATGCACAGTCAAAAAGATATGCTATTTTCAAAATGCCCACACAATGTTGAGTGTGTTGGAGGTGGTGTGCGTAGATGACAATGGGCACCCACATGTCAGAGGCAGAGGCAAAAATTTGTGGATATTTTCACTGCATCAGGTGGAATCGAACCCGGGCGGAGCAGCGGTTGGGGAGTTGAACTTGGCCACTGGGCTACTCCAGTACTTTCGCTCGAAATTATGCACAACATCTACCACTACTGTAGCACATCTTCCCCGGCCCCGGTGCGTTCTCGTCCGGGGCCTGGACGTCATCCTCCGTCTTTGTGCGCTCGTGGCGGCACCGCTGTCTGCCGTTGTGGACATGCTCAACAACCGAGAGGAATCTGGAGAGGACTGTACATGGAGAGGTGGACAGTCGGGACCCACCAGGTCCATGGCCGTACGCAAGCAAGTGCCTCATTGAAAAAATACTTCCTCCTAATGCTATACTGACGTTGGGGGCCACGGGTTTGTCAACGTAGTTACTAAAGGAGATAAATTTACAACGAAGCTAGTCATCAGCGAGCTGGCATGTATCATTTATTATCAGTGGGCCAACAAGTATCAGCTGGGTTGTAGGCTACCCAGTCTAGGCTTTCTTTTTTAACATGTGCAGCCCACGACATGCCGGTTTGTATTTTTTTGAGGGCCGTCATGTATCGACCGGCCTATGGCCCTCCCATCCTAGCTTTTATTTTTTCTTAAACATCCGCAGCCCAACTTATGTATTTTTTTGAAGAAAACGTAGAGGTCTGTTCTATTTTTCTATCTATATAAGAATAGGAACGCCATGTCCAACTTATGTTTCCCTTCTAACTATATTATTTATATTTATATTATTTTATATGTTATTATATATTATTGTTATTATCATCATATATTTAACAGATACTTACATATATAAGAAAAAAATATCCCATGTATTATGAACTTATAAAAATAAATGTTTAACAATAAAATCCTGATTTTTTTTTACTTAAGGTCAACGAAAATACAGGTGATTGTGTACAAAAGCTTGATAAGATTTAAGGACCAATGTAAATAAAGCACTTATTATTTAAATATATTTATAACAAAATGCTCAGCCCCTGTTTATTTTTTGATAACATTGCTGCGCCCAACCCAACATTATAATTAGAACCAACCCAGCAAAATCGTGTATTTCAAGAAATTGCAAATGGGTTGTAATTTTTTAGAAAAAAATAAATGGACCACATGGACGCTACATTATTTGTTCACCCAGGCCAGCAAATTCGTGTATTTCTAGAAAGTGCAAATGGGCTGTAGTTTTTTTAGAAAAAAATAAATGGGCCGCATGGACGCTACATTATTTGTTCACCCAGGCCAGCAAATTCGTGTATTTCTAGAAAGTGCAAATGGGCTGTAGTTTTTTTAGAATAAAAATAAATGTGCTGCATGGACGCTACATTATTTGTTCACTCAGGCCAGCAAATTTGTGTATTTCTAGAAAGTGCAAATGGGCTGTATTTTTTTAGAAAAAAATAAATGGGCCGCATGGACGCTACATTATTTGTTCACCCAGCGCAGCGAATGGACTATAATTCTGAAAAAATGGGTTGAATATATGCGACATTTTTGGAGGCTGAAATGTGGGCCAATAGGTAGAAGCCAACGCAAGGCATTGTCAACTTAGTCAACAAATGATTCTGACATCGATAGCCGTTGGATTTATATCCAACGGCCGGCATTCATCTTCAATCTCTCGTCTTCTTTCTCCAGCGCCGCCGGGACCACCTGTTCCCGCCTCCAGCTGCTAGCAGCTCTGCTTAGCACGCTTTGCTACGAAGCGCTACCCCACCGCCGGCCAAGCCATCCCTCCACCGCTCCACACCTCCTGTTATTCTCCGCCGACTGCAGAACCACGCCGCACCAGAACCACTTAACCCTCGTACACCTCTTCGTCTGCGACTCCACTGCCGCGCCTTCCCATCACCGGCTCGTTGCCGTCCGGGGCCTCGCCGTCCTCCACCGCCTTGGTGCGCTCGGCGCGGCGTGGTTAACGTGGTCAACAAACGAGAGTCATCGGAAGAGGACTATACGAGGACAGGCTGACAGTGGGGACGCACCAGGTCCATGGACGCACGCATGCAACCGCCTCCTTATTACGCGAAAATAAAATTATTCCTTCCCCTGAAAGCTGGGACCCACCACGTATATCTTCGCAAGGAAGGAAGTGCCTCCTTATGCCTGCCCCTGACAACTGGGACCCACCAACAACATCTTTGCACGCAAGGAAGTGCCTCCTTATTACGGGCAAAAAATATATGATTCCGCCCCTGACTGCTGGGACCCGCCAGCTATATATTCGCACGCAAGGAAGTGCCTCCTTGTCCTCCCTGACAGTTGGGACCCACCCGGTTGAGGCGTACGTAGCGTTGTTTGTGTACATACCGGTCGATCGGTCTGTCTGCCACGATGAACCGTGGCCGAGTAAGAAGCGGTAGCAGTTCAGGCAGTCCAGTCAAAACCGTGTACACGTACGTACAGCCAGATGCCAAAAAATACGGCCACGTACATACATACGGGCGGGGTCTCGAACGCGTACTCGCGCATACGTACGGGCAGGGCTCGTATACATGAAGAGGCAACGGACGGCAGCAACGGCGTCCTGTTCATCGAAAGCCAACCGGCTAGGTCGGAATGGAGAAACTGCGTCGTGTTCATCGGGAGGCAACGGAATGCGTCGTGTTCATCGGGCGGCAACGGAATACGTCGTGTTCATCAGGAGCCAACCGGCTTGGACAGAACAGCCAAAACGAGGTCTGGCGTACCATAGAACGGAGGAAACGGGCCTTCTGTTCGACCGCGTATGGTCAAAACGGGGTCCTATTCATCGGGAAGGGTCTGGCATACCGCAAAACGGAGGAAACGGACTTCTGGTCGAGTGCCTACGATCGAAACGGGGTCCTGTTGATAGGGAAGGGGTGTGGCGTACCGCAAAACGGAGGAAACGGACTTGTGTTGGAGCGCCTACGGTCGAAATAGGGTCATGTTCATCCACCGTCTACTGCCTCGCTCCAGCCTCCACGGGCTACTGTTCATCCACCGTTGACCTCCTCCAGCCTCCACGGGCAGCTGTTCATCCAGCCTCCACCGACTACTGTTCATAGAGCCTCCACGGGGTCCTGTTCATCCACCCCCAACCGGCTGGGGTGCGGCGGCCTCCTCAGGGTCTTGTTCATCCAGCGGCAACGGCCTACTACCACGGGGTCCTGTTCATCCAACCCCCATCGGGAACTGTTCATCCACACCCAACCAACCGGCTCGACTCACCACGTCTCGACTCGTTCTACGTACCGCGCGCACGGTAGCAATGGTCACTGTTCATCGAGAGGCAGCCAACACCGGCTGGCTACGTCTCGCACGGGGGCTTGATCGGCTTCAGTGTAAGCAGCAGCAGTGATCGATCTCTCGGTTCAGTTAGCAGCAGCAGCGAAGAAATCGCTCGGTGGGTTCAGTCAGCAGCGAATGAATCGCTCGGGTTCAGTTAAGAGCCAAGGGATCGATCGCTCGGGTTCAGTAACGTAGCTAGCAGTGCGATCGCTCAGGTTCAGTTAGAGCCCAACGCCTCGCACACACGCGCGTACACGAGAGAAACGCGCAAAACCACAGTGCATCGCTCGGCCCCGACCACCCACCGTAACCGGGAACTCCCTGATATTTTCCCCGCCCTCGCTTCTACCATGATTTTTTCCGTCATGGATGGCCCAAAGAATTTCATGCAGCTGCGTCTCCGGCCCGCCCAGGACGAAAAGCCCATTTTCTGTCATGATTTTTTGTCATAGAAGTAGGAGCCCACCATATCTATGATGATACCAGGTTTTGTCACAATTATCGTCATAGAAGTGTCATAAGCATGACAGATTTTTTTTTCGTTTAGCCCAAAATGTCACGGATGTGTTTTTTTTTTGTAGTGAAAGTTTGGCACAAGTTTTGATGATCGCTCCTTACAAACCGGTGCATCTCACATGAAGGATCATGGTTTCAAAAAGGAGACGTGTCAATTCAAACTCCAATGGCCGGTGACTTCATCGTTTGGCCTCATAAAAATTTCCACGGTACGCAATCACCATTATACCACGGGTTTGATTTTCTGGCGCATTTCAGGTATCGTTAGCTATATTTAAGACATTTTTTGAGTTTAACATGCATTTTGTGCATATAAATAAAATTACAACCGGAACTACATATGAGGATTATTGTTCGATCTGGGAGCATCCAACAGTGCAGACGTACGATCCGTGGGGTTTGGGTTCTGGCCAATCAGAACGCACGACTCAGATCGCGCGCGCGATTTGGTCGGCACACGGCTTTCATGAACGAACCGTATTCTATTCGCAAACCAGATTGCATATCTTCTGTTCATACATACTGGAGTGAGATCAATTGAGTGTGCTACCTCTATGGTATAATAATAAGAATAATAAACAGTTCATATTCATTGTCTGAGCTGATAGCATATCATGGTCAACATATATAATGGTTCTTACATGAACAGAAAACCGGGCATAACTCACAAATTCAGTACACGCGACAGTTCTAAATTGAATGAATTAAGTTGCAGGGTAGGCATAAAGACTTGTCTTACGGCTTAATTCCCATGTGCATGGGGGAACTGGGATCATTACGTTGACCCCGAATGAATTTGGGTTTTCTGATGATTTTACGCTTCTCTGTTTGAGGTGTGCGTGATCCCTTGGCTGGTAACTCAGCAAATTCATCGTACTCGTCCTCATCGGCAACATCCTCGACACCTAGTACCCTCCTCTTCCCATGCATCACTACATGGCAGTTCTTATGCAAGGGGTCTTCCGCATAGAAAATCTGGGTAGCATCGCTGGCAAGAATGAACTGGTCCGCGTGATATGCCATCGTTGCCCTGTTAACACAGGTCTTCCTGTAATCATCAACCTTTACCTGACCAAGAGGGATCCATGTGCACCTGAATAATGCCACCTTAACTTTCACATAGTTAAGCTCCCAAATCTCTTTGATGGTTCCATAGCATACCCTTTTATCAGCTTCATTTACAGTCATGCATTCTATTCGAACAGAGCTGTTCTGATACGAGGTCTTCCCATCATGTTCCTCAGTGTAGAAAGTGTAGCCATTTATGTCATATGCTTGGTACATCAACATCGTAGGTGATGGCTTTTGTGCCAACCACGTAGCAATGTCATGGATGGATCCTTGTGCCAAATGATTCTTCAGCCATTTGGCATAGTTCTTAGTGTGCTCCTTCATCTCCACATCTGATGGATACACCATTGGTAAGAAGCTTTGGCGTATCTCCGCCAAGTGTTCTTCGGCATAAGCGCTGAGAACTGGGCTGTTAAGCAGTACAGTCAAATGGGCTTTCTCTGCCAATTCTCCGGGTGCAGCCATTTGCGTGCCAGCAAGGACCGGCTTACCTTTCAGCCTTCCCTCGTGGCGAGAGAGGGGCAAACCTATAGGTCTTTGTTTCATGTATTCGGTGCAAAACTCAACCACCTCCTTCGTGGTATAACCTTGTAGGATGCTTGCCTCTGGATGGTTTCGGTTCCGATAATAGCGCTTCAGTATTCCCATGAACCGCTCGAAGGGATACATGTTGCGAAGAAACACAGGACCACAATACTTTATCTCGTCGACAAGGTGCACAGTGAGAGGGACCATGACATCAAAGAATGACGATGGGAAAAACATCTCTAGGTTGGACAATATTCTTGCAATATCCTCTTGCATATGATCCAACTCTTCAGGATCTATAACTTTCTACCATAGTTGGTTGAAGAAATCACATAGCTCAATGAGTGTGTTTCTTCTATCTTTGTCCATCAGATTCCTGATGGCCACCGGGAAGATTTGTGTCAACATTACGTGGCAATCATGTGACTTCATGTGTCCCAACTTCATTTTACCTGAGATCACATCCACGAGACTTCTGATGTTTGCGGAGTAGGAAGAGGGTGTCTTAACTGACAACAAATAGGTGAAGAACTGTGTTGCTTCTTTTGTACTGAAATTGTAACTCTGGCGAGCGTGGATGAATTTGTTATCATTTTCTGCTTCACTCTTGCGTTTTGATTGATCAGCAAGCATATCGAGCCGTGCACCGTCACCATCCTTTGTTTTACCTTTAATCTTGAGTAGAGTACCAAGGATGCTTTCACATATGTTCTTCTCTACGTGCATGACATCGATGCAGTGACGTACACGTAGAATCTCCCAGTAAGGCAATTTCCAGAACACCGATTTCTTCTTAAACACTTGACCCTTGGGTGTTTGTTTCACCGTCAAAGCGTGCTTCTTGCCAAGCACAACATTAATTTGTTTAGCCATGTTGTGGACCACCTCCCCAGCATAGGGTCTTGGGCCCACATCTACCTCTGTCGTACCATCAAATTCAGCTTTCATCTTTCGGTATGGGTGATTTCTCTGTAAGAACCTACGATGACGCAAATACACGGTTTTGCGCGAGTTGGGAAGAAATCTGCTAGCTGTCCTATCCATGCATGTGACACACCCTACATCTCCCTTTGTTTTCTGCCCCGATGAGTTGCCTAATGCCGGCATATCTTGAATGGTGTGCACCAGCATCGCATGTAGATCAAAAATCTCCTTTTTGTAAGCATCATAACATTTTACAGTAGGCGCATCTATCCACACTGTCAGCAGTTCTTCTACCAGTAGCTGAAAGTAAATGTCGATGTCATTTCCAGGTTGCTTCAGGCCTTGGATAATCATTGACATCATAATGTATTTTTTCTTCATACACAACCAAGGAGCTAGGTTATATATGCACAGAAGCACCGGCCATGATCGGTGCTCATATCGCCAAAAGGATTCATCCCGTCAGTACACTCCCCGAGCCTTATACTTCTAGGATCCTTAGCAAAGTCTTCAAACTTGTTGTTGATTAGTTCCCACTGAGCCCCATCTTTCGGGTGACTCATATATTTATCCGCAGTTCGCTCATCATGATGCCACCGCAACCTCTTTGCCTCTCTAGGGTTTGCAAACAAACGCCTCAACCTTGGAATTAAAGGCAAGTACCAAACAACCTTGAACGGGATTCCTGTATTGATCTCGTCGTCCAATTTGTACTTGTCCTTTGCTCTCCTGCGCTTGTATCGTGCATGCTTGCATGTGGGACATGCACGCAAATCTTTGTACTCACCACGGTACAATATACAATCATTCACACAAGCGTGTATCTTCTGTACTTCAAGTTCCAATGGGCAAACAATTTTCTTCGCTTCGTTCGTGCTTTTGGGGAGCACATTATCTTCTGGAAGAATTTATTTGAAAAGACCTAACATCTCTGTGAAGCCCTTGTTTCATAGACCATTTGCTGCTTTAAATCTGAGAAGCGCCAGGGTGGCACTCAACATGGAATATTTCTTTTTGCAACCTGGATACAATTCTTTCTTGGAGTCTGTAACAATGGTTGGCAGATCCTTGTACCCAATCATATCCTTTTTTGGGCCCTTGAAATCTGCAATCATAGCAGCAAAATCTGGCATATCAAGATCGTCGTCATCTGCGTCGACGTCTTGGTTTTCCAGTGGGCGTTTCGGCTTTCCGGTGTTCCATTGGTAGCTTGACGCCTCTGCCCCGATGTTAGATTCAACATCCATGTGACACTGACCGGGATTTGGCATCTCGCAGCCCTAGGTATATTCATCCATGACCTGCTCTTCACCGTGTATGGTCCAACGTGTATATCCATCCATGAATCCCCGAGAGAGTAAGTGCCACTGGACATCTGCAACTTCACGTGACTCTGTATTGGCACAATGAGTACATGGACACAGGATGTAATCCGCATAAGCAATTCTCCTCTTTGTACTTTTAGCCAAATTCATGAACTCTGTCACGCCACTGATAAAATCTGTGGTTCTCCGATTCTTCATCCATTGAGATCGTTCCATCTGCACCACACGAATGGTAATTAAAAATAAAACAACAACATTAATACACGGATTAACTAATGCCGAAACATGCATGCATAAATCACAAGGTTTTATTTTCATAATTACTGAGGGCGCTCCATATTGTTATCCAGACATGCAATGAGAAAAATTAATGGCCAGTCAATTTACACGCAGAGTACTATAGCACTACCCTTAGGAATTGAATACCTTAATTAAGCCACTCACGAAAAGAATACCTTAATTAATTAGCTGTGCGGCGACCTCCACCCAGCAGACAGAGAAGCGCCATGCGGCGGCACGCCGAGACAGCAGGGTCGAGGAGCAAAGCTTAGTGCAGCTGCCGCCTGGAGTTCGACCTCCACTATCCCGCCATCGACCGCGATGGATGTGCTCCAATCATGCCGCCGCCGACCTCGATGGTTGAGCTCCTCGTATCTCCCACCGTAGACCGAGGATTGACCTCCTATGATGCCGCCACTGCCCACCGACCAAGGATTGACCTCTTATCCGATAGCCGCTGCCTGGGCCGCCGCCGCCATCTCTATCCGCAGAGCGGCTGTTTTATTTTTTGACGGATATCCGCAGAGCGGCTGTTTACATGGTATCACTGTAACTCAATTATATGTACAGGGTAGTACATCACATACGGTTATGTCACGACAACCGTGTCTCACCTATGTTGTCTTCTCACACGGTTTGGTGCGGAAATCGTGTGTGAAGTTGTAATACCTAACACAAACGACATGTATAAACATTGTGCCGTATACAACATATAGTGCCATAAGTAGTTCCCGACCGTTAGCTTATCCCCACAGTTTCCCCATTTCCCCCAAATCCCTAGATAGCCTCCAAATTCCCTCACGTGGCACTGGCATTGGGGGAATGTGGACGAGTGGTGTTGATGGTTTCGGTGCGGCTGCTCCTGCTCGTATCGCCACTATCGGCAGCGCCGCCACGACGGTGGTCGCCGCTGAGCACTTGCCTAAGGTCATCAGAAGGCAGGTGTACTACGGATCCGAATCATCCTGTCAGGTTCCAATCTATCCTGATCTTTTTTAGCATGTCCAAAGTAGCTCCTTGCTGAATCCGTCCTGAATGACCCCCCCCCCCCAGGAAAGCGATCTGCCGCCGGATCCGGAGCATGACTCCAGACTCCCGCAACACGAGTTCGACTTTGAGTTTTGCGCCACCGAGAAGTACCAAAAGCTGAGTTGTGTGCACGGGCACACTCCTGCTCAACGTGTATGCATAGAGGGATTCGACATTGGCAGGCGGTTTCTTAGTTGCCCCTTAGAGGTTAGTGCTAAGTTCATCATTTTACTTGAGTTAATGCCACCGCTCATCCTGAATACTATTTAACATTGGCAGGGATATGAGGCTTGTGCCTTTGTTTACTGGCTGGATGAAGAATGGCATGGCAGGGCTCAGAGTGTTATCACCAAGCTCGCAGAAGATAACGTAAAGCTGAAGAAGAAATTGGCTGATCTGGAATGTACAATCAGTACGATGAAGCAAGAAAGAATCAATCACAGGCAACAGATGAAAGCAAGAGACAAGAAGGAACTAGCATGTGTAGTTGTGGTTGTCGCATTAGCCATGTTCTATGCGCTGTTTGCAATGATGATTAGGGGTTTTGTTTGACAGTATTGCTAAAGCACATCTAGATGTGCTCTAAGTAATGCACATCTAGGTCCTATGCCATTGATGTTACGCGGAGATTCGTGCAGATATTTTCCTTTGTCTTTTTTTCTTTTCCTTTGTAGTTTGATTATTACTAGCTTCATCAATAAGAAGAGCTCAATGTATTACTTGCCAACTGTCCTACTCCGTTCGTACTGGTACCGGTGCATAATCCCAAAACTCGTTCCTTGTTTTTGTCCTGAAAAAAGAAATCAACCAATAGGAGTCCTGTGGCTAGTATGCATTCAATGACTTCAGACTACTTAGCATAACATGCATGCAATGGTCAATTCTCTGCATGCAATGGTATTGATTACCAAATACTAATCATCAAGTCCTCCCGTTTTCCTCCCACCTAGGTCGCCGGTACGGAGGGAGTAGAAGTACTACGAAAAATGCTTGTTTCATATTTGGACGCTCCAACGCGTGTGCGTAATTAATTATCACATTGAGAATTGCGCACCCCGGGAATTTGGAGCGACTGGCTACAAATAATTGATGTTGATTATATCAGCAGTTAGATAATACGTCAACCCCCACTTCAATTGGCATTCCTCTTCTCTGCATACCCCGCTCAAGTGTCCACCATCTTCATCGTCCCTGGTAGGCCGCGCTACACACTTGCACACACTCTGCAATCTCGCTTTCTTGCGGTTTTTATACGACCGCAGCCATGTCGAGTGACAGCGAGGACGACAGGTCTGCCAGCAGTCTGGCGCCCGATGATAGGTCAACATCGAAATCATCCCGCTCGTCTTCCATGAGTCCGGCGTCGAGCCCAGACCTCAATTATATCCGGATCATGGAAGGGACGCCGCCTCCGGAGTCGCCAGACGACAACCATACGGACGAGGAGCCGTCGGAGGACGAAGAAGAGGACGACGATGATGATGAGGAGGAATGGTCGAACGAGGAGGAGGACGACGATGACAACAACGACGATGACGACGGCGGCGGCGATGAAAAGCCAACGGTCAGCGACAAGAAGCATCCTCGCCAAGACGATGTCGCGGGGCCATCCAACAACAACAACATGAAGAAGAAGGACTAAATTAAGCAGACTGTATATATCTCTGTTTCCGTTCACTCATATTAATTCGTTATCTCTGTTTATCCTGTCAATCTCATCGCAGACGGTTAGTAATACGTATTCAACAAAGATCTTCTACATTATCGCCCACAGGTTGGTTTCTCGAACTGTGTGCCCTGACGAGCACACAATTTAAAAAAAGACCGTATGGGCTGTCTATAATGATCGCACACAATTCTGATTACCGACCTGTTTGCCAGGTATCACACACATCTTGTTACGCCGAATCGTTTGTGTTCAACTTGATCATCGCAAACAGTTCATCTGAGCGAACTGTATGCCGTATATCGCACACACCTTGATCTAGCTGCCCGTTTCTGTTGTTCTATCTCATCATAAATAGTTCGTATGGATCAACCGTGTGCCCCGCATCGCACACGCAACTAAAATCAGAACTGTGTTTGATGTATCCTTCATCGCAAACGTTTTGCATCTTTTTTGACGGTTTTTTACATCACCATTTGCGATTAATGCATCGCACACAGTTTTGTCAAAGGGTCTTTGATCGTAGTGTCGCGTTAGCAGCATCCTGCAGTAGTGATTAAATAGCATAATGGATCTGAACATATAATCTTCCACCAAATAAACCATATAGTAATCAACTACAAGATGTAATTAACACTACTAGTCACCCACAAGTACCAATCTAAGGTTCCGGTACAAAGATTGAACACAAGAGATGAACTAGGGTTTGAGAGGAGATGGTGTTGTTGAAGATGTTGATGGAGATTGCCCTCCCAAAGATGGGAGAGTTGTTGTTGATGACGATGGCAATGATTTCCCCCTCCGGGAGGGAAGTTCCCCCGGCGGAATCGCTCCGCCGGAGGGCAAAAGTGCTCCTGCCCAAGTTCCGCCTCGAGACAGCGGCGCCTCGTCCTGAAAGTCCCCTCCTTTGTTTTTTCTAGGTCAAAATGACCTATATACTAGAAGATGGGCACCGGAGGTGGGCCCAGAAGGGCACAACCCACCGGGGCGCGCCTGGGCTCCCTGGCACGCCCAGGTGGGTTGTGCCCACCTGGTGGGCCCCCTCTGGTAGTTATTTGCTCCAATATTTTTCATATATTGCAAAACAATTCTCCGTAAATTTTTAGCTCATTTGGAGATGTGCAGAATAGGTAACTCTGACGTAGCTTTTTCAGGTCCAGAATTCCAGCTGCCAGTATTCTCCCTCTTTGTGTAAACCTTGCATATTATGAGAGAAAAGGCATTGAATTACTCCAAAAAGCATTATTATGCATAAAAACATTATAAATAATAGTAGGAAAACATGATGCAAAATGGACGTATCAACTCCCCCAAGCTTAGACGTCGCTTGTCCTCAAGAGAAAAACCGAAATCGAAAAACATGCCCACATGCTTAGAGAGAGAGGTGTCGATAAAAAAAATACGGACATAGAAGCATCATGCATATTATTGTAATAGCAAGGAATTTTAACATAAAACTTTATCTATCAACTTTTATCATATAACTTCTCATGAACAAGTAACAATTCATCACAACATTGAAGTATAAAGCATAAACCTTATTGAAAACCAACAAACTATGTTCTCAGTCAACTTTGCAACTACAATTCATCATATTTTCAGGAAGGGTCACGTATCGGAGCCTTTAGGCAAGCCCACATACTCAACCATCATTTAATCTTCTATGATTGCTAACACTCACATCATACCCATGAACAAAAAGTTTCAACCGGACACATAGAAAGATAGGGGCTTATAGTTTTGCCTCCCAACGTATTCACCTCAAGGGTGATGTCAACAATAATAACTCATGCCCACCCATATACAACTGGATATATGTGCCTAGATCTTTCCTCACCACATGATGCTTGCCAAAAGAGAAAATAAAAAGGAATAGGGAAGAATACTTTGACCCTTACATAAAGGTAAATGCATAAAAGTAAAAGATAGGCCCTTCGCAGAGGGAAGTAGAGGTTGTCATGCGCTTATTTGTTTGTATGCCAAATCCCTTAATGCAAAAGAACGTCATGTTATATTGCTCCTTATGATAGCAACTTTTATTATGCAGTCCGTCGCTTTTATTACTTTGCCATCATAAGTTCGTACAATGCTCAATTTTCTCTTACACTAAACAGTCCAACACTTTTAGAAGCAAATTTTATTGCCTTATTGCACCGATGACAACTTACTTGAAGGATCTTACTCAATCCATAGGTAGGTATGGTGGACTCTCGAAATAATATTTTGGGTTAAGGGTTTTTGGATGCACAAGTAGTATCTCTACTTAGTGCGGAGTTTTTGGCTAGCAAAGATATTGAGCAAGCACCACATGTTGAAGGATCTATGACAATATAACTTCTATGTGAATATGAACAAACATAAATCATTACGTTGTCTTCCTTGTCCAACGTCAACAATTTTGACACATAATATTTAATGGGGGCTCACAATCATAAAAGATGTCCAAGATAGTGTATTTGCATGTGAATCTTCTCTTCCCTTATTAATTCTTTCATGAATTGCATCATTGACCAATGCTATGTTTGTCAATCTCCAATAAATTTTACTACTTATACTTTTCATTATGTGATTTCATTACTTACCATAAGATTAGCATATGATATTATTCATTTATTTTCCTTTCTTTTTATTGAAACATAAAAGTAAAGAAGCAAAACTCAAACTACTCTTTATTATATATCTCGCACACGATTACATCGATAGATAGATCACTAAGCAAGCACTCGAAAAGAAAGGATCGAACTAAACTTTTATTCAACTAAATCATAAGATAACTAAGGATCGAACTAAACTTTTATTCAACTAAATCATAAGATAACTAAGGATCGAACTAAAATAGATGAAAGCAAAGATAGTGGTGGTGATACGATACCGGGGCATCTCCCCAAAGCTTGGCACAAGCCAAGGGGAGTGCCCATACCATGAACTCAAGTTTCTTTTGGTGGAGAAGATGATGAAGGTGGTGGTGAAGTAGTATGAGTGTTCTTCTTCCTCAGCTTATGCTTGAGGATGGAATTTTTCTCCTTCAAGTCATCGATCTCTTGCTCAAGCTTTAATATCTTTTTGCATAATTCCTGCTTATTTTCCTGCAAGAGACTAAAAGGGATAAACTAGATCTTAGGTTTCTTTGCTTTATTAGGAAGACTTGACTTCTTGAATTCCACATGCATGTCCCTAGGTTGGGGCAATGGAACTTCATCTTCATCTGAGCTTGTCTCTTCTTTCCTTTTCGGATCATAGTCTTCCTCTTCCTCTGTGGTCCAACCATAATGTTCCACATCTCCGTAAACCTTGGGGTTTGAAATATAATCAGCAACATAGCTCTCACCCTCCGAATCTTGAGATGAAATATAATCAGCAGCAAGAAAGAAGAATAGAGGATTTCTTTGCGATACGGTGGTCAATACGTTCGGGGGGGGGGGGGTATATAAAGATTTTTTTTATCTTGGGAAACAAGCAAACGAGAGGAAAACGGAGTCGTGAAGGTTCCCGAGGTGGGCACAACTCACCTGGGTGCGCCAGGGGGCCCAGGCGCGCCCTGGTGTCATGTGCCCCCCTCGGGTGCGTTCTTGGTTGTTTCTTATTTTCCTAATTTTTGTAATATTCCAAAACTGATAGAAAATATTTTTGCGGATTTTTCGGAGTCCGTTTACTTACCGTATCACGTACTTCCTCTTTTTTAGTATTCTGGAGTGTTCCGAAAGGTATCTTTTATGTGTTCCTCCGGTGTCATGGTTTGGATAATATTGCTTTCAACATTAATGGGCGTACCTGAGATATAGTGTTTAATTCTTTGCCCATTGACCACCTTCGGGTTAGTACCTTCGGCATTATTAATCTTGATAGCTCAAGAGCGATAAACCCCCTCGATAATATTTGGTCCTTCCCATTTAGAGAGAAGTTTTCTTGCAAAGAATCTAAAATGAGAGTTGTACAAAAGAACATATTCTCCAACTTTGAATTCCCGCTTTTGGATTCTTTTGTCATGCCATCTTTTAACTTTTTCTTTAAATAATTTGGCATTTTCATAAGCTTGGGTTCTCCATCCATCTAACGAGCTAATATCAAATAACCTCTTTTCACCGGCAAGTTTAAAGTCATAGTTGAGTTCTTTAATAGCCCAATATGCTTTATGTTCTAACTCTAGAGGCAAATGACAAGCTTTTCCATAAACCATTTTATAGGGAGACATACCCACAGGATTTTTATCTGTTGTTCTGTAGGCCCAAAGTGCATCATCCAATTTCTTAGACCAATTCTTTCGGGACCTATTAACAGTTTTTTTGTAATATTAGTTTTATTTCTCTATTGCTAAGTTCAACTTGACCACTAGATTGAGGATGATAAGGTGATGCAATTCTATGGTTAACATCATATTTAGCAAGCATTTTGCGGAAAGCACCATGAATAAAGTGTGAACCACCATCAGTCATTAAATATCTATGGACTCCAAACCTTGGGAAAATAACTTCTTTAAGCATTTTAATGGAAGTGTTATGATCAGCACTACTAGTTGGAATAGCTTCTACCCACTTAGTAACATAATCAACAGCAACCATAATATGTGTGTACCTATTGGAGGAAGGAAAAGGTCCCATATAATCAAAACCCCAAACATCAAATGGTTCAACAGCAAGTGAATAATTCATAGGCATTTCTTGACGCTTACCGATATTACCAATTCGTTGACATTCATCACAAGATAAAAAAACTTACGAGCATCCTTGAAGAGAGTAGGCCAATAAAAACCAAATTGCAATACCATATGAGCAGTTATATCTCCCGCATGATGCCCTCCATAAGCCTCGGAGTGACATTTCCGTAGGATTTGTTCCTGTTCATGCTCAGGTACACAACGTCTAATAATACCATCTACTCCTTTATAAAGATGTGGGTCATCCCAAAAGTAATGTCTTAAATCATAGAAGAATTTTTTATTTTGTTGGTATGTAAAATTAGGTGGTATGTATTTAGCAACAATATAATTAGCATAGTAAGCATACCAAGGAGTATTATGAGAAACATTTATTGGAGCTAGTTGTTCATCAGGAAAGCTATCATCAATAGGTAGTGGGTCATCAAGGATATTCTCTAACCTAGACAAGTTATCAGCTACGGGGTTCTTGGCTCCTTTTCTATCAGTTCTATGTAAATCAAATTCTTGTAGCAAGAGAACCCACCTAATGAGTCTAGGTTTAGCATCTTTCTTTTCCATAAGATATTTAATAGCAGCATGATCAGTGTGAACAATTACTTTGGAATCAACAATGTAAGATCTGAATTTGTCACTGGCAAACACAACTGCTAAAAATTCTCTTTCAGTAGTAGCATAATTTCTTTGGGCACTGTCTAGAGTTTTGCTAGCATAATGAATATCATTTAATTTTTTATCAACTCTTTGTCCTAGAACAGCACCTACAACATAATCACTAGCACCACACATAATTTCAAAAGGCAAGTTCCAATCAGGTGGTTGAACAATAGGTGCAGAAGTTAAGGCTTTCTTAAGTGTTTCAAAGGCTTCTACACAATCATCATAAAAAACAAATGGAACATCCTTTTGTAAAAGATTTGTAAGAGGCCTAGAAATTTTAGAGAAGTCTTTAATAAACCTCCTAAAGAAACCAGCATGACCAAGGAAACTATGAATACCTTTAATATCTTTAGGACATGGCATTTTCTCAATTGCATCAACTTTAGCCCGGTCCACCTCAATACCCCATTCAGAAATTTTATGTCCCAAGACAATACCTTCATTAACCATAAAGTGGCACTTCTCCCTATTCAAGACAAGATTAGTTTGCTCACATCTCTGCAAAACTCGATCAAGGTTGCTCAAGCAATCATCGAAAGAAGTTCCATAAACAGAAAAATCATCCATGAAAACCTCAATATCTTTTCACAAAAATCAGAGAATATAGCAGTCATACATCTTTGAAAGGTAGCAGGTGCATTGCATAAACCAAAAGGCATACGTCTATAAGCATAAGTTCCAAATGGGCAGGTAAAGGTGGTTTTATCTTGATCAGGTTGTGAAACAGGTATTTGAGAAAAACCATAATATCCATCAAGAAAACAAAAGTGTGTATGCTTTGATAATCTTTCTAGCATTTGATCAATGAAAGGCACAGGGTAATGATCTTTTCTAGTTGCTTTATTTAATTTTCTAAAATCAATTACCATTCTATAGCCAGTAACAATTCTTTGTGGGATAAGTTCATTTTTATCATTAGGAACAACAGTAATACCTCCCTTCTTAGGGACACAATGAACGGGACTTACCCATCTACTATCAGCTATAGGATAGATTATACCTGCTTCCAGAAGCTTTAATATTTCAGTTCTTACCACTTCTTTCATCTTAGGATTTAAACGCCGTTGATGATCAACAATGGGTTTAGCATTAGGTTCCATATTAATCTTGTGCTGACAGAGAGTGGGACTAATGCCCTTAAGATCATCAAGAGTATATCCAATAGCAGCACGGTGCTTCTTCAGAGTTTTTAATAATCTTTCTTCTTCATGTTCTGAAAGGTTAGCCCTAATAATAACAGGATATATCTTTTTCTCATCGAGATAAGCATATTTCAAAGTGTCAGGCAATTGTTTTAATTCAAACACGGGATCACCTTTAGGTGGAGGGGGACCTCCTAGAGTTTCAATAGGCAAATTGTGTTTACGTAGGGGTCGTTGTTCAAAGAAATTTTTATCTATCTCATTTCTTTCATGCATATGCATATCATTTTCGTGGTCTAGCAAATATTGTTCTAGTGGATCAGTAGGAGGCATGGCGATAGAAGCAAGACCAATTATTTCATCCTTACTAGGTAATTCTTTCTTATTGTAACATCCCAAATTTTTAATTTGGAATGTTATACATAGGACATCCATGCATATCATATTTTTATTGCATTTCGTTTTGCGATCCTCGAAAATTCTAAGCAACTCAAGGACCCACGGAGAGAGTTGGGGATTTCACCGTTTTCATATTTGAATTTTCTCAAATATTGAAACAGGGATCAATTTGGTTTAACTATTTTTCTCTCCGAAAATATTTCATATTAAAAATATATGAGAGGAGATAATATGACTTCTCCAAAATAAATGGAATATTGGAGGAAAAATATAAAAAATCAAATAAATATTTTATTTGGATTTTTATTGCAATTTTATTTGGATTTAGAAAAATATGCATTTTTCAAAATTGCATTAGAGTCCCAAATAAATGTTTACCTTGTCCGGGAGATTTTAGAGGACGGGGAAAATTTATTTCGGGAATTTTGGAGTCCGTTTAGTATTTCTTTTATTTGTTTTTCTGCGCGGAATTATAAAAAAAAAAAAAAGATCCGCCGGACCGAACTGGGCCGAAGCCCAGCCGGCCCAGCAGGCCGCGCCGCCTTCGCGTCCCGTGCCGGAGACGGACTCGGGAGAGTCCGCCGCCGCCGCGCTCCGCCCGTCGCCCCCTCGCCCAAGCCCCCCTCCCCCCTTAAATAGCCGCCGCCCCCCCTGGAGCCCCAAGCCCGCCGCGCCGCCTGCCTCGCGCTGCTGCTGCGCTGCCGCCGCGCCGCCTCGCTAGCCGCGCAGCCGCCGACGCTCCGCCGCGAGCCGCGCACGCCGCCGCGCCCGCGTCGCGCCGCCCGCCGCGCCGCGCCGCCGCCCCGCGCCGCACCCCGCCGTCCCGCCGGAGCCTCGCCGGAATCCCGCCGCCGCCGTCGGTTCGTGAGAAAAACCGACGGTTTGGTTTAAACCCTAGATCTAGGTTCGGTTTTTTTTAATACCGGTTTATTCTTTTAGATCGGTTTTCCGTCGGTTTAGTTATTTAGCGGACGTTCGTCCGTACGTTGTTTTAACGAACGGTTTTTTCACCGTTTAACCGCAGACAGCGAACGTTCGTTCGTTAGCCTGTTCGTTAGTTTTCTTTTTCTCGGATTTTCCGCGATTATTTTCGATCGCGATTTCTGATCCGATTTTCGTTTTAGTATAACTTTTCGCTCGTTTGTCGGAATCAGGCGATTCAAGCGCCTAGATCTTCGTCTCGAAGCCCTCTTTCTGTTTAACCAACTTAAACAAGTTTTTGCTACTGTAAAATTTGACTTTAGTCCAGATTAGTAATCGAAGCTTGTTTCTTTCGCAGTTTGAGTTTCGTTGCTCCGTTTGATTTGATTCTTTTTGCAAACCGGAGTTCTTCAGTTGAACTTTCTGGTTAGGTCTTCCCATTTGGATTTTACCCGTGCATCTTCGCTTGATTGCTTATGTATGCTATTGTTTGTTTGCGATAGAGTACCCGGAGTGCGAAGCGTGCTACTACGAGTCCCTAGGATTTGCAGATCGTCAACAAGGCAAGTAACACATTGATCATATTTCTTCATTACCCAGTTTTTATGCATTAGTTTCGACCCTCAAATATTGCATGATTAGGATGTGATTAACTGGTGGGTAATGGGAAGTAGATGATGAGGTAGAACCTATTGCCCTTTTATTATAAAACCCTTGGGAGTTACTTCTACGCTATGCTTATGTTGCCATGCTATGCTCGTAGACGTGGATTGGGTTTTGAGTGTATCCATGACAGATGTGAGATTTTTAATTAATGGTTCAACTTAAGGTGGCAACTTTAATACACATCTGGGTGGATTGCTTGTTTGGGCACCTGGGGATATACCAGTGTTGTCCTAGGAGATCCCGGGGATATACCGTGTGATCCTCCTACGGTCCGCCACCCAGGCTCAAAGGGATCATAAGATTATTCATGCTAGAAACTTCCGTGTGCAGCCACAAGCTATTATGGGCTCTAGCATAGTTGAGTATGTTACATGACCTCTTTTAGTGGTAGGCTAGCAGATGTAGGGGAAAGTAGGTGTAACTGTCTACCCAGAGTAAAGAGTAAATGTTTCTGAAAGACTGTGTCTCGGTCATCCGTTTCTCAAACACCATGTAGTGCGAGAAATCCAACGGAGGAGATCGAGTCTTGTGGGGAAAAGTGCACAAACCTCTGCAGAGTGTACAAACTAATCATGATTAGCCGTGTCCCCGGTTATGGACATCTTGAGTATCTGGTTCTTGGATCATCATATTGAATCCCATCACTCTAAATTAATTTGTTGGGATTAATGATTACTTTTAATTGGGATTGAGAGGGGGATTTACCTTCTCAATGTTCAACAACCACCATGATAGTTAAATAAAACATATTCCTTTGTTGTAGGAAAAAATTGGCTTTTCGCAAAACAGTATAACCCTAGAGCTTTTCCACCAGCCAAATATGCATGTAGTATTAGCAATTATTCTGTTCATTGCTCTACTGTGTTATATTGCCAGCATATTCCATGTGCTGACCCGTTTCGGGCTGCAACGTATCATGTTGCAGACTTTTCAGACGAAGAGTAAGGTGTGCTAGGTCGTTGTCGTGCACTCAGCTATGCCGTTGGAGTTGATGGACTCACTTTATCTTCCAAGCCTTCCGCTGTTATCTTATTTAGATGGCCTTAAGCCATATTTATTGTAATCAGTTCTCTTTTGAGACATTCGATGTAATAAGTGTGTGATTGCACTCTGTTATAAATCCTTCGAGTACTGTGTGTGTCAGCATTACCGATCCAGGGATGACACTTGAACACAGAGATTCGATCCATTCGGGTCGGGTCGCTACACTTATAAGGTTGTCTATTAAACTTGGAAAAATTAAATTCATGCGACTCATCACCAAAGCTAGCACTGACAGTTTGTTTATGACAATCTATAGTAGCATTGACAGTGTCCAAGAAAGGTCTACCAAAGATAATGGGACAGAAGTCATCTTGTGGCGAATCAAGAACTAGAAAATCAGTAGGGTATTTTGTTTTCCCACACAAGACTTCAACATCTCTAACAATCCCAAGTGGTGTGATGGTGTCCCTATTAGCAAGTTTAATAGTGATATCTATGTCTTCTATTTCAGCGGGTGCTATGTCATTCATAATTTCTTGGTATAAGGTAAAAGGGATATCACTCACGCTAGCACCTAAGTCACATAAACCATGATAACAATGATCTCCTATTTTAACTAAGACAACGGGCATACCAACGACAGGTCTATGTTTATCTTTTTCATCGGGTTTGGCAATTCTAGCAGCTTCATCAGAGAAGTAAATAACATGCCCGTCAATGTTTTCTACCAGGAGATATTTAACCATAGCAACACTAGGTTCTACTTTAATTTGTTCAGCAGGTTTAGGTGCTCTAATATTACTTTTGTGAACCACAGTTGAAACCTTAGCATGTTCCTTTATCCTAACGGGAAAGGTGGTTTTTCAATATAAGCAGTAGGCACAACTGGATCAACATTGTAAATAATAGTTTCATCTTTAACCATGTCGGGTTATTTAATTTATTCTTTGATAGGGGGATGATATTTAAACCACTTATCTTTGGGGAGATCAACATGAGTAGCAAATGATTCTCAAAAAGAGGCTACTATCTCAGAGTCAAGTCCATATTTAGTGCTAAACTTGTGAAAAGCATCGGTATTCATAAAAGATTTAACAAAATCAAATTCAAGCTTAATACCTGACTCTTTACCTTCATCGAGTTCCCAATCTTCAGAGTTGCATTTAATTCTTTCTAAAAGATCCCACCTGAATTCAATAGTCTTCTTCATAAAAGAACCAGTACAAGAAGTATCGAGCATGGATTGATTATTACGAGAAAGCTGAGCATAAAAATTCTGAATGATAATTTCTCTAGAGAGCTCATGATTGGGGCATGAATATAACATTGACTTAAGCCTCCCCCAAGCTAGAGCAATACTTTCTCCTTCACGAGGCCAAAAATTATATATATAATTTCGATCACGATGAACTAGATGCATAGGATAATTTTTTTGGTGAAATTCCAATTTCAATCGATTCCAGTTCCAAGATCCAATATCATCGCATAGCCTATACCATGTCAATGCTTTTCCCTTCAAATATAAAGGGAAAACCTTCTTCTTAGCTTCATCCCCGGATAAACCTGCAAGCTTAAATAATCCACAAATTTCATCCACATATATCAAGTGCATATCAGGATGTTCAGTTCCATCTCCTGCATAAGGATTAGCTAGCAGTTGTTCTATCATACCCGAAGGAATTTCATAATCAATATTTTCAGTAGGTGCAGTAGGTTGAGGGGTAACTAATTGTGGTTCCGGTCGAGGTGAAGATACCCCGAACAAACCCCTCAAAGGATGATTCTCCATATTAACAAGTGACAATAAATTTCAGCGCGTAGTAATAATTTTTCCTTACCAAGAGCGCTTCACTCCCCGGTAACGGCGCCAGAAAAGAGCCTTGATGACTCACAAGTATAGGGGTTCAATCGTAGTCCTTTCGATAAGTAAGAGTGTCGAACCCAACGAGGAGCAGAAGGAAATGACAAGTGGTTTTCAGCAAGGTATTTTGTGCAAGCACTAAAATAGTCGGTAACAAGTAGTTTGATAGCAAGATAATTTGTAACGAGCAAGTAATGGTAATGGTAGATAATATGCAGCAAGGTAGCCCAATCCTTTTGTGGCAAAGGACGGGCCAAAACGGTCTCTTATGATAAGCAAGCGTTCTTGAGGGTACACGGGAATTTCATCTAGTCACTTTCATCATGTTGTTTGATTCATGTTCGCTACTTTGATAATATGATATGTGGGTGGACCGGTGCTTAGGTGATGTTCTTACTTGAACAAACCTCCTACTTATGATTAACCCCCTCGCAAGCATCAGCAACTACGAGAAAAGTATTAAGATAAAATCTAACTATAGCATTAAACTTTTGGATCCAAATCGGTCCCTTACGAAGTAGCGCATAAACTAGGGTTTAAGCTTCTGTCACTCTAGCAACCCATCATCTAATAACTACTCCACAATGCATTCCCTTAGGCCCAAATATGGTGAAGTGTCATGTAGTCGACGTTCACATGACACCACTAAGGGAATCACAACATACATATCATCAAAATATCGAACACATATCAAGTTCACATGATTACTTGCAACATGACTTCTCCCGTGGCCTCAAGAACAAAAGTAACTACTCACAAATGATAATCATGCTCAAGATCAGAGGGGTATTAAATAACATAATGGATCTGAACATATAATCTTCCACCAAATAAACCATATAGTAATCAACTACAAGATGTAATCAACACTACTAGTCACCCACAAGTACCAATCTAAGGTTCCGGTACAAAGATTGAACACAAGAGATGAACTAGGGTTTGAGAGGAGATGGTGTTGTTGAAGATGTTGATGGAGATTGCCCTCCCAAAGATGGGAGAGTAGTTGGTGATGACGATGGCGATGATTTCCCCCTCCGGGAGGGAAGTTCCCCCGGCGGAATCGCTCCGCCGGAGGGCAAAAGTGCTCCTGCCCAAGTTCCACCTCGAGACGGCGGCGCTTCATCCCGAAAGTCCCCTCCTTAATTTTTTCTAGGTCAAAATGACCTATATACCAGAAGATTGGCACCGGAGGTGGGCCGAGGAGGGCACAACCCACCAGGGCGCGCCTGGGCTCCCTGGCACGCCCAGGTGGGTTGTGCCCACCTGGTGGGCCCCCTCTGGTAGTTATTTGCTCCAATATTTTTCATATATTGCAAAACAATTCTCTGTAAATTTTCAGCTCATTTGGAGATGTGCAGAATAGGTAACTCTGACGTAGCTTTTTCAGGTCCAGAATTCCAGCTGCCGGTATTCTCCCTCTTTGTGTAAACCTTGCATATTATGAGATAAAGGCATTAGAATTACTCCAAAAAGCATTATTATGCATAAAAACATTATAAATAACAGTAAGAAAACATGATGCAAAATGGACGTATCAACGTATCAGTCACCTGGCCACACCACACCATGGACACGCTCGTCAAGGTCCGCTCCTCCATCCCATTTCCTATTCAGCCCTTCCCTTGCCCTTCCTCCCTGTGGATCTCGCAGCGGAGGTGGAGAGCAGAGGCGGAGGAGGGAAGGCAGAGGTGGAGGAGGGAGGCGGAGGGGCTGCTGCTGGCCGTGGATCTGGCGGCCAGAGGTGGAGGGCAGAGGCGTGATGGCTCGTGTTTGCGTCAGTATTTTCCCCGAAGAGGAAGGGATGATGCAGCACAGCTATAGTTTCTGAGGCCAAGGTTATCGAACCAGCAGGAGAACCACGTAACACTATGTAAACGGTACCTGCACACACAAAAAATACTTGCAACCCGACGCGTAAGAGGGGTTGTCAATCCCTCCCGGGTAAAAGATAGATAAATTTGTAGTAGATTGGATAAATAGATCTCGCGGAAACGCAAAATAAAATAAATAACAAAATATTGCAGCAAGGTATTTTTGGGTTTTTGGAATAATAGATTTGAAAATAAAAGAGGCAAATAATAGATCAGAAAGCAAATATGATAAAGAATAGACCCGGGGCCGTAGATTTCACTAGTGGCTTCTCTCGAGAAAAATAGCATACGACGGGTAAACAAATTACTGTTGCGCAATTGATAGAACTTCAAATAATTATGACGATATCTAGCCAATGATCATTATATAGGCATCACGTCCAAGATTAGTAGACCGACTCCTGTTTGCATCTACTACTATTACTCCACACAACGACCGCTATCTAGCATGCATCTAGTGTATTAAGTTCATGGAGAAACGGAGTAATGCAATAAGAATGATGACATGATGTAGACAAGATCTATTCATGTAGGAATAGACCCCATCTTGTTATCCTTAATAGCAACGATACATATGTGTCATGTCCCCTTCTGTCACTAGGATTGAGCACCGTAAGATCGAACCCATCACAAAGCACCTCTTCCCATGGCAAGAAAAATCGATCTAGTCGGCCTAACTAAACCAAAGATTCAAAGAAGAAATACGAGGCTATAAGCAATCATGCATTTAAGAGATCAAAACTCAAATAACTTTCATGGATAAAATAGATCTGACCATAAACTCAAAGTTCATCGGATCCCAACAAACACACTGCAAAAAGAGTTACATCAAATAGATCTCCAAGAGACCATTGTATTGAGAATCAAAAGAGAGAGAGGAAGCCATCTAGCTACTAACTACGGACCCGTAGGTCTACAATGAACTACTCACGCATCATCGGAGAGGCATCAATGACGATGATGAACCCCTCTGTGATGGTGTCTAGATTGGATCTGGTGGTTCTGGAACTTGCGGCGGCTGGAATTGTGTTTCGTCGACTCCCCTAGGGTTTTTGGATTTTCGGGGTATTTATAGAGCAAAGAGGCGGTGCGGGAGGCCACCGAGGTGGGCACAACCCACCAGGGCGCGCCTGGGGGCAGGGTTTTTGGATTTTCGGGGTATTTATAGAGCAAAGAGGCGGTGCGGGAGGCCACCGAGGTGGGCACAACCCACCAGGGCGCGCCTGGGGGCCCAGGCGTGCCCTGGTTGGTTGTGCCCCCCTCGGGGCACCCCTCTGGTACTTCTCCGGCCCAAGTTGTTCCTTCTGGTCCATAAAAAATCTCCAAAAAGTTTCGCTGCGTTTGGACTTCGTTTGGTATTGGTTTTCTGTGAAGTAAAAAACAGGAACTGACACTGGGCACTATGTTAATAGGTTGGTCCCAAAAAATGATATAAAGTTGCTATAAAATGATTGTAAAACATCCAAGAATGATAATATAACAGCATGGAACAAGCAAAAATTATAGATACGTTGGAGACGTATCAGCATCCCCAAGCTTAATTCCTACTCGTCCTCGAGTAGGTAAATGATAAAAACAGAATTTTTGATGTGGAATGCTGCCTAACATGTTCATCACATATTCTTTTCTTTTGTAGCATGGACATTTGAACTTTTATATGATTCAAAGCAATAGTCTAGTTTTGACATGAAGATTTCAATACTCAAGCATATCAACAAGCAACCATGTCTTTCAAAATATCAACACTAAAGCAAGTTATCCCTAGCCCATTATGCTCAATAATTGATCCATTCATAAAACACACTCGCATATTAGCTATACCCAATGCTCAAGTACGATCATAGTGCCCCTTAGTTGGTGCTTTATAAGAGAAGATGGAGACTCAAATAAAAATTGCATAAAGTAAATAGAAGGGCCCTTCGCAGAGGGAAGTAGGGATTTGTAGAGGTGCTAGAGCTCAAAGCGAAAAAGATAGAGATAAAACATTTTGGGTGGCATGCTTTTCCTGTCAACGAAACGATCGAGTAGTTCCCAATACTTTCCATGCTAGATATATCATAGGCGGTTCACAAACAGAAAATAAAGTTTATTCCTTTTTCCACCATACTTTCACATTCCACGGCTAGCCGTATCCACGGGTGCCGTCCATACCAACACTTTCCAAGGAATTTATTATTTGATAACATAAAGTAAATTCATTTTCATTTCGTGACTGGGCATCCCTAATACCTTTGTCGTACTCTCGTGCAATGACAAGTGAATAAACACTCATCTTGAGAATAACACATCTAGCATGGAAATATATCAGCCACCCCCTACCATTTCATGAGCGGTACGAGCACACAAAAAGGAAAATTTATTTTGAAAATTAGAGATGGCACATACAAATTTGCTTAGAACGGCACGGAAATACCGCATATAGGTAGGTATAGTGGACTCATATTGCAAAACTGGGTTTAAGGATTTTGGATGCACAAGTAGTAATCCCACTTAGTGCAAGGGAAGGCTAGCAAAAAGATTGAGAAGCATCCAACCAAGAAACGAAAAATCACATAAGCGAGCATTAAGCATAACTAACACCGAATAATGCACCACAAGTAGGATGTAATTTCATTGCATAACTATTGACTATTGTGCTTGCATAGGGAATCACAAACCTTAACACCAATATTTTTACTAAAGCATAATTACTCATCAACATGACTCACATATCACTATCATCATATCGCAAAACTATTACAAAGAATCAATTTTAATTTTTCCAATGATCTTCATGAAAGTTTTTATTATATCCCTCTTGAATATCTATCACTTTGGGACTAGTTTCATATATTGCTTTTGATAGCTCAAACAAATCTAAGTGAAGAACATGAGCATAATTTTTTTTTCATCTCTCAAAATAATATAAGTGAAGCATGAGAGAATTTCTTCAAAAATTACTACTCTCAAACAAATCTAAGTGAAGCATGAGAGCATTTCTTCAAAAAAGAATTAAAGCACACCATGCTAAAAAAGATATAAGTGAAGTACTAGAGCAATTCCATAGCTCAAAAGTTTTAAGTGAAGCACATAGAGCAATTCTAACAAATCATAGTATAATTTTGGCTCTCTCAAATAGGTGTGTCCAGCAATGATAGATGACACAAACTAAAAATCAAAACAAGTAAAGACTCATATAATACAAGACGCTCCAAGCAAAACTCATGATATGTGACGAATAAAAATATAGCTCCAAGTAAAATACCGATGGTCGTTAGAAGAAAGAGGGGATGCCACTCGGGGGCATCCCCAAGCTTAGTTGCTTGTTTCTCTTTGGATAATAGCTTGGGATGCCATGGGTCATCCCCAAGCTTAGGCTCTTCTTACTCCTTATTCCTTCATCCATCATGATCTCACCCAAAACTTGAAAACTTCAATCACACAAAACTCAACAAAACCTTCGTGAGATCCATTAGTATAACAAAGCAAATCACTACTCTAAGTACTATTGCAAACCCATTAATATTTTATTATTGCATTATATCTATTGTATTCCAACTTTGCTATGGCTCATACCCCCCGATACAACCCATAGATTCATCAAAATAAGCACACAATGCAACGAAAACAGAATCTGTCAAAAACAGAACAGTCTATAGCAATCTGTAAACTTCGTATACTTTTGTAACTCCAAAAATTCTGAAACATTAGGACGATGTAGGCAATTTGTATATCAATCTTGTGTAAAAAATTCAG
The DNA here is from genome assembly GCA_011799875.1 of Thinopyrum elongatum. Taxonomy (NCBI): domain Eukaryota; kingdom Viridiplantae; phylum Streptophyta; class Magnoliopsida; order Poales; family Poaceae; genus Thinopyrum; species Thinopyrum elongatum. The sequence continues at coordinate 341,819,430 of CM022297.1, read as the reverse complement.
AAGCTTTTGTCACTTCTGTGATTTTTCAAAATTGTTTTACTGGACGCAAAAGTTTCTGTTTTCCAACAAGATCAAATCAACTATCACCCAACATAATCCCAAAGGCTTTGCTTGGACCAAACACTAATTTAAACATAAAAACACAATCATAACAGAGGCATAATTGTTCAAACACTCAAGAACAGAAAGAAAAAGGCAAAAATAAATTTTATTCATTGGGTTGCCTCCCAACAAGCGCTATCATTTTACGCCCCTAGCTAAGCATTTGATAATTTTTAATGATGCTCACATGAAAGATAGCAATCGAAACACGAAGAGAGCATCATGCAGCATGTGAAAAACAAGTTTAAGTCTAACATACTTCCTATGCATAGCCATTTTGTAGGCAAACAATTTATCAAGACAAGAAATATCTAGCATATGCAAGGAAGAAGAAAGAAACAATAGCAATCTCAACATAACGAGAGATAATTTAATAACATGATAATTTCTACAACCATATTTTCCTCTCTCATAATAATTACATGTAGGATCATAATCAAATTCAACTATATAGCTATCACATAATATATTCTCTATATGATCCACATGCATGCAAAGTTGACACTCTTCCAAAATAGTGGGAATATCATCAAATAAAGTCATAACCTCTCCAAACCCACTTTTATCAAAAATTTCATAAGATTGAACACTCTCCAAATATGTGGGATTATTTTTACTTAAAGTTGACACTCTTCCAAACCCACTTTCAATATTATTGCAAGCACTATTATCAATATCATATTCATCATGAGGCTTAAATAAATTTTCAAGATCATAGGAAGAATCAACCCAATCATGATCATTGCAACAAGTAGTGGACATAGCAAAATGAGCATCCCCAAGCTTGGGGTTTTGCATATTATTAGCATAATTGACATTAATAGAATTTATAGTAAAATCATTGTAATCATGCTTTTCATTCAAGGAGCTATCATGAATCACTTCATAAATTTCTTCATCACAATTTTCAGATTCACGAATCTCAAGCAAAACTTCATAAAGATAATCTAGTGCACTCAACTCACTAGCAATTGGTTCATCATGATTGGATCTTTTAAAAAGATTAGCAAGTGGATGGGGATCCATATCAATAGATTTTTTAGCAAGCGAAGATGCAAGCATATAGAAGGCACATGGTAACACAAGCAAACAAAAGATCGAACGAGAAAAAGGCAAACGGAAAAGAGGGCGAATAAACGGTAAATTTTTGTGAAGTGGGGGAGATGAAAACAAGAGGCAAATGGCAAATAATGTAAATTGCAAGGAGATGAGATTTGTGATTAGGAACCTAATAGATGTTGATGATGTCTCCCCGGCAACGGCGCCAGAAATCCTTTCTTGATGGCTCGTGTCTGCGTCAGTATTTTCCCCGAAGAGGAAGGAATGATGCAGCACAACTACGGTAGGTATTTCCCTTAGTGATGAGACCAAGGTTATTGAACCAGTAGGAGAACCACGCAACACTATGTAAATGGTACCTGCACACAAAGAATAAATACTTGCAACCCAACGTGTAAGAGGGGTTGTTAATCCCTCCCGGGTAAAAGATAGATAAATTTGTAGTAGATTGGATAAATAGATCTCGCGGAAATGCGAAATAAAATAAATAACAATAAATTGCAGCAAGGTATTTCTGGGTTTTTGGAATAATAGATCTGAAAATAAAAGAGGCAAATAATAGATCGGAAAGCAAATATGATAAAGAATAGACCCGGGGGCCGTAGATTTCACTAGTGGCTTCTCTCGAGAAAAATAGCATACAACGGGTAAACAAATTACTGTTGGGCAATTGATAGAACTTCAAATAATTATGACGATATCCAGGCAATGATCATTATATAGGCATCACGTCCAAGATTAGTAGACCGACTCCTGCCTGCATCTACTACTATTACTCCACACAGCGACCGCTATCCAACATGCATCTAGTGTATTAAGTTCATGAAGAAACGGAGTAATGCAATAAGAACGATGACATGATGTAGGCAAGATCTATTCATGTAGGAATAGACCCCATCTTGTTATCCTTAATAGCAACGATACATACGTGTCATGTCCCCTTCTGTCACTAGGATTGAGCACCGTAAGATCGAACCCATCACAAAGCACCTCTTCCCATGGCAAGAAAAATCGATCTAGTCGGCCTAACTAAACCAAAGATTCGAAGAAGAAATATGAGGCTATAAGCAATCATGCATTTAAGAGATCAAAACTCAAATAACTTTCATGGATAAAATAGATCTGATCATAAACTCAAAGTTCATCGGATCCCAACAAACACACCGCAAAAAGAGTTACATCAAATAGATCTCCAAGAGACCATTGTATTGAGAATCAAAAGAGAGAGAGAGAGAGGAAGCCATCTAGCTACTAACTACAGACCCGTAGGACTACAATGAACTACTCATGCATCATCGGAGAGGCACCAATGAGGATGATGAACCCCTCCGTGATGGTGTCTAGATTGGATCTGGTGGTTCTGGAACTTGCGGCGACTGGAATTGTGTTTCGTCGACTCCCCTAGGGTTTTTGGATTTTCGGGGTATTTATAGAGCAAAGAGGCGGTGCAGGAGGCCACCGAGGTGGGCACAACCCACCAGGACGCGCATGGGCCCCCAGGCGCGCCCAAGTGGGTTGTGCCCCCCTCGGGGCACCCCTCTGGTACTTCTCCGGACCAAGTTGTTCCTTCTGGTCCACAAAAAATCTCCAAAAAATTTCGCTACGTTTGGACTCCGTTTGGTATTGATTTTCTGCGAAGTAAAAAGCAAGGGAAAAACAGAAACTGGCACTGGGCACTATGTCAATAGGTTAGTCCCAAAAAATGATATAAAGTTGCTATAAAATGATTGTAAAACATCCAAGAATGATAATATAACAGCATGGAATAAGCAAAAATTATAGATACGTTGGAGACGTATCAAGGCAAAGTTGGGGGCGCAGGAAGAAGACGACTAGAGATCGATAAGTCAAATTTAGCGGAAGGGCAACCTGGTCTTTTATCCGGTTTTTCACCTTGTCAGAAAATCCTAAAACGACAAATATTAGGGAACGAAGGGAGTAGACACACTCAAAAAGTTTCAATCATAATTCGACCTACATTAATAAAAACAAAAAAGAGAAATTTGGACATGAATAGTGTCAAAGTACTATTCACTAAAGCTGCCACTATTCATATTCGAATTTGTCTTTTTTGAATCTCCATATGTACATCGAGTTTTGAGCTGATTTTTTTTTGAGCTGGAGACATACCCCACATGGATGTTGTCAAATAGTTTCAGAATTTTTTGATATGTCTAAATATAATTTTGTTTAGGGTTGATCTCACGATCTCACCTAATGTGAATCTCACACAAGTCTCCCCTGGTTTTCCAACACCAACAATCAATCGTGTTGTTGACGAGTAAATTAAGCCATCCGTACATGTAACACATGTTCGTGATGCATGTGAGGAATATATTTTTTAAAAATAGAAAAAATTAGCACATGCCTATTGTTACAACTTTAAAATAGTCATTAGAGCATGTATTGTGGTTGATAAGACTGGCTTATTTTAATCCTGTCACGAAATCAAGAGACGATAAAAAATTAACATACAATGGGTTATCTCTTAATCTTATCTCTAGTAACTATATATTCCTATAAACACGATGAAAGATTTGTTACTAAGATATCATCTCTTAATTAAGAGGTTTCTCTTTCCTCTATATTACTCCCTTCATCTCGTAATATAAGATGTTTAACTTTCAAAGACGTCTTATATTATGGGATGAGGGAGTAGTATTTATCCTACATGACACTATTAAGATAACACTATTGCACATGCCCTTAGTAAAGAGGTGTGTTTAACCTGAACAATCATGTTTTAATCATGTATACACACCTTTTCTATCAATGAGATTAATGATGCTTGATCTCTCACTTCCTTTGATCAATTTTACTTCTAGGGACATGTAGGGGCTGTTTGGTTCCTAGACACACCTTACCACACTTTACCACACCTCACTTTAGGCAAGTTTGACCAAGTTAGGTGGGTGTTTGGTTCTAGCCACACCCAAGGCAAGAATTTTTTAATGAGCAGTGAACCCCACATATCATAGACACAAAAAGTGTGGCGAGATTCCCTTAGGCAAGCCAAAGTGTGGCTAACAATCTGAACAACTCAAGTAAGGCAAGTGTGGCAAAAATAATGTGGCAATATAGGGCACAGATAGTCACAAATCCAAACAACCCCTTACATTTTTCTTCCTAACTCGAACCCAATATTGATATTTGCTCCTATTTTTCACTGTGTTAAAATTTGTCCTTCTTCCGCCTGGTGCTTCTATAGGAAAACACTTCCGTGCCATTTTCGTCTACAGAAAGGCATTTGGCCATTTACGGAACGTTTCCTGAACAATTTTGCCCATGTCTCCATATGTCACTTACAAATGGGCCTCCTCATCCATGCGAAAAAAACTCTCTCTGACTTCTCGTTCTTTGACTTACATGCGGGGCCTAACTAGAAAACACAAAAATGAAAAAGTACAAAAGGGAAAACTCTCTCTACTGCAACCACTCTCTCAACTCCGTCAAACCCAATTTTGCGACCCTGGGCCGCCACAGCCGCTAGCTCCCCACACATCCCTGCTCCCCCTCCTCTCTCTCCACTCACCACACCTGCGCTCAGTCGACGAACTCGCGCCGCGACTCATCCTGCAGATAACCTAGGCCTCCTTGCCCTTATCCCCACAACAATCACACCACTAGGGAGTTATTGATCAACCCGCACCACTCTGTAGTCCCCTCTCTGCAATCTTCCTCCTTTGGGGCCACCGCATCTAGAGCACGCTCGACGGTGCAACGACGTGGCACACGAGGCGTCTGGGTTCCCATAGAAGAACTGATGTGTCTTGGAGCTCTATCGAGATGTCGTAGACTTCTCCACCAAAACAATCGACTAGATACGCTTGTAGACGACGCCATCGACTCCAAATCCATATGTCGCTCACTGACGCCCCATTCGTGGCCTCCCGGGCTCCCTCGACCAAAGCGGTTGCCCATCCAGCCGCACCGTGATCCCCGCTTTCTCTCCCCTCTCCCGAACGCTCGATTTCTTGTTGTATCTACCATCCCCGTGAGGTTCGCCTCGCCCGTCGCCATGAACATGTTGTGCTTCAATGGACCATGGAGTGTTGCGCGCGTGCTCCAGTAGGCTTCGACACGTGCGCGCACGCCTTCTCCGCCTCTACTGCAACTTGTTCCCAGCGCAGCGCCGCCATGCCCGCACCCACGTCGGAGAGCAAGTTCCGGTTGTGAGGCTCACATTGTTTGCCTGATTACGTTTAGTGCTAATAAACTGTCTAAGGTCATATGCAACTGCCCACCCTTAATTAACACGATATATTCACATCCTAAAGTAAACAAGTCACTAAAATAAAGCCAGTTTGACTTGTCTTTGTTGACTAGGCAAGCCTTGACTTGTGCCTCACCTGTAAGTGAAAGAGGGGGAGATATTTTTTCCCTTTTCCTTTTCTTCGGGCGAGTCCCACATGTAAGTGAAAGACGCAACGAGGGGTAAAAATGTCTAGAGAATGTCTTGATGATGGTCTAACCTCTTTGACTGGACATGAACGATACAAAATGACATTTCTATAAGGGCTTCTGACGAGACGGGTAAATTTGGGCACGACAAAAAACTAGGAGCAAATATGAGGAGTGGGTTCAAGTTAGGAGGGGGAATGAAATTGGCCCTGAACATAATATGTAGTATCTAGATAGTAATCATGTACTACCTCTGTATAAACTTTTATAAGGCATTTTCGATCACTACTTTAGTGACCTAAAACGTCATATAAAAGTTTACAGAGGAGTATAATGTAAACAAGTTGTTGTAATTTGCACGTATAAAAAGTATGGTGTCTTTCCTCGTCATTAACCAATGGGGGGGGGGGGGGGGGGGGGGGGGGGGATGAGCCCGGAATGGGGAATTGAGAGCGTCGATGTCGCTACTCTCTAGGGTAAGAATGCAACCATGCGCCGAGAGCGGGGCTTTGAGGGTATTGGGCAAACGCTTAGGAAGATGATTGAGATGAGCTGATTTTCATCGAGCTTAACGAGTACTCATTGATCGACTACTTCAACATGTTGCGTAAACAATCTCACATCAAAGCTCGGCTCGACTGTTAGTAACCGAGTTCAAGTCGATTCAAACCGAGTCACGAGCCACTCGTTTAGCTCGCGAGTTTTGAGTTTTAATCCCAGTCCTAATCAAGTCCTTTTTTTGGGAGCAACTAAGGAAGGAGTGCTCGTGGGAGCCTCCCCAAGGGTCACTTGGGATGGACTGAGCGCGCGCCGCCTCAGCCGCCGCCATGTGTCGCGCTCTGGGCGCTCCCTCCAGATGTTGTTTTTATATTTTTTTCGCACGCGTTTTCGGCCTTTTAGATGGTTTTTTGTTCGGCTTTTCAGTTTTCCACTGGTCTTTCTTAGCTTTTGGACACAATTTATTTTCAATTTTTTTTGTGCGAAAAAGCGCGTTTTTTTTGCTTCCGCGATAGGCACGGTCATGCCTCTCGGAGATGGGAAAAAACGCGTTTTCTCTTTTTTTCCTTCAATGAGAGGCACGGTTTTGTTTCCGCGAAAAAAACGTATTTTTCTCAATTTTTTTTCTTCCATGAGAGGCACGGATTTTCTTCTGCGAGAAACATGGACATGCCTCTCGGAAACGGAAAAAACGATTTTTTTCCTTCCGTAAGAGGCATGGTTTTGCTTTCGCGAGAGGCACGGCCGTGTCTCTTGGAAAACGAAAAAATGTTTTTTTTCTTTTCCTTCCGTGAGAGGCACGGATTTACTTTCACAAGAGCTCGACCGTGCCTCTTGAAAACGAAAAAAAATGCGTTTTTTCTTTCTTTCACGAGAGACACGGATTTGCTTCCGCGAGAGGCATGACCGTGCCTCTCGGAAACAGAAAAAATACGCGTTTTCTTTTTTGCTTTCGCGAGAGGCACGGCCATGCCTCTCAAAATGGCTTTCGAAAAGGAGAAAAAACGTGCTTCCGGTTTGGTTTTTTCGTCCGGTTTTTTTTTAAAGAAAAGTTTATCAAAACCTATCAACATGGGATGTAGTTTTGAAGATCTCCACGCGAGGAATCCAACGATGAGAACGGTCCGAGATTTGGACGCACGGTGTAAAAGATAAAACACTTTGAATAAACGGATCTAAAAAAAACTTTCAGGTTGCGACAAATGGCGCACATGTCGCAACGTGGGAAGGTGGGAGTGACCGTGCAAATCCTTAATTAGTGATTTTTTTTACATGAATCTAAGTCCTTTAAATATATGGGCTCGGATCAGCCACAAGCCCGGATGGGCGATAGGCTGCTCTTCCCGGTCCGGTGGGCTTGCGTCGGCCATCCAAATACCGAATTCCCAATTCCCATAAATCCACACTGGTGGCAGCCTCTTGGCGCCAAACCGCGTCCCTTTTCCCGCCACCTCCCCTTCCCCGCGCCGCCGTATCCCTTCCCTCCCTCGTCGCGCCCCATTTCCACCGAGCGAAAGAAGTACACGCGAGAGACGACGGGGAGAATCCCTCGGTGCCAGTGGCAGGCGAATCCCTCGGCGGCGGCGAAGGCGACGACGACGCAGGTGATTTCAGCTGTCCAATCTCCTCTCTCTGGCCTTCCCTCCCCCGTCTCCCCTTGTGCTGCGCCTATTCTTCCCCCATCTCGCCTCTCGTCCTCCTCTACCCGACCAATCTAATACATCCACTCATTCTTTGACTAGGTTATTCTTCTTCAGCGCGCAAGATCGATCTAGTCCTCGTCTGAAATGGGGGATGAGAGGGTCGAGGCCATGGAGATTGATGGGAAGCAGCGGGAAGATGTCGCCGCCGCTGTGCCGGACGGCTTCAACGCCGACTACCTCCGAATCTACTACGGTAAAGTGCCGAAGTGATTTATTCCATCCTAGATCCCAATTTGTTGGATGGTTTGGGAAAATAAGCTGAAATGGGAGGTAGATCTGCATTCCTTGTACTGCGTTAGTTACAAAATACCAGAAGTATGGTGTGAGATTTCACGCAAAGGTTTAGTTTTGATGCACTTATTTTCCAGTTGTGAGGACATTTCAAGTTTTTCTAAAGAAAAACATTACGAGACTTTCCTACTGCATAAAGACTCAAATTCAAAGTTATTAAACAAGAAAACACCAAAAAAAAAGGAGAAACCAAGTCTGTGAGCTGATTAGCATACTTCTCGAACTGTAGACAACTACGGTCAGCTCTTGTTTAATAACCTTCAAAGTTCGTTTCTAATAACTCTTGAAATGCTGAAAGATGCAACAGCTGTAATTCTCATTTGGAAGGCCACCTGCAGATTGATCTTTTGGTGTATGAAGAACCTGTCGATAGATGCAGTATGTGCCCTCTGTTTGGGCAAACTAAATCCCAGCATTTGATAGAAAACAGGGCAAGACCAGACCAAATGGAATACTGTTTCTTCCAGTGACAATTATTTAATGCACGATCATAGTGCTATTGTTATATCCTTATGCCTCAAAATGTGGAAGCAACTTGCTAAAAATTCTCAGCTCTAAAAGTTCTTTCCTACCAATTTCTTGTGCTTGCTGTCTCACAATTTTTTTGGCTTGTGCTTAGGTTCAAACTCAGTCTCTTTTGACCCATTGTAGATAAAATGCTCGTTAACTAAAAATAATCTTACAAACCATATAGTGTTGATGATTATATCACAATTGCAGGAAAGCTCTTCCCATATGGTGATTTCTTCAAGTGGCTCGCGTACGGAAATGGTATGTGATCATACCTTCACTGCTTCAGTCAGATGCCAACCGTCTTGCTCTTTTTTAACTGAATATTGTTTTCTGTAGATGCAAGGCATCCTGGATGTGATCAGTCATACATTGGGCGCCGGGAGCTTTCGTTTACACTGGAGAATGACATCTATCTGCGGTTTCAGTCCTTTGATAGTGCAGCTGAACTGGAGACTTCTATCAAGGAGAAGTGCCCTTTCAAGATTGATATTGGACCTGTCTACAGCGTAGATGTATGATATAGCATCATTAAACGTTTCAATTGTTTCTCTTGATTTATTTTCTATATTATGCCCTGTGTGCTATCGCCCAATAAAAATATTTTTTTGTAGCCTGCAAAGCGACATGCCTATGCCCAGTCTGGTAATAATGTCTTCGTACCAGTGGAAAGGGAACTTATTTTTGATATAGTAAGAAACATGCCATGTTATTTTCCTCCTTATGAGCCCGCGTCCTGTTATCTTTGTGCAACTGTTGCTAAGTGTGAACGTTGTCAATACTCCCAGGATATATCTGATTATGATGATGTTCGCTACTGCTGCTCTGGAGCTGACACCTGTCTGGACTGCTGGCCGTTAATGACCATTGTCATCAAAATCCTGGATACATCACTTAGAGGCATGTTATTTCGTTATGCAACTACTTTACATGCTGCATTCACATGATGCTATGAAGATCCTGGATACTTAACTGAGTTGCAGAATCTTTAACTCTCTTGGTTTGCTTCACTGTAATAACTGTTGAAAGTATGTTTTTGCAGGTGATTTTGGTTTCAATCACATATTGTGGGTATATAGTGGTCGCCGTGGTGTCCATTGCTGGGTTTGTGATAGTAGAGCAAGAAAGTATGTTTAAGAGAACCTTTTCTTTGTTTCCTTGGTTTGGTGATCGTGAAACTCATCTTTATATTTCTGTCAGGCTAAGCAATGAACAAAGGTCTGCAATTGCTGACTACTTCCGTGTCTATAAGGTGGTATTTATTAATTCATAACTCCAGAAACCCCTGAGCCATCTTTCTGAAATTTGTTGACCTGTATTACTCTTTCTTAGGGTGGCGAGAATTCACTGAAGAAAGTTTCGTTGACTGGGCCTGTCCTTCACCCTCTCCTTGCGTATGCTCTAAACCATCTCTCTACTTGCATACTGTGTTAGTATGAATTGTGATGTACAAATTGGTTATACCGAAACTTTATGCTTCTGCAGACGGTCATACACCGATGTTCTGAAATGCTTCTTTGAAGACAAGCTGTTACATAGCCAACAACTATTTGCATCTGAGGAGAGGTGCCAGAAGATACTCGAACTTATTCCAGACGAAAGTAAGAAATAAAACTTTAATCAGCAGAGATGATGTTCTTCAAATATCACTGTTATTGACCATTTCTTGTTCATAAAGTATGAAATGTGTTTTACACCATCCTGAGAGGGCGTGTTTTCTAGATGTTGCTAGTGAGCTCCATGATAAATGGCAAGGAAATAGACGATCCTCCATCTCAAAAGAAGATGTGAATGCAGCAAGATGGGAGCAGTTAAAGACGACCTTGCAGTCAGGAAAGCACAAGGTTAATGTTTAATCGCCTGCAGTTCTATTCACTTCTATTGCATATGTACCAGTTATCAATTGGTATATATTTTTCTTGAGTTTTCATCAGGATGTTGTGTGCAGTTATTCACTCTGATTTTTAAATTACAATTACATCTTACAATTCAGCTTACCCTGACGTATTATTTCTACATCTCAGACGCAGGGGCTTCGCAGATGTGTAGAAGAGATTGTCTTCTCGTACACGTATCCTAGACTTGACATGGAGGTAAACGCAAAATTATCACTGATGCATGTTCGTAGCAAGGGAAATATTGATGTATTTTCTGCCTATTAATCAAACTGTTGTTGTATATCAGGTGTCAAAGCACATGAATCATTTACTGAAGGCCCCCTTTTGCATACACCCAAAGACAGGTAGAAAACCTGAATAGGTTTCTGATTTTAGTTAAATGTAATATGGTGTGAATTTGCATGCATGAAAAAGGCAGCATGGAGCTTTTTGTCCATTGGAAGTTCTATTTTGTCTGTTCCGTGAAAGATGCACACTTTTAAAATGTATGCATCCACTTAATACCTACAATTATGCTTTCACTTTGCTTGCTTTTGGAGGACTCAACTATGATTTGATTATAAAAACTACGTTCTTTGTACAACTGTCTGAATGATAATTTTGTCACCTCACCACTTCTAACAGTTGTTTCATTGTTTCCCCAGGGCGTGTTTGCGTTCCAATCGATCCCAACAATTGTGAAGATTTTGATCCTACAGCTGTTCCAACTTTATCACAGGTATCTTGTATAGAGCGAAGCATAAACATATAGTATGTGTTAAAAATGTATGTGTGCCTGTTGATGCGTCATGATGTGTCCTGACTTGCTGAAACTACCATGCATGGCCAGCTGTTAGGAGAGCTCAATGCGGCTGGTATGCAGATTGATTCTGAGAACGGTAAGTGACTAAAAAACTTGTACCTATCTGGGTCTGTGTTAAGGTGCATCATTGTAGAACTTGCAAATGACATCTTCTCGTACCATACAGCCTATTTTGCACCCCCCCCCCCTTCCTCACAATCCTGCTTTGAATTGCAGATTGGGAGAGAACATCCCTTGAAAAGTACATCAGATTTTTCAGAACGTCCTTTCTTCAACCGATGCTGAAAGCTTGCAAGGTATGCGTTCTCTGCTGCTACTCCCTCCTTTCCAAAATATTTGAAGTTCTAGGTTTGTCCTGAGTCAAACATCTTTAAGTCTGACCAAATCTATTCAGAATTATACCAACATCTACAACACCAAATTAATTTCATTAGATTCGTCGTAAAATATATTTGATGTTGTGGATATTAATGTATTTTCCTATATACATGTTCATGAGGCCACCTATTTCTATTTGCTGAATGCCAGCTTTTGCCATGTAATTTTGCAGGAGGAACTGGAAACCGCTTATAGTGCAAAGCTCCAACAGTCCAAGAATACCTTGAGCTGGTAAAAGCTCATGTACAACGGAGACAGTGCCTCTCTCGCATGGGCAGCCTTCCTTCTTTTCCGAGAGGTGCCTACTCCGCGAGTTCATCTAGGGCACAGGTCATTCATCCAATTTGTTGCTCTACGGGCGAATGTGTAACTGTTCAGCTACCGCTGTGGCTCACAAGCTCAGGCTCGAATGCATTGTTAGCAGCTTGTTCTTGCGTGGTGTCTATGTTTGAAGCTGTTAAACTTTGACGAACAAATGGTGCTGCGCTCTTGCATAGAGCCTGCCGTTGCAAGCATATTACTGACTAATACTCCCTCTGTAAACTAATATAGTGATCTAAAAGGTCTTATATTAATTTATAGAGGGAGTACATTGTATCAGCTATTCTTGTTATGCGACACTATATGGGCCATGAGGTCTTTGACTTACGACACAGAGGAAGCTCGTGTTTTAAAATAGAGCATCTACAACCGGACCCTTCCTCCCCAAACATTGGATAACCCAGTCACAAAATTGTCATCCAATCAGACCTTCAAAGCCAGCCCAAACGTGATTTGGGGGCTTGGATGGTGTTTGCCTTGTTGGATCTGACATGTCAGACCTACTCCAAATTGACCAAGTCCATCAAATCGATTGCCCTTTTCTCGTGTCCGTCCTCCCTTCCATGCATATAAGCCGGCGTCCACCTCCAACTTTGCTCCCTGTTCGTGCCGTCGTCCTTGTCTACCATCCGATTTAGCCAACTTAGATGTCGACGTCAAGTACCCCTTCCCCCATTGCTGCCATGGTTGATGCTTCAGCTGACTTCATGGGGTCCTGACCAGAGGCGGAGGACGGAAAAAAATTTAAGGTGTGGCGAAGTCTTATAAAGAAATTTTATGATACAAATTAAAAGAGTCAATACACACTAACAATGCACACTACAAACGAATAACCAAATACAATGAGTCATGTTGGTTTATTCAATTGGTCTTCAAAGGAGAGTTTCCAATTCATATTCAATTAGACTGTTCTGTCTGCATTAACGGACGAGTCACGTTGAACAAATCCGCTCACGGACATCTAATTCTCGAAAGTAAAATGCTCCTAGAACTGCGTCGATTTATTCCATAGAAACTAGATCGTCATCAAAATAGTGTTGGTTGCACCGTGTTTCAGATAGTGTATCATGTTTTGAATTAGCAGACTGTAACACTATTCCTAAGAATTTAACCAAATATTTTCCCCGTAAAAAATAGTTTTGAAGACCTGTCCAGCCGCCGCCGCCGCGCTAGCTTAGGGTCGGGTCGCGTCGTGTCGGGTCGAGTGGTAGCATTCGTGTGCTTGCGTCTATACTAGGCTGCATCCTGCGTGGGCGCTTGGCTCGATCAAACTTGTCCTGCATTTTTTCGAGGCAATCGAACTTGTCGTGCGTGCTGTGCCTCGACCAGTTCCTGGGCTGGATGCGTTGGCCCATCAGGCCAGCGTCCTCTTACTTTTTTTCGTTTTTTGCCAAAACGAACTAGACACAACTGCCGATCGATGGATATGCATAGGTATAAAATATTTGTTGCTCAGAATCAAGGTATGGCGGCTGCCATACCCTGCCCACCGGAGCCCTCCGCCAGTGGTCCTGACCATCATCACTTGCAAGATGGAAAACATCACCTGGAGGGAGCAGCGCGAATTTGCTCAGTCTGGTTGTAGATGCTCTGACGCATCCGCGGACAGTGCCGGTGGCCCCTCATTTGTCCTACCGAATAACCCACGCGTCATATCTAAATCCTCATATTCATGCAAAATCATGCTAGTCCATCAAATAACACTGATTCATTACCTATTCAACTAAGCAAACACACACACACACACACACCATAGTTAAACTATTCAACACATGCCAAAATAAAGTTCAACAATCCATATATAGGTGATGTAAGAATGAATCATCTCTTCGCGCTCAGTTCCAAAATACTTGACGCCCTTTTGCCCAGCTCCAAAAATTGGATCCATGCTTGTAGCCAACCAAGCTTCGCAAAACAACACCGACGGAGTCAAATCCGACAGATTTTGGGTAGGGGGTCCCGAGCTAAGTGTCTTGACAGGATGGAAACAGGGGCATGGGTTTTTACCTAGGTTCGGGCTCTCCTAAGAGATAAAAACCCTATGTCCCGCTTGTGTTTGTATTGATTTGGGATGGAGTACAAAATACAGGTGATCTGCCGTGAGATCGTTGTGTGCCGTCTACGTGCCCTACCCCTCGCTTTATATAGGCACGTGGCGGGGGGGGGGGGGGGGGGGGGGGGGGGGGGGCGCTGGTTCTAGGGTTACATCCTAGTCAGTTACGTATAAGGAGAACATGTTCTAGACGACTTCTAATATCTTTGGAGTATACGTCATGTCTTGAGGAGCCTTCCTTTTATACGCCACGGGCCACCTCGACGTGGCCCTCTGGTGAACCGACATGGGGGTCCCCGGCTCGGCCCACTTGTCTGAGTGATGACGTGGTGAGAGGCCCCCTACCGGGACACCATCAGTAGCCCCTGAACCCCTGTTTTCAAGCCTAGGACGCTCCTCAGTTTTTTGAGATGTTCTTCATCTTCAGTTGCCGGTCTTGAGAATTGGTTGAACGAGTTCTTCCGTATCCAATTTCTTGATCGCTTAATTGTATCTGAGGTGTTTCATGCCCACCTCGGTTTCTACCAAGCTCTTCATTATTTCTGTGCGTCTCCGGACGACGGAAATATTCCCACGCATCAATTAGTCGTTAAGTATTCCCGTGTTTGGTGTGTCATGAGGATCCAACCTCACACTGCCAGCTCAGACCGATCCCATCCATCAGCCCATGTGGTCGCGAGGTGCTTACGTCTCGATGGTCAACATAACATGCAGACGTGTGTAAGGCCCCCACCATTGTCACGTCTTATCAAAAAAGTGATTTTGCGCCTCGCTAATAAACCGCCTCCTCAATTCCCATGTGTGATTAACGCATGACATATGGGAAAATGTGGGAATTACTGCCACGCGACATATTTATCCTGCTGACGCTTCGCGTATTACTCCGCTCATAAAAGGCCAGGGGCGAGGAGGAGCCAAGTTATGCTCTCATTCTCCCTAATCTTCGTCTTCATCTTCGAGTTCTTGAGCCTAAGCATTCTTCACGCGCCCGAGCTCAAGAACTCCCGCCCGTTCTTTCTCCACCTCTTTTTTGACCATGGTCGGAGAGGGTAGCCAGACCCAGGCGGGGAAACCCCCCAAGGCCGGCAAGAAGACATCGGGAGAGCCATGAATCGCCTCCCAGACAAGGGGGAGGTGGAGGACCAACACGATGACGCCGGACCAGCTGTACTCGGCCAGTTATCTGCTGACACCGAAGATCGCTCCTGCTCGATCTGCTTCCATCGCCAGGGACGACGGTTTTTACTCTGTCAGGGTGCCCCGGCTATGTATAGGCGAGCGGGCATGTTTCATCTCCCATCTCCTACATGGTTTGGGATTACCAATTCACCCCTTCCTCCGTGACATCCTCCATTTCTACGGTCTTCATTTCCACCATCTTGCCCCAAACTCCATCCTCCACATCTTGTGCTTCATAACTTTTCGTGAAGCTATCCTATGTCGCGAGCCCAATTTTGGGCTCTGGTGCAAGTTCTTCACTGTCAAGCCCTAGAACAACGACCCGGAGGTGTGCGAGTGCGGGCGCCTCAATCAGCAAGATACAGGGCGCCAGGTGGCTGAAGGGGGACTTCATCGACACTGTCAAAAATTGGCAGGAGGAGTGGTTTTACATCTCGGATGTGCCATTGGCAGACCTTCCTTGGGCCCGGATAGTCACCCCCAGTGGCGGAGACAGGCCCCAGGCAGCCCGGGCCGCTGCCTGGGGCGTGGGTGCTGATTCCTTCGTTGACTGTAGCTACAGTGTTCCGAAGGTTGCCTGGGTCGGCCTGGGGCGTATGGTATTCCTGGCGCCGCCGCTGGTCACCCCTGTAGGACCGGAGTATATTGACCAGAGGGGATGGGTGAATGGGAGATTTAAAATTTCTTTCGAAACTTAAATACTCCCAGCACAACACAACGGAACACAACGGAAAACTAAAAAGATGCAGTTCTACGAAATAAAACTATTTTCGAAACAAAATTATTTCAAAAAGAAACATGCAAATCTACTGGGAAGTACTAGTCAAAATAATGCTGAAGAGAATGACAAGGTAGCAGTAGATAAATAATCGATGACCATAGAAACATAGAAACAAATCACCTTCAGTACAACAAGTAGAAACACAAAGACAGACATGTATATACTACACAACATTGTATTGGTTCAGATAAACAACTTGGAAGATAAACACTCATAATGTACAAATAGATACCTATCAAGGACAAAGAACACCGAAGATAAACTACTAAAAGAATTGCAGTAGAGAGGATGTGACCAGTGGTGCTCGATGACGACATATGATGTAGGGTAACTCAGCACAAAATAAAAAACGTCCTACGCACCACCCCAGGACCACTATGAAGATGCATACAAGGTTAGATCTGATCATCACCAACTTTTAGCACAGCAGAAGAAGAGTTGGCGAAGATCGTTGGTGCAGATTCCTGCAACTAGGATTTATAACCTCCCAACCGCGAGAATTTTCTCCCTCGAACAGTCGCTCGGATGGAAGATCGAACGTACAATCTCTCTACTGGGTTGCACACATACCGTGTCATCGATCCAGCAGCGCTTCACCGTCAGAACTAATCCTTGTCGGAGACTAGGCAACCTTGCGGCGCTACAAAACTATTTTGTGTAGTAGCTAGAGAGAGGGAGAGGGAGAGGGGGGGGGGGGGGGGCGAGATCATTGCATACCATTTGGTGAGAGCTCAAAGGATCAAGTTGAAGTGTGTTTGGAGGGAGATATGTCTCCGTCGTATCTACTTTTCCAAACACTTTTGCTCTTGTTTTGGACTCTAATTTGCATGATTTGAATGAAACTGACCCGGACTGAAGCTGTTTTCAGCAGAATTGCCATGGTGTTGTTTTTTTGCAGAAATCAAAGTTCTCGGATTGACCTAAAAATTTACACAGAATTTTTGTGGAATGTATAAAAAATACTGGTGGAAAAAGATACCAGAGGGGGGCCACCCAGGAGCCACAAGCTCAGGGGGCGCGCCCACCCCCAGCGCGTGCCCTACGAGCTTATGGGCCCCCTGGACCTCCGGCAACCCTAACTCCAACTCCATATATACCTATTCGCCAAGAAAAAAAATCAGAGAGAAGGATTCATCGCGTTTTACGATATGGAGCCGCTGCCACCTCCTGTTCTTCATCGGGAGGGCTGATCTGGAGTCTTTCGGGGCTCCGGAGAGGGGGATTCGACGCCGTCGTCATCATCAACCTTCCTCCATCACCAATTTCATGTTGCTCACCGTCGGGAGTGAGTAATTCCTTCATAGGCTTGTTGGACGGTGATGGCTTTGATGGAAATATGCCCTAGAGGCAATAATAAAATGGTTATTATTATATTTCCTTAATCATGATAAAGGTTTATTATTCATGCTAGAATTGTATTGACCGGAAACTTAAATACATGTGTGGATAGATAAACAAATACCGTGTCCCTAGTGAGCCTCTACTAGACTAGCTCGTTGATCAAAAGATGGTTAAGGTTTCCTAACCATAGACATGAGTTGTCATTTGATAACGGGATCACATCATTAGGAGAATGATGTGATGGACAAGACCCATCCGTTAGCTTAGCATATTGATCGTTCAGTTTATTGCTATTGCTTTCTTCATGTCAAATACATATTCCTTCGACTATGAGATTATGCAACTCCTGGATACCGGAGGAATACCTTGTGTGATATCAAACGTCACAACGTAACTAGGTGATCATAAAGATGCTCTACAGGTATCTCCGAAGGTGTTTGTTGAGTTGGCATAGATCGAGATTAGGATTTGTCACTCCGAGTATCGAAGAGGTATCTCTTGGCCCTCTCGGTAATACACATCATAAGCTTGCAAGCAAATGACTAAGGAGTTAGTTACGAGGTGATGTATTATGGAACGAGTAAAGAGATCTGCCGGTAACGAGATTGAACTAGGTATGAAGATACCGATGATCGAATCTCGGGCAAGTAACATACCGATGGACAAAGGGAATTACGTATGTTGTCATAAGGTTCGACCGATAAAGATCTTCGTAGAATATGTAGGAGCCAATATGGGCATCCAGGTTCCGCTATTGGTTATTGACCGGAGAGATGTCTCGATCATGTCTACATAGTTCTCGAACCCTTAGGGTCCGCACGCTTAACGTTCGTTGACGATATAGTGTTATATGAGTTATATGATTTGGTGATCGAATGTTGTTCGGAGTCTCGGATGAGATCACAGACATGACGAGGAGTCTCGAAATGGTCGAGAGGTAAAGATTGATATATAGGACGATGGTATTCGGACACCAGAAGAGTTTTGGAGTGCACCGGATAGTCATCGGGTCGCCGGAAGGGGTTCCGGACACCCCCGGTAAGTGTATGGGCCTAATGGGCCAAAGGAGGGGACAGACCAGCCCACTAGGGGGCTGGCGCACCCCTCTCCTTGGCAGACCGGCCCTAGGGAAAGGAAAGAGGAGGGGTGGCCCCTCCTGCCTTTCCCTCCTCGTGAGAGAAAGGAGAGGGGGGGGGGGCGCCTCCTCCTCCTGCCTTCCTCCCGCACTCATATATGGAAGGGGCGGGGGGCGGCTTGGGGAAGTCCCCAAGTAGGATTTGGCCCTACTTGGGGCGCCCCTTGGCCTCTCCCCTCTCCCCCACCTATATATATGTGGGAAGGGGGCGCCACACATAACCACGACAATTGCTTAGCCATGTGCGGCGCCCCCCTCCACCGTTTACACCCCCAGTCATATTTTCGTAGTGCTTAGGCGAAGCCCTGCGGAGATAACTTCACCATCACCGTCACCACGCCATCGTGCTGCCGGAACTCATCCACTACCTCGCCGTCTTGCTGGATCAAGAAGGCGGAGGACGTCACCGAGCTGAACGTGTGCTGAACGCGGAGGTGCCGTACGTTCGGTACTCGATCGGTTGGAGCGCGAAGAAGTTTGACTACATCAACCACGTTACTAAACGCTTCCACTTACGGTCTACGAGGGTACGCAGGTACACTCTCCCCCTCTCATTGCTATGCATCTCCATGGATAGATCTTACGTGCGCGTAGAATTTTGTTTTGTTTTCCATGCAACGTTTCCCAACAGTGGCATCCGAGCCAGGTTTATGCGTAGATGATATGCACGAGTAGAACACAAAGGGTTGTGGGCGGTGATAGTCATACTGCTTACCACCAACGTCTTATTTTGATTCGGCGGTATTGTGGGATGAAGCAGCCCAGACCAACCTTACATGTCCACGCACATGAGACCGGTTCCACCGACAGACATGCAACTAGTTTTGCATAAAGGTGGCTGGCGGGTGTCTGTTTCTCCTACTTTAGTTGAATCTAATTTGACTACGGCCGGTCCTTGAAGAAGGTTAAAACAACAAACTTGATGAATCACCGTTGTGGTTTTTGCATAGGTAAGAACGGTTCTTGCTAGAAGCCCGTAGCAGCCACGTAAAACTTGCAACAACAAAGTAGAGGACGTCTAACTTGTTTTTGCAGGGCATGTTGTGATGTGATATGGTCAAGAGATGATGTGATATATGTTGATGTATGAGATGATCATGTTTTGTAATATCGGCAATCGGCATGAGCCTTAGGGTTGTCTCTTTATTGTATGAAATGCAAGCGCCATGTAATTGCTTTACTTTATCGCTATGCGTTAGCAATAGTTGTAGAAGCAATAGTTGGCGAGACGACCCCGACGCAACGATGGAGATTAAGGTGTCGCGCCGGTGACGATGGAGATCATGACGATGCTTTGGAGATGGAGATCAAAAGCACAAGATGATGATGGCCATATCATGTCACATATTTTGATTGCATGTGATGTTTATCCTTTATGCATCTTATTTTGCTTAGAACGACGGTAGCATTATAAGATGATCCCTTCACTAAATTTCAAGATAAAAGTGTTCTCCCTGAGTATGCACCGTTGCCAAAGTTCGTCGTTTCGAAGCACCTCGTGATGATCGGGTGTGATAGACTCTACGTTCACATACAACGGGTGTAAGACAGTTTTGCACATGCAGAATACTTGGGTTAAACTTGACGAGCCTAGCATGTACAGACATGGTCTCGGAACACTGGAGACCGAAAGGTCGAACGTGAGTCATATAGTAGATATGATCAACATAGAGATGTTCACCATTGAAGACTACCCCATCTCACGTGATGATTGGACATGGGTTAGTTGATTTGGATCATGTATCACTTAGATAACTTGAGGGATGTTTATTTAAGTGGGAGTTCATTAGTAATTTGATTAATTGAACTTAATTTATCATGAACTTAGTCTTATAGTTTTGCATATCCATGTTGTAGATCAATGGCCCGAACTACCGTTCCCCTGAATTTTAATGCGTTCCTAGAGAAAGCTAAGTTGAAAGATGATGGTAGCAACTACACGGACTGGGTCCGTAACTTGAGGATTATCCTCATTGCTGCACAGAAGAATTATGTCCTTAATGCACCGCTAGGTGACATACCTGCTGCAGGAGCTGAAGCAGATGTTATGAACGTCTGGCAAGCTCGATCTGATGACTACTCGATAGTTCTGTGTGCCATGCTTTACGGCTTAGAACCGGGACTTCAAAGATGTTTTGAACATCATGGAGCATATGAGATGTTCCAAGAGTTGAAGTTAATATTTCAAGCAAATGCCCGGGTTGAGAGATATGAAGTTTCCAACAAGTTCTATAGCTGCAAGATGGAGGAGAACAGTTCTGTCAGTGAACACATACTCAAAATGTCTGGGTATCATAACCACTTGACTCAGCTGGGAGTTGATCTTCCAGTTGATAGTGTTAGAGTTCTTCAATCACTGCCACCAAGCTACAAAGGCTTCGTGATGAACTATAATATGCAAGGGATGAATAAAATGATTCCTGAGCTCTTCGCAATGCTTAAGGTCGCGGAGGTAGAAATCAAGAAGGAGCATCAAGTGTTGATGGTTAACAAGACCACTAGTTTCAAAAAAAGGGCAAAGGGAAAGAAAGGGAACTTCAAGAAGAATGGCAAGCAAGTTGCCACTCCCGTGAAAAATCCCAAAGCTAGACCTAAGCCTGAAACTGAGTGCTTCTACTGCAAAGGAAATGGTCACTAGAAGCGGAACTGCCCCAAATACTTGGCAGATAAGAAGGATGGCATAGTGAACAAAGGTATATTTGATATACATGTTATTGATGTGTACCTTACTAGTATTCGTAGTAACCCCTGGGTATTTGATACTGGTTCAGTTGCTAAGATTAGTAACTCGAAACAGGAGTTGCAGAATAAATAGAGACTAGTTAAGGGCGAGGTGACGATGTGTGTTGGAAGTGATTCCAAGGTTGATACGATCACCATCGCACACTCCCTCTACCTTCGGGATTAGTGTTGAGCCTAAATAAATGTTATTTGGTGTTTGCGTTGAGCATGAACAAGATTAGATCATGTTTATTGCAATACGGTTATTCATTTAAGTCAGAGAATAATTGTTGTTCTGCTTACATGAATAAAACCTTCTATGGTCATGCACTCAATGCAAATGGTTTATTGAATCTCGATCGTAGTGATACACATATTCATAATATTGATGCCAAAAGATGCAAAGTTGATAATGATAGTGCAACATACTTGTGGCACTGCCGTTTAGGTCATATTGGTGTAAAGCGCATGAAGAAACTCCATGCAGATGGACTTTTGGAATCACTTGATTATGAATCATTTGATACTTGCGAACCATGCCTCATGGGCAAGATGACTAAAACTCCGTTCTCCGAAACAATGGAGTGAGCTAATAACTTATTGGAAATAATACATACCGATGTATGCGGTCCGATGAGTGTTGAGGCACGCGGCGGGTATCGTTATTTTATAACCTTTACAAGATGATTTAAGTAGATATGAGAATATCTACTTGATGAAACACAAGTCTGAAACATTTGAAAAGTTCAAAGAATTTCAGAGTGAAGTAGAGAATCATCGTAACAAGAAAATAAAGTTTCTACGATCTGATCGTGGAGGTGAATATTTGAGTTACGAGTTTGGCCTTCATTTAAAACAATGTGAATTGTTTCACAACTCACGCCACCTGGAACACCACAGCGTAATGGTGTGTCCGTACGTCGTAACCGTACTTTATTAGATATGGTGCATTCTATGATGTCTCTTCTTGATTTGCCACTATCGTTATGGGGTTATGCATTAGAGACAGCCGCATTCACGTTAAATAGGGCACTGTCTAAATCCGTTGAGATGACACCGTATGAACTGTGGTTTGGCAAGAAACCTAAGCTGTCATTTCTTAAAAGTTTGGGGATGCGACGCTTATGTCAAAAGGCTTCAGCCTGATAAGCTCGAACCCAAAGCGGAGAAGTGCGTCTTCATAGGATATCCTAAAGAAACTATTGGGTACACCTTCTACCACAGATCCGAAGGCAAGATCTTTGTTGCTAAGAATGGTTCCTTTCTAGAGAAGGAGTTTCTCTCGAAAGAAGTGAGTGGGAGGAAAGTAGAACTTGATGAGGTAATTGTACCTTCTCTCGAATTGGAAAGTAGCACATCATAGAAAACCGTTCCCGTGATGCCTACACCAACTAGAGAGGAAGCAAATGATGGTGATCATGAAACTTCAGATCAAGTTACTACTGAACTTCGTAGGTCAACCAGAGCACGATCCGCACCAGAGTGGTACGGTAATCCTATCCTGGAAGTTATGTTATTAGACCATGGCGAACCTACGAACTATGAAGAAGCTATGATGAGCCCAGATTCTGACAGATGGCTTGAGGCCATGAAATCTGAGATAGGATCCATGTATGAGAACAAAGTGTGGACTTTGGTGGACTTGTCCGATGATCGGCAAGCCATAGAGAATAAATGGATCTTCAAGAAGAAGACTGACGCTGATGGTAATGTTACTGTCTACGAAGCTCGACTTGTCGCAAAAGGTTTTCGACAAGTTCAAGGGGTTGACTACGATGAGACTTTCTCACCCGTAGCGATGCTTAAGTCTGTCTGAATCATGTTAGCAATTGCCGCATTTTATGATTATGAAATCTGGCAAATGGACGTCAAAACTGCATTCCTTAATGGATTTCTTAAAGAAGAGTTGTATCTGATGCAACCAGAAGGTTTTGTCGATCCTAAAGGTGCTAACAAAGTGTGCAAGCTCCAGCGATCCATCTATGGACTGGTGCAAGCATCTCAGAGTTGGAATATACACTTTGATGAGGTGATCAAAGCATATGGTTTTATACAGACTTACGGTGAAGCTTGTATTTACAAGAAAGTGAGTGGGAGCTCTGTAGCATTTCTGATATTATATGTGGATGACATATTGTTGATTGGAAATGATATAGAATTTCTGGATAGCATAAAAGGGTACTTGAATAAGAATTTTTCAATGAAAGACCTCGGTGAAGCTGCTTATATATTGGGCATCAAGATCTATAGGGATAGATCGAGGCGCTTAATAGGACTTTCACAAAGCACATACCTTGGCAAAGTTTTGAAGAAGTTCAAAATAGATCAGTCAAAGAAAGGGTTCTTGCCTGTGTTGCAAGGTGTGAAGTTGAGTAAGACTCAAAACCCGACCACGACAGAAGATAGAGAGAGAATGAAAGTCATTCCCTATGCCTCAGCCATAGGTTCTATAAAGTATGCCATGCTGTGTACCAAACCTGTTGTGTACCTTGCCATGAGTTTGGCAAGGGGGTACAATAGTGATCCAGGAGTAGATCACTAGACAACGGTCAAAATTATCCTTAGTTACCTAAGAGGACTAAGGAGATATTTCTCGGTTATGGAGGTAATAAAGAGTTCGTCGTAAAGGGTTACGTCGATGCAAGCTTTAACTCCGAATCGGATGACTCTGAGTCTCAATCTGGATACGTATTGAAAGTGGGAGCAATTAGCTAAAGTAGCGCCATGCAGAGCATTGTAGACATAGAAATTTGCAAAATACATACGGATCTGAATGTGGCAGACCCGTTGACTAAACTTCTCTCACAAGCAAAACATGATCACACCTTTGTACTCTTTGGGTGTTAATCACATGGCGATGTGAACTAGATTATTGACTCTAGTGCAAGTGGGAGACTGATGGAAATATGCCCTAGAGACAATAATAAAATGGTTATTATTATATTTCCTTAATCATGATAAAGGTTTATTATTCATGCTAGAATTGTATTGACCAGAAACTTAAATACATGTGTGGATAGATAAACAAATACCGTGTCCCTAGTGAGCCGAGATTGCTTTCTCGCAGGGAGTCGTGGAAGGATCTCTGGGCGTTAATGCTACAACATACTTAGTTCTTAGTGAAGGAAATATGCCCTAGAGGCAATAATAAAGTTGTTATTTTATATTTCCTTATTCATGATAAAGGTTTATTATTCATGCTAGAATTGTATTGATCGGAAACCTAAATACATGTGTGAATACATGAACAAATACCGTGTCCCTAGTAAGCCTCTACTAGACTAGCTCGTTGATCAAAGATGGTTAAGGTTTCCTAACCATAGACATGTGTTTTCATTTGATAATGGGATCACATCATTAGGAGAATGATGTGATGGACAAGACCCATCCGTTAGCTTAGCATAATGATCGTTCAAGTTTTATTGCTATTGCTTTCTTCATGTCAAATACACATTCCTTCGACTATGAGATTATGCAACTCCCGGATACCGAAGGAATACCTTGTGTGCTATCAAACGTCACAACATAACTGGGTGATCATAAAGATGCTCTACAGGTATCTCCGAAGGTGTTTGTTGAGTTGGCATAGATCGAGATTAGGATTTGTCACTCCGAGTATCGGAGAGGTATCTCTGGGCCCTCTCGGTAATACACATCATAAGCTTGCAAGCAAATGACTAAGGAGTTAGTTACGAGGTGATGTTACGGAATGAGTAAAGAGACTTGCCGGTAACGAGATTGAACTAGGTATGAAGATACCGACGATCGAATCTCGGGCAAGTAACATACCGATGGACAAACGGAATTACGTATGTTGTCATAAGGTTCGACCGATAAAGACCTTCATAGAATATGTAGGAGCCAATATGGGCATCTAGGTTCCACTATTGTTTATTGACCGGAGAGGTGTCTCAGTCATGTCTACATAGTTCTCGAACCCGTAGGGTCCGCACGCTTAACGTTCGTTGACGATATAGTGTTATATGATTTGGTGACCGAATGTTGTTCGGAGTCCCGGATGAGATCACGGACATGACAAGGAGTCTCGAAATGGTCGAGAGGTAAAGATTGATATATAGGACGATGGTATTCGGACACCGGAAGAGTTTCGGAGTGCACCAGATAGTCATCGGGTCGTCGGAAGGGGTTCCGGACACCCCCTGTAAGTGTATGGGCCTAATGGACCAAAGGAGGGGACAGACCAGCCCACTAGGGGGCTGGCGCGCCCCTCTCCTTGGCAGGCCAGCCCTAGGGGAAGGAAAGAGGAGGGGTGGCCCCTCCTGCCTTTCCCTCCTCGTGAGAGAAAGGAAGGGGGGGGGGGGGGGGGCGCCTCCTCTCTGCCTTCCTCCCGCACTCATATATGGAAGGGGGGGGGGGGCTTGGGGAAGTCCCCAAGTAGGATTCGACCCTACTTGGGGTGCCCCTTGGCCTCTTGCCTCTCCCCTCTCCCCCACCTATATATATGTGGGAAGGGGGCGCCACACATAACCACGACAATTGCTTAGCCGTGTGCGGCGCCCCCCTCCATCGTTTACACCCCAGTCATATTTTCGTAGTGCTTAGGTGAAGCCCTGCGGAGATAACTTCACCATCACTGTCACCACGCCGTCGTGCTGCCAAAACTCATCCACTACCTCGCCGTCTTGCTGGATCAAGAAGGCGGAGGATGTCACCGAGCTGAACGTGTGCTGAACGCGGAGGTGCCGTACATTCGGTACTCGATCGGTTGGTGCGCGAAGAAGTTCGACTACATCAACCGCATTACTAAACGCTTCCGCTTACGATCTACGAGGGTACGTAGATACACTCTCCCCCTCTCGTTGCTATGCATCTCCATGGATAGATCTTGCGTGTGCGTACATTTTTTTTTGTTTTCCATGCAACGTTTCCCAACAGGCTTGGATGAGATTTATCATGTAATCAAGTTGGTTTTGTTAGGGCTTGATCCCTTGTATCCACTATGTTTTGAGATTGATGTTGCTATGACTTTGCTATGCTTAATGCTTGTCACTAGGGCCTGAGTGCCATGATTTCATATCTGAACCTATTATGTTTTCATGAATATATGTGTGTTCTTGATCTGGTCTTGCAAGTTCTATGCACATATTACGTGTTATGATCCGCATACCCTAAGGTGACAATAATTGGGATTCTTTCCGGTGATTACCGTAGTTTGAGGAGTTCATGTATTCACTAAGTGCTAATGCTTTGTTCCAGTTCTCTATTAAAAGGAGGCCTTAATATACCTTAGTTTCCTTATGGACCCTGCTGCCACAGGAGGGTAGGAAAAAAGATGCCATGCAAGTTCTTTTCCATAAGCACTTATGACTATATACGGAATACATGCTTACATTACATTGATGAA
This sequence comes from Thinopyrum elongatum, assembly GCA_011799875.1. NCBI lineage: Eukaryota > Viridiplantae > Streptophyta > Magnoliopsida > Poales > Poaceae > Thinopyrum > Thinopyrum elongatum. The sequence goes on along the minus strand of CM022297.1, from coordinate 341,792,892 downwards.
TTGGAGCTAGTTCTGTGTCGCTCTAGGTTATAGCTGCTACATGATGAATATCATCCAACGCAATTATCCATCACTGATCCAATGCCTATGCTTTTCATATATTGATCTTTGCTAAGTTACTTTCGCCGTTGCTACTGTTACTATTGTTACTATTACCATTACTATCAAATTGCCATACTACTTTGCTACTGATCACCTTGTTGCAGATATTAAGTCTTCCAGGTGTGGTTGAATTGACAACTCAACTACTAATACTTGCGAATATTCTTTGGCCCCCCTTGTGTCGAATCAATAAATTTGGGTTGAATACTCTACCCTCGAAAACTGTTGCGATCCCCTATACTTCTGGGTTATCAAGACCTTTTTCTGGCGCCGTTGCCGGGGAGCATAGCTCTATTTGCTGAGTCACTTGGGATTTATATCTGTTAATCACTATGAGGAATCTTAAGGATGATAGAACCAAGATCGTTCCCTCTAAGACGAGGGGAGGTAAGGAACTGTTATCTAGCTCTGCACTTGATTCATTTCTGTTTTGAGTAAACTTGCAACACCACCACCTGCAATTAATCCTGATATGTCGCAAGTAATTGATGATGCTACTTCTGCTATGAATGATGCTAGTACTTTGCTTGATGATAATGTGCCACTAGGTGAATTTCTTGATGAACAACTTGCTAAAGCTAAAGAAATTGAGAATGCTGAAACTGATGAAATTATTGAAACTGAAAATTATGAAACGCCTGTTAGACCTAGCTCTCCTAGATATGAATTGCTTGAGATACCTGAGGGTTATGTTATGGATGGAGAGGTAACTAGGGACTTTCTTGCTTGTAAGGATAGAGATGATCTTAAGAAATTATTATGCAAGTTGAAGGAAAAATCTCTGAATGATAGAATGAAATACGACCCTAAGTTTGCCAGTTCACCTATCTTTGTTACTGATAAGGATTATGAATTCTCTGTCGATCCTGAGTTAATTACCTTGGTTGAATCTTATCCTTTCCATGGTTATGAATATGAAACTGTTGTGGCACATCTTACTAAACTAAATGATATAGCCACCCTATTTGCTCATGAGGATAGAGATGATCTTAAGAAATTATTATGCAAGTTGAAGGAAAAATCTCTGAATGATAGAATGAAATACGACCCTAAGTTTGCCAGTTCACCTATCTTTGTTACTGATAAGGATTATGAATTCTCTGTCGATCCTGAGTTAATTACCTTGGTTGAATCTTATCCTTTCCATGGTTATGAATATGAAACTGTTGTGGCACATCTTACTAAACTAAATGATATAGCCACCCTATTTGCTCATGAGGAAAAAATTCGCTACTACTATATTCTTATGTTATTTCCTTTCTCATTAAAGGGTGATGCTAAGATATGGTTTAATTCTCTTGCTCCTGGTTGTGTGTGTAGTCCCCAGGATATGATTTATTAATTCTTTGAAAAATATTTTCCTGCTCATAAGAAACAAGCCGCTTTACAGGAAATATTTAATTTCATGCAAATGAAAGAAGAGAATCTCCCTCAAGCTTGGGGGAGGCTTCTCCAATTACTTAATGCTTTGCCTGATCATCCTCTCAAGAAAAATGAAATACTTGATATCTTTTATAATGGACTAACCGATGCTTCTAGGGACCATGTTGTGTTTTCAGGGAACGAACTGTTGAACAAACTGAAGAACTATTGAATAATATACTAAGGAATGATAATGATTGGACTCTTCCTGAACCACCACCCAAGCCAACTCCGAAGAAGAGAGGCATTCTATTTCTTAGTCCTGAATATATGCAAGAGGCAAAGAAATCTATGAAAGAAAAAGGTATTAAAGCCGAAGATGTCAAGAATTTACCACCTATTGAAGAAATACATGGTCTCGATACCCCGACACAGGTAGTAGAGGTAAATTCTTTCTATAGATTTGATGAAGGTGATATTCCTTATACTAAACCTGCTAGTCAATGCCTTGATGAATTGGATAACTTTATTGTTAAACAAGAAAACTTTAATGCATATGTTAGTACACATTTGAAATGAAATGCTTATATGATTGAATGCTTGAGTGACTTTATGTTTAGAACTATCAATGATGTCAAGGGTGTGAGTAAACATACATTCATGATAAAAACCCAAGTAGAACAAGTCATCAAGTCACAAAATGATTTGCTTAATGAGACGAGCAATAAGATGAATGATCATGATGTTAGAGTTATGACTAGGGGTGCCCTAAGAGAATTGAACAAGACTCTCAAAGAATTAATACTGATGCACCTAGTTCACCTAAAAAGAAAAAGAAAGATGATAGGACTTTGCATGCCTCTAGCGAACCTATTGTAGACATGCCTGAGAATCCAAGTGATATTTCTATTTCTGATGTTGAAACACAATCCGGAGATGAGTATGAACCTAGTAATAATTATGATGATGATGTTCATGTTGATTCTCAACCTAATAATGATAATGATGTGGAAGTAGAACCTGCTGTTGATCTTGATAACCCACAACCTAAGAATAAAAGATATGATAAGAGAGACTTCATTGCTAGGAAACATGGTAAAGAAAGAGAACCATGGGTTCAAAAACATGCCCTTTCCTCGTAAAGCTTCAAAGAATAAGGATAAAGAAGAATTTGAGCGCTTTGTTGAAATGTTTAGGCCTGTCTTTTTGCGCCTTCATTTGACTGACATTCTGAAAATGTCTCCTTATGCTAAGTACATGAAAGATATTGTCACAAATAAAAGAAAGATACCGGAAGCTGAAATTTCCACCATGCTTGCAAATTATTCATTTAAGGGTGGAATACCAAAGAAACTAGGAGACCCAGGAATACCAGCTATACCATGCTCCATTAAAAGAAACTATGTTAAGACTACTTTATGTGATCTAGGAGTCGGTGTTACTGTTATTCCTTTCTCTTTGTATCGAAGACTTGATTTGAATAAGTTGATACCAACTGAAATCTCTTTGCAAATGGCTGATAAATCAACTGCTATACCCATTGGTATTTGTGAGGATGTGCCTGTCGTAGTTGCAAATGTTACTATCTTAACGGACTTTGTTATTCTTGATATACCTGAGGACGACAGTATGTCGATCATCCATGGTAGACCCTTTTTGAATACTGCAGGGGCTGTTATTGATTGCAACAAAGGCAATGTCACTTTTCATGTCAATGGTAATGAGCATATGGTACACTTTCCGAAGAAACAACCTCAAGTGAATAGTATCAATTATATTGGAAAAATTTCAATAATTACTGAAAGTGCAACTAATCCCCGGGTGGTTTTGGTAATTCATAACAACATATAGCTCATTGAATTAATATCCATTCAAGTTGAATATTTCAGAAAGTTCAATGATTGGCATGGCATGGACTAGAGATGTGGACCCCTCAAAATGCTAAGGACACATATTGGCAAAAGCTCAAGACTCTTCATTTATATTTTAGTGATCCAAGATCACATTGAGTCCATAGGAAAGCCAATACTATTAAAAGGGGATGAGGTGTTGCTTAATGGTCTACTTGCTTAAAGTGCTTAGTGATATTGCTCCAAAACCCTCAGCCACTTTCTCATTTCCACATATGTCCAAAACTCCAAGTTAAACTCGGCCCTACCGATTTGATCTATCCGGCGCCACCGAGTTCAGTTGACATAGCCACTGCTAGAAACCCTAAATGATTCGGTCACACCGATATGGATCTCGGTCTCACCGAGATGGCCCTGCAAACTCTCTGTTTCCCTTTGTAACATTTCGGTCTCACCGAAATGAGCGATCGGTCCCACCGAGTTTGCTTGACCAACTCTCTGTTTGCTCTTTGCTGAAATCGGTCTCACAGAGTTCATGCAATCGGCTTCACCGAGATGAGGTTTTGCCCTAGCCCTTGCACATCGGTCCCACCGAGATTCCTAACGTTCACATTTTGAACTGAATCGGTCTCACCGAGTTCTTCTATTCGGTTTGACCGAGTTGGGTCAAATGTGTGTAACGGTTGGATTTTGTGTGGAGGCTATATATACCCCTCCACCCCCTTCTCCATTTGTGAGAGAGCCATCAGAACGTGCCTACACTTCCACTACTCATTTTCTGAGAGAGAACCACCTACTCATGTGTTGAGACCAAGATATTCCAATCCTACCACAAGAATCTTGATCTCTAGCCTTCCCAAGTTGCTTTCCACTCAAATCATCTTTCCACCATAGCCAAATTTGTGAGAGAGAGTTGAGTGTTGGGGAGACTATCATTTGAAGCACAAGAGCAAGGAGTTCATCATCAACACACCATTTATTACCTTTTGGAGAGTGGTGTCTCCTAGATTGGTTAGGTGTCGCTTGGGAGCCTCCGACAAGATTGTGGAGTTGAACCAAGAAGTTTGTAAGGGCAAGGAGATCGCCTACTTCGTGAAGATCTACTCGAGTGAGGCAAGTCCTTCGTGGGCGATGGCTATGGTGGGATAGACAAGGTTGCTTCTTCGTGGACCCTTCGTGGGTGGATCCCTCCGTGGACTCGCGCAGCCATTACCCTTTGTGGGTTGAAGTCTCCATCAACGTGGATGTACGATAGCACCACCTATCGTAACCACGCCAAAAATCTCCGTGTCTACATTGCGTTTGCCTTCTCCAAACCCTTCCCTTTACCTTCATATGCAATGTTTACTTTCCGCTGCTATACTCTTAGAATTGCATGTGTAGGTTGATTGCTTGACTTGTACTAGTTGCTAAAATCTGCCAACAATTAAAATTGGGAAAAGGCTAGATTTTTATTTGGTCAAGTAGTCTAATCACCCCCCTCTAGACCTACTTTCGATCCAACAAGTGGTATCAGAGCTTTGGTCTCCATTTGCCTTGGTTTCCATAGCATTGGTGATCATAGCCTTGGTTTCACAACCTAGGAGAGTATGGCGTCTAGCGAGGGAAATTACCACCGTAGATGTCCTTATTTTGATGGTACAAATTTTGCTAGTTGGAAGCATAATATGAAAATGCATATTCTTGGTCATAACCCCGCCGTTTGGGCTGTTGTGCGTATTGGCTTGCAAGGTGATTTCTTCGAGGATGGAAAAGAACCGGATCATGAAGTGACAACGGAAGAAATGAAGATGCTGCAATACAATGCTCAAGCTTGCGATATTCTCTTCAACGGATTGTGCCCTGAAAAATGCAACAAAATCAGCCGTCTTGAGAATGCAAAGGAAATTTGGGATACTTTGGTTGATATGCACGAAGGTACCGAGTCCGTCAAGGAATCCAAATTGGATGTGCTTCAAAGTCAACTTTACAAGTTCAAAATGAAGGATGGTGAAGGAGTCACTGAGATGTACTCTAGGCTTGCTCTCATCACAAATGAGATTGTCGGCTTCGGAAGCGAAGAGATGACCGACAAATTCATCATCAAGAAGATCCTAAGAGCCTTGGATGGAAAATATGATACCGTGTGCACCTTGATCCAAATGATGTCCAACTACAAAGATCTCAAGCCAACAGAAGTCATTGGTAGAATTGTTGCTCATGAGATGTCACTCAAGGATAAGGAAGAGCTCCACAACAAGTCAAGTGGTGCTTACAAAGCTTCATGTGATGCTCCTACAACATCAAGTGAGAAACAAGTCTTCAATTAAGAATTGAGCTTAATGGTGAAGAGCTTCAACAAATTCTACAAGAATAGAAGCAAAGAGAGAAGTTCCAAGTCAAGGTCCTACAATGACAAAAGATCTTCTAGTCGTGATCGCAGTTGCTACAATTGTGGAAGACCCGGACACTACTCCAATGAGTGTACGACTCCCTACAAGAAAAGAGAAGATTCACCTAAAAGGAGAAGTAAAAGAGATGAATCACCACCAAGAGAGAGAAGGAGTAGAGATGATCGTTATGAATGAAGACCCTCTCGTAGAAGAAAGGATTCAGAAAGGAAGGATAAGTCATCAAAGAGCTACACAAGACGAAGACATCAAGCTCATGTTGGTGAATGGGTATCCGGTTCCGACTCTGACAACTACTCCGAGAGAAGTTATCACTCCGACTCCGAATATACTCAAGATGAAGGTGTTGCCGGTCTTGCACTTGTGTCATCCAACTCCTACGACATATTTGACTCACCAAATGAAGGAATTGGAAGATGCTTCATGGCTAAAGGCCCTAAGGTATCACACCCCGAGTATGTTGATTTCAATAGTGATGAAGATGATTTGCTAGGTGATGATGATTTACTTGTTGACAACACTAGTGATGAAAACTATGATGAAATTGCTATTAATCATGCTAATCAAAATGAAATGAATGACAATGATAAGAAGGAGATTGAGCATCTAACTAAAGAGCTAAACACTCTTAAGTTAGCACATGAAACAACTCTAGAGGATCATAGAGAGCTCCTAAAGACTCATGAGAAGCTACGCTTCGAGAAGCTAAATTTAGAGCAAGAGCATGGGTTCTTAAAATCTATCAATGATGATCTTCGAAAGAAGAGTTCTTCTTACATTGCCAAGTGTTTACTCTTGTCTACTTATATGCCACAAGTAAAATCTAGCAACAAGAGCAAGAAAGATTCTTCTTCTAGTAGTAACAATAACAATGTTAAATTCAATATTGTTGCTTCTAGTAGTTCTCTTGATTCCACTAATGATTCTCTTAGCCAAGTTACACTTGAGCAAGAAAATAGCTTATTGAAGGGAATTATAGAGAAAGGTGTTTACAAGAGCCTTGCCAAAAGTAAGCAATTTGAGGAAATTGTACGCAAGCAAGGAAGGCACCGAAAGAATCAAGGTGTTGGTTTTGAACGAAAGTTCAATGCCAATGGAGTTGAGTGGGAAGAAGATCAATACCCCAAGACGAAGTTTGTTCCTCAACAAGAGAAGTATGATCCCACTTCTTTCAAGGGAGCACAAGCTCAAGATGATCTTCCACCACAAGACCACAAGCTAAAAGGCAAGGATAAGCTTCAAGAAGAGATTGATGCATTTGAAGAAGCTCCTAAGGCCATGGTCAAGTGGGTTCCCAAGACTACATCAAGTTCTACTTCATCAAGTACGACTACAACTCCAAGGATTCCCATCAAGTTGGTGTGGATCCCAAAGAAGAAGAACTAGAGAGTTCTTGAGGGTGACTCCGCCAACATACTTCACTCATATTCATTTTGGCAAGGACAAGTGCAACCAACTTCCATATCTTGCACTAGTTCAAGGAGTCACAAACCCTCTTGTTGGTAAGACAAGGGACAAGGTAACCTAATGCTTTCATGGACATCATCATATGTGTGCTTCACTCTATGTCTATGGATATCCTTGTATGTTCCTTGTGGGACTAACCCGTGTAGGTATTAAAAGTGCAACTCGCTCCAATGGATTGCTCCAAATGATCTACATCAACATTAAGCATCCAAATCTTCAACACCTACATGAAGTCATCATCGACAAAACCCAAGGTTAGTTCATCCCTCTAAGGGGGGATATGGCATCTAGGGGGAGCTTTGCTCTAAGAATTGAGCTAAAGCAACTCTAATGGTGTGAACACAACAATGCTTTATGTAAAAGTGGTAACCCCACTTGTGCTTAAACAATGAGTATGACCTATGATCAAATGTTCTCATTTGACTCCTAAGTCAATATACTCATATATAGATGACCTAGTCATCGCCAATTGCTTGATAGATGCTAGAGTGTTTGTGCATGCTTTGCCACATGTTTTATTTGCCATCTTATTGTGTGAGTATGTTGGTTGCATAATTTTCTCCATTCGAGGACATCCATTTGTTGCTTTGATTGTTTGGTTTTTCTTTTTGCCAAATGGATGGACAAGAATGCCTAAGTACTCCCTCTAGCTATCTATGCTTTTTCTCGTCTCAAACTCTATTCATGCTACATCACAAAGTTTGAACAAGTCGAATTCGGACCCTCCGGGTGAGGAGCACTTGGAGCCACCGATCCGTCAAGGGCTTAACTTCCAAAACCTCTTAATGCCTTTCGGTCAGACCAACTCACTCCTATTCGGTCTCACCGAATTCATTAAGTTGATCTAGGTTTTCATCTCGGTGCAACCGATTTGAACAATTCGGTCACACCGAGTTGCAGCAACTGCTAGCAGTTTTGCATCTCGGTGCCACCGAGTCGTTCCACTCGGTCACACCGACAGTGACTGGGTATATATACTGTGGGTTGAAATTTTGGAAATTTCTTCAAAACACTTGACCACGCCTCCCAGCTCTGCCGCCCCAGGTCTCCGGATCGTCGCCGTCGTCGCCAGTGACCTCCTGCCGCTGGTCTCCGCCGCCGTCAACGGAATTCTCACCGCCGTTGCCGCCGTAGCAAATCCGTCGCCAAGTTAGGGTACAGATATGACCCTTTGTGCTTTCCATAACTCCGATTCTTGCACAAAGTATAATGCCTATGTTCTTCCCACGCATGAGATTGATCTATCCACAGAAAGAATTCCTTAGAATAGATTTGATGCAAAAACTTAGGGTTAGGTTTCCGCCGAACTCATCTCGGACCGACCGATCTGAGGATCTTGGTCACATCGATTGGCCCTGGCCATTGCACAAGCACAACTCGGTCTGACCGAAGTGTACTGATCGGTGTGACCGAAATCAGTTTCTCTGTGAAACCCTAGCATCTCGGAGTCACCGAACTGCATTTCGGTCTGACTGAAACTATGTGTTTAGACTCTGTTAATGCTTCGGTGTCACCGAGTTTGTCAAATCGGTAGCTCCGAAATTCTTTCTGTAGAAAACTAAAATTAAGTTTTTGTCTCAATATTTTTGCAAAATAAGCTGCACTTTGTGATGCTCATCCATTCTATCTATACCCAACTATTCACAGGGTCAATTTTAGCAATGGCAGAGGGCAGTGATAGTCAGAACAAGTCTGAAGAGCAGGTCAACCTCAGTGAGGGCACTAGTCCCTCAAGCAGCTATGATGAGGGGAGCAGAAGCACTCCCAGCAACTTGCCTAAGGCAGCAACCAGGACAAGGAAGAAGAGAACATCTGAATCTGAATCTGAGGATGAGGATTTTGTTATTGAGGAGGAGGTGACCTCCAAGAAGAAAGTACTCAAGAAAGAGTATGCTGCTGCTGCAACCAAGCCTGGAATGCCCAAGAAAGCTCCTGCTAAGAGAGCTCCAATGTCTAAAGCTAGGCAATCCTCTGTTGCTCAAGAGCAAGCACAACCAGCAAGTGGTGCTGGAAAAGAAAAGAAGAGGAAGGAGAGAGTCAAAAAGACCATTGCCAGAGTCATTGGCAAACCTTCTATGATGAGAGCTTCAGAATGAATGAAGTTGACAAGTTTGTTGGACAGAAGTTGACTAAGTGGAACGATGAGATGATCATGCAATTCTATTCCACTGCTCACTTCTACCCTGATGGAAAGATTGTCTGGATGACTGAAGGAACGAGATATCAATCTACTATCTCAGAATGGGCCAAGCTGATCAATGCCCCAGAGGAGGAGGAGAATGACATTGATGTGTATGCTAAGCCTAGAAAGGATCACAACTCCATGGCCAACATGTACAAGACTATTCCTGATGATGCCCTGGAGACACACAAGCTTGGATCAATATACTATCTGTTGTCTGGTTTGACCACCGTCAACACTATCTTGAGGCACACTCTTTTGCCCAAGTCAGGAGATCATAGGATGATCCGTGGTCACTCAATCAATTTGCTTCACATGTTTGATGTGCCACAGAAATTTAAGGTGATGAGCTTGATTGTTGAGACTGTGAAGAGAACAGCTACTGATCAAAAGAGATCTTGTGGATATGCCCCTCACATTCAAATGTTGATCAATTCCAAGATGGGAATCGGGACATATCTTCTTGATAGAGAGCATCTTCCCCTGAGGCCAGATTTTGAGGACAACGAGGTTATCATGGATGCTTCCCATCCTACTAGTGTAGAAGCCCAGGAGAAGAGAGAGAAAGCAAAAGCTGCAAAAGTAGCAAAGGCAGCCAGTGCACCAGATGCCTCCACAGTGATGCTCAAGACCAAGCAAGATCAACTCAGTTATCTGCTTGAGGCTACAGTGAGAATTGAGAAGGGCTTGGCCACCCTGACTCAAAATCAAGAAAGTCTTGAGAGGATCATTGAGACTAAATTTCATGATCTAGATGTGAAGGTCACTGATATACAGACCATTGTGGAGAAGCTCCAAGAAGAAGCTGAGGACAGGGAGGATAGACCTACTACAGATACTTTCCAGAGAGTGCCAAGGGCACAAAGGTCATCAGCAGTGCCAGTTGTCACAGACACTAGGACTACTACTTCAGCACCTGCAGCAACTGCCACCGTTGTACCTCCAGTGTCAACCCCTCCAGCTCCACAGACTTCTTCAGAAGCTTTTGTAGATGCCCTCCTCTCCACGCCATCTACGCACACCGGAGCGACAAGCCAGAAGACCCCTTCAGGAGTTCCCGAAGATCGTGCCTAGAGTGCCGCATAGCACTATACGTTTTCAAACTTTTTGGTAACTTGTTGCCAAAGGGGGAGAAAGTGTATAGATCATAGGCTTTGAGGGAGAGTGTTTTGCCTTTTATTTGCCTCTCTTGCTACTTTGATCGTTTGGTTGTTTGATTCCTATGCTACTTTTTGTTATGCTCGTGAGATACTTATGATCATGTGTTTGATCATACTATGCCTTAATGTGTGCTTGCATGATTATATCTATGATATCTGTGTATGATCAATCACCTTTTACCCTTGGTGATGAATGCATGTTATTTAACTCTTATCATTTTGAGCGCTCCACCAAGATGTATGTGACATGGAAGAGTAACCCATGATCCTAATCGATTATGCATTTGCATTCAAAAGCAAATTTTAAATAGTGCACAAATTTAGGGGGAGCTCTTGCTTATCACATACTTCTCAAAGCGACAACGTATTTCATTCATATTATCATTTGTCGAAGCTTTGATCTATATGTTGTCATCAATTACCAAAAAGGGGGAGATTGAAAGTGCAACTAATCCCCGGGTGGTTTTGGTAATTCATAACAACATATAGCTCATTGAACTAATATCCATTCAAGTTGAATATTTTAGAAAGTTCAATGATTGGCATGGCATGGACTAGAGATGTGGACCACTCAAAATGATAAGGACACATATTGGCAAAAGCTCAAGACTCTTCATTTATATTTTAGTGATCCAAGATCACATTGAGTCCATAGGAAAGCCAATACTATTAAAAGGTGATGAGGTGTTGCTTAATGGTCTACTTGCTTAAAGTGCTTAGTGATATTGCTCCAAAACCCTCAGCCACTTTCTCATTTCCACATATGTCCAAAACTCCATGTCAAACTCGGCCCTACCGATTTGATCTATCCGGCGCCACCGAGTTAAGTTAACATAGCCATTGCCAGAAACCCTAAACGACTCGGTCACACCGATACAGATCTCGGTCTCACCGAGATGGCCCTACAAACTCTCTGTTTCCCTTTGTAACATTTCGGTCTCACCGAAATGAGCGATCGGTCCCACCGAGTTTGCTTGACCAACTCTCTGTTTGCTCTTTGCTGAAATCGGTCTCACCGAGTTCATGCAATCGGCTTCACCGAGATGAGGTTTTGCCCTAGCCCTTGCACATCAGTCCCACCGAGTTGTTCCAGCCGGTCCCACCGAGATTCCTAATGTTCACATTTTGAACTGAATCGGTCTCACCGAGTTCTTCTATTCGGTCTGACCGAGTTGGGTCAAATGTGTGTAATTGTTGGATTTTGTGTGGAGGCTATGTATACCCCTCCACCCCCTTCTCCATTTGTGAGAGAGCCATCGGAACGTGCCTACACTTCCACTACTCATTTTCTGAGAGAGAACCACCTACTCATGTGTTGAGACCAAGATATTCCAATCCTACCACAAGAATCTTGATCTCTAGCCTTCCCAAGTTGCTTTCCACTCAAATCATCTTTCCACCATAGCCAAATTTGTGAGAGAGAGTTGAGTGTTGGGGAGACTATCATTTGAAGCACAAGAGCAAGGAGTTCATCATCAACACACCATTTATTACCTTTTGGAGAGTGGTGTCTCCGAGATTGGTTAGGTGTCGCTTGGGAGCCTCCGACAAGATTGTGGAGTTGAACCAAGAAGTTTGTAAGGGCAAGGAGATCACCTACTTCGTGAAGATCTACCCGAGTGAGGCAAGTCCTTCGTGGGCGATGGCCATGGTGGGATAGACAAGGTTGCTTCTTCATGGACCCTTCGTGGGTGGAGCCCTCTGTGGACTCGCGCAGCCGTTACCCTTCGCGGGTTGAAGTCTCCATCAACGTGGATGTACGACAGCACCACCTATCGGAACCACGCCAAAAATCTCCGTCTCTACATTGCATTTGCCTTCTCCAAACCCTTCCCTTTACCTTCATATGCAATGTTTACTTTCCGCTGCTATACTCTTAGAATTGCATGTGTAGGTTGATTGCTTGACTTGTACTAGTTGCTAAAATCTGCCAACAATTAAAATTGGGAAAAGGCTAGATTTTTATTTGGTCAAGTAGTCTAATCACCCCCCTCTAGACCTACTTTCGATCCTACAATTACTATTGGAGGTTTTGAATTCCCTATTCCTACTTTTAAAAAGAAATATAAAATTCTTATTGTTGGGGACATGCATATCCCCGTTGAGGTAACCTAGTATTATACAAAGATTCTCCGGTTTCATGTCATTCGGAAGAAGTTTGTTAATAAGACTTGATCAACCTTATTAATGGATTCCTTTTGACGGGCATGTGGTCGATGAATTTAGTAAACACAACTTTCTGTACCCACTTTTTACTTTCTGTTATTTAGAATTAATAAAGTAGAAATGCCATGATTATACTATTTTCTGAATTACCTGTGCAATAAAAAATGACCAGAAAATAAAAGTTCTCAGGATGCCCTAAAAATTTAATATGATTTTTTCTGCAATATATAAAAAAATAGTGGCACTGAACACACCCCAGGGGGATGCACCTGTGAGCCACAAGCTCATAGGGCGCACCCACCCCCTGAGCGCGCCATGCAAGCTTGTGGGGCCCATGTAGGCCCCCTCACTTATTGGTGCCACCCATGCTCATCCTCTTCCTCTAGAAAAAAATCAAACTTGCTCCATAGCCCGTGTTCTTGCTCTTCGTGCTGCAATTTTTGATCTCCTTGCTCGTAGCTTCGTTTCCAAAACTGTTTTGGGGGATTGCTCATCGGTATTTGACTCCTCCATTGGTCCAATTAGTTTTTGTTCTAGTGGTCTATTATTTGCACATTTAGCTACTACTGGTGACCATGTTCTTGAGATTGCATGTCAAATTTATATGGTTCAAATAGTTTTGGTGCATGATATGGCCCCTAGACACTTGTAGGAGTAGTTGCTATCGATTTTGTTGAGTTTGGTTCACTTTTATTATGAGTAACTAAAAATTTCAGAAATTTTCAGAGGGAGAAAATGTTTAGGAAGATGTTCCAAGGTGGTTCCTCGAGCAAGAAATCCCCAAGGCTCGCTCTATGTGAGCCGGACCTCGAACCACCACGGGAAGCTCTAGTGTAACCTTGCGAATGGCCGTCGGATTACTTCATGACTCAAGCCGGTTTCAAGGAAGAATTTGGTATGTACGTGCACAATGCCGGCTTGGCGGACTTCGTGTCAGATAAGTGCTTACAGTATTACAATCTCACTGTTTCTTTTGTGCGGAAATTTAAGTATTCTGTCCATCGCAATACGCATCCTGTTATATTTAATATCTATGAAAACTCATTTCGCATGGACCTTGAAGAATTTAATGAAGTGCCCAAAATTCCGCAATGGGGCACTTACACTGAACCTCATAAATTTGATTGCATTAAGTTCCTTGCTAGCATCACTAGGGGTGAAACTAGAGGCATAACACAAGCTACTATAGGGAGCATTCATTTTCATGCTTTACATTATTTTGCTCTCTTCATAGGTAGATGCATTAATGGTAAACATGACCATAGCCACCTTTGTGCTTCTGATTTGAGCATTCTTAAGAGTGCGTTAATGAATGATAAACAATTTAACTTGGGGGCTATTGTTGCACGTCGGTTACATAATAATGCCTTAGATGGAGATTTCTATGGTGGAATTTATGCCACTCGTTTAGCTAATTATCTTGGGGTACCGATAAAAGAAAATGATACTCAGTTGCCGCCTGCTTTCCTTGATTATGCCGCTATGGAACGTTTCCAGTTTCTTGAAAGGGGCGATCTGCCATTCCAGTACAGACTAATCTTTAACAGGCGCCGTGTTTTCCATATTACGCTTCCTGCTCCTGCCTTCTTTAACTTTCAGGAAAAACTGAGATATTTCATACTTGAGGAGGAGGCAGAGGAGTATGAGAGGGCGAGGGAGACCGCTCGCCTCAACAAGGCAGCCCACCAAGCGGTGGCAGCTGCGATTGAGTACAACCCGAACTATGACTACGGGTATCATCCAGGCCAGCCGTGGCCATAGACCAACTTAGGCCAAAAGCCTAAGCTTGGGGGAGTATGTATCTCTCACCGACATTTTTACATTCATGCATCACACATTCATTCCAGTTGTCGGTGTTCATACTTTTTCATTGTATAATCCATGTTAGTTCTATTTTGCTTTCTTCTCGTGTGTTGGAAAAAATTGCTAAAATCCAAAAATATTTCTCGTTTCTTTTTGGTTTTTCTTTCTGATTTTATTTGTTTAGTAGTTCGTAATATTAAAAGAAAACCCAAAAAGATTTCTCATTCTTCTTTTGCTTGTTGGGAGCTTTCCCGTGTATATAGTTTTTCTCGTTTTCGTTTTTTTTTTCATTTTGCTTTCTTCAGAAAAACCAAAAACTCCAAAAATATTTCACTGTGTTTCTTTGAAATTCTTTTCTTTCCTTTGGGTCGTCATAAGGAGAAGGCCACGATGAAAATGTTGAGTGGCTCTCATATGCATTATTGTTGATCTAACGAAGAGCCCATATTACCTTGCCTTCTCCTTTGAATAAATGTTTGCAGATTCCAGCTTAGTCCACGACACGTGCACTCTTATTATTATTCAGATCGTTCGGTCGTGCAAGTGAAAGGCAATAATGATGAAATTTGATGAATTGATTGAGGTCAGGGACGGAGCCAGAAATTTTTGTCATTGGGTTCACTCATCAACTCATTATAAAGATTTGGTATGCTATAATTAAGTGTAAAGTATATTTTACACAAGTTTAAACAAGAGTATAGCACTAAAATATAACATAACAAACAGACATATGCTATTACTTATCACATATTGTGTTACATTGAAAGCTGAAGAGTGCAAGACATACCTATCGGATGAAATTATAAATTGAGTTCCTTACATATTGTAAGTAGAGTAATACCAAAAATAGTTTGCAACTCAAGTTGTAGCTTCTCATCTTCCTAAAAATATATAAAAAATGACAAGTTAGTTTGGAAAGTTTTAAAACAAGTATCATCAAGCGAAAGAAGTTGTAAAGCCACTCACATTTTAGAGTGTCTGCTTTTGATTTTCATCTACTTAAAAGGATCAAACACCAGATCATTACTTGTGGCAGAAAACATATCTTTCTCCACATAGCATATTAAACAATCATTGATAAGCCAATCATCCATTTTATTGTGCAATTTTTTCTTCACAACATTCATAGCTGAAAAGCATCCATCCACAGATGTTGTGACAACAAATAGTATTAGCACTATCTTTAGAAATTGATAGCCCAGAGAAAAAGTAATATCTTATTTGTCCACATCATTAGTTTGGACTAAATCTAAGTTTAGTATTGCCAATTCCTCGTTGTGGATAATCCAAATTAAGCAGTAACGTTTGAAGCCCCTTATATAGTTATAAATATATCTCATCTTGTTCCTTAGAATTTCTGGTGTACTCCAAAATTTTCTTCTTATAAATTAGATCATAAGGCAACTTGTCTTAATTAATTCCTCTTTGTATTGAAGGATTCAGAAGACTACTTTGAGTGGTATTTGGTGCACTTTGCCTACCTCTAATGGATGACCTTCTCAATCTTGTGATCAGTTTATATCTGAAAAATACCATCCAATCCCATAGCCTAGATCAATCAAAATACGGGGAATAACAATTAGAAAACTATGCCATGTTTAACGGAGAGGAGATCTGACGATGCGACTCGGTACCTTGAATTTTTGTTTTACATTAGGCGGCAAGGTTGCTTCCCAAACCTACCCTTGTCGGCGGGGCTCGTTGCCGGCGCGTGGAGGTGATGGGGAGAGAGTCGACGAAGCGAACGGCGAAAGATCATGCTGCTGGCGGCTGCCTGTGTACACGTACAGATCTACAGGAGAATAGGAATACCTTGAAGGGGCACGAAGCCACGAACTTGCCTGGTAGGCTGGCATGGGTGGAGTTCATTTTACGGGCTTTTGGGCTTCTAGGGTTGCATTCTATGTTTGATGGGTTCAGCCCCTATTTTTCATTGGGTTCATGCAAGTACGTATACGTGTACATATACTCGGCCAGGAAAAATCGTTGGGTTCAACTGAACCCAACGCTAGTACGCTGGCTCCGCCCCTGATTGAGGTGAAGAAAAGCTGGTATGAACTCAACCTGTTTTGTTTTTGTAAATATGATTAGCTCATCGTTCTTGATTCAGCCTATTATGAATAAACATGTTTGCAATGACAATTAGATATCATAGTTACTCATGCCATGCTTAATAGCTAGGAGTGGATAATGGTTATGATGTAGTATGATAGGATGGTATCCTCCTCTGAATGATTCAAGTGGCTTGACTTGGCACATGTTCACGCATGTAGTTGAATCAAAACCAACAAAGCCTCCACGATATTTATGTTCATGGTGTTTTATATCCTACTCATGCTCGTATTCAATATTGATTAACCTCAATGAATGTTTATGAATGTTGTCGCTCTCTGGTTGGTCGCTCCTCAATCTATTTGCTAGCCTTCACCTGTACTAAGCGGGAATACTTCTTGTGCATCCACCTCCTAAAAACCCAAAGTTATTCCATATGAGTCCACCATACCTACCTATATGCCGTAATTACCTGCCGTTCCAAGTAAATTTGCATGTGCCAAACTCTAAATCTTCAAATAATAATCTATTTTGTATGCCTGAATCGCTCATGAAGCGACACGGGGCGGTTAGTATCTTCCATGCTAGGTGGGTTATTCTCACGATGAGTGTTTATTTGCTTGTCATTCATGAGAAAGTGGCTGGTAATTGGGATGCCCAGTCCTATAATCAAAAGCAAAATATAGTAATGAAACAAAACTCCCTCGGATTGTTTTTGGTATGGAGGGCACCCGAGGATTCGGCTAGCCATGGCTTGTGTTTGTTGGTGGAGGGGGAGTAAAACTTTACCTTTCCGTTTGGGAACCGCCTGTACTGTGTCTAGCATGGAAGATGTTGAAAACTCTCGGTCGCTATGTTGACAATGAAAGCATACCTCCGAAAATTATATTTATCTCTGTTTTTGTCGGGGCCGGATTTCGGGGACACAATGTATTCCCAGAAATTAACCCCTCGTGTCATCACCAGCCTAGGATTTACCGTTACTGGTGGACACGTCCTTGTTACAGATTACCAAGCTATTACAAGAATTGGATACAAGACCATGAAGGTCTAATGATTCAACAGTGATTCTGGTGGTGGATGACGGAATTGTCTCGCGGTTCTTCAACGTCGATGGGGCTCCATTTCCCACAGGAACGGCTGACCTGGATAATTCCTATCCCGCATGGCTGCTATCCTAGGCTCTGCACGGTCATCGTTGTGTTACTCCTCGTAGAAATCCTGACCTGGCCAAGTAAATAGCCAGGGACAAGCCTGTGAGTACGTTGGAATGTACTCGCAAACATCATGAACAAAAGATATACCGAATGCAACAATTAAATTATATGGCCATGATGAACTACACTTTATGCTAATGCTCATGATGGACTTAAATGTCTACTGACAGGAATTTAATCATGGCATGATAAAATAATAGCATATGCAAATAAATGAATATATGGGAATGTTAGTGATAAATAAGGAAAGTCAAAGGAAACAAAAATAAAAGAAATGCCGGTTGGATGTCAAGTGACACCACGGTAGGTCTTGAAGAGAAATGCCAATCGGGTGTCTAAAAGAGAAATCCGACGAGACAGGACCATCTGAGAACTCAGGCGACGCCACGAGAGGTCTTGAAAAGAAATGGCAGTCGGGTGTCAAGTGACACCACGGTCGGACTTGAAGAGAAATGCCAATCGGGTGTCCACAAGAGCAGTGGCGTGATAAACCGCCTGTTAACTCGAGGGATGCCACGAGAGGTCTTGAAAATAAAATTGAGTGCCCGGGGTAGTCTAGCCAGCCCCTGAGACACTCAGGAAAATTAAAATAAGAGAAACAGGTTAGTTCACAATAATATGCATAACCATAAAAATTTTCACAGCAATAGTATTCAAATAACCATGACGGCGTTAGTGATGATAACAATATCCTGCAAAAACAGTTCAGGCCCAATTAATTATTTTCCTCCGAAGACCGACACTTGACCGACCCAGACTGTAGCCCTTAACCGCGGACATGGCTATTCGAATAGGTTTAAACTCTGCAGAGGGTGTACTCTTTACCCACAAGTAAAGGATTTCTTTAGTCAGCACCGTGACACTGACTAATTCCCATTACGGTCTTTGGGTTGAAAACACACCTGACCAGCACACACCAGATTAACTTTCCGGATGCCAGGAATCACCCAAAGCATCGTTCAAGAAAAACTCTAACACGGAGAGACCAACGTCCTGCATGGGATCACTATTAATACGCGCGGATTCCAAGGGGTGCCCCCCTCTCAGTCACAACTGGAAACACCCATGCCCCCTGACCCGATGACAGGATTTAGTCCGCGGCCGCGGAAACCCTCATCGTGGCCCTCTGTACGGTGTGTGCATGGAAAGGGGTTATCAACTTACTGAACCATACCCTACCTGTGGCAGGAACCTGTGGCAGCACGAAACAAGTATGAGGGTTACCGGAACAAGAATCGATCTACGGTCGACTCAGGAGGCATTAAGTTTCCTGCAATGGTTAGCACAACAAGGTATTCCTTTAACAGCAATCCCAACAGGGCCACAACCCTTGCATGCTCCAACATGCACAACAAACAAGGCATGATCACGCTCCAACGTGATCATCCTCCTGCCGGTAATGGTATTTCTCTTATGCCTGCTTCTGCAAGTTAGTCATGGCAACACACGATGCATGGTACGATGAAACATGCCAATACTACATGCATGCAAAAATAGCCATATGCCAGTTTTATTTAACATATCCATGATGCGATTATTCTTGCAACATCAACTATGCAATTCACCATATCAAGTGTTCAAGATGCTTGCCTTGAGCATGTAGAAATATTGGGTGCACTCCAAAAGTTTAAAAAGTTCCTTCCCTCCATTTTTCCTATTTTAAAGATTATAGCAATTACCACATAATTCAAAAACAGTACTAAAAGTTGTTTCAAATATTTTTCAAATAAATACTAAAATAAACTAGATGAAAAATAAAAAATAACAGAAAAAGAATCAATTCATTTGGAGTCCAGATGATTTACTTAGAGAATTTCTAATTTGAAAAGAATAAAGAAAAGGACTATTTAATAGGTTCAACAGAGACAAAGCCTAAAAAAAAATGTTCATCTAGTCTAAAATAATAGAACAATATTTTATAAATATTTAGAAATTTTAATCATTAAATTTGGTTCAGAAATAACTGCTATGGAATTATTTGAGTCATCCTGAAAAAGAAAAAGGAAAAGAAAAGAGCTGCGCCCTGAGCGCCGTTTAACCGCGCGATGCCACTGGGCTGGGCCCAGCCGTTCGGCTGCGCGGAAGGACTGATGACGTCGATGGCGCACTCCGAGAATACGCTTCCCCCGTAGGGTAAACGTGATCACAGGAAGGCGCTGCTGGCGGGACAGAGGTGACTCACCGACAGGTGGGGCCCACCTGTCGGGTTTGTCTTCCGCCCTTACGCGCGTCTGGACCGAGCGCACGCCGGCGGCGATTGCCGGCGCTGTAGGGCGTCTCCTGCGACGCTCGGCACATGGATGAGTTCAGGTAGAAGTGCCGCATCCGTGGGAGGTGGAGAGGATCGCCGGGGAGGCTCAAGTTGAGCAGGGCTTCAGCCATGGCGGAGGAGGTCATCGGGTGGAAGAGGGCTTTTTCCCCATGGCCATCTCCGGCGGAATTGGTGACGGGGAAAGATCCACAGGTTCTCGAGGGGTCTATTGGTGGAATAAAAGAGAAGGGGAGGTACTGGAGAGGTGGAGATCATCGAGGGGGTGGTGGCGGCAGTGGTTGCCGGAGTTGGAGAAGCTGACCATCTCCGGTCGTTTGGCTACCCGTGGTGGTTTACAGAGGAGGGAAGGAGTGATGCTCCTGATCGAGAGCAGCTCAGGTGGGGTTTTATAGCACGGGGAAGGTCGGTTCCTCTCGGGCTTATCCGACCAAAGACGACGGCGGCCATTAATGGAAGATAAGGGCGGTGGCTAGGTTGGTGGTGGACGGCGGGGTTGGTGAGGACGGTGGTGTCCCTCAGTAATAGCGGGGCGAGTTGGTGGTTGGGGATTGGGCCAGGCACCCCCAAACGGTGCCGTGCCCGAGCGGCGGACGGCGCGGGTCGGCGGGGTCGGTGGTGGCCGGTGCTAGGCGACGCGGGGAGGTGTGGGCGGGCTACGGGGAGGTCGGAGTGATCCAGAGAAGGACCAGGACGGGGAGGGGAAGCAGCAGAGGAGCCGCAGCGGCCCGGTGTTGGCGCGTGCGATTTGGGCGCTCTAGACGCGCTCTGTGTACGCACACCAGGTGCTCGACGAAATGCCATAGCACCCTAGGGAGGTCCATTGATGATGAATTTTGTCACAGTGCCTTCCCTTGGTCCGATTGAGATGAGGGACAGGTTGGTTTAGTTAGAAGGTCAAGAGGTATTTGTAGTTTAGAAAAGTGCAATAATTCTGTCATGCCCACAACCTGCTTGACAAAATGCTAAGGCAATCTAGGCCTTTATGTTGGCTATGAAAATTGCCAGGGTGAGGTCTCATTAGATGTTAGATATGATGGTAGAATTGGTTTAGCAGAAAGAGATACTTTCTTGTGCAAGTTTTACAAGAATTCATTACTGGACAGAAACTTTAGGAGAATATTTGGTGAACTAAAAAGATTCCAATGGAGCTAAAATTTTGGACTTAAGGGTTTGGTTGGAAGAACTATAAGTGGGAAAAATTTCAGAATTAACGGAGCAAGGAAAATTAGGGATGTAGTAGAAACTCAAATACAGGACATAATTGAAAAGAGGTTGTTTCACTCAAAATTTTCAAAAGACAAAGTTTGGTTTTTGCATAAAAGTGATATGTAGGCATCACAAGACCTCCCATAATTTTTGTGGGATTTTGAAAAGAATTATTTAAATTGGTTGTTGTGCAACAGAGGCATTTAAAGGTTGAAAAAGCTATTTAAAGAATTGTTTTGGGCAGAGTTTTATTATGAAAATAATTCTTACTGATATTAAAATGTAATTGAAATGATTTGAGAAAACTACCAAAGCCACAATATTATTCCAAAAATTTCTATATGGATGGAAGAATTTTGAAAAACAGAAACAGAAAGGGTTCTGAAATTAAATAAAGACCTAGTATAATTCAAAATTTTATTTCTGGCCAAATTTTATTTAGTAAAAACATGATTAAATTTTTGGGGTGTTACAGTTTTAAAAGCTTCAAGCTCTGTCACCTCTGCAAATCCCTGCTTCCCTCTGCGAAGGGCCTATCTATTTACTTTTATTGTTGAGTCATCATCTTCTCATTAAAGCACCAGCTGGAGAGAGCTATTGTGATTTCTCTGCTTTGTGTTTAGTTGATGTTGAATATGAGCATGACTGGATCTCTTTTACCATGAATTACAATGTCTAGTCAGTGCTTGAACTTTAGAGGTGCTCTGCATTTATGTTTTGCGGTCTCAGAAAGGGCTAGCGAGATACCATTATGTCATATTATATCATGATTGTTTTGAAAAAGTGTTGTCATCCGAGATATCTTATTATCGCTCGCTAGTTGGTTATGTCATTGATATGAATACCTAAGTGTTATCGTGAATATGGTTAGTTCATAATCTTTGCTGAAAACCTGAACATTGGTTAGACATATTTGCAACAACAAGATCAAACAGAGTTTGTAAAAGTTTTTCTTTGTCACCTTCAGTTTGTCAACTGAATTGCTTGAGGACAAGCAATGAGTTAAGCTTGGGGGAGTTGATATGTCTCCGTCGTATCTACTTTTCCAAACACTTTTGCTCTTGTTTTGGACTCTAATTTGCATGATTTGAATGAAACTGACCCAGACTGACGCTGTTTTCAGCAGAATTAACATGGTGTTGTTTTTGTGCAAAAATCAAAGTTCTCGGATTGACCTGAAAATTTACGGAGAATTTTTGTGGAATATATAAAAAATACTGGTGGAAAAAGACACCAGAGGGGGGCCACCTAGGGGCCACAAGCTCAGGGGGCGCGCCCACCCCCCAGGGTGCGCCCTACGAGCTTGTGGCCCCCCTGGACCACCGGCAACCCTAACTCCAACTCCATATATACCTATTTGCCAAGAAAAAAAATCAGAGAGAAGGATTCATCGCGTTTTACGATACGGAGCTGCCGCCACCTCCTGTTCTTCATCGGGAGGGCTGATCTAGAGTCCGTTCGGGGCTCCGGAGAGGGGGATTCGACGCCGTCATCATCACCAACCTTCCTCCATCACCAATTTCATGATGCTCACCGCCGGGAGTGAGTAATTCCTTCGTAGGCTTGCTGAACGGTGATGGGTTGGATGAGATTTATCATGTAATTGAGTTAGTTTTGTTAGGGCTTGATCCCTAGTATCCACTATGTTATGAGATTGATGTTGCTATGACTTTGCTATGCTTATTGCTTGTCACTAGGGCCCGAGTGCCATGCTTTCAGATCTGAACCTATTATGTTTTCATGAATACATGTGTGTTCTTGATCCGATCTTGCAAGTTATATGCACCTATTACGTGTTATGATCCACATACCCCAAGGTGACAATAATTGGGATTCTTTCTGGTGATCACCGTAGTTTGAGGAGTTCATGTATTCACTAAGTGATAATGCTTTGTTCCGGTTCTCTATTAAAAGGAGGCCTTAATATCCCTTAGTTTCCTTATGGACCCCGCTGCCACGGGAGGGTAGGACAAAATATGTCATGCAAGTTCTTTTCCATAAGCACGTATGACTATATACGGAATACATGCCTACATTACATTGATGAATTGGAGCTAGTTCTATGTCGCTCTAGGTTATAGCTGCTACATGATGAATATCATCCAACGCAATTATCCATCACTGATCCAATGCCTACGCTTTTCATATATTGATCTTTGCTAAGTTACTTTCACCATTGCTACTGTTACTATTGTTACTGTTACCGTTACTATCAAATTGCCATACTACTTTGCTACTGAGCACCTTGCTGCAGATATTAAGTCTTCCAGGTGTGTTTGAATTGACAACTCAACTGCTAGTACTTGCGAATATTCTTTGACTCCCCTTGTGCCGAATCAATACTCTACAAAAAATACACTTCCATGATGATACGTGTTTGTCACAGTAGGTCACGTTTTCTGTCATGCATGTACATCCATGACGATTTTATGACAGAATCAAGATAGTCATACCTGTGCTGTCATGGAAGTGTTCCATGACAATACCAAAATTATCATCATGGAAGTGTTCACTTCCATGACGATAAATGACGCGTCATGGAAGTGCTTTCGTCAAGGGTAACCGACACTTGGCATCCACCATAACGGGTCACCGTTAATCTATCGGGTCCGGTTTTCGATCTGATAACCCATTAACAGCAACGACCAATGGCTATTTTCCACGTGTAAAATTCTCATTGGCCGGAGGAAACACGTGTCAGCTCGTCATTGGGTCAGATAAGCGCCTATGATATGTCGACACGTGCGACGGCCCAACACTGGCCCATTTAGCTTACAAAGGCCGGCCCGTTTGACTTGGTCAAAAGATAGCGGGCCAGCCCATGAAAAGCCTGTTAACGGTCTGTTCGCATATAGCCCATTTTACGGCCCGGTAACTCACGGCCCGTTATGGTGTTCCCGAAATCGGCCCAACAGCGTCATGTGGGCCGTCCAGTATAATACCAGCCCGTTTCATTTTCGGCCCATGTATGGCCCATGACGTCTTTCGGCCCATACGAGGCCTTCCGTATCTTTGGGCCCTTTAATGGGCCGCGGTGACTCTAGCCCATAATAAACAGTAAATTTCTTTATGCCCAGTAACGGCCCATGATTCACATGGGCCGTTTCCAGCCCATGTTAGCTTTCGGCCTACTGACGGCCCATACATTCTTGGGCTCCTTTCCGGCCCTCGATTACTTCCGGCCCATTACTCGCCTGTTCCCCTAATGGGCCAAATTCGGCCCGTGGTTAGAATCGGCCCGTTTGTGGCCTGTTAACCCGTTGCGCCGTTTCCAGCCCGTCCTATATTCTGGCCCATTAACGACCCGTTATGCCTGTGACATAATTAAGCCTTTGCTGTCTTTCGACCTGTTACTGTGCTGGCCCGATACCAATTATGCCCGTTTACGGCCCATGTGGGCCCATTTATCCGACGGCCAGAGGCCCACTGAATCTACGGGCCGTTGGAGGCCCATTTATCCGACGGCCCATAGGAGGCCCATGGGTCCTACGGCCCGTAGCAGGCTCAAGGTTACCACGGTCCGTATATGGCCCATGGTTGTTGCGGCCACTAGCAAACCAAGGAAAAAGAAGACTAGGGAAATAAATAAGCCAGAAACTAACGCTAGGCTATTAAGGCGATTGCATAGATTACATCCACTGGGCATCAAAGTTCGCCACCAGTGCAAATATAGGGAACACCCTACACTATACAAAAATGGCTTGCTGTTTTCTTCAGCCGGTCGCTGCACATTAAGAACAAATTTTGTATCGCAACAAAACAAATTACAACCATAAAATAAAAGGAATGTTGGCATAAAAGTTAACAGTCCGGCAGATAAATGCACCACCAGAAGTTCAGAAGCTCAGTTCATTTGACCTGACTGTTACGTTTTCATGATGTACTGTCCGATGGAGCACCATAACCTTCACCTTCATTTCTCCTAGGCTCCTGAACAACATAGCAAATGTCTAATAGTCTGGTTTCAAAACCATGCATCTCTTGACGACATCGAACAATGACTGTCCTTGTTTCACAAAGGGTCTCTGTTAGGGAATGGACTTGTGTCTGGAGCGCAGATATAACATTGTTTTGAGCTTGCATATCTTGATCATGAGGCAGTTTGGACGAGATTGCCTTAACAACCAACCCAGTATTACGCAGGAACGTGCTTTTGGCACTGTTAGTGGACATGTACTGACCCATTGCAGCAAGAGGTGACATTGCGGTTATAGTTGCCTCGTCACCTTCAGAAGGTGGCGGTTCCACCATTTGTTCCATAGCTTGCTGAAAAGTTGAGTTTTTTACATTAGTAGTACCAGAACAGAAGATATTAAGGAGGCAGCAAAACCAAACAAAATAGCTTTGGTCTATATACAGAACATATTCTGGTGAACCCGTGTAAAATATTAGTTGTATTTTACTGCAAAGTACATAATAAAACCAGGTTCCAAACATATGACCATGTACCATGGCTAATGTATTGTCTATTTCTTCACATTGTATTGACAGCTAAGGATAAAGAGACAAAGTTTATAATACGATAAGCATAGTATGACATCATTCATATCACAAAACAACTGAGAACAGACAAACAGGCAATTGTAATGTTGTGTAGACAAGTCCAGCACGGAACTAGATTACAGATCAAGATCAAAGGAACATCACTCCTCTCTTTTAAACTTTGTAAGGTGCAATGATACGCTAAGACAATTGTGTATAAAATTGAAAAGAGTAATAGACATTGGCTGCAAACCGTGCAGTTCAATGCACAAGTCAGAGTAAGTAGTAGTTAAAAGGCATGAGGATTAAGGACTTACAACAGCGGCTTTGACTGGTGTAGTCATGCCCTTTGTCTTGCTGGTGTGACAGTCCTTGAAGATTTCCACAACATTTGGTTCAGGTACTTTTTGGTCCTTGCGGGCTTTCCTCTGCATTTGGAACAAGTCAATATAGATCTGATAATATGGCACAACGAAAAGAGTGAAACAACAGCTAATTACAAGAGCCTCGCAGTGTGCAATATAGCTATGAGATCCTGTCGTCTGTTGGAATTTCACTTTCGTACGGTTGGCCTTGTTCTTTGAACAGTTCACCTACAAGAAGATAGATTTGTGAGGCACATGCGTAAATAGGAGTTCAACATGTGATCTGATCACATATATATAACGTACTTGATACTTTGGATTAGACTAGTGTTTAACGAGGCCTCTCCAGTCTTCATCCGATATATTTTCCACTGGAGATGTTTGGGCAAGTTCACTGTTAGCCTTGCCTTCAAAGTGAGTTTTCCTCAAGTTATACTGATACTGTCACAGAGCAGACTTGAAAACATGGGTGCATGCTTGTCTGGTTGCATCATCTTGGCTATCCAACTTGAACCTCATCTGTTGAAAATTATGGGAGTCTCATTACCAGCAACCTAGAAAGTATGGGACAGACCAAGACGATATTACTAATTTCCATACATAACCATACTTACAGATAAATGGTCGAGGAAGGTGTTGAACTGGGTTTTGTCTTTGTCATTCCTGTACTGAATCCATGTTGGAAGGATACGTGCATGACACCTAACGGCAACCGCTGCCTCTGATACTAACTTGGCTGACTCTGTAGCATCACGTAGCCTTTTTAAACCTGCCTCAAAACGGATCTCCATTCTTCCTCCTCTAGATTTAGTTAACCTATCGAGCATTATCCCTGATGTCTGTTTCCTCTTGCGCCTAGGTGCTAGTCCAACAACGAACATAGGAAGTGTTAGTGTACATCAAACTGTGAGACTACATATAAAGAAGCATGCAATTGTAACTTGACTCCAGCAACTACCTTCTTGCTGTTGAAGCTCACAAGGTTCATCTGATCTTGCCAACTCGTCTTGTGTCAAGAGTGCTTCGGAAGTAGTGTCAGGTGGCAAGGGAGCTTGGGAACGTGCTGCTAGCTGAGCTGACAAACGAGTAACTCGTGCAGCTGGTGGTACTGTGGAAGGTGTTGCAACAACTAGGGCTGTCACTTCTTGTTTGGTGACAGCTATTAGTTTCTGTTTGGATTGTTTTGCAGTTGGTGTAGCACGGGATACCGTGTTTGTACAATTTTCCGGTGGACTTTGACCTTCTATTGCACCATCAGTACCAGCAGAATCTGCATAATTCTTCCGCTTCCGTTTCCGTGCGTCCTGAGTACTAACACCATCCCATGCCTTCCTCTTTCTCTGTGCCATGTTAAGTCAAGCCGACAAGAAAAAGGAATAAAAATTTAGTTCTTCAGAACAAATTGATGCATGATACAGACGAACTGAACTTTGATGTTAGACAACCGCATGATAGGAAGATGTAATATGTACGAAAAACAGGACGGCATGAGATAATCAAAACTATGATGTGTAAACTAAGCAGAAGGCATTTCAATAAATTAGAAGCAATGCAATGGAAGGTAGACACCATATGAAAGATGCTACAAATATCGCTATGCCAAGTTAACAGTGTCTCGTCATAACTGGCATTTAAACAAATGTGAAGCAGTGCAAGAAATAAATCATATGCAAGATGCAAACAACATCACACTACCAAGTTAAAGGTCTCTCGTCATTAGTGCCATTGCATATTCACAACATTGCATATTCACAGCTATGATGTGTAAACTAAGCAGAAACCATTTCAACAAATTAGAAGCAATGAAAGCTAGACACCATATGTAAGATGCAACGAATATCACTCTACCAAGTTAAAACTGTCTCGTCATTAGTGCCATTTCAACAAATTAGTAGTACAAGCTAGAAAATAATGCGAGATGTAAACTATATCAGACTCCCAAGTTAAACGTATCTTGTGAAAAGTTATTGTTGCAGGTTACACAACAGTAGTACTTTGATGTAAGAACATGGTGTGATAGACAGATATTGTATGTTCTAGAAACAGGAACACATGTCTTATTCACAAGTATAATGTGTAAAGTAAGCAGATGGAATTCAACAAAATTAGAAGCAATACAAGCTAGACATCATACATAACATGCAACCACATATAACAGTGCCATGTTAGAGGGAGAACCTATGATGGTGGACAAGGGGAGACGTGCTCATCCTCAACACAGCTACGTTGAGTGTCTATGCATGTGTTGTCTTCCAAATCTTGTTGGGGGGATGGCGGAGTAGAATGTGTAGAGGCCCTCCATTTCAGTTGTTTGGAAGGAGCACCTTTATCCACTGCCTTGCTAATTTCCTTCCGCTTTATTGATTTTGCATTGTCAAGTAAAACCGACAAGAAAAAGCAATAAAATTCACTCTTCAGAACTCATTCATGCATGATACTGACAATCACTACCTTGATGTAAGGCAAACACATGATACGAGGATGGAATATGTACGAAAAACAGGACGGCATGGCATATTCACAACTATTTGTGTAAACTAAGCAGAAGCAATTTAATCAAATTACAAGCAATACAAGCTAGACACCGTATGCAACATGCAAGACAATATCACACTACCAAGCTAGAGAAAGCACCTAGGATGCCGGTTTTGCCGGAAGACCGCCATCAGTCCCTGCCTTAATTTTTTCCTTCCTCTTTCTTAATTTTATTGCCTTGTCAAGTCAAACCCACAAGAAAAATGAATAAAAAATCGCTTTTCAGAACTCATTGATGCAGGATGTTGACAAGCACTACTTTAATGTAAGGCGACTGCATGATAGGACAATTGAATGTGTAAGAAAAAAGGACAGCATTGCATATTCACAGCTGTGATGTGTAAACTAAGCAGAAGGCATTTCAACAAATTAGAAGCAATGAAAGCTAGACACCATATGAAAGAGGCAACGGATATCACTCTACCAAGTTAAAACTGTCTCGTCATAAGTGCCATTTCAACAAATTAGAAGTAGTACAAGCTAGAAAAGAATGCGAGATGTAACCTATATCACACTCCTAAGTTAAACATGTCTTATGATAAGTGATTGTTGCAGGTTACACAACAGTAGTACTTTGATGTAAGAACATGGTGTGATAGACAGATATTGTATGTTCTAGAAACAGGAACTCGTGTCTTATTCACAAGTATAATGTGTAAAGGAAGCAGATGGAATTCAACAAAATTAGAAGCAATACAAGCTAGACATCATACATAACATGCAACCACATATAACAGTGCCAAGTTAGAGGGAGCACCTGTGATGGTGGACTAGGGGAGACGTGCTCATCATCAACACAGCTATGTTGAGTGTCTATGCATGTGTTGTCTTGCAAATCTTCTTGGGGGGATGGTGGAGTAGAATCTGTAGAGGCCCTCCATTTCAGTTGTTTGGAAGGAGCACCTTTATCCACTGCCTTGCTAATTTCCTTCCGCTTTATTGATTTTGCATTGTCAAGTAAAACTGACAAGAAAAAGCAATAAAATTCACTCTTCAGAACTCATTCATGCATGATACTGACAATCACTACTTTGATGTAAGGCAAACACATGATACGAGGATGGAATATGTACGAAAAACAAGACGGCATGGCATATTCACAACTATTTGTGTAAACTAAGCAGAAGCCATTTCAACAAATTCGATGCAATGCAAGCTAGACACCACATGAAAGATGTAACCAATATGACTGCCAAGTTAAAAGCGTCCCATCATAAATGGCGTTTCAACAAATTAGAAGCAGTGCATGCTATAAATCATATGAAAGATGCAACCAATATCACTCTGCATATACTAAAGGTGTCTCGTCATAACTGATTGATGCGGGATACAAAAAAACAGTAGTTTTATGTAAGGACATGCTTAATAGACAGATGTACTATGTACCAAAAACAGGAAGGCATGTCACATTAACAGGTATAATGTATAAACTAAGCAGAATAGCACATGCAATTTAACCAGATTGGAAGAATTACAATCTAGACACTATATGCAACATGCAACCACATATCACGCTGCCAAGTTAGAGTAAGCACCTGCGATGGTGGTGTAGGGGAAATGCGGTCATCAACTATAGAGCTACGTTGACTATCTTCACCTAGCATTGTTGTTTCTTGAGAATCATGTGGGGAGGCTGACACTGCATTCTTTAAAAGAGGATCTTTTCTTACAGCAGTCCATTGGCCTGACTGTATTATCATAAGTGATTGATGAGGGATACACAAGAACATTAGTTTGATGTAAGAACATGGTTAATAGACAGATGTAGTAGTATGTACCAAAAATAGGAAGGCATGTCATATTCAAAGGTATAATGTGTAAGCTAAGCAGATGCAATTTAACCAAATTGGAAGCAATACAAGCTTGAGACCCGGCTGAAGTGGTGAGCATGATCATCGAGGACCTGAGAGCCTGGTGGGAGGCGGGCTGCTTCGCCACCACCGTGGCTTTTTAGTTGGCTTGCAAGTGATGCATGTTTGTGCTGGGCTTGTCACTGGCTCGGCCAGTGCCCTGACTAGCTATTTGGCTTCTGGTGCTCCCGGGATGGTGGTTCATGTAAAAAATATCTTTCCTTATCTTAATAAAGACCGACTTCGGCCTTTCGAATACAAGCTAGACACCATATGCAACATGCAACCACATATGACACCGTGAAGTTAAAGCAAGCACCTGGGATGTTGGTTCATGGCGAGCGAGATCATCAACTCTAGAGCTACGTTTACCGTCTCCATCTGTTGAACATGCAACCTTTAAAGTGCTGAGACGTGTATTGCCTACCAACGAAGAAAGCAGGAGCAACTTCTCTCTTTTATTTCGTGCTTCTGTCAACAGTTTGGCAGAGTCTGAAATACCCATGTATAAAAAAACAGTAGTGAGAGTATGGGTGAAGTGTGTGTAGAACTAGTGCACTTTAAAGTAGCAGATAGCAGGTGGCTGAAAAATAAATGGCAGGAGACATATGATAGATCTACAACATTGCATGGCAAACAAAATTAGATTCTACTCCGTATGATTTTGTAATATATGAGCACAAGGATGGCTGGGAAATCCAGGTACTCCTCCAGCACACCACCACATGTGGTCCTATCAAAATAACAGTCGACTGAAAATAAATAGGTCAGTCAATTTTTTTATGAACCGTCCAATCTACAAGGAACGGGCAGATGGCCTTCGTCTACCTCCCGCCAGTCACTGTTGACGATCTTTCTCGAACCGCCAGCGACCACCGGCCCAGACCCCTGCCTCCGCCGCCCCGCCCTCCCCTCGACCTCACATCACCGCCCTGCTTGGCAGCGCCCCCCAACCATCCCTTTAAGCCCGATCGACCTCCAGATCGGGCGCCAGCAGCTCCTAGGCCCCACACACCCCTAAGATAAACACCGAGGCGCTGCTTCCCCTACGTAACAGGCGGACTAGCGTCTGTTACGCTGGGGAATGCTTCCTTTAATTGGGAATCAACTGACCAGGAATTGAAATCCAGGGGGGCGACGAACCTCTAGCTAAGGTGAAATAGTATATGAGGAGAAACCTTGTGCATCGCGAGTTACTAGGAACATCTAGTATCAGGAAGAAGGTGTTGGAAGAAGCGGTCAACTAGTGTCTTCTGTGGGATGAATACCGTGCAAGCAGACACGTAAGATTTTCATGAATAAGGGAAGAGGAGTACCAGTTCCGGTTGCCAGTGCTGTGTCCTCCTGATATCGCGGCGATGTTCTTCTTTTTACCAAGGGAACCAATGTTTTGGAGGAGGGTGGAGCCTTGGAAGAACCCATGGCCAAATTGTTGACTGTGTTGCGGCGGCCGTCTGTCGGCGGAGGGGAAGCAGATCCGAGGCGACGAAGGACGGCGTAGCGGGAACAGCTCTGGAGTGGTGGACGGTGGCGACGTTGGAGCGGCAACGGTGAGGCGCAGGATGGCGTGGTTGAACTGGCTCGGGTACGGCGCACGTCGGCGTCCTGGAGGCAGCTCGGCCTCGGCTTCAACTACTAGCCGTGGAGGGCGGGTTGTGGTTGCGGTGGACGACGACGTCGGGGTATCGGCTCCCGCGTGATGGAGGAGGGCGGCGATTGATGGGTGGGATGGGGTGGCGGACGGAGGACGCCTGGGTTTCGCGGCTGGTGGAGAGGTAGTTTTGGCGCGCACAGAGTACGAATGGGGAATCGGATGGGAGGGGAGCTAAGGGGGAACCATGTTTCGGTCTGGGACGCGCTTGTTTTTTTTAACAGATAGGACACGCTTGTTTGAAATTTGGGGAAAGTACAAACTTTGCCCCCCTCTTAAATTTCGGACCAACTGTGGGTCGGGGGTAGGACGATAATCCCAGGTGTCCCAAATAGTGGGCGGGAGCGATTTCGGCCGAGCGAATGTGTGTTTAGGCGGCCACGGTGTATGAATGTTTTTCGGAGGCGGTTGCATGGCGTCTAGATGAAGTTACAAACCTACCCTGGTTTAGACCTATAGACGTCGGGCCGGTAGGCTTCACGGGTCGGAGTTAGAAAAGTAATTTCCTTCTACCAAACATTGGTCTCACGCGGTTTCGGGCGAGTAGAGGCTCTTTTGGCGCTTCATTCGAAATTTTGAAACAGAAGCATTCACATTTAGAGTACTCTTGAACTTTGAGGATTGACCTAAATAGACAACGTTAAATTTGACCTTGTATGTTTGAAAACCTCATTAAATTATGCGCTTCTTTTTGAAATTTTGACACTTGAAAATCCTATAACTACGATTATTTTGGAATGGAGGAGGTAAATTTGAATCTATTTTGTACACGACTATATATGCTATTATGTACAAAAGCAGAGCAAAGATTGGTGCCCCCATAATTTAGGTATGATTTACAAATGCCATGATCTCGAATTCAAATAATTGAATGGACTTCATGTTGAATTCGAATTTTTTAAACCACCTTAAGTTGAATTCAAATGTACGCTAGTTCATAGCTAGCTATTTATAATGTTCATTGTGTAACTTTTGTATGTATAATGTGCTTTACACACACAACATGAACTATACTCACGTTTATATTCGAATTGCTAAAGCGATGCATTGTCTAGAGTTCAAAATACTGACTCTATGGATCAATTATGTCGAATAATAACATAGACATGCTCAAATTCGATAGAATATAGATGTATGATGGATCAATGACTGTTCCTTACGCGAATTTCAAATATCATGATCCCATCCTAATATTTGGATACAATTTATATTTTTAATCATTGTGTACATCAGTCTTTTACGTGTAGTTTCACTCTCCATAGGCCCCTCCTCACACACGCGCAGACTTTCTCTCTCACACATACGCGCACACGGTGTATATCCATCGGTGGTCTCTCACACATGCTCACACTCTCTCTCCCGAGGTGTCTTTCTCGCAGACATGCTCTCGATATCACCCTCCCTCCCTCTCGCAACCATTTACGACTGTTTTCACTAACCATTATCACAAGCACTCTTCCTCTCACACGCATACGCACGCACAATCCCCATCGACCATTTCTCTATACATAGACCTGCCTACGTGTCTCCCACACGCACATTATCTTTAGGCCTGTCTCGCACGCATTGGCTCCACCTCTCTTCCTAATTGACGAGTATGATTCTAGCAGAGCATTCTGTAGGATGCCCCTTAAAGTTAGGTTGGATGAATGGTAATATCAGAGATAAGGGGTTACCTTAGTCCGAGGACCTAGGGTTACAAATCCTAGCCGGCTTTGTCAGTGGACACAGAGTCCTTCACGACTCTGGTATCTTTGTCTTGTACGACTAGTCCTCCATGGGTCTCCCTGAATGCGTCACGGGCCGACCAATGTGGCGCAGGACGGAACCGAACCAAGGGCCTCACCTCGGCCCATTGGACCTCACGCGGTGACACACCCTCTGCCCCTAGGTCTCGTTATCTTCTCACACCCACACACACACCACACAAAATATTTTCTCCTCATGCCTCTATTCCCTCCCCCCTTGCATATACACACTCAAGGGCATCTCTCACCGTGACATCCTATTCGTCTCTCTCTCTAGACCTCTCTCATTTCTCGTGCTATCTCTCCCATGTCGCCCCCCCGCCGGCCCCTCTATCCATGCCTCTCTCGAATACATAATACATACACATACCCTCTCTAGGCCCTGCCAAATACGTCAACTACACATTCACACATGTTACATCACGTACCCCATTGATCTAAAAATCCCTCTCTTCACGTTTATTTCGCATACAACATTCCTTTTGAATAAAACCACACAAAGTGTGGCCAAATTTTTTTTTAGAATTTCTACATATATACAACATTACAAAGTTATATGGAGAAGTATGAACGTTAATTTGCATTGCATGGTGCACCCAATGATATTTATTCCGCACTGTGAATTTTTATATTTTTATACTATATATAAAGTTAGTCATAATAAAGAGAAACAAAGAGCATCGATCTCTCTCTCCATCGCATACACCCCCTCTACGCCCCTTTCACGTACGCACACAAACTATCTCCAGGTCCTCTAAAAGTACGCCCCAACACATTCACGCATGTTTCATCTTTCTCTCGCGATATATACAGTGATGATCATTGTATTTGAAGCGAAAGCACGATACGTACATTGGACTTCAGAATCCACTCATTACGGTCACCATTTACGTTTTGTGGTTATTATACAATCACGGGCTCACCGTACAGCTCTGTATTTGCTCAAGACACGACTAGTTGACCAGTTAAACGCTTCACGTGGCACCTCTAGTGTTGCATCACATTATCTCACTACCACTGGGCCCACCTGTCGGCGTGTATAAGAATGAAAACAAATGATAAAAAAATATTGGACGGTGGTCCGAAGTCATGACCGCGGGCACAACGGACAAGGTGGCCTTGTATTGGTATGCTGAGCCGTCTGTTTTAACACACATGAGCTGCCGTGGTGATTATACACACACGCACGCATGCACACGAACTACATGCACGCAACACTCACACGTACACACGCAGCCATGCACACACGCAACACTCACACGTACACACGCAGCCACGCACACACGCAACACTCACACGCACACACGCACGCATGCATGCACACACCACACGACCAACACACACGCTCACGCTCAAGTGCTCAACGTACACATGCATGCGCACACATCAGGTCCTGACAGCCACATACACAACCAGGTGGTTCCCGCGCATGGGTTGGAGTCTTGTCGCGCCTGCGTAAATTTGTGTTTATCTTACCTTTTTCCTATGCGAATTGACAGGTGGGACCCACAAGGAACATGGTCAATTTAACCAGTCAACATAGTGCCACGTAGACTATTTGGCCGGTCAACAGAGTGCAATCCGATGCTGAACGGTTAGCAAGTGACCGTATAATCACCGCAAAACGTATATAGTGACCGTAATGAGCGTATTCTGAAGTCCGGTGACCGTATTACGCTTTTCACTTGAAATACACTGACCGCCAATGTATTTATCTCTTCTCTCGCTCTCTCCGTGGAGCCGAGTAGGCCAATCGTGCCAGTGCCTAAATTGGCGCACGCCACCCCATTATTGCTGTACTGGTTTCGTAAGAGCGAACAAGCATTCACGTCTACTGTACAAACTGTAGATATGAGTTACAAATGCTATGAAGACGAATACAAATATTTGAATCCACTTTATGCCCAATTTCTCTCTGTAGGCCCTCCAAAAGTACATCTCTACACGTTCTCGCATGTTACATCTAACAACTATGCAATACAACACTACTACTACACTCTAACACAATAAATCATATGTGTTTTTAGTTTTACTAGATCTCATATTGTTACTTAATTATTCAGTTTGCATACATTAAAATTGCCTTTGAAATGTATGGCTAGTATCATCTACCGCGCAGGAAAAATCCCGCCCTTGCCTGTTTAATCGGGTTTGTATTGATGGATCGTGCAAAACAGCAAAACTATAGTAGTACTACAGTACAAGTAACAGTTCACTGGGCCGCCATGTCGTGTACTCCTCCGTTGTAAGAGTGGAGCGCTCGCTTTCATAATGTTCTAGTACCTTTCGCCGACATGTGGGACATCAAGCAACCGGGTCCACGTGCCATACCGAAATAACAGTGCAGAGCAGCAGGTGTGAAGCACCCCAGTCATGGCGTCGGCGTAGTAATGAGCAATGAGGCGTCAAATCACAAAGCTGCACCTTTCCCGCAGTTAAGTTGGAGGGACGAAGTAATGCTAAAAAAAGGAAGTTGGAGGGACGAAGCAACCATCATTTCACTCATTGCTGAATCCGCTTCTCCCTCATCTTCTTCAAGTTAACCACGTGTTGCTTCTGCCGTTGTTCTGCCACATGTGGGACGCGGATCGGCTTGGTAAAGCACTGACACATGGGACCACATGTTAGCAAACCGCCAGGCCAACGTCCTCTAAAAATTAGAAACCTCCCCCGCCTTCCGCGCGGCAAAATCACCTCCTTTTTACTAATCTTGATACTATAATTTTTTAGATCAATATAATCGAGATTTGTATAGATAGCGCACAGGAGCAAAACCAAGTGGTACGGTTAAGGGCATCCACAATGTGTAGCCAAATGTGAAAATAGCTTTTGGCATCGATGGGAACCATTGTGGAGGGTGCTGCCAAAGCCAAAAAGATGGAACCGAAGCTCCCTAATTGATTGATTGAAGGAATAGAAAAATGCAACCTCTCTCCTCTTTCTCCCATGCTTGGATGCATGTACAATATAGAGCACATAGTCTACTCCCCTGTCCCTTCTATCACAAATCACAAAGCAGTGAGGCGTCAAATCACAAAGCATGGATGAAGCAACCATCATTTTACTCTTCGCTGACTCCACTTCTCCATCGTCTTCTTCGAGAAACCACCTTACCGCACTAAGCTGGATGGACGACGCTATTGTGTACTACCTCCGTCCTGGTTTATTGGTCCCCTTTGTAATTTGTGCCAAAGTTTGACAAAATATTTAACTAATAAAATATTAATGCATGTCAACAAAAATTATGCCGTTGGATTCGTATTTGAACATAGTTTTCAATGATCTAATTTTTTATGACATGCATGAACATTTCATTAGTTAAGTCTATGGTCAAAATTTGGCACGAAATACAATGAGGACCAATAAACCAGGACGGAGGTAGTAGTACTAGTACATTTACGCCTCCTTTGGTTCAACGGACTTCCTGGATGCAAAGAAGGCGGTTGTCTCGTCTTGCAGGCGGCACTTGCGGACGACTTACCGTGGTCTCCCTCAATGGTGTGCTCCGTCGAACGCACTTCGCCAAAGGCACAACGTTCGAGATATCGTCGACATCACCGCAATGGGGAAGGAAGTCAAATAGTTACTACCTCTATTTTTTTGTATACAAGGCCAGTATCAAAATTACAATTTGCAGAAGGCCACTAACACTAATCGAGGCAAAATTGATGGGGTTTGCCTTGTACTAGCAACCAAGGACATTAATATACACTTGCATGCATGCGGAAGTGAGAAGGTTGGTTTGCATGGCGCTGCATTAATCAAGCAATGAGGAGTGAGATGGTTAGCTCTTTGGGCGTTGAAGAAAAAAATACGCATTAATTGACACGTCAAACGAGGATTTGCATCGATCAATCCCGCGAAGGAAAACCCCGCCTTTCTTTTTTAACACAAGTAGTACGTACGTACTTGTATCCTGTTTGGGACTAGGCCTTGCATTGCCATACTTCGCCACACATTTTTGCCAAGCTTGCCTAAAGTTTTTCAAAATGAAAAGGAGGTACACTTGCGCACGGCTGTCGCGGTCGCACCGCACCCTCACACAGTCGCTCCTGCACGCCACAAACCCAACCAAGGGAACACACCCTCACTGACACGTGCTACCGCATGTGATCAAACCAAACTCAGCCATCCTACCGCTGACACATAATTTTTGTTCATACAGTATGTTTATCCAACCGCATGTTGGGGAAGATCCGTGCGGACCGTGCGGTGGTCTGTTGGGGAAGAAGAAGAGGCGAGGAAGAAAAAGGGTTAGGAGACGTAGGATATTCATCCAACCGCTTGAAATGGTCGACTGACCCAAATGATGAAAGTCAGGCGACTTGCATAAATATATGTTTTTACACAGCAAAAGATCCCTAAAACCAACAACATAAAGAAAAACTATCACTGCTCGCGGAACGAGACGGCCTTGTCGTTTTTGGCTGCCGGCGCGAACCAGCCGTAGCTTCCGACGTGTGTCTCCGCACCGTGGTTGTCCTTGGCCTTCAGCTACTCATTTACGCGGAGCGTGCGGGCACTTTGCACGGACGCGAGCACCGCCCGGTTCACGTCCACGACGTTCGGTTCCGCCTGCAGGAGGGCCTCGATGGCAGCGGCATCCGCGTGCTCCGCGTCGAGTTGAGCCTCCACCGCCCGCTTCAAGTCCAGGACGTCCGGTTCTGCTTGCAGGAGGGCCTCGATGGCAGCGGCATCCGCACGCTCCACGTCGAGTTGAGCCTCCGCCGCCTGGTTCAAGTCCAGGACGTCCGGTTCCGCCTGCAGGAGGGCCTCGATGGCAGCGGCATCCGCGCGCTCCGCATCAAGTGAGCCTCCGCCGCCCGGTTCAGATCCATGACATCTGGTTCCGCCTGCATGAGGGCCTCGATGGCAGCGGCATCCGCGCCCTCCACGTCGAGTTGAGCCTCCGCCTCCCAGTCCTCCTTTAGGATCGCCAGGTTGAACCGCTTGTTGGAGATATGCCCTAGAGGCAATCATGTATGATGATATTTCCTATGTGTTTATGAATAAAGATAGTCCTTGGATATTATCAATGATGTGTATCAGCAAGTACGTGACTTGTTTGTGGGACTATGCATTGTATGATGACTGTCCTAAAAGGTCCCTAGTCGAAAGGGCTGTGTGGACACACAACCGACTAGACTAGCATATGACACGGTTGACGGCTTGGTCACACTAGCCATGGAGCATTGGATGCTAACCGGATAATATGGACTCGGAAGGGTCTGGTCGGATTTGACATAGTCGGATCCGAGTTGAGATAAGGTCCGAATCGGACAGACCCAACTATGAGACGCAGCGATATGTCATCTGTGAGTCTCTAGTACAACATACGTTCTATGTCCTAAGACCTGAGCTGGCGCATGTACTCGGGATGGTGACAGACCTGCTTTGGGCCGACCAAACGCTACTCCGTGACTGGGTAGTTACAATGGTAGGTTTCGGGCTTGTCCAGACCCATGCTGCGAGACATGGTCGAGCAAGATGGGATTTGCCCCTCCGATCAGGAGAGATATACTCTGGGCCCCTCGTGTGATCCGACCAAGATAAGCATGGCCATGCGATTAGGATTATGAGATAATCCAGTTTGTGGTCGGCATCATTGGAACGAGAAAGAGGTTAGGCTAGCACAAGGATGACAGACTCGCCTTGAGCCCGACAACATATATCGTGTGGCAAAGGGAACAGAAGTGTGACATGTTGTACAGGTTCGCCTAACCAGCTTCATCGGACACTTGGAGTCGGCATGCTTTGCTAGAGGCCGCTGTTGACTAGCCGAGTCGGATGTGATCTGACGCGCGACCAAGTGAACGAGAACCTAAGGGGTCGCGCACTTAAGGTAAGGAACCTGTGAGGCCCGGTCCGACTCCACACAGAGTGATCCTACTCGGACACGGATCCAGGCTAAACAGATTTTGGGCTTTAGGGTCCGTGCGAGGCCCAAGTGTTGAGCTCGCGACGGACGCCTATATAAAGTGGGGGTGCGGCACACTCATGCGGTTGATCGCTTCGGCGCTGTCACTAGGGTTTGCATGTGTTGTGAATAGCCACCTCCACTTGCCGCCGGCTGTGTGATCGGACCTAGCAGTACGAAGCACGGTGTTCCTCCTGCACGCGCGGATACTGTTAGAGGTGGTGCACTTGCGCCGCTCCGGCGAACTTGTACGCGGGATCCACTCCGGCTGTTCGAGGGAGATCGGACAAGGAGGAGATGACTCTGGACGCGCTGCCCCAACTCTACTTCCGCTGCACGGCACTGCGCGTCTAGTGGTAAAGATCTGTGATCCATCTCCCGTAGCATATTCTTGGTTGTTCTGCGCATAGGAAAATTTTAATTTGCAGTTGATGCACCCTACCGTAGATCCCAACAGTGGTATCAGAGCCTCTGCTATAGGATTTGGATTCGGATCGTATGCATATTAGATATGTGGAGGCGGCAGATGAGATCTGTTGTCGTTTATGAGATCGGCTATGTGCACGGTTGATGAGATCAACTGCACATGGGGATCGATGAGGCTATGTTTTTTGATGATTGGGATCGATGAGGTCGTGACACAACCTACCCCTACCGGTCAGTATCCGCCATCGGGGTTAACAGTGAAACGTAAATCCGAATCGAATTCGCGATGATCAATAAGATCGGTAAGATCGGGACCGCCGTGTGCGTAGCGCCTTGTATTTCGTACACGATCACTCTGTTCACAGATGAACACGTCACTGTGTACCTCCAACGCCGAGGGTGATGCACCGCAGCTCACGTCGAAGGAGACCCGTCTGGAAGCGCAGTACGCAAGCAATCCGGCGGGCGCTTTTGTAGACCCGAAACCCCACACGCCCGGGAGAGACCCCGTCAGGGCGCACGGCGGCTATGGGCTGCCCTAGGTCGACCTGGCCGCCCCTAGGGCCTCGAGGTTCTCCGCCCTGCAACAAGAAGAACGAACGAAGAACGAGGAAGAAGAAGAACAAGGGAGAAAATAAAAGTAAAGGTAAAAGTGGTAGATGATTTTGTCGATTGTGTGTTGTTCAGTCGGCCGTCACCTCTCATCTATTTATGAGGCGGCTGGACTTCCCGTACAAGAAAAGGACTCCAAATCACGTTCATATCTTTCCAAAATTAACCGAACTCGGATTTAGGTAAGTCGGGGACAACAGTTGGGTTTTTAGGTCCCACAGACCACAAACGACCTCGGATGAAGATGAGTCCAAATGCAAATTTGACCGTTTCGACGAGGCGAACAACTTTCATGTTGAACGTTTTTTGATCAGAGGCCATCTTGAGGGGGTTTTCGGCTGTTTTCCGAAGTCTGCGGCAGAAAATCCAAAACCCGGACAAACATCCCGGAGTGTTCGGCCATCCTCGGAGAAATCCGAAACCCGGAGGATCATTCCCGGAGTGTCTGGCCATCCTGATGCAGCCGCGCATTTTTGGCTCTAACTTTTGCATACGAACTCCGATTGAGACATTTTTTTATATCAAAATTAACCGCTTCGACGAGACGCACAACTTTCATGTTGAAATGTTTTCTATTTGAGGCCATCTTAATTGAGTTTCAAGACGTTCTTTAATCTGGTGTCAACATGAGCATCTCTGAACTTGTCATAACTTTTGCATCCGAGCTCCGTTTTAGACCATGTTCATATCCATCTTGATCTTCTCGAAGAGAGCCATCCCATGGTGACTTTCAATAATAAGTTTGAATTAATCTTGACATAGCTTCAAGCTACTCTTTATGATCGTGCCACTTTTGAGCGTCAACACATGCCCCCCTGTTTTTTTGGCAAAGCTAGCGTGCCAAAAAATAACTTGTACCGTGTTGGTTCTAAGGACGATGTCAACACTCCATCGACCATTTATATGCTTAGGCGATAATTATATATCGGCCATTATTATTTTTGAATCCTTGATGCAAACTTGGGCGAAACCTTCTCAACTTCATTAACAATCCGATGATAAAGTTCCATAGATATGTATCTCAAGGTCATCCTCCGAACCATATTGTTCACCCTTTTGCTAGGATTTTGTAGATAACCAACAATAAACTTTATCCAATCCTTACTTTCGCCTGCATAAAAATTTCATTAGTGGCCGAAGCTGTGGACTCTGGTTCAGCCTTACCTATGTTGATGAGACAAAGCATCGGCTATTGAGAGAAATGCAATACACCATGATTAACATAGTAGCTGGATGCTTGCTGTGCCAACTCTTTTGAATTGTCATGTCTAAATATATGAACAATTTTAAAGCAACCCAAGGTAAATTTTGCATCTAGACATACCCCAAGATAAACTATAAGTGATTCGTCAAAACATTGATAACCCTTGGATATTTGTTGCACTACTCATAACGAATCACCGAAAGCCTCAATACGTATAGCACCTATAGCAAGTAAAAGATTCAGTCCGAATAACAATGCATATTCGGCTTTGATTAATCATGCATAAAAATATTCTAAGCGGCATGAGGCTTCAAAAATAGTACCATAAGGAGATATATAAACAACACCAACACTTTGGCCATTGCTACGAATTGAACCATCAAAACATAATCTCCATAGTACTAGAGAGACAAGGCTAATATCAATATTATGCATGTCATTAATCCGATGTTCAGTAAAAAAATCAGCTATGATTTGGCCTCTTATAGATCTCAAAGATGCATAAGCCAAATCATATCCAAACAAAGTATAAGCCCACTAGCCAATTCTGCAACTATGAATTGGTCTATGCAGCATATATTCAATGACATCAGTCATGATGTCTCAACTCCATTCAATCATAATATAGGCACACATATAAATTTCCATGAGCACGTACCTTGTCTCGCTCTCCAACCGAACTAAGGACGATGTTAGAATACTACACCGACCATGCATTGACATATTCTTAGGACGATAGATAAATATCGGCCATTACCATGTAAACTTCATTCAAAGCACATATAGCCAAAATAAACAAATGAAATGACAAATCAAGTATTTTGGCCCTTTGGATCAGCAACAAACTTGTAGCTAATCAAATGTATAGTGATTTGGTAATACCCTTTCATGATGTAAGAAATTAAATTGCATCCATGGATTAAAATAAGCCCATTGAGGGTTACCAATCATACCTGATGACGAATTCCATGGCATAGTTGAAGAATATGGATAATGTGTAGACCGAAGATGTTGAAACCTTCGGCTTGGTCCTTCATAGTTTTCACTCTTTTCCTTCTTCACCTTTGCCGCAGTTCTTGTAATGAAAGCTTGCACATAATTATTATTTTGAGTACTTCCTTTGGGAACCCATGCCATGTTCCTTTCTTCAAGTTCTTGTGCACTAAATTTTTGTAATTTCTTCTTTTGCCAATATGATAAGCCGGGTGGGCACCCCGGCTGCGATTTTGTTTGAAGCAATGGCAATTCTTGTTTTACCTTGTGCACTCTCAACTTCTTCTCTTCAGATTTGGCACTTGATTGACTTGCCTCATTGCCTTTAGTAGCCAATGTCAATACTTTAATTGGCTATTTTTTATTTGAGATCAAATATGAAGTAGCACTCTTACGGCCATCTTTTTTAACACGGTAAACTTGCTTGACCACCTCTATCTTGTTCCTTGAGCTCCGGACCAATTCCTTATGATTGAAACGGACTTTGACATGTGATTGTTCATCAAATGTTGATCTTCTTGGAGATGGTATAAAATAAGATGGAGAATGTGCCCTTGTCTCATACCTGTCCCATGATGGATATGGATCTACATGAGCATAGGGAGGCATCCATGACATTGGCATTGGTGACCCAAAATAAGGATATGAATATGCTGAATTGAGATTCTCACTTTGCCAATACCGATTCTCGGATTTGCGCCTACGGAGTGATCTTGATACTTTTGAATTACTTGGCCGATAAGCACTTTTCTCCTCACTTATCTTCTGATATTTTTCCAATAGTTGCGCGAAAGTGATTTTTGATCTCTTACACTTGCGCTTATTTCGGCCTTTGTTTTCTTTTGGTTTGCTTTCATCGATCATTGAATTTGCTTGCTGCCCCCCAGTCCTTGGCGTCTTCATTGTAGCTTTGATGGAATTCTCACCCTCAAGATTATGTTCATTATGCTCTTCAACAACTTCTCTTCTTGAATGCTTGATCCCGTCACCTGCAATTTTTACCTTCTCTTTAAATGGATCGGCTTGAAGCAGCCGATGCATAAACTTTTTGCCACCAGGACCAATTGGAATAGACTGGTCATCTCTTGATGTTTCAATAAATCTCAATCGCCGTTTATCAATGGCCGATTTGACTATTTGATGAAACATATTGCAATCCTCAAAATTATGCTTGGACGAATCATACAACTTACAATACATTCGTCCTTGGATTGATGGCTTGACATGGTGATCAAGAATTCTAATGTAATTATTTTTCAGCAACAAATCAAATATTTGATCACACATGCTTGAATTGAAGGTATACTTCTTATTTTCTAGCCGATCTTGATGTGAGAATGGCTTTGGAATTAAGCAAACGAATGGTTCAGATTTTGCATCACCCCATTCGGCTATGCATTGTGTTTTGCACTCTATCTCCAATGTCTTTGGATAAGAAACTATACTGGCATCGGTTTGCTCAAAAGATTTTAACCTTGGCTTTAAATTTCTGAAACGAAAATAGTTAGAACATACATGTCTCAATTGAGACCAAGTGTAAGCCAAGTAAGAAATAAGCAAAGCTACCCAATTAGATATGAGCTTTAGATAAAGCAATGGGGAAAGCCTTGGCTACAATAATTTTTCGCTATCGGTGTTTCTGAATGGTGCAATATGTTGACCGATATGATTT
This sequence comes from Thinopyrum elongatum, assembly GCA_011799875.1. Classification (NCBI taxonomy): domain Eukaryota; kingdom Viridiplantae; phylum Streptophyta; class Magnoliopsida; order Poales; family Poaceae; genus Thinopyrum; species Thinopyrum elongatum. The sequence continues at coordinate 341,748,208 of CM022297.1, read as the reverse complement.
GTGACAATCTGATTGCTAACAAATAAATTACCCTTCTTCATTGGTCTCTCAATATTTCTTATGAAGATTTTTCTAATATATGCATCAACAACTAAGCTATGACCAAGTCTGAAAATAGGTAAATTACTTGCTAGACATACCTCTTCAAATATATTGGGAGAGAATGATGGTGTTGTGACTTGAATAATATCTTGCTCCGCCTTCGGATAGCTCCCCAACGCCTTGTCATCATCTCTTTCTTGATTTCGTGCATCATTAGTTTGAAGATCTTTGTCCATTGAACTTTGTTCGGCTACTTGTTCTTGTTCTTGAAGCTCGTCAATTTCTATGGCACGAAACTCATAGGGCAGGAAGTAGGTTCCATTAACTTCAGAAAAATCAAGTATGGCTGTTTTGCTATACTTTCCATGCCCTTTCTCTACAATGCTGGCCTCTTTGGATTTGATGGATTTGGAATATATACTACTTGATTCAGCTTTTTCAACCGAAGCACTTTCATGTTTTGAATTATCCTTCTTTTCATTGATACTACCAATTGGCAATGCTTCTTTTACTTGAGCCAATTCTTTTTATTTTTGTTTCTAGCAGCGAGCGGCAAAATTGGCTTTAAGTTTTTTCTTAATTTCAGCCCACCCCGGATATGATTGCCCCCCAATGCTTTTAGATTCTTTTGGCAATGACACATGGGTGTTGCCAAAACTTTGCAATTGTGTAGGGGGTGTATAATATGATGTAGTACTAGGTGAAGGAATATGCATTGTTGTAAAACCATATTTTTGCTCGCCAATTTTACCAATTGGCAAAGATTCATCTTCTTGCAAAACTCTAGCTTTTATTGCATTATAATTAGGAACTAGCCCCTTATCATGTTCTTCAAGGCAAAGAGCACCAATCTTATTATTTTGGGCTATGTCCCTTTCTAGTATAGCCACTTCCCATTCTGTGAGGGATTGCTCCATAATACTTTTAGATTCTTTCGGCAATGAAGTGTTGCCGAAATTATGCAATTACATAGAGGATGCATTATATGCTATAATATTAGACGATGGCGTGTGCACTCCTGCAAAATTTTCACTTATTCGGCTATGACCGTGAAGGTGCGGAGCCGAATTATGAGCATCTACAGTTGTATACGGTGCCGAATAATTACTAACATGAGGTGTAGCATATGACGGTTGAGAGTAACTGGCCAAATAGCTAGTAGTAGCATGGCCAATTCTCCCATCCATCGGCATGGTTGAACTAGTATATTGCAAATTAGTTGCCGATGAATAAAAAGGTGAAACACTTTGTCGCATGCTATTGGAAGTTCCTACAAGAGGTGTTTCAACTTGATTGACCAAACTCATCATGTTCTTCATTGGCATAATGATTTCTGGGGTTGCCGATGCATGAGAGTTGGAGTACATATGGTGCATGTTACTAGTATCATAAGAAGTTAAAGCATGTAAATTACTTTGAATCGGACTATGCTCGTAATTAGAGGCATGATTGAAAAAACTAGGGCTGGCCGATAGAGTGTACTCATTGAACGATCTAGTAACACCATATGAATTATTTGCATCTACAGTAGGGAATTGAGTATTCATATTACCTTTGTAGATTGCAAACCCTAGATGACGATCTCTTCGTAGCAAGAACGGGCTGGAGAATGTTCAAAGCTTCGTCCCCAGCGGAGTCGCCAAAAAGTGTGTTCGCACGCGAACACGTCACCGTGTACCCTCGACGCCGGGGGTGATGCACCACAGCTCACGTCGAAGGGGACTCGACCGGAAGCGCGGTACGTAGGCAATCCGGCGGGTGCTTTTGAGGACCCGAAACCCCACACACCCGGGAGGGACCCCGTCAGGGCGCACGACGGCTATGGGCTGCCCTAGGTCGACCTGATCGCCCCTAGGGCCTCGAGGTTTGCCACCCTGCAGCAAGAAGAACGAATGAAGAACGAGAAAGAAGAAGAACTAGGGTTAAGGAGAAAAGATAAAAGATAAAAAGTCTGGGACAACAGTTTTGACCGTTTCGACGAGACGAACAACTTTCACGTTGAACGTTTTTTGATCAGAGGCCATCTTGAGGGGGTTTTCGGCTGTTTTCCGAAGTCTGTGGCAGAAAAATCCAAAACCCGGACAAACATCCCGGAGTGTCCGGCCATCCTCGGAGAAATCCAAAACCCGGATGATCATTCCCGGAGTGTCCGGTCATCCTGATGCAGCCGCGCATTTTTGGCTCTAACTTTTGCATACAAACTCCGATTGAGACATTTTTTATATCAAAATCAACCGATTCGACGAGACGCACAACTTTCATGTTGAAACATTTTCCATTTGAGGCCATATTAATTGAGTTTCAAGCCATTATTTAATCTGGTGTCAACATGAGCATCTCTGAACTTGTCATAACTTTTGCATCCGAGCTCCGTTTTAGACCATGTTCATATCCATCTTGATCTTCTCAAAGAGAGCCTTCCCATGGTGACTTTCAATAATAAGTTTGAATTAATCTTGACATAGCTTCAAGCTACTCTTTATGATCGTGCCACTTTTGAGCGTCAACACAGTCAAACCGGTAGAATGCGATTCTATGCATAACTTTATTTTGCAGGGTTTGATGTGAATAGTATGGCTCATGTGTATGTGATGCATGTGTGTAATTTATACATGGCCTGCGCATCATGTTTGTCAGCCGACAGGAGCCAAAGTGCTGTCATTATAATGTATAACGACCTGCGTGTCGACTTGTGACTCTATGTAAAATTCATTACTAGTTGTAGTAGTTGGATAATAGAGATCAGGTTGGTGGCTTGGCGTCCCGGCGTGACAAACAAGATGGAGTTCCTAGATGGTCATCGGAGTCGAAGCCGACCTGGAAGAACATCCATGAATGAGCCATACTATTTCACAATATATATTTATTTGTGATTGTTATGCTTCTTTATTTATATGCATGTTAAAATGGTAGAAAGATCCCTCGTTAATATTAAGCAAATTGCCATCCCCGATGTTGCACCTTCGCACGTCAAGTACGTCTAGTAGTGGGCTCATAAAATTGGGGTGCTTCTAGGTGTCCTTGAACTGAAGGGTTCGTGTCGGACACGGACATGCACTGCATCTGGTTAACTTGACAAGGCTATCAAAACAGTTTTGGGTCTTGTGGCAAAGAAGGTTGGGAGCCGGGGTATAAGATACCTACCCGACCGACAGAAGTTGTATAGAGATACGATTAGCAAAGAGTTGCTTACCAGATAGTCATGTTGGCTAGCAGTGATGCTAAAGCTCACTAGTCGCATGTGCTAGTCGGATCCTGAATCACTGAGAGTTTGCGGAGGGATGCTAACTTCAGTGGGAGTATTTCTGTTTAAGGCTTGAATTACTCTACATAAACACATTGCTTAGTGGTTGCATATTTTTCTGTTGTAGATCAGTGGCACCACCTGCTCAACCTAACTTTGCATTGAAATCAATTCTGGAAAAGGATAAACTGAATGGAACAAACTTTACCACCTGGTATAGAAATTTGAGAATTGTTCTCAAGCATGATAAAAAGGAACATGTTCTAGAGGATCCACTTCCAGAGGAACCTGCCGATAATGCTAATGCCACAACCAAGAATGCCTACTAGAAACTCATTGATGAATCAATGGAGATCAGCTGTCTGATGTTGGCTTGTATGGAGCCCGATTTGCAACAACATTTCGAAAATGTTGAGGCTTACGATATGATCGAGAGTCTCAAGAGCATGTTTCAGACACAGGCTAGGACCGAAAGGTTCAACGTCTGGCGATCCTTGATGGATTGCAAGCTGAAGGAAGGTGATCCACTGAGCCCACATGTGATCAAGATGATCGGATATGTGCAAGCTTTGGATCGATTGGGCTTCCCGCTCTTGGATGAGCTGGCTACTCATGCAGTTCTGGGTTCTCTTCCGCCCAGCTATGGGACGTTCATCTTGAACTATCATATGCATGGCATGGATAAGAAGCTCACTGAATTGCATGGGATGCTCAAAGTGGCAGAGCAGGATATTAAGAAAGGCACGCATCAAGTGTTGATGGTGCAGAAATCGACTAAGTTCAAGAAGAGTTGGTCCAAGAAAAAGGCTAAGGCAAAGGGCACGGAGGTGGTAACCTCTGCCGCTGCGCCGAAGTCAGGACCGGACTCGAAGACCATTTGCTATCATTGCAAGGAGACCGGTCACTGGAAGAGGAACTGTAGCAAGTGGCTTGTAGACCATGGCAAGAAGGCCGGAAATGCTTCTTCAGGCAAAGGTACACTTGTTGCATATGTTATAGACATTTACCTTGCTGACATACCTAGTAGCTCTTGGGTATTTGATACCGGATCGGTTGTTCATATTTGCAACTCGATGCAGGGGCTAGTAAGAACTAGGCGTGTGGCACAAGGGGAGATTGACATCAGGGTCGGCAAGATGCAGCTCCAGCTTCCTTCTGAATTTATTTTGGAATTGAATAATTGTTATTACATTCCTGCACTTAGTCAGAACATTATTTCTGCCTCATGCTTGATGAGTCAGGGTTATGAATTCAATTTAAAGGACAATGGTTGTTCGTTTTATTTGAATGGTATGTTCCACGGCTATGCACCCATTGTTGATGGGCTTTTTATATTGAATCTAGAAACGGAAGCGGTCTATAATGTGAATGTCAAGAGGCATAAGCCTAATGAGATAAATCCGACATGCTTCTGGCATTGCCAGCTTGGACACATTAGTCTGAAACGCATGAAGAAGCTCCATGATGATGGGCTCCTAACTTCGTCCGACTTTGGGTCATTCGAGACATGCGAATCATGCTTGCTCAGCAAGATGAGTAAGTCTCCTTTTGCAAAGAGTTGCGAGAGGGCGTCCGAGCTGTTGGAGCTTATACACAGTGATGTGTGTGGTCCAATGAGCACAACTGCTAGAGGAGACTATCAGTACTTCGTGACTTTTACCGACGACTTGAGTAGATATGGATATATCTATTTGATGAGGCACAAGTCAGAAACTTTTGAAAAGTTCAAAGAGTTTCAAAATGAGGTTGAGAATCAGCTTGGCAAAACTATAAAGCTTCTACGATCTGATCGTGGAGGTGAGTACATGAGCCAGGAGTTTGATGATCATCTAAAAAGCCGAGGTATAGTACCTCAGCTCACAACTCCGGGTACGCCACAGAGAAACGGCGTGTCAGAACGGAGGAATCGTACCTTGTTAGACATGGTTCGATCCATGATGAGCAAATCGGATTTACCCTTGTCATTCTGGGGATACGCTCTAGAAACTGCAACTTTCACACTTAACAGGGTACCATCAAAATCCGTAGACAAAACACCACATGAGATGTGGACCGGGAAGAGTCCCAGTTTGTCTTTTCTAAAGATTTGGGGTTGTGAAGCATTTGTCAAGCGACTTATGCCAGACAAGCTTACACCCAAGTCGGATAAATGTATATTCGTGGGATATCCGAGGGAAACCTTGGGATATAGCTTCTACAACCGGGAAGAGAACAAAGTGTTTGTTGCTCGGAATGGGGTTTTCCTTGTGAAAGAGTTTCTCAGTCAGGAAGCCAGTGGGAGGACGGTCCGACTCGAAGAAATTTGAGGACCACTCGGGGATGGCCCGGCTAGTGATGAGATCATACTGGAGTCAGTCAGGGAACCCGTAGTGGAAGCGGCACCGGAACCACGAAGGTCGGAAAGATTGCGCTGAGTGCATGATGTATTGTTGCTAGAAAGCGACAAGCCGGCTACGTATGCGGAAGCGATGGTGAGCCCAGATTCCGAGGTATGGCTGGAGGCCATGAGATCCAAGTTAAAGTCCATGGATGAGAATCAAGTCTGGGACTTGGTTGATCCGCCGCCTGGCGTAACAGCCATTGGTTGGAAATGGGTCTTTAAGAAGAAAACCGATATGGATGGAAATGTTCAGATCCACAAAGCTCGGCTTGTCGCTAAAGGTTATGGACAAGTTCAAGGAATTGACTACGACAAGACTTACTCGCCGGTAGCGATGCTGAAGTCGGTGAGGATCGTACTAGCTATAGCTGCATATTTCAATTACGAGATATGGCAGATGGATGTCAAAACGGCTTTCCTTCATGGAAATTTAACCGAGGACGTGTATATGATACAACCTGAGGGTTTTGTCGATCCGACCAGCACTAGTAAAGTATGCAAGCTTAAGAGATCCATTTATGGGTTGAGGCAAGCATCTCAGAGTTGGAACATTCATTTTGATGAGGTCGTCACTAGTCTCGGTTTCATCAAAAGCGAAGAGGACGCTTGTTTATACAAGCAGTTAAGTGGGAGCTCAATAGTGTTTTTGATCTTGTATGTGGATGACATATTGTTGATCGGAAATGATGTTTTGATGCTGAACTCGGTAAAGGAGTCATTGAATGGCAAGTTTTCGATGAAGGACCTTGGTGAGGCAGTGTATATTTTAGGCATTAAGATCTATAGAGATAGATCGAGGAGGCTGCTCGGCTTAAGCCAGAGCACGTACATAGATAAAGTGTTGAAGCAGTTCAACATGAGTGAGGCCAAGAAAGGGTTCTTGCCACTCTCACATGGTATAAGGCTAAGCGAGACTCAGAGTCCTTCGACATCTAATGAGCAAAGCAGGATGAGTAGGATTCCGTATGCCTTTGCAATCGGATCCATCATGTATGCCATGATATGTACTAGGCCTGATGTTGCCTTTGCAATAAGCCTAACAAGCAGATACCAGGCTAACCCCGGTGAGAGTCACTGGGCAGTGGTGAAGAATATTCTAAAGTACCTGAAAAGGACTAAGGAAATGTTTCTAGTTTATGGAGGTGAGGAAGAGCTCGTCGTAAAGGGTTACGCCGATGCTAGTTTCCAAACCGACAGAGATGATTGTCGATCACAGTCCGGATTCTTGTACGTCATGAATGGAGGAGCAGTGAGCTGGATGAGTTCCAAGCAAGATACGGTGGCCGATTCTACCACATAAGTCGAATACATTGCGGCTTCTGAAGCTGCAAAGGAAGGTGTTTGGATCCGGAATTTTCTGGATGATCTTGGTATTTTCCCAGCCTTAGTAAAACCGTTGGACCTTTATTGTGATAATTCTGGTGCCATCGCACAAGCCAAGGAGCCGAGAAATCACCACAAGACCAGACACATAGATCGGAAATATCACCTGATACGAAAGATCGTAAAGAGTGGTGATGTAGAGTTATGCAAAATTCACATGAATGCAAATGTTGCGGATCCGTTGACTAAGCCGCTTCCACAACCCAAGCATGAGGGGCACGTTAGAGATATGGGCATACGATGTCTATTTGATTGACTCTAGTGCAAGTGGGAGACTATTGGAGATATGCCCTAGAGGCAATCATGTATGATGATATTTCCTATGTGTTTATGAATAAAGATTGTCCTTGGACATTATCAATGATGTGTATCAGCAAGTACGTGACTTATTTGTGGGACTATGCATTGTATGATGACTGTCCTAAAAGGTCCCTAGTCGAAAGGGCTGTGTGGACACACAACCGACTAGACTAGCATATGACACGGTTGATGGCTTGGTCTCACTAGCCATGGAGCATTGGATGCTAACCGGATAATATGGACTCCGAAGTGTCTGGTCAGATTCGACATAGTCGGATCCGAGTTGAGATAAGGTCCGAATCGGACAGACCCAACTATGAGACGCAGCGATATGTCATCTGTGAGTCTCTAGTACAACATACGTTCTATGTCCTAAGACCTGAGCTGGCGCATGTACTCGGGATGGTGACAGACCTGCTTTGGGCTGACCAAATGCTACTCCGTGACTGGGTAGTTACAAAGGTAGGTTTCGGGCTTGTCCAGACCCATGCCGCGAGACATGGTCGAGCAAGATGGGATTTGCCCCTCTGATCAGGAGAGATATACTCTGGGCCCCTCGTGTGATCCGACCAAGATAAGCATGGCCATGCGATTAGGATTATGAGATAATCCGGTTTGTGGTCGGCATCACTGGAACGAGAAAGAGGCCAGGCTAGCACAAGGATGACAGACTCGCCTTGAGCCCGACAACATATATCGTGTGGCAAAGGGAACAGAAGTGTGACATGTTGTACAGGTTCGCCTAACCAGCTTCATCGGACACTTGGAGTCAGCATGCTTTGCTAGAGGCCGCAACTGACTAGCCGAGTCAGATGTGATCTGACTCGCGACCAAGTGAACGAGAACCTAAGGGGTCGCGCGCTTAAGGGAAGGAACCTGTGAGGCCCGGTCCGACTCCACACAGAGTGATCCTACTCGGACTCGGATCCAGGCCGAACAAATTTTGGGCTTTAGGGTCCATGCGAGGCCCAAGTGTTGAGCCCGCGACGGGCGCCTATATAAAGTGGGGGTGCGGCACACTCATGCAGTTGATCGCTTCGGCACTGTCACTAGGGTTTGCATGTGTTGCGAATAGCCACCTCCACTTGCCGCCGGCTGTGTGATCGGACCTAGCAGTCCGCCACACGGTGTTCCTCCTCCACGCGCAGATACCATTAGAGGCGGTGCACCTGCACCGCTCCAATGAACTTGTACGCGAGATCCCCTCCGGCTGTTCGAGGGAGATCGGACGAGGAGGAGACGACTCTGGACGCGCTGCCCCAACTCTACTTCCGCTGCACGGCACTGCGCATCTAGTGGTAAAGATCTGTGATCCATCTCCCGTAGCATGTTCTTGGTTGTTCTGCGCATAGGAACATTTTAATTTGCAGTCGACGCACCCTACCGTAGATCCCAACACCGCTGGACCGCCTGCACCATGGGGGACCCGGACGCCGACACGAAGTCGACGTCCATCGTCTCATACGCATCGGGGGCCTTCTGCGCCGTGACCTCCGCCATGAACATTGGATCGGCTTCCTCCTCCTCGGAGCTTGGCTCCAGAGAACTCGGGGATTGGCCCGCCGCAAAGAGAGCTTGGGAACGGAGGTCTGTGGCACCGACCGCCGCCGCGATTTCTGCGCGGCGCTCCGGCGTCAGCATCTTGTAGTACGTGATCTTGCGGCGCACCATGGCTTTCCGGCGAACTAGGGGACGGTTGATGCAGGCTAGGGGATCGAAAGGTGGGGGAATGGGCTGGAGAGGAGGTGTGGTTTTGGGGCAGTGGTGACCGGCCGGCAAGTAGCTGGCGTAGGCCAGGCAGCGAAGGTTCTGGTGTGAATAGTGGTTCTGGTGATGACCGGTCAATCGGTTTTGACTGTGCGGAGTTTGCAAAGCAGGACGGCTGGAGCCTGGAGAGTTGTGGGGTGGGATGGGACCAAAGTTTCAGAGTTTCACGTGGCAGACGTCCGGACCTCCCCTCCGTTCCTGTCGACGATGAGGCAGTGACTTCGTAAATCTCAAGATGGCTAGCAAGATGCCCGTGCATTGCACGGAACATCAGGATGCATTTTTTTACAAAACACCTGTTGTGATTGACCCCTGAAGGAGTAATCCCATGTGTAAAAACTAATGATATCTCGAGAATTTCATCAAAAAAATGGTATCTCGAGAATTTCATGGAAAAATGATATCTCGAGAAAGATGAGAGATAAGGTGAGGAGGAGTGGGGCGCGGTGGTGATTGGTGCTCAGACTTAGCGGAGGCATGGGGATGGATGACGCCGGCAGTGGCCACCATGCCAGATTGTTCCAGAGGCTTCCTTTTTTAATTACTCAACAATGAAGTTGTGGGAGATAAGGATGAACGAGAGAGGTGCGGGTATCCTTTTGCAAAATTGCCATAGTTTGCTTTCTATCTGTCAGATATAGATCGGACGGTCTATATTGCAAGATGGCAGGCACACCATCATCACCGAGAGTAGAGATAAGAGTAGAGATATAGTATTATAGATATGACGGCTCAGTCTCTTGAAGGTGCTCATAGGGGTAGGGTGTGCGTGTGTGCGTTCATAGGGGTGAGTGTATGCGCGCATGTATGAGCGTTTGCGTATGTATTGTGTTCAAAAAAGGAGTACTCGAAGTATGCAAGTTCATAACGAATGGACGGTGTACATCACTCTTGTCGCGTTTGCGTTGCACCCCGGCACGGTGGACCCTGCACATCACTCACCGAATGGAACGCGCTTTGTCTTGCGTTTTCGCTCGCTTGTGGGACCGCAGTTGAGAGCAAACCGACGTCCGTCCCCCTCCCCGCCCGCGTCATTTACGGATACTACTAGACTAGAAGAGAGAGAGGTCGGCCGAGTGTTAATGAGGCCATACTGACGCTCAAATTTGGCCGGGAAAACAGGGAAACTGACATGTGGGGCACACCTGTCGGGATGATGTGGCATAGACTAGTCCAATGGAGGAGTTGGCCCACGACCTCCTCGCCACCGGCAACTGTTCATGTGGGTCGTGGGGGCCAGCAACGTGGCACAGCTCCCGCACCACCTCTGGGCACGTTGACCACGGTGAGCGACACGCTCATCGCCGCTGGACACGCTCGGCCTCAGGGTGCCGAGGGTGGCGCTGCCGCTGTGGCACGACCAGCAGATCAACACCCAGCTCGTCGAGGATGCACGGGGCGCCGAAGTGCGCGCGCGCCACGACACGTCCGTGGAGTGTTCTAGCGCAGCCAACTGCATCCCCAGGACCTGAGACCATGTCGGGTCGTCTTTCAAGGACATGTGGGATCGCATGTGAGCAAAGGGCATGTCCAACATTGCCACGCCCGCAGCTGACTACCCTGGCACACAAAAAACCCTTGTCCCTCGCGCCATCGCGCGCGTACGTTCCCAGCCGGCGCCAACTGCCTGCATTCATGCCATCCGTCCGTATGCCGTCATTAAGCAGGCTCGCGGCCCGAGGAACCAACTCCGGTGACTTATTGACGCACCCGGACGCTTGGCCTCACCAGAATGCGCTACTTAAAGCGGCAACGCCTAGCTAAACTCCACACCATAGCGCATCCTCCTACCTGGCACCACATCCACCATGACCACGAGCGGGAACGCTCTGCTGGAGAGCTTGTCTTCGGGGATGAAGCTCGAGGTCGCCGCCCTCGCTCAACTCGCTGCTCACAATGCAATACCGGCGTAGCCGGATGCGGACGTGACCGCACAAGCGGTGGCCACGGTGGCGGCCGATGATGGGAGCACCGCCAGCCACGCGTCCTACTTGCCACCATCCAACGTTCGGTGGCGCATGTGGCAAGTGAAGCAACGGACCGTCCACGTCCATCATCATCGACCTCACGTCCACCGGCACCGCCGAGGTTGGGGACTCCTCTGAGGATGAGTAGGGCATGGGAGGCGGCAGGGCATGGTGTGCCAACTGGCTGGTCCGTCTCCCGTGTTCTACTCTTCCTCGTCGGAGACCGCACCTTCACTTCACGGGTCTTGAACCCTGCCGCCGTTCATGGAGACGGCAGATGGAGGACGTTGTCGCCGATGCGGAAGTACAAAGGAAAGTGGACGTCGGTCGCCGCCGTAGAATAGGTTTAGGGTCGGGTTTGTTTTCTTTTTCTGTCCTATAAAAGTTCAAAATGTAATGAAAATCTACCGTGTTTGCATGAATCTCATCCGGTGTATATGAACTTTCACAATAATAGTAAGATATATTGTATGAAAATATATTGAATGATGATTCATTTTTGTGTGTACAAACTTGGTCTAAGTTTAGAAGGTTTGACCGAAGACAAAGCTAACATGCGAAGTAAATAAACACATAGGTATACATACACAATTTATCTTAGGCACTCCAATAGTACGTCCACTACACATTCACGCATCTCACATCTTTCTCTCGCTCTGGCTGTCAAACCAACTAAGCCTTGTCCTAATAAAAAATGAAGTCCTAAAAAAACCAACTAAGCCAACCTCCCAGCATATCGCGCGGGAAAAGACCCGGCCGCGCCGTTTTAGTCGGGATTTCTGGATTACTATTAGTAGTATCGATGGATCGCACGAAGCACCAAGTTTAAAAGGAAAAAGGCGGTACACTCACAACACGCCTGTCGCGGTCGCATTGCACCCCTCACACGGTAAGTCCTGCACACGGCTCACGCAAACGGAACACGCTTCGGCTTGCCTCGTCACTGACACGTGGGACCGCATTTGGAGAAACCGACCATGCGCCAAACTCCCCCGCCCACCACGCGAAAATTCCCCCCAAATCCCAAATTCAACTGCCCTTCGGCCAACTAGCCAATAATATTCCCCAAACCCCCTCCCCCCGGCCCCCTCCACTCCATTCGCTCCGCCAAAGCCGCCCTCCCCACTGCGCCGATACGTCGGCGCCGCGGTTCATCGAGGGGACGCACGGCGATCCTCTCGCTCCCACAATACGCTCTTGTAGACTGCTGTCCTCCAGCCGCGCCGCCACTGCTGGCGACATTCTTGTGGAGACGCACAGCGGTCAGCTTCTCCCACGGTACGCGCATTCTAGACTGAGGCCCCGTGCATGTCGGAGTAGCGCTGAATGTTAGCTGATAAACGCTGTTAATCTCACTGTTTGCCGAAATAGTTTATAGTCAATATGCTCTGCTTAAGAAGCTTCCTTGCCCTGTTCTGCACTCAATCTGATTTGCTGAGATGGCATGCCATGCCCGATTAGTTGCTAAAATATCCTGCCATATATTTATTGTGAAGTAGATTGCCATGGTCTAGTAGCCAATCTGTTAGGTGAAATAGCTCGACACCGTTTTATACTCGATCTTTGTTGCTCAGATGGCCTTCGATGGCTGTGTGCTCGTCCTCATTGACTGCTGAAATAGCCTGCCATAATTTAGCACTCAAATCTGTTTGCTGAATTAGCTTTACATATATTTCGTTACTTCGATCTGCTTGTCCAAATATCTTGCCATAGCTTTAGACATCAACCTAGGTATTTTTTTCTGGACTTTATAAAAAAGCATATATGTTTTTCCTGTAATATCCAGTAGAAAAACTAATTTGTATGTCTAACATATGGACAGGACTTGGATAACTTCTGCTCGAAGATTCTCTGCGGCATATGTCGAGGGGGTTGAAAACTTCATGAACTTTATCAGAGCTGAGTACGGTGGTCCAAAATCAGATGTGCTCTGCCTGTGTAGCAGTTGTATGAATTCAGTTACAAGACCCCAGTCAATTGTGCAAAATCATCTACACTTGTATGGGACGTCGGTCACATATACTAGGTGCGTTCATCATGGTGAAGCTGTGAACATCAATGTTACTGACTATGTGGAAGCAGCAGATCACCATCTTGATCTGCCTGATGCTCAGGTGGAAGAGGAGGAGGTGGTGGCGGCGGAGCAAGCGAGTTTGACGAACATTGAAACAATGCTACGAAATGCTCGCGCATTTCGTGAACTTTCACTTGCAGAAGAAAAACGGTGGGCCCGCATGTTGGAACAATGCAACGTGGCAGTCACCCCAGGAAATAAGCTGTCAGTATTCTCAGCTATGGTCACCTTTCTTCAGGTGAAGACATCTGAGCGGATGATCAACAAATCATTCGATGCGATGTTGGCTACTTTCCGCAAATCTTTCCTAGATGAGTCTGAGCTGCCACACACCTACAGTAAAATGAAGAATTTCCTTCGTGCAGTTGGAATTGGATATGATATGATCCATGTTTGTAAGAATAATTGTGTTCTGTTCCGGAAGGATTATGCCAACTTAAGTGAATGCCCAAAATGCAAATCATCAAGATGGAAAGATGGCGATGCTGTGAAGAGGATTCCTCATAATGTTCTGAGACATTTTCCAATTATACCAAGATTGCAGAGGTTGTTTCATGATGCTGAAACAAGAGAGGATGTACTGTGGCATTCTAGGAACCAGGAGTACAGAGATCAGAATGTAATGAGCCATCCATCTCATGGTAGTGACTGGAAAAGCTTCAATTAGAAACACAAAAAGTTTGCTGCTAACCCGAGAAACATTAGACTTGGCTTAGCTACAGATGGATTTAACCCATTTGGCCACCAGAGCGCCACATATAGCATGTGGCCAGTGCTTGTTATCCCTTACAACATGCCACCTGCACCAAAGAATCAAACTACATGATGGCCTTGCTCATCCCAGGTCCAAAAAGTCCTGGAAAGGATTTTGATTTATTCATGGAGCCTCTTGTGGAGGAACTTCAACAGCTATGGAGGGGTGTTCTCACTCGAGACCTATATAGCAGCCCACCAGTTGAATTCTTTCTGCGTGTTGTTATAATTTGGTGCATCCATGATTATCCGGCTTTGGGCACTATGTTAGGGCGAACGAGACATGGTTACAATGCATGTGTTCGTTGTGACAAGAATCCGCTATCATACGCAATACTTAGCAAGATCTGTTACATTGGACACCGCCGTTTCCTTGCCAAGGACAAGCCGTGTCCTACAAAATACCGAAGACATGTGTTCAATGCAAAGCATGAAAACCGCGGTGCGCCAAAGAGGCTCACCAGCGATGAGTTGCAAGTGGAATTAGAGAAGGTCAGGCATATTACACAAGGAAACCATCCTGATAATGGTAGCGGGAAAAGGAAGCATGGCAAGGCAGAAGAGAGATTATTGTTTATCCACAGGTCCACTTTGTGGGACTTGGAGTATTGGAAAGATTTGGATCTGCGGCATAATCTTGATGTGATGCACATCGAGAAAAATATATGTGACAGCATTGTCGGCACACTTCTTAATATTGAAGGCAAGACGAAAGATACCTTAAAATATAGGATTGATTTGACACACCTGGGTATCAGAAAGGATTTGCAGGTGGAAGATGAAGGTGCACCACGGGATATGTCACCAGCTGTGTACGTCTTAGACAAGGTAAAAAGAAAAGAATTCTGCAAGGTCCTGTCACGTGTGAGATTCCCACATGGATTTGCTTCCAACCCTGAAAGGAGAGTCAGTGCAGATGAAAACAAGGTACAAGGGTTGAAAACTCATGACTGCCACGTCCTACTTCAAAGGGTTTTACCTGTTATCCTTAGAGGATTGGGCCGCCCTGACTTATACAGAGCAGTTGCAGAGTTGGGACAATTCTTCAGGGAACTCTACAGTAGAAATATCAGGATAGATGCTTTGGAGCATCTTAGAGACAAGATACCAACTATCCTATGTGACCTTGAGAAGATATATCCTCCAGCCTTCTTTGATGTGATGGTGCATTTGGCTGTTCATCTACCTGATGAGGCACTACTTAGAGGTCCAGTACAGTATGGCTGGATGTACCCTATTGAAGGCGACTAGGCACTTTCAAGGGCTATGTTAGGAACAGAGCTAGACCTGAGGGTTCCATTGCAGAGGCCTACATTGCTATAGAAGCATTGACATTCTGCTCAAAATACATTGAAATAGCTGATCAGCTTAGCAAAGAGGTGGGTGAAGACAATCCCGAGCTCAATGTTTTCGATTGTTCTGTTCGAGTTACAGGGAAGAGTCGACAAGACGACAAACCTAAAGATTTGGACAAAATAGTTTGGTATGTGTTGAATAACTGTCCTGAGATTCTACCTTATATCGAGTAAGTGCTAAGTACTGCAGCTTATACATCGTAATCTACTAAACTTGCAGCACATTCTTATATATTTAGATGTTTGACGCGATCACTATGTTGTGCAGCATCTACAAAAAGGAGTTACTATCGCAAAATCTAAGAAACATTGACAAACTGGTTATGGCAGGATTTGCGAAATGGTTCAAGAGCCATGTAAGCTTTTGAATTGCACTGTCAGTTTTTTTAATATATTGAGTACATAAGATGATCAACTTGTCTATTTTCTAACCATAGGTTAAGAAGATGCGGGAGGATGGGCAGGCAGTTGATGATGCCCTTTACGCACTAGCAATGGGTCCTGATACTCGGGTAAGACATTATGAATCTTGCGTTGTTGGAGATGTGCGCTATAACACCCTTGCACGCGACGAAGGCAGGAAGACACAAAATAGTGCCATCATGAGCACGGATACGTATGGCAAAGAGACAACTGAAATGTATGCTAACATAACAGACATTGTTCAGTTGCAGTATATCTCCAGTTTTGAGGTTCATCGGTGTGTGGTTCTGTTGTGCTGTCGTTGGTATAACCTGTTTTCCAGGATCGCAAAACCCAAAGCTGATGATTATTTCAAATCCATCAATGTCAAGGCGGTGTACCAGACCGACGAGCCTTTTATTTTGGCAAATCAAGCAACACAGATATTTTTCTTGGAAGACACATATGCATGTAGTGATGACTGGAGAGTATTGCAAAGGTTTGAGCAGAGGAATTCGTTTATTGAAGTTGCACAACAAGATGATGTTTACACTGCTCCTAATGTAGAAGATTCCACAGATGTTCCTAATATCTTTGAGAACCATCACATCAATGACGCTGGCAAAAAGATTGCATGTCGGGCTGTGGACATACGAGAGTTGATCAATAAGACACCAACGTTCGAGGACATGGACGATGAAGAAGAAGATGACACTGGGGGGAATTACGATTCAGACTAATACACATGGCGAAGATGTTGACGCTGCTGCTGTGGATGATGATTAGATTGCTTTTGTCGTATTTGCCTGTGAGAAGACGACTTTTTATCTACTATGTGAAATTGTGTTTGCTATGACAACTGAAACCTGATGAAGTTATTGTTTAGTATTTTGCTGTGAGAACATCACTTATTATGTATGTTGATTTGTGTTTGGTGATTGTATGACGACTAAAACATGATGACATTGTTGTTTAGTTGTACTCATATTTGGCTGTGAAACTTGTATTTGATGACATAGTTTGCTGTTGGACTGCATTTTGCTTGACGTCTTCGAATGGGAACAAAGCTGACCCGACAGGGCCTCCGCTAATTTATTTATTTATTAGCAAAAGGGCCTCTGCTATTTATTTATTTTTGAGCAAAAGGGGATACCCCCCGATTTCCATTAATAGAAATCATTAAATGTTCACAACACTACGCCCAGCCTGCTAAACAGGTTTCATTCATTACTAGTTTCAGCAAAGTGCTCATGTCATTGCCACTGAATACATCACGAGTGCTACATACACTGCAAATAAAGAGACAATCATCCTACAAAGCACAACGATCTTAACCATTATCTTCACAAGCTCTTTCATCTCCTCATTGCTGTCAAGGCCGTTCAGCAGCTGTTGCTTGACCATGATTAGATGAACTACATCTTTAACCTTCTGCTCTGCATCTTCCTCTTCTGTTGTTCCTTCAGTTACTTGTCCAACACCCCAACCTCCTGGTATTGGGATTCCTCGGCTAACCAAATAATCAGTGTAGTTCCATTCCCCCACATCAGCAACTTCCCAGAAATACAAATCACACGAATCTTCCCTTTTCTGCATGAATCAAATTGGAAGATCATCGACGAAACTATTTAAAAAAATCAGCAACTGAAAGCAGGCGAAAAATACTTAAACATATTATTACCCCATGATTCGGGCATTTGTAGAAGACTCGGCCAGGGTTGAGGATTGTAGTTGAGACGCGACGGATGACTCTATGTGATTTGCAGCAGTGGCACCACACCAACGGCAGCGGGTTGCGATGAGCAATCGGCTACGGTGAGTGTGCGGCGGGGGTGTGATGAGACCCACAGGGGATGGTACGGGTGGCGACATGGCACATATCTGGTTGTTGCCTGCTGAAGAGCAGGTGGACGAGCCGCCAACGGACATGGTTGCTGCGGCCGGAGCTTCTGATGCTAGGCAGAGTAACTACAGAAGAGGAGAAGTGAACATTGGATATGTCAGTTTCATTACTTGCAGAGTAGCATAGAACTATATATAGTCATAGTCTAGGTTTGGATTCGAACCAGCTACAGGAGCACGTCTCTCTTTTTTCTAAAACTCTGCAACGTCTCTTTACTAGTACACTAGCTTGTTCTGTACGCCTTCTCAAGTCTTTGATTTTCAGGAATGTTATGTGGCGAACGTTCCCTGGGAGGAGACGGCAAACGAACGCGTTTTCCTGGCAGTTTTAGTTGCGACGCAAGATCAAATGGTGGCAGTTTCAGGAATGTTATCTGGCAAACGAGCCCAATTTTTCTTTTCTTCCTATAAAAAAGTATGCTACGTGGTGTTGGCTTAGTCAACAAACGATTGTGCCAACCTTGACCGTTGGATTGACATTCAACGTCTATCGTGTTTCTTCAGTCTCTTCTTCCTCCAGCCACCAAAGCCAAACTAGCGCCGGCGGGACTGCCTGCTCCCGTCTCCCACGGCTGGCTGTGCTGTCGCGCATGCATCGCGGCCACATCGCACCCTAAAACTCTGCGCATCTTCCCGGCTCCTGTTCGTTCACGTCTGAGGCCTCACCATCATCCTCCGCCTTGGTTCGCTCGCCGCGGCGCCGTCCTCCGGTGTTGTCAACATGGTCAACAACCAAGAGGAATAAGGAGATAACTGTACATGGTGAGGATGACAGTAGGGATCCACCAGGATCATGGCAGTAGGCAAGCAAGTGCCTCCTTTATTACAAGAAAAAAATGGTTCCTCCTGATGGTTTCCTGACATCTGGGTCGCACGCCACTGTCAACGTAGTCAATAAGCGAGATAACTGCACAAGGAGCGGCTGACACCCGGGATCCAGAAGCTCACGCAGTATTATTTTTTCGTTTTTGGGACGGAGCAGGGTATCAACTGTGGCCCATCTAGCCCACACTTTTATTTCATATATGTTTACCACATGACCAGCCAAGTTTTGTTTTTTCTTTCTGAAAATGGCTAGCCCAGCTATTTTGTTTTTTGCAGAATAACCAACGGAGGCCTACTTACTTTTCTACGCCCTGCTGGGCCTGAAATCTTTCAAGACGAGGAAGGATGCATTCGGCTTGCCCAGAAAATGGGCTATAAGTAATAAGAAATGGGCTGTAAAATGAAAAATACAGCAAACATGCAATTAGTTCCAAATTACTTTTTTCTTTTCGATTTTGATATTTTAAATTTCATTGTTTTTGTGCGGGTAAAATTTCATTGGATTTTACATTAAGGTATGTTTATTTTTTAAATTAATTTGAATCTGGCTATAAATTTCGGGCTGTATGCTGTTTGGGACAAATTTGGAGGCTGACTTGTGGGTCTACAAGGTTGACGTGTATGAAAGGCTTTGTCAACTTAGTCCACAAACGATTCTAGCAGCAGTGATCGTTGGATTGTTAATCCAACGGCCGTGCTCCTTCTTCAACCTCTGGTATTCTTGCTCCAGCCGTCCAAACCAGCGCCGGTCGTACTGCCTGCTCATGCCTCCCGTGGTCGGCTGTGCTGCCGCGTAGGCCTAACCGCCCCACACTACTCCCATCGCTGGCCTGGCCATCCCTGTACTCACCCAGACCTCCTGTTATTCTCCGGCGACGGTAGAAGAACCAGTAAACCCTCGTACTCCCCTCCGTGTGGGAAACAACTGCCGTGTCTTCTCCGGCTCCGGGTCGTTCCCTTCCTAGGCCTCGCCGTCGTCCACCGCCCTGGTGCTCTCGACGCGGCATGGTCAAACGTGGAGAGGATGACAGCTGGGTCCACGACCGCACGCAAGGAAGTGCCTCCTTATTACACGCAAAATAATGATTCCTCCACCTGACAGCAGGGACCCACCGGAAGCGCCTCTGTATTTCGCAAAAAAAGTTCCTCCCGCTGACAGCTCGGACCCACCAGCTATATCTTCGCACGCAAGGAAGTGCCTCCTTATTACGCACACAAAAATGAATAGCCTGCTGCTAGGTGGGACCCACCATATTTGGAGGCTGACTTGTGGGCCTACTAAGTTGACGTGGACGCAGGGTTTTGTCAACTTAGTCAATATAAATGATTCTAGTTGCGGTGACCGTACAATGTCCATCCAACGGCCGTCGTGCTTCTTCAACCTCTGGTCTTCTTGCTCCAGCCGCCCAAACCATCGCGGGCCGTGCTGCCTGCTCCTGCCTCCCGTGGCCGGCTGTGCTGGCGCGTAGGATTCACCGCCCCCTCCTACTCCAACCGCTGGCAAGGCCATCCCTCTACTCACCCACAACCCATGTTATTCTGCGGCGACGGCAGCCTCACACCGCAGCCAAACCAGTCAACCCTCTTACTCCCCTCCGCGTGGGCATGCACTACCGCGTCTTCCCCGGCTCCGTGTCGTCCCCTTCCTAGGCCTCGGCGTCGTCCACCGCCTTGGTGCTCTCGGCGCGGCGTGGTCAACGTGGT
Organism: Thinopyrum elongatum; assembly: GCA_011799875.1. Classification (NCBI taxonomy): domain Eukaryota; kingdom Viridiplantae; phylum Streptophyta; class Magnoliopsida; order Poales; family Poaceae; genus Thinopyrum; species Thinopyrum elongatum. Next base: position 341,728,110 of record CM022297.1, on the reverse strand, counting down.
CAAGGAACGACTTCCATCGGAAGAGGACTGTACGTGGAGAGGCTGACAGCTGGGTCCACGGCCGCAACAAGTAAGTGCCTCCTTATTACGCGTAAAATAATTATTCCTCCACCTGACAGCGGGGACCCATCGGAAGGGCCTCTGTATTTTGCAAAAAAACGTTTCCCCCTGATAGCTGGGACCCACCAGTTATATCTTCGCACGCAAGGAAGTGCCTCCTTATCCTCCCTGACAGCTGGGACCCACCCGGTCGAACCATACGTAGGGTTGTCTGTCTGGTCGCGAACGTGTACGTACATACTGGTTGATCGGTCTCTCTACAACGATGAACCATGGCCGAGCAAGCAGCGGCACGTGTAGTAGTAGAGCCCCCGACGTAGCAGTTCAGACAGTCCAGTCAAAACTGTGTACACGTACGCACATCCAGATGCCAAAAAATACGGCCACGTACGTACATACGGCGCGGGGTCTCGAACGCCTACTCGCGCATGCGTACGGCCAGGGCTCGTGTACATGGAGAGGCAACGGACGGCAGCAACGGTGTCCTGTTCATCGGCAGCCAACCAGTTGGGTCAGAACGGAGAAACAGCGTCCTGTTCATCGGGAGGCAACAGACTGGGTCGGAAAGCGTCGTGTTCAACGGGAGCAAACTGGCTTGGACGGAACAGCCAGAACGGGGTCTGGCGTACCACAAAACAGAGGAAAACGGCCTTCTGTTCGACCGCGTACGGTCGAAACGGGGTCCTGTTCATCGGGAAGGGTCTGGCGTACTGCAGAACAGAGGAAACGGCCTTCTGTTCGAGTGCCTATGGTCGAAACGGGGTGCTATTGATCGGGAGGGGTGTGGCGTACCGCAAAATGGAGGAAACAGACTTCTGTTGGAGCGCCTATGGTGAAACAGGGTCCTGTTCATCCACCGTCTACTGCCTCGCTCTAGCCTCCATGGGCTACTGTTCATCCACCGTCGACCTCCTCCAGCCTTCACCAGCTACTGTTCATGCAGCCTCCACCGGCTACTGTTCATAGAGCCTCCACGGGGTCTTGTTCATCCACCCCCAACCGGCTGGGGTACGGCGGCCTCCTTGGGGTCCTGTTCATCCAGCGGCAACGGCCTACTACCACGGGGTCCTGTTCATCCAAACCCCATCGGGAACTGTTCATCCACAGCCAACCAACCGGCTCGACTCACCACGTCTCGACTCATTCTACGTACCGCGCACACGGTAGCAACGGTCACTGTTCATCAAGAGGCAACCCAACACCGGCTGTCTATGTCTCGCACGGGGGCTCGATCGGCTTCAGTAAGCAGCAGCAGTGATCTATCGCTCGGGTTCAGTCAGCAGCGAATGAATCGCTCGGGTTTAGTTAACAGCCAAGGGATCGATCGCTCGGGTTCAGTAACGTAGCTAGTGCAATCGCTCAGGTTCAGTTACCAACGCCTCGCACACACGCGCATACACAAGAGAAACGCACAAACCACAATGCATCGCTCGGCCCCGACCACCCACCGTAACCGGGAACTCCCCGATATTTTCCTCGCCCTCGCTTCTACCATGATTTTTTCCATCATGGACGGCCCAAAGAATGTCATGCAGCTGCGTCTCCGGCCCGCCCAGGACGAAAAGCCCATTTTCTGTCATGATTTTTTGTCATAGAAGTAGGAGCCCACCACATCTATGATGATACCGGGTTTTGTCACAATTATCGTCATAGAAGTGTCATAAGCATGACAATTTTTTTTTGTTCGGCCCAAAATGTCACGGATGTGTCTTTTTTTTGTAGTGATACATTTGGGTTGAATACTCTACCCTCGAAAACTGTTGCGATCCCCTATACTTGTGGGTTATCAGAGGGCTTCCACCTCTACTCAGCAGATATAAAGTGTGTGACCCTATAGGTTCGGTGAAGTATAGACATGACCGGAACATCTTCCGATCAATGATCAATAGCGGAACCATGGACATCCATGTTGACCCCTATACCCACATGAATTGATATTCGAGTGAACCTTTAGTTACCTTGTGATATTCCTATTGCTTCATGATATGTTAAAAAACCTGATGTGAGATTTATCGGCATCCCCGTGAATCAACAACTTGTTCACTATGTCAGTTTCCTCGTTACCGACTTTGTTCTCTTTTCTCGTTCCCATGTTTCGGCATCTCTATGATCAAATCACGTTGTGTCTGTCTAGAAGATGATGGATACTGTCACACCGAGAGAGCCCAAATAATATCTCTCCATCGCCAGAGGAGCAAATCTCAGTCTTGAGGTATCTAGTCCCTTGTCATACTTTTCTGTGAACCCATAAGCTACCGAATTGCCACCATGTTATGGATGACATTTGACAAACCCCAAAGTTCATGAAGCATAAGGAACTCAATACTCTCATTGTCTAAGGAATTATGAAAACATTTGAATTTCTCTGTGTTATAAAGCATTAACTTTGCGACAAATGGATCTCATGGCATAACAACAATTGGGTCGGTTCAATGCAAACTTTCTCCTAACATTGTGTCCTGAAAGTTGTCGGCATTGACATGCCCATGATCAGGAAAATAGAACCATCATGCGACACTCGAGCTAGTCTTAGAGGTGATACTGGGAATCAATTTTACTGTTTATTATTCCACACATGCACATGAGTTTTACTCCAAGTCTCGTGGTTATTGCAGACTCGAGAACCATTGTAGTTGTAGCACAAAATATAAACATTAATTACGAACTTGGAGATAAATATTAACTTTTATTCTTGCCTCTAGTGCATATCTCCTACAACTGATTTGGTAGACCATTTTAGTCTATTGCAAAAGAGCTACATCTGGTTAGAGGGACTTGTGATTGAGCACCTGAGATAAACTCTCTCCGTCCTATTCTCCTCAACGACAAGTTCCTGGAACTTTTGTTGATTTACTCGTGGTAGATTCTTCTCAGCAATCTCCAAACCTTCAACAGACTTTGTCTTCCATGACTACAATTACTGTTGGTCACTCTTCGCAAACCACAATGACTTATGGTTGCTGAAGACTTTGACTTGGTGGCGATAATTACTCTTTGTCACTCGAGCAGACGCCTAACCGTCTAGAGAGTTGCAGATCTCAAGAATAATAGGCACAAGAAATCTCAACTCAGATCTATTCTGATGCTCAACCACTATCTAAGTTTCCGGCTCTTGATTTTCTCTACATGGATTTAAACTCAAATCACTTGGAGAGGGGTGCTCAATCAATCTTCTCAGAATCTCAAGCGGAGCAGCCAACGAACAACATTTGTGTAGGGTGGCTATTTATAGCCGCAGTCTTCCCATGAGAGAAATGACCATTTTGTATACACGATCTAGCCAATAGCCAGCCGACATGTTTCCAACGGTCAGATTTTGAAAGCACCCAACAACTTTACTTGAGGAACAAGTAAAGCTAACTCCTCAGTTCAAAACATTTCTCTCGCGGCCCAGAAGATCATCATCTCTGGCTGAAAAGTAAATGTCTTGAAGCACACAGATATTTCTCTCAACGCTCATAGGATAGGTTTTGGTTAAGCATCACAACAGACATAAGTCTCAAAATACTTATACCCCTCTTAATAGTACGGTGGTCCTTGGATGCCTCATGTACCAATTGCTTCACATCAGCTATCTTTTTTGGGGCCGTCTCCGACACACAATCTTCTCGATAACAAACTCTTCGAGATATATTAATCTTCTCTGCAGTGCAAAAAGTTTCTCTCAAGTTTATAGCAAACTTCTCGGAAGTAGCAATATTCTCGGTAGTAAACTTCTTGGAGCTTAGCAATCTTCTCAACTGCGCAGATAAATTTCACAGAAGTTTATAGCAAACTTCTCGGAAGTAGCAACCTTCTCGGTAGCAATCTTCTCAAAACTTAGCAGATTACTTTCACAAAAGTTTATACTAAACTTCTCAGAAGTAGCAATCTTCTCGGCAACAAACTATTGGAAATATGCCCTAGATGCAATAATAAAATGGTTATTATCATATTTCCCGTTCATGATAAATGTTTATTATTCATGCTAGAATTGTATTGACCGAAAACATAAATACATCTGTGAATACATAAACTACACCGTGTCCCTAGTAAGCCTCTACTAGACTAGCTTGTTGATCAAAGATGGTTAAGGTTTCCTAACCATGGACATGAGTTGTCATTTGATAATGAGAGCACATCATTAGGAGAATGATGTGACGGACAAGACCCAATCATGAGCTTAGCATAAGAACATATCACTTAGTTTATTTGCTATAGCTTTCTTCATGTCAAGTATCAGTTCCATAGACCATGAGATCATGCCACAATCGGATACTGGAGGAATAGTTTGTGTGCTATCAAACATCACTTCATAACTGGGTGATCATAAAGGTTCTCTACAGGTATTTCCGAAGGTGTTTGTTGGGTTGCATGGATCTAGACTAGGATTTGTCGCTCCGTATGACGGAGAGATATCTCTAGGACCTCCTGGTAATACAACATCACAAGAAGCTTGCAAGCATGTGACTAATGAGTTTAGTCATGGGATTTTGTATTACGGAACGAGTAAAGAGACTTGTCGATAACGAGATTGAACTAGGTATGGAGATACCTGATGGGGAACGAATCATGAAAATCAAAAAAATTCCTACGAACACCCAAGATCTATCTAGGAGAAGCATAGCAACGAGAGGGGAGAGTGTGTCTACGTACCCTTGTAGACCGAAAGTAGAAGCATATATAACGCGGTTGATGTAGTTGTACTCTTCGCGATCCGATCAAGATCTAACCGATCTAGTGCCGAACGGACGGCACCTCCGAGTTTAGCACACGTGCGGCTCGATGACGTCTCCTCCTCCTTGATCCAGCAAGAGAAGGTGGAGAAGTATATGGGATCACAACCAGCATGACGGCGTGGTGGTGATGGTGGTGGTGGAGCTAGTTCAGCAGGGCTTCACCTAGCACTACTAGAACGAGGACGGAGGAACTACGGAGTAACGGGAGAGAGAGGGGCGCCAAGGGCTTGGTGTGTCCTCTTGGGGCGCCCCTCCCCTTTATATATAGGTGGAGGGGCATGGGGAACAACCCCTCCAAGCCCTAGGGCGCAGCCAAGGGGGAGAAACTCCAAGTCCAATCCTATTCCTACTAGGACTGCCCTTTTTTCTCCTCCCTAGCCACATGGGCTTTTGAGGACTCGGTGCGCCTAGCCCAATAAGGCCAGGGAACCTCCCCTCAGCCCATGCCAGCCCTTGGGTCGTGGTGGACCCACTTGTGGACTTCCGGACCCCTCCGAAATCCTCCGGAACCTTCTAGAAGCTTCACTATAGAATATCGAAAAAACTGCATCTTTTTCTGGAACCCAAAATATGACTTCCCATATATAAATCTTTACCTCTCAACAATTCCAAGACTCTTCGTGACGTATGAGATCTCATCTGGGACTCCGAACAACATTCGGTTACCAATCATCAAATATCCCAATACTACTCTAGCGTCAACGAACGTTAAGCGTGCGACCCTGCGGGTTTGAGAATCATGTAGTCATGACCGAGACACCTCTCCAGTCAATAACCAATAGCGGGACCTGGATGCCCATATTGATTCCTACATATTCCACGAAGATCTTTTATCGGTTGAACCACGATGTCAAGGATTCGATTAATCCCGTATGCAATTCGCTTTGTCTAGCGATATGTTACTTGCCCGAGATTCGATCGTCAGTATCTCCATACCTAGTTCAATCTCATTACCAGCAAGTCTCTTTACTCGTTCTGTAATACAAGATCCCGTGACTAACTCATTAGTCACATTGCTTGCAAGCTCTTTAAGATGTTGTATTACCGAGAGGGCCCAAAGATATCTCTCCGTCATACGGAGTGACAAATCCCAGTCTTGATCCATGCCAACCCAACAGATACCTTCGGAGATACCTGCAGAGCACCTTTATGATCATCCAGTTATGAAGTGACGTTTGGATACACACTAAGTATTCCTCCGGTGTCAGGGAGTTACACGATCTCATGGTTTAAGGAATAGATACTTGACATGAAGAAAGCTATAGCGAATAAACTAAACGATTTGATGGTAAGCTTACATTGGGTCTTGTCCATCACATCATTCTCCTAATGATGTGATCTCGTTATTAAATGACAACTCATGTCTATGGTTAGGAAACCTTAACCATCTTTGATCAACGAGCTAGTCTACTAGAGGCTCACTCAGGACACTGTGTTGTCTATGTATTCACACATGTATTTAAGTTTCCGGTCAATATAATTCTAGCATGAATAATAAACATTTATCATGAATAAGGAAATATGATAATAACCAATTTATTATTGCCTCTAGGGCAGATTTCCAATAGTCTCCCACTTGCACTAGAGTCAATAATCTAGTTTACATAGTTATGAATCTAACACCCATGGAGTCTTGGTGCTGATCATGTTTTGCCCGTGGAAGAGGTTTAGTCAACAGGTCTGCCACATTCAGATCTGTATGTACTTTGCAAAGTTCTATGTCTCCATCCTTAACATAATTACGAATGGAGTTGAATCGGCGCTTGATGTGCTTGGTTCTCTTGTGAAACCTGGGCTCCTTAGCAATGGCAATAGCTCCAGTGTTGTCACAAAAGATAGTCATTGGATCTGATGCACTAGGTATTACACCCAAATAAGATATGAACTCCTTCATCCAGACTCCTTCTTGTGCTGCTTTCGAAGCAGCTATATACTCCACTTCACATGTAGATCCTGCAACGACGCTCTGCTTGGAACTGCACCAACTGACCGCTCCACAATTTAATATAAATACATATCTGGTTTGAGACTTAGAGTCATCCGGATCTGTGTCGAAACTAGCATCGACGTAACCCTTTACGACGAGCTCTCTGTCACCTCCATAAACGAGAAACATGTCCTTAGTCCTTTTCAGGTACTTCAGGATATTCTTGACCACTGTCTAGTGATCTACTCCTGGATCACTTTGGTACCTTCCTGATAGACTTATGGCAAGGCACACATCAGGTCTGGTACACAACATGGCATAGATTATAGAGCCTATGGCTAAGGCATAGGGAATGACTTTCATCATTTCTCTTTCTTCTGCCGTGGTCGGGCTTTCAGTCTTACTCAACTTCACACCTTGCAATACAGGCAAGAACCCTTTCTTTGACTGATCCATTTTGAACTTCTTCAAAACTTTGTCAAGGTATGTACTTTGTGAAAGTCCTACTAGGCGTCTTGATCTATCTCTATAGATTTTGATGCCAATATGTATGCAGCTTCACCGAGGTCTTTCATTGAAAAACTCTTATTCAAATATCCTTTTATGCTTTCCAGATATTCTATATCATTTCCAATCAACAATATGGCATCCACATATAATATCAGAAATGCTACATAGCTCCCACTCACTTTCTTGTAAATACAAGCTCCTCCGTAAGTTTGTATAAAACCAAAAGCTTTGATCACTTCATCAAAGCGAATATTCCAACTCCGAGATGCTTGCACCAGTCCATAGATGGATCGCTGGAGCTTGCATACTTTGTTAGGATCCTTAGGATTGGCAAAACCTTCTGGTTGCATCATATACAACTCTACCTTAAGAAACCCGTTAAGGAATGCCGTTTTGACGTCCATTTGCCAGATCTCATAATCATAAAATGCGGCAATAGCTAACATAATTCTAATAGACTTAAGCATCGTTACGGGTGAGAAAGTCTCATCGTAGTCAACCCCTTGAACTTGTCAGAAACCTTTGTGAAAAGTCGAGCTTTATAGATGATGACATTACCATCAACGTCTGTCTTCTTCTTAAAGATCCATTTATTCTCAATGGCTTGCTGATCATCAGGAAAGTCCACCAAAGTCCATACTTTGTTCTCATACATGGATTCTATCTCGGATTTCATGGCCTCAAGCCATTTGTTGGAATCTGGGCTCGTCATAGCTTCTTCATAGTTTGTAGGTTCGTCGTTGTCTAACAACATGACTTCCAGGACTGGATTACCGTACCACTCTGGTGCAGAACGTACCCTGGTCAACCTACGAAGTTCAGTAGTAACTTGATCCGAAGCTTCATGATCATCATCATTAGCTTCCTCTTCAATTGGTGTAGGCATCATAGGAATTTCTTTCTGTGATGTGCTACTTTCCAATTCGAGAGAAGGTACGATTACCTCATCAAGTTCTACTTTCCTCCCACTCACTTCTTTCGACAGAAACTCCTTCTCTAGAAAGGACCCGTTCTTGGCAACAAAGATCTTGCCCTCAGATCTGTGGTAGAAGGTATACCCAATTGTCTCTTTAGGGTATCCTATGAAGACGCACTTCTCCGCTTTGGGTTCGAGCTTATCAGGCTAAAGCCTCTTGACATAAGAGTCGCATCCCCAAACTTTAAGAAACGACAGCTTAGGTTTCTTGCCAAACCACAACTCATACGGTGTCGTCTCAACAGATTTAGACGGTGCCCTATTTAAAGTGAATGCGGTTGTCTCTAATGCATAACCCCAAAATGAAAGTGGCAAATCAGCAAGAGACATCATCGAATACACCATATCCAATAGAGTATGATTATGATGTTCGGACACACCATTACGCTGTGGTGTTCTAGCTGGCGTGAGCTGTGAAACAATTCCACATTGTCTTAAATGGATACCAAACTTGTAACTCAAATATTCACCTCCACGACCAGATTGTAGAAACTTTATTTTCTTGTTATGATGATTTTCCACTTCACTCTAAAATTCCTTGAACTTTTCAAATGTTACAGACTTGTGTTTCATTAAGTAAATATATGCATATCTACTCAAATCATCTATGAAGGTAAGAAAATAACGATATCCAACCGCGTGCTTCAACACTCATCGGACCGCATACATCAGTATGTATTATTTCCAATAAGTCACTAGCTCGTTCCATTGTTCCGGAGAATGGAGTTTTAGTCATCTTCCCCATGAGGCATGGTTCACATGTCTCAAATGATTCATAATCAAGAGATTTCAAAAGTCCATCAGCATGGAGTTTCTTCATGCGCTTTACAACAATATGACCTAAGCGGCAGTGCCACAAATATGTGGTACCATCATTATTAACTTTGCATCTTTTGGCATCAATATTATGAATATGTGTATCACTACGATCGAGATTCAACTAGAATAATGATGGAAATATGCCCTAGAGGCAATAATAAAATGGTTATTATTATATTTACTAAATCATGATAAAGGTTTATTATTCATGCTAGAATTGTATTGACCGGAAACTTAAATACATGTGTGGATACATAAACAAATACCGCGTCCCTAGTGAGCCTCTACTAGACTAGCTCGTTGATCAAAGATGGTTAAGGTTTCCTAACTATAGACATGTGTTGTCATTTGATAATGGGATCACATCATTAGGAGAATGATGTGATGGACAAGACCCATCTGTTAGCTTAGCATATGATCGTTCAGTTTATTGCTATTGCTTTCTTCATGTCAAATACATATTCCTTCGACTATGAGATCATGCAACTCCTGGATACCGGAGGAATACCTTGTGTGCTATCAAACATCACAACGTAACTGGGTGATCATAAAGATGCTCTACAGGTATCTCTGAAGGTGTTTGTTGAGTTGGCATGGATCGAGATTGGGATTTGTCACTCTAAGTATCGGAGAGGTATCTCTGGGCCCTCTTGGTAATACACATCATAATAAGCTTGCAAGCAAATGACTAAGGAGTTAGTTACGAGATGATGTATTACAGAACGAGTAAAGAGACTTGCCGGTAAGATTTAACTAGGTATGAAGATACCGACGATCGAATCTTAGGCAAGTAACATACCGATGGACAAAGGGAATTACGTATGTTGTCATAAGGTTCGACCAATAAAGATCTTTGTAGAATATGTAGGAGCCAATATGGGCATCCAGGTGCCGCTATTCGTTATTGACCAGAGAAGTGTCTCGGTCATGTCTACATAGTTCTCGAACCCGTAGGGTCCGCACGCTTAACGTTCGTTGAGGATATAATGTCATATGAGTTATATGATTTGGTGACCGAATGTTGTTCGGAGTCTCGGATGAGATCATGGACATGACGAGGAGCTCCGGAATGGTCCGGAGGTAAAGATTGATATATAGGACGATGATATTCGGACACCGGAAGAGTTTCGGAGTGCACTGGGTAGTCAACGGGGCACCGGAAGGGGTTCCGGACACCCCCGGGAGGTCTATGGGCCTAATGGGCCAAGGGGAGAGACACACCAGCCCACAAGGGGGCTGGCGTGCCCCTCTCCCTGGCTGCCGGCCCTAGGGAAGTAAAGGGGGAGGGCTAGCCCCTCCTCCCTCCCCCTCCTCATGGGAGAAAGGAAAGGCGGGCGCCACCCTCCCCTGCCTTTCCCCGCTCGCCTAGAAAGGCAAGGGGAGGCGCGGCAAGGGATAGGACCCCAAGTGGGATTCGGCCCCACTTGGGGTGCCTCCTTGGCTGCTCCTCCCTCCCCCCACCTATATATATGTGGGAGGGGGGCGCCACACATCAACCACGACAATCTCTTAGCTGTGTGCGGCGCCCCCCTCCACAGTTTTGTCCCTCGGTCATATTTTCGTAGTGCTTAGGCGAAGCCCTGCGGAGATAGCATCACCACCACTATCACCACGCCGCCGTGCTACCGGAACTCATCCACTACTTTGCCGTCTTGCTGGATCAAGAAGGCGAGGACGTCACCGAGCTGAACGTGTGCTGAACACAGAGGTGTCGTACGTTCGGTACTCGATCGGTTGGATCGGGAAGAAGTTCGACTACATCAACCGCGTTACTAAACGCTTCCGCTTATGGTCTACGAGCGTACGTAGACACACTCTCCCCCTCGTTGCTATGCATCTCCATGGATAGATCTTGCATGTGCGTAGATTTTTTTGTTTGTTTTCCATGCAATGTTTCCCAATAGTGGCATCCGAGCCAGGTCTATGCGTAGATGATTTGCACGAGTAGAACACAAAGAGTTGTGGGCGGTGATAGTCATACTGCTTACCACCAACGTCTTATTTTGATTCGGTGGTATTGTGGGATGAAGCGGCCCAGAGCAACCTTACATGTCCACGCACATGAGACCGGTTCCACCGACTGACATGCAACTAGTTTTGCATAAAGGTGGCTGGCGGGTGTCTGTTTCTCCTACTTTAGTTGAATCGAATTTGACTACGGCTGGTCCTTGAAGAAGGTTAAAATAGCAAACTTGATGAATCACCGTTGTGGTTTTTGCGTAGGTAAGAACGGTTCTTGCTAGAAGCCCGTAGCAGCCACGTAAAACTTGCAACAACAAAGTAGAGGACGTCTAACTTGTTTTTGCAGGGCATGTTGTGATGTGATATGGTCAAGACGTGATGTGATATATGTTGATGTATGAGATGATCATGTTTTGTAATATCGACAACCGGCAGGAGCCTTAGGGTTGTCTCTTTATTGTATGAAATGCAAGCGCCATGTAATTGCTTTACTTTATCGCTATGCGTTAGCAATAGTTGTAGAAGCAATAGTTGGCGAGACGACCCCGACGCAATGATGGAGATCAAGGTGTCGAGCCGGTGACGATGGAGATCATGACGATGCTTTGGAGATAGAGATCAAAAGCAAAAGATGATGATGGCCATATCATGTCACATATTTTGATTGCATGTGATGTTTATCCTTTATGCATCTTATTTTGCTTAGAACGGCGGTAGCATTATAAGATGATCCATTCACTAAATTTCAAGATAAAAGTGTTCTCCCTGAGTATGCACCGTTGCCAAAGTTCGTCGTTTTGAAGCACCTCGTGATGATCGGGTGTGATAGACTCTACGTTCACATACAACGGGTGTAAAACAGTTTTGCACATGCAAAATACTTGGGTTAAACTTGACGAGCCTAGCATGTACAAACATGGTCTCGAAACACTGGAGACCGAAAGGTCGAACATGAGTCATATAGTAGATATGATCAACATAGAGATGTTCACCATTGATGACTACCACATCTCACGTGATGATCGGACATGGGTTAGTTGATTTGGATCATGTATCCCTTAGATAACTTGAGGGATGTTAATTTAAGTGGGAGTTCATTAGTAATTTGGTTAATTGAACTTAATTTATCATGAACTTAGTCTTAATAGTTTTTGCATATCTATGTTGTAGATCAATAGCTCGCGATGTAGCGACCCTATTTTTTGATATGTTCCTAGAGAAAACTAAGTTGAAAGATGATGGTAGCAATATTGCAGACTGGGTCCGTGATCTGAGGATTATCCTCATTGCTGCACAGAAGAATTATGTCCTTGATGCACCGCTAGGTGACAGACCTGTTGCAAGAGCTGATGCAGACGTTATGAACAATTGGGAAGCTCGATATGATGACTACTTGATAGTTTAGTGAGCCATGCTTTACGGCTTAGAAACGGGACTTCAAAGACGTTTTTTGAACGCCATGGAACATATGAGATGTTCCAAGAGCTGAAATTGGTATTTCAGACTTATGCCCATGTTGAGAGGTATGAGACCTCTGACAAGTACTTTTCCTAGAAGATGGAGGAGAATAGCTCAGCCAGTGAGCATGTTCTCAGAATGTCTAGGTACTACAATCGCTTGAATCAAGTGGGAGTTAATCTTCCAGATAAGATAGTGATTGACAGAGTTCTCCAGTCACTATCACCAAGTTACTAGAGCTTCGTGATGAACTATAATATGCAAGGAATGACTAAAACGATTTTCGAGCTCTTCACGATGCTAAAATCGGCGGAGGTAGAAATCAAGAAAGAGCATCAAGTGTTGATGGTTAATAAGACCACTACTTTCAAGAAAAAGGGCAAGGGAAAGAAAGGGAACTTCAAGAAGAATGTCCAGCAAGTTGCCGCTCCCGTGAAGAAGCCCAAAGCTGGACCCAAGCCTGAAACTGAGTGCTCCAACTGGAAAGAAAATGGTCACTGGAAGCGGAACTACCCCAAATACTTGGCGGATAAGAAGGATGGCAAAGTGAACAAAGGTATATTTGATATACATGTTATTGATGTGTACCTTACTAGAGTTCGTAGTAGCCCCTGGGTATTTGATACCGGTTCAGTTGCTAAGATTATTAACTCGAAATAGGAGTTGCAGAATAAACAGAGACTAGTTAAGGGCGAGGTGACAATATGTGTTGGAAGTGATTCCAAGGTTGATATGATCACCATCGCACACTCCCTCTACCTTCGGGATGAGTGTTGAACCTAAATAAATGTTATTTGGTGTTTGCGTTGAGCATGAATATGATTAGATCATGTTTATTGCAATACGATTATTCATTTAAGTCAGAGAATAATTGTTGTTCTGTTTGCATGAATAAAACCTTCTATGGTCATACACCCAATGTGAATGGTTTATTGAATCTCGATCGTAGTGATAGATATATTCATAATATTGATGCCAAAAGATGCAAAGTTGATAATGATAGTGCAACATACTTGTGGCACTGCCGTTTAGGTCATATTGGTATAAAGCGCATGAAGAAACTCCATGCAGATGGACATTTGGAGTCACTTGATTATGAATCATTTGATACTTGTGAACCATGCCTCATGGGCAAGATGACTAAAATTCCGTTCTCCGGAACAATGGAGCGAGCTAATGACTTATTGGAAATAATACATACTGATGTATGCGGTCCGATGAGTGTTGAGGCACGCGGCGGGTATCGTTATTTTCTAACCTTTACAGATGATTTGAATAGATATAGGCATATCTACTTGATGAAACACAAATCTGAAAACATTTGAAATGTTCAAAGAAATTCAAAGTGAAGTAGAGAATCATCGTAACAAGAAAATAAAGTTTCTATGATCTGATCGTGGAGGTGAATATTTGAGTTACGAGTTTGACCTTCATTTAAAACAATGTGGAATTGTTTCACAACTCACGCCACCTGGAACACCACAGCGTAATGATGTGTTCAAATGTCGTAACCGTACTTTATTAGATATGGTGCATTCTATGATGTCTCTTACCGATTTGCCACTATCAATTTTCGGGTTATACATTAGAGACAGCCGCATTCACGTTAAATAGGGCACCGTCTAAATCTGTTGAGATGACACCGTATGAACTGTGGTTTGGCTAGAAACCTAAGCTATCATTTCTTAAAAGTTTGGGGATGCGACGCTTATGTCAAAAGGCTTCAGCTTGATAAACTCGAACCCAAAGCGGAGAAGTGCGTCTTCATAGGATACCCGAAAGAAACTATTGGGTATACCTTCTACCACAGATTCGAAGGCAAGATCTTTGTTGCAAAGAATGGGTCCTTTCTAGAGAAGGAGTTTCTCTCGAAATAAGTGAGTGGGAGGAAAGTAGAACTTGATGAGGTAATTGTACCTTCTCTCGAATTGGAAAGTAGCACATCACAGAAAACCATTCCCATGATGCCTACACCAACTAGAGAGGAAGCAAATGATGATGATCATGAAACTTCGGATGAAGTTACTACTGAACCTCATAGGTCGACCAGAGCACGATCCACACCAGAGTGGTACGGTAATCCTGTTCTAGAGGTTATGTTATTAGACCATGGCGAACCTACGAACTATCAAGAAGCTATGATGAGCCCAGATTCCGATAAATGGCTTGAGGCCATGAAATCTGAGATAGGATCCATGTATGAGAACAAAGTATGGACTTTGGTGGATTTGCCCGATGATCGGCAAGCAATAGAGAATAAATGGATCTTCAAGAAGAAGACTGACGCTGATGGTAATGTTACTATCTACAAAGCTCGACTTGTCGCAAAAGGTTTTTGACAAGTTCAAGGGGTTGACTACGATGAGACTTTCTCACCCGTAGCGATGCTTATGTCTGTCCGAATCATGTTAGCAATTGCCGTATTTTATAATTATGTAATCTGGCAAATGGACGTCAAAACTGCATTCCTTAATGGATTTCTCAAAGAAGAGTTGTATATGATGCAACCAGAAGGTTTTGTCGATCCTAAAGGTGCTAACAAAGTGTGCAAGCTCCAGAGATCCATCTATGGACTGGTGCAAGCATCTTGGAGTTGGAATATACGCTTTGATGAGGTGATCAAAGCATATGGTTTTATACAGACTTACGGTGAAGCCTGTATTTACAAGAAAGTGAGTGGGAGTTCTATAGCATTTCTGATATTATATGTGGATGACATATTGCTGATTGGAAATGATATAGAATTTCTGGATAGCATAAAAGGATACTTGAATAAGAATTTTTCAATGAAAGACCTCGGTGAAGCTGCTTACATATTAGGCATCAAGATCTATAGAGATAGATGAAGACGCTTGATAAGATTTTCAATGAGTACATACCTTGACAAGATTTTGAAGGAGTTCAAAATGGATCCGTCAAAGAAAGAGTTCTAGCCTATATTGTAAGGTGTGAAGTTGAGTAAGACTCAAAGCCCGACCACGGCAGAAGATAGAGAGAGAATGAAAGTCATTCCATATGCCTCAGCCATAGGTTCTATAAAGTATGCCATGCTGTGTACCAGACCAGTTGTGTGCCTTGCCTTGAGTTTGGCAAGGGGGTATAATAGTGATCCAGGAGTAGATCACTGGACAACGGTCAAAATTATCCTTAGGTACCTAAAGAGGACTAAGGAAATGTTTCTCGGTTATGGAGGTGAGAAAGGGTTCGTCGTAAAGGGTTACGTCGATGCAAGCTTTGACACCGATTCCGATGACTCTGAGTCTCAATCTGGATACGTATTGAACGTGGGAGCAATTAGCTAGAGTAGCTCCATGCTGAGCATTGTAGACATAGAAATTTGCAAAATACATACAGATCTGAATGTGGCAGACCCGTTGACTAAACCTCTGTCACAAGCAAAACATGATCACACCTTGGTACTCTTTGGGTGTTAATCACATGGCGATGTGAACTAGATTATTGACTCTAGTAAACTCTTTGGGTGTTAGTCACATGGCGATGTGAACTATGGGTGTTAACGGGAGAGAGAGGGGCGCCAAGGGCTTGGTGTGTCCTCTTGGGGTGCCCCCTCCCCTCTATATATATAGGTGGAGGGGCGTGGGGAACAGGCCCTCCAAGCCCTAGGGTGCAGCTAATGGGGACAGGACTTGGACTCCAAGTCCAATCCTATTCCTACTAGGACTCCCCTTTTTTCCCCTTCCCTAGCCACATGGGCTTTTGAGGACTTGGTGCGCCTAGACCAATAAGGCCAGGGTGCCTCCCCTCAGCCCATGCCAGCCCTTGTGTCATGGTGGACCCACTTATGGACTTCCGGACCCCTGCAGAATCCTCCGGAACCTTCTAGAAGCTTCATTGTAGAATACCGAAAAAACTGCATCTTTTCCGGAACCCAAAATATGACTTCCCATATATAAATATTTACCTCTCGACCATTCCAAGACTCCTCGTGACATCCGAGATCTCATCTAGGACTCGAACAATATTCGGTTACCAATCATCAAATATCCCAATACTACTCTAGCATCAATGAACGTTAAGCGTGCGACCCTGCGGGTTCGGGAATCATGTAGTCATGACCGAGACACCTCTCCGGTCAGTAACCAATAGCAAGACCTGGATGTCCATATTGATTCCTACATATTCCTTGAAGATCTTTTATCGGTTGAACCATGATGTCAAGGATTCATTTAATCCCGTATACAATTCCCTTTGTCCAGCGATATGTTACTTGCCCAAGATTCGATCGTCGGTATCTCCATACCTAGTTCAATATTGTTACTAGCAAGTCTCTTTACTCGTTCCATAATACAAGATCCCATGACTAACTCATTAGTCACATTGCTTGCAAGCTCTTTAAGATGTTGTATTAACGAGAGGGCCCAAAGATATCTCTCCGTCATACGGAGTGACAAATCCCGGTCTTGATCCATGACAACCCAACAAATACCTTCGGAGATACCTGTAGAGCACCTTTATGACCACCTAGTTACGAAGTGATGTTTGGATACACACTAAGTATTCCTCCGGTGTCAGGGAGTTACACGATCTCATGGTTTAAGGAACAGATACTTGACATGAAGAAAGCTATAGCAAATAAACTAAGCGATCTCATGCTAAGCTTACGTTTGGGTCTTGTCCATCACATCATTCTCCTAATGATATGATCCTGTTATCAAATGACAACTCATGTCTATGGTAGGAGACCTTAACCATCTTTGATCAACGAGCTAGTCTAGTAGAGGCTCACTAGGGACACTGTGTTGTCTATGTATTCACACATGTATTTAAGTTTTCGGTCAATACCATTCTAGCATGAATAATAAACATTTATCATGAACAAGGAAATATGATAATAACCAATTTATTATTGCCTCTAGGGCATATTTCCAACAATACCGATGATCGAATCTCGGGCAAGTAACATATCACCGGACAAAGGGAATTGTATACGGGATTAACTGAATCCTTGACATCGTGATTCAACCAATAAAGTTATTCGTGGAATATGTGGGAACCAATATGGGCATCCAGGTTCCGCTATTGGTTATTGACCGAAGAGGAGTCTCAGTAATGTCTAGATGATTCTCTAACCCATAGGGTCGCAGACTTAACGTTCGGTAGCACTAGGGTAGTATTGAGATATTAATAGTGGGAAGTACGAAGGTTGTTCGGAGTCCCGGATGGGATCCGGGACGTCACCAGGAGCTCCAGAATAGTCCGGAGGTAAAGATTCATATATGGAAAGTTGATATCGGGGTTTCGGAAAAAGTTTGGGTTTTTTCGGTATTGTACTGGGAAGTTTCCAGAAGGTTCCGGAGGACTCCAGAGGGGTCCGGAAGTCCGTAAAGGGTTCCACCATGTCCCATATAGTAGCATGGACTTTAGGGGGTGCCTTGGACTTATTGGGCCAGGCGCACTGACGTGGCTTGAGACTGCGTCAGTATTTCCCCAAAGAGGAAGGGATGATGCAGCACAATTATGGTAAGTATTTCCCTCAGTTATGAAACCAAGGTTATCAATCTAGTAGGAGAACCAAGCAACACTATGTAAATGGTACCTGCACACAAAGAACAAATACTTGTAACCCGACGCGTAAGAGGGGTTGTCAATCCCTCCACGGTAAAAAGATAGATTAAATTGTATGAGATTGGATAAATAGATCTAGCAAGAACACAAAATAAAATAAGTAAAGAAAAACTAATATAAGAGATCAAAGAAGACTCAGATAATATTCATAGATGGATCTGATCATAAACTCGCAATTCATCAGATCCCAACAAACACACCACAAAAATTCATTACATCAAATAGATCTCCAAGAACATCGAGGAGAACATTGTATTGAGAATCAAAAAGAGAGAAGAAGCCATCTAGATACTGCCTACGGACCCGTAGGTCTATGGTGAACTACTCACGCATCATCGGAGGAGCACCAATGAGGATGATGAACCCCTCCGTGATCGTGTTCTCCTCCGGCAAGGTCCGGAATAGGGCTCTAGATTGGATCTCGTGGTTCTGGAACTTGTGGCGGCTGGAATTGTGTTTCGTAGACTCCCCTAGGGTTTCTGGAATGTCTGAGAATTTATAGAATTGAGTGAAGGAAATATGCCCTAGAGGCAATAATAAAGTTGTTATTTATATTTCCTTATATCATGATAAATGTTTATTATTCATGCTAGAATTGTATTAACCGGAAACTTAATACATGTGTGAATACATAGACAAAACAAAGTGTCCCTAGTATGCCTCTACTTGACTAGCTCATTAATCAAAGATGGTTAAGTTTCCTGACCATAGACATGTGTTGTCATTTGATGAACGGGATCACATCATTAGGAGAATGATGTGATGGACGAGACCCATCTGTTAGCTTAGCATAATGATCGTTAAGTTTATTGCTATAGCTTTCTTCATGACTTATACATATTCCTCTGACTATGAGATTATGCAACTCCCGAATACCGGAGGAACACTTTGTGTGCTATCAAACATCACAACGTAACTGGGTGATTATAAAGATGCTCTACAGGTGTCTCCGAAGGTGTTTGTTGAGTTGGCATAGATCGAGATTAGGATTTGTCACTCCGAGTATCGAAGAGGTATCTCTGGGCCCTCTCGGTAATGCATATCATATGAAGCCTTGCAAGCAATGTGACTAATGAGTTAGTTACGGGATGATGCACTACGGAACGAGTAAAGAGACTTGCCGGTAACGAGATTGAACTAGGTATGATGATACCGACGATCGAATCTCGGGCAAGTAACATACCGATGACAAAGGGAATAACGTATGTTGTTATGCGGTTTGACCGATAAAGATCTTCGTAGAATATGTAGGAGCCAATATGAGCATCCAGGTTCCGCTATTGGTTATTGATCGGAGAAGTGTCTCGGTCATGTCTACATAGTTCTCGAACCCGTAGGGTCCGCACGCTTAACGTTCGACGACGATTTGTATTATGAGTTATGTGATTTGATGACCGAAGATAGTTCGGAGTCCCGGATGAGATCACGGACATGACGAGGAGTCTCGAAATGGTCGAGAGGTAAATATCGATATATTGGAAGGCTATATTTAGACATCGGAAAGGTTCCGAGTGATTCGGGTATTTTTGGAGTACCGGAGAGTTACGGGAATTCGCCGGGGGAAGTAGTGGGCCTTAATGGGCCATACGGGAAAGGAGAGAAGGGCCTCAAGGGGTGGCCGCGCGCCCCCCATGGGCTGGTCCGAACTGGACTAGGAGGGGGCGGCGCCCCCCTCCTTCCTTCTCCCCTCCTTCTCCTACTTGGAATAGGAAAGAGGAGGGGAATCCTACTTGGACTGGGGAGTCCTAGTAGGATTCCCCACACCTGGCACGCCCCCCTTGGGCCGGCCACCTCTTCCCTCCCCTCCTTTATATACGTGGCCAGGGGGCACCCCAATAGGACATCAAAGTTTCTCTTAGCCGTGTGCGGTGCCCCCCTCCACAGTTACACACCTCGGTCATATCGTCATAGTGCTTAGGCGAAGCCCTGCGCCGGTAACTTCATCATCACCGTCGCCACGCCGTCGTGCTGACGGAACTCTCCCTCGTCCTCAACTAGATCAAGAGCACGAGGGACGTCATCGAGCTGAACGTGTGCTGAATGCGGAGGTGCCGTACATTCGGTACTTGGATCGGTTGGATCGCGAATAAAGTTCGACTACATCAACCGCGTCGTGAGACGCTTCCGCTAACGGTCTACAAGGGTATGTAGACACACTCTCCCCCTCGTAGCGATGCATCTCCATGGATAGATCTTGCGTGATCGTAGGAATTTTTTTGAAATTGCATGCTACGTTCCCCAACACTGAGAGGCGGTGCAACGGAGCTCCGTGGGCCCCACCACCCATCAGGGCGCGCCTGGGGCCTCGGGCGTGACCTAGTGGGTTGTGGGCCCCACGGGCCTTCCCTCCTCCACTTCCTTAGCCCCAAGTTGTCTTCTGATCCAAAAAAAATCTCCAAAAAGTTTCGCTGCATTTGGACTTTGTTTGATATAGATATTCTGTGAAGTAAAAAACAAGCAAAAAACAACAACTGGCACTGGGCACTATGTCAATAGGTTAGTCCCAAAAAATGATATGAAGTTGCTATAAAATGAATGTAAAACATCCAAGAATGATAATATAACAGCATGGAACAATAAAAAATTATAGATACGTTGGAGACGTATCAGCATCCCCAAGCTTAATTCATGCTCGTCCTCGAGTAGGTAAATGATAAAAACAAAATTTTTGATGTGGAATGTTGCCTAACATGTTCATCACATATTATTTTCTTTTGTAGCATGACATTTGGACTTTTAGATGGCTCAAAGCAATAGTCTATATTTGACATGAAGACTTCAATACTCAAGCATATTAGAAAGCAACCATGTCCTTCAAAATATCAACACTAAAGAAAGTTATCCCTAGTCCATCATGCTCAATCATTGATCCATTCAAGAAACACACACGAATATTAGCTACATCCAATGCACAAGTATGATCATAGTGCTCCCTAGTTGGTGATTTATAAGAGAAGATGGAGATTCAAATAAAAATAAAAATTGCATAAAAGTAAATAGATAGGTCCTTCGCAGAGGGAAGGCGAGATTTATAGAGGTGCCAGATCTCAAAGCTTAAATTGAGAGAAAAAAATATTTTGAGAGGCATGTTTTTCCCGTGAACGAAAACAACCGAGTAATTCCCAATACTTTCCATGCTAGATACATCATAGGCGGTTCCCAAACATAGAAGAAAGTTGATTCCTTTTTCCACCATTCTTTCATAATCCATGGCTAGCCGTATCCACGGGTGCCTTCCATACCAACACTTTCCAAGGAATTTATTATTTGACAACATAAAGTAAATTTCTTTTTCATTTCGGGACTGGGCATCCCTATTACCGCCACACTCTTGTGCAATGACAAGTGAATAAACACTCATCTTGAGAATAACACATCTAGCATGGAAAAATATTGGCCATACCCTGCCGCTACATGAGCGGTATGGGAACACAAAAAGGAAATTCATTTTGAAAATTAGAGTTGGCACATACAAATTTACTTAGAACGGCACGGAAATACCGCATATAGGTAGGTATGGTGGAATCATATGGCAAAACTAGGTTTAAGGATTTTGGATGCACAAGTAGTATTCCCACTTAGTACAAATGGAGGCTGGCAAATAGATTGAGAATCAACCAACCAAGAAACGAAAATTCTCATAAACGAGCATTGAGCATAACTAACACTGAATAATGCACCACAAGTAGGATGTAATTTCATTGCATAACTATTGACTTTCGTGCTTGCATAGGGAATCACAAACCTTAACACCAATATTCTTACTAAATCATAATTACTCACCAACATGACTCATATATTACTATCATCATATCTCAAAACTATTACAAAGAATCAAGTTTATTTTGTCCAATGATCTTCATGAAAGTTTTTATTATATCCCTCTTGAATATCTATCACTTTGGGACTAATTTCATATGTTGCAATTGCTTTTGACAAGCTCAAACAAATTTAAGTGAAGAACATGAACATGAAAAAAATTCTATCTCTCAAAATAATATAAGTGAAGCATGAGAGAATTTCTTTAAAAAAAATTACTAACTCTCAAATAAATCTAAGTGAAGCATGAGAGTGTTTCTTCAAAAATTAAAGCACCACCATGCTCAAAAAGATATAAGTGAAGCACTAGAGCAATTCCATAGCTCAAAAATTTTAAGTGAAGCACATAGAGCAATTCTAACAAATCATAGCATAATTTTGGCTCTCTCAAATAGGTGTGTGTAGAAAGGATAAATGTGAAAAACTAAAAAGCAAAACAAGCAAAGACTCATATAATACAAGACGCTCCAAGCAAAACTCATGATATGTGACGAATAAAAATATAGCTCCAAGTAAAATTACCGATGGTTGTTAGAAGAAAGAGGGGATGCCTTCCGGGGCATCCCCAAGCTTAGTTGCTTGGCTCTCCTTGAATATTAACTTGGGGTGCCATGGGCATCCCCAAGCTTAGGCTCTTTTCACTCCTTATTCCTTCATCCATCATGATCTTACCCAAAACTTGAAAACTTCAATCACACAAAACTTAACAAAACCTTTGTGAGATCCGTTAGTATAATAAAGCAAATCACCACTCTAAGTACTGTTGCAAACCCATTCATATTTTATTATTGCATTATACCTATGGTATTCTAACTTTACCATGGCTTATACCCCCCGATACAATCCATAGATTCATCAAAATAAGCACACAATGCAACGAAAACAGAATCTGTCAAAAACAGAACAGTCTTTAGTAATCTGAACTCTAACCATACTTCTGTAGCTCCAAAAATTCTGAAAATTTAGGAAAACGTAGGAAATTTGTATATCAATCTTGTGTAAAAAATTCAGAATTGTTCGTCACTTCTGTGATTTTACAAAAGTCTGCTACTGGACGCAAAAGTTTCTGTTTTTCAACAAGATCAAATCAGCTATCACCAAACATGATCCCAAAGGCTTTACTTGGCAGAAACACTAATTAAAACATAAAAAATACAATCATAACAGTATAATAATTGTGCAAACACTCAAGAACAGAAAGAAAAAGGCAAAAATAAATTTTATTCATTGGGTTGCCTCCCAACAAGCGCTATCGTTTTATGCCCCTAGCTAGGCATAATGCATAGATTCAAGTATTGTCATCTTTCTTCTTATTTTCCATAGATGTGTTTTTGGTAGGAGGTTTTGCAAATATAACTTGAAACACATTATCCATAGAAATTTTAGCATTATCAAGTTGTCCATCTACGTATCCCCTTTGATTTCCGGCCATGGTCCAAGAATATTGTTGATTAACATCATTGAAAACTTGTTGGATCACATCTAAAACGGGGATTTCCTTTTTAAGGTTCTCATCAAAATTTTGATTATTTCCAAGCAAATGTCTCAACATATAGTCACTATTGTAAAGCATCTCATCTATTACCGGTTTTTCACGGTTCATACCATAAAAATAAAAAAATTCCCTAGCTTCCCGTACTATGTGATCAAATTCATTCATAAGAACAAGGGTAGCTAACTTTTCAGCTTTAGGATCCTTTATAATGGTTAGATCATAAAACAATCTTTGCAAGGTAGGATGAGTACGGATAAATCTATTTTCAAGTTTCAGAACTAGCGCTGAAATAGCCTCCGCATAAGTTTTAGTTCTTTTAAGTATAGGAGCATCATCACAAGTCAAAGTTCCAACACAATTGAAGAATTCTTGGATAGTTTCTTTTCCTATAACGTTCCCTTGCCCCCAAAACAAAAGTTTAAGCTTCTAGATTGCCAGATCGTCCAATTTTAGGAGTTCAGCCATCATCTGTTTCTGCCATACCAAAGTCACTCATGATGATAAGTTCAAGCGAACAAGAGATCTGACGAGAAAAAAGGCAAACAAAAAGAAGGCAAATAAAAAGGCAAAAATTTGTGAAGTGGGGGAGATGAAAACGAGAGGCAAATGGCAAATAATGTAAATTGCAAGGAGATGAGATTTGTGATTAGGAACCTGATAGATGTTGATGATGTCTCCCCGGCAACGGCGCCATAAATTCCTTTGACGTGGCTTGAGACTGCGTCGGTATTTCCCCAAAGAGGAAGGGATGATGCAGCACATCTACGGTAAGTATTTCCCTCAGTTATGAAACCAAGGTTATCAATCTAGTAGGAGAACCAAGCAACACTATGTAAACGGTACCTGCACACAAAGAACAAATACTTGCAACCCGACGCGTAAGAGGGGTTGTCAATCCCTCCACAGTAAAAAGATAGATTAAATTGTATGAGATTGGATAAATAGATCTAGCAAGAACACAAAATAAAATAAGTAAATAAAAAGTGCAGCAAGGTATTTTTGGGTTTTTGGAATAATAGATCTGAAAACAATATGATAAAAGATAGACCCGGGGGCCGTAGATTTCACTAGTGGCTTCTCTCAAGAAAATAGCATACAGTGGGTAAACAAATTACTGTTGGGCAATTGATAGAAGAGCAAATAATTATGACGATGTCCAAGGCAATGATCATGTATATAGGCATCACGTCCAAGATTAGTAGACCGACTCCTGCCTGCATCTACTACTATTACTCCACACATCGACCGCTATCCAGCATGCATCTAGTGTATTAAGTTCATGGAGAAACGGAGTAATGCAATAAGAACGATGGCATGATGTAGACAAGATCTATTCATGTAGGAATAGACCCCATATTTTTATCCTTAATAGCAACGATACATACGTGCCTCGCTACCCCTTCTGTCACTGGGTGAGGACACCGCAAGATCGAACCCATCACAAAGCACCTCTTCCCATTGCAAGAAAAATCAATATAGTTGGCCTAACTAAACCAAAGATTCAGAGAAGAAATACGAGGCTATAAAAATCATGCATATAAGAGATCAAAGAAGACTCAAATAATATTCATAGATAGATCTAATCATAAACTCACAATTCATCGGACCCCAACAAACACACCGCAAAAAGTCATTACATCAAATAGATCTCCAAGAACATCGAGGAGAACATTGTATTGAGAATCAAAAAGAGAGAAGAAGCCATCTAGCTACTGCCTACGGACCCGTATGTCTATGGTGAACTACTCACACATCATCGGACTAGCACCAATGAGGATGATGAACCCCTCCGTGATCGTGTTCCCCTCCGGCAAGGTGCCGGAATAGGGCTCTAGATTGGATCTCGTGGTTCTGGAACTTGCGGCAGCTGGAATTGTGTTTCATCGACTCCCCTAGGGTTTCTAGAATATCTGAGAATTTATAGAGCTGAGAGGCGGTGCAACGGAGCTCCGTGGGCCCCACCACCCATCAGGGCGCGCCTGGGGCCTCTGGCGCGCCCTGGTGGGTTGTGGGCCCCACGGGCCTTCCCTCGTCCACTTCCATGGCTCCCAAGTTGTCTTCTGGTCCAAAAAAATCTCAAAAAAGTTTCGCTGCGTTTGGACTCCGTTTGATATGGATATTCTGCGAAGTAAAAAAACAAGCAAAAAACAGCAACCGACATTGGGCACTATGTCAATAGGTTAGTCCCAAAAAATGATATAAAGTTGCTATAAAATGAATGTAAAACATCCAAGAATGATAATATAACAACATGGAACAATAAAAAAATTATAGATACATAGGAGACATATAACGCACCAACCCCTACAAGGCCCATGCACCTGGGGAAGGGAAACCCTAAGGGGGGCCCTCCACTTGGCTTGGAGGGCGCTCCTTCCTCCCTTGGCCACCACCCCTGCCTTGGGAGGGGGGATAGGGCTGGCACACCCCTCCCTCACCCCTATATATAGTGGGGAAGCGCAGGGGGCAGCCAACCTTTCCGCGCTTGCCCCGTCTCCCTCCCGTTACTCCTCTTCCATGTTCTGTCAACGCTTAGCGAAGCCCTGCCGGAATTCCGCTGCCACCACCACCACCACGCCATCGTGTTGGTTCATATCTCATCTACCTCCTCTCCCTCACTTGCTAGATCAAGAAGGAGAGAACGCCACTGAGCCGTATGTGTGCTAAACTCGGAGGTGCCGTTCGTTCGGCACTAGATCGGATTGGATCGCGATTGGATCATGAAGAGTACGACTACATCAACCGTGTTACAACACCAACACTTTCGGTCTACAAGGGTATGTAGACACAGTCCCCTCTCATTGCTATACATCTCCTAGATTAGATCTTGGGTGTTTCGTAGGAATTTTTTTTATTTTCATGCAACATTCCCCATCAGTGGCATCATGTGCTAGGTCTATGCGTAGATGTATATGCACGAGTAGAACACAAAAAAGTTGTGGGCGTTGATGTTCAAATTGCTTACTTCCTTTGTCTTATTTGGATTCGATGGTATTGTGGGATGAAGCGTCTCGGACCAACATTACTTGTCCACGCACAACATACCGGTTCCACTGACTAACATGCAACTTGTATTGCATAAAATTGGCTTTGCGGGTGTCTGTCTCTCCCACCTTAGTTGAGTCTGATTTGACAATGGCGGTCCTTGTAGAAGGTTAAAAGGCAACTTGTATATCACCGTTGTGGTTTTGCGTAGATAAGAACGGTTCTTATAGTTTGTCCTAGCTACCACATAAAAATTGCAACAACAAAGTAGAGGACGTCTAACTTGTTTTTGCAGGGCATGTTGTGATGTGGTATGGCCAAAACATGATGTGATATATGTTGAGGTATGAGATGATCATGTTTTGTAATAGGTTCATGACTTGCACGTCGATGAGTATGGCAACCGGCAGGAGTCATAGGGTTGTATTTAATTTATTGTATGACCTGCGTGTCAATGATTTAACGCCATGTAATTTCTTTACTTTATTGCTATGCGTTAGCAATAGTTGTAGAAGCAATAGTTGGCGGAGACAACCACGTGACGACACGATGATGGAGATCATGGTGTCATGCTGGTGACAATGGAGATCATGCCGGTGCTTTGGAGATGGAGATCAAAAGCACAAGTGATAATGGCCATATCATGTCACATATATTGATTGCATGTGATGGTTATCCTTTTTATGCATCTTATTTTGCTTAGGACGATGGTAGCATCATAAGATGATCCCTTCACTTAACTTCAAGATAAAAGTGTTCTCCCTAAGTATGCACCGTTGCGAAAGTTTGTCATTCCGAAGCACCTCGTGATGATCGAGTGTGATAGACTCTACGTTCGCATACAACAGGTGTAAGCCAATTTTACACATGCAAAATACTTGGGTTAAACTTGACGAGCCTAGCATGTACAGACATGGCCTCGGAACACGGAGGACGGAAAGGTCAAACATGAGTCATATAGTAGATATGATCAACATGGAGATATTCACCATTGATGACTATCCCATCTCACGTGATGATCGTGTCGGGAAACGTAGTAGAAAACAATTTTTTTTTCGCCCTACGATCACCCAGGAACAATATGAAGATGCAGAACGGGTTGTGATCAACGATCATTACCGACTCCAGGACTGCATCGGAAGTAGACGAGTCGGTGTAGATCGTACTTGGAGTCCCTCGAACGTCGATGACGATCCCGCGAACCGCCCTCGAATGATCCCTCGAATAGAAGACCGAAAGCACGACCTCTCTACTTGGTTGCAAGCGTACGGTTTTCACGGTCCGGCAGCGCTTCGCCATCTAGAGGTAATCGTCACCGGAGAATTAGAGGGAGGAGTTTAGAACCACACTGGGCTTCTAATTTTGAGGATTAGAGGTGGCTAGGGCTCACTCTAATTAGTCAACTAGGACCAAGTAGAACGTGCACTAGATCAACTAGAGGAGACTCCAAAACTTGTGTCTCAATAGGGAGAAATCCTCTAGTATATATAGGTTGTAGGAGGAGGAGGAGAGGGCAGCCACCAAGGAGGGAAAGTCCCTCCTTGGGGCGCCAGCCAAGGGGGAGGAGTAGGACTCCTCCCCTAGTCCAATTCGCCCCCCCCCCCTATATGGCAAGGGGGGCGCCACTTCTTACTTGGGCCTTGTGGCCCAAGTTGCCTACCACCTCTTGGCCTTTTTAGGCCCGTTGATATTTAAATTAAATATAAAATGTTCTAAATACTCTCAGATCATTATATACATATTTTAACATCTTCGGAAACATTTTCCACCTATATATAATTTATCGGTAATACCCGGTATTACCCGATATTCACCGAAACCCTTCCGATGACCCCGAAACGCTTCCGGAACCTCTCGGAACTATTCCGGATATTAATGCAACAATTCCAAAAAAATATTCTCATTACTCCCGTGCTACTAACACTCAGCAGGTCGTGATTACCTTAAGCTTGTGACTCTGTAGGTTCGGTAAATCATAGATATGAACGAAACCCCTTCGTTTAATGACCGATAGCAGAACCGTGGACATCCATATCGGTCCCTATGATTACATGAATGATATTCGAGTGAACCTTTGGTTATCATGTGATGTTCCCTTTACTTCGCGATACTTTACAAAACCCGGTGTGCATCGGCATCCTCCTGAGTCATCACCATGCCCACTATACCGTTGCTGTCGTTACCGGTTTTGTTCTTCTTTCTTGTTAATGTGTTCCGGCATCCCCGTGACGTAGTCACCTGTGTCTGGCCATACGATGATGGATGCCATCACACCGAGAGGGCCCTAAGAATATCTCCCCATCCCCGGAGGAGCAAATCCCACTCTCGAGCTGTTCGGTCACTTGTCAAACTTTCCGGTGAGCCTGAAAGTTATCGTTATGATCACCTTGTTACACATGACGTTTGAGCAACCCCAAAGCCCACCGTCTGGTAGGAAGTAATCGAGACACTCTCATGGTCTAAGGAACTAATACACATGCTAACACTCCATGTTATAACAAATGATTTCAGATGATATAATCACAAAGTATAACATACAAGTTTGGGTCGATTCAATATGATCGTTCTTTAATGTCATACCCTCAATGTTTTTTTAGGACTATCGTTACGCTAAACGATATCCTAAGATTCGGAAAACATGATCACCAACAACACTTGAGCCAGTCTTAGAGGCGGGACTGGGATCCTATTGTTTACCGTTTATCATTCCACATGTGCATATGAGTTTTCCACTGAATTGCATATTCCTGGCTCATAGCAGTTATAGCATGAAATATAAACTCTTAATTATGAATAACGGAAATATAATAATAGAATATTATTGCCTCTAGGGAATATTTCCAACAGATCGGACATGGGTTGGTTGATTTGGATCATGTATCACTTAGACAACTTGAGGGATGTTGATTTAAGTGGGAGTTCACTAGTAATTTGATTAACCAAACCCATTATCATGAACATAGTCTAAAGTCTTTGCAAATTTATGTTGTAGATCAATGGCTTGCGCTGTAGCTCCCCTGAATTTTTAATCCATTCCTAGAGAAAGAAAAGTTGAATGATGATGGAAGCAACTATGCGGACTGGGTCCGTAATTTGAGGATTATCCTCACTGCTGCACAGAAGGCTTATGTCCTCGAAGCACTGCTAGGTGTGCCACCCGCTCCGGCAAATCTGGATGCCATGAATGTCTGGCAGACTAGAAGTGATGACTACATGATAGTTCAGTGCGCCATGCTTTACGGCTTAGAACCGGGGCTCCAAAGACGTTTTGAGCACCACAAAGCATATGAGATGTTCCAGGAGCTAAAATTGGTATTTCAGGCTCATGCCCGGGATGAGAGGTATGACACCCCCGACAAGTTCTTTAGCTGCAAGATGGAGGAGAACAGCTCTGTTAGTGAGCACGTACTCAAGATGTCTGGGGTACTATAACCACTTGAATCAGTTGGGAGAATCTTCTAGATAAAGTAGCGATTGACAGAGTTCTCCAGTCACTGCCACCAAGCTACAAGGGCTTTGTGATGAACTATAATATGCAAGGGATGGAGAAAATGACCCTTGAGCTCTTCGCGATGCTTAAGGCCGCGAAGGTAGAAATCAAGAAAGAGCATCAAGTGTTGATGTCAACAAGACCACTAGTTTCAAGAAAGGCAAGGGAAAGAAAGGGAACTTCAAGAAGAACAGCAAGCAAGTTGCTGCTCCCGTGAAGAAACCCAAGGCTGGACCCAAACCTGAGATTGAGTGCTTCTATTGCAAGGGGAATGGTCACTGGAAGCGGAATTACCCCAAGTACTTGGCAGATAATAAGGCTGGCAACATCAAGAAAGGTATATTTGATATACATGTTATTGATATGTAACTTACTAGTGCTCGTAGTAGCGCCGGGGTATTTGATACTGGTCCGGTTGCTAATATTTGTAACTTGAAATAGGAGCTACAGAATAAACAGAGACTAGCTAAGGATGAGGTGACGATGCACATTGGAAATGGCTCCAAGGTTGATGTGATCGCCGTCGGTGCGCTCCCTCTACGTTTACCTTCGGGATAGTTATGAACCCGAATAATTGTTATTTGGTGGCTACGTTAAGCATGAACATTATATCTGGATCTTATTTATTGCGAGACGGTTATTCATTTACGTCAGAGAATAATGATTGTTCTATTTATATGAATAACATCTTTTATGGTCATGCACCCCTTATGAATGGTTTATTCTTATTGAATCTCGATCGTAGTGATAGACATGTTCATAATATTGATGCCAAAAGATGAAAAGTTAATGATGATAGTATGACATACTTGTGGCACTGCTGCTTAGGTCATATTGGTGTAAAGCGCATGAAGAAACTCATGCTGATGGACTTCTAGAATCACTTGATTATGAATCATTTGAAACATGTGAACCATGCCTCATGGGCAAGATGACAAAAACCCCATTTTTCGGACAATGGAGCGGGCAAGTGACTTATTGGAAATAATACACATCAATGTATGCGGTCCGATGAGTGTTGAAGCTCACGGTGGATATCATTATTTTATTACCTTCACAGATGATTTGACTAGATATGGGTATATTTACTTAATGAAACACAAGTCTGAAACATTTGAAAAGTTCAAGCAATTTCAGAATGAAGTGTAGAATCATCGTAACAAGAAAAATAAAGTTTCTACGATCTGATCGCGGATGCGAATATTTTAGTTACGAGTTTGGCTCACATTTAAGACAATGTGGAATTGTTTCACAACTCATGCCACCTGGAACACCACAGCATAATGGTGTGTCCGAACATCGTAAACGTACTTTATTGGATATGGTGCGTTCTATGATGTCTCTTACTGATTTGCCACTATCGTTTTGGGGTTATGCATTAGAGAGAGCCACATTCACTTTAAATAGGGCACCTTCTAAGTTTGTTGAGACAACACCGTATGAGTTATGGTTTGGCAAGAAGCCTAAGCTGCCATTTCTTAAAGTTTGGGGATGCGGCACTTATGTCAAGAGACTCCAGCCTGATAAGCTCGAAACCAAAGCGGAGAAGTGCATCTTCATAGGATACCCTAAAGAGACCATTGTGTATATCTTCTACCACAAATCCGAGGGCAAGATTTTTGTTGCTAAGAATGGGTCCTTTCTAGAGAAGGAATTTCTCTCAAAAGAAGTGAGTGGGAGGAAAGTAGAACTTGATGAGGTAATCATACCTTCTCTCGAATTGGAAAGTAGCACATCATAGAAAGCAGTTCCCGTGATGTCTACACCAACCAGAGAAGAAGCTAATGATGATGATCATGAAACTTCGGATCAAGTTACTACTGAACTTCGTAGGTCAACCAGGGTACGTTCCGCACCAGAGTGGTACGGTAATCCTGTCCTGGAAGTCATGTTGTTAGACAATGGCGAACCTACAAATGGCTTGAGGCCATGAAATCTTAGATAGGATCCATGTATGAAAACAAAGTATGAACTTTGGTGGACTTGCCCGATGATTGACAGGCCATTGAGAACAAATGGATCTTTAAGAAGAAGACAGACGCTGATAGTAATGTCACCATCTATAAAGCTCGACTTGTCGTAAAGGGTTTTCAACAAGTTCAAGGGGTTGACTACGATGAGACTTTCTCACCCGTGGTGATGCTGAAATCCGTTAGAATTATGTTAGCAATTGCTTCATATTATGACTATGAAATTTGGCAGATGGACGTCAAAACAATGTTCCTTAATGGATTCCTTAAGGAAGAGTTGTATATGATGCAACCGAAAGGTTTTGTCGATTCTAAGGATGCTAACAAGGTATGAAAGCTCTAGCAATCCATCTATGGACTAGTGCAAGCATCTTGGAGTTGGAATATACGCTTTGATGAGGTGATCAAAGCATTTGGTTTTATACAAACTTACCGAGAAGCTTGTATTTACAAGAAAGTGAGTGGGAGCTATGTAGCATTTCTAATACTATATGTGGATGACATACTATTGATTGGAAATGATATAGAATTTCTGGAAAGCATAAAGGGTTTTTTTTTTACTAGAAACTATGAGGCAACGGCCCCACAGTACTTTATTCATAACCCACCAAACAGAAATACAAAAGGTTTCAAAACTAAAAGAAAGAACTAGTAAAACTACTTACCTATGTACACACATACATATTTACATAATTACATAGTACATGCCATCTAGGGCAAATAGTTAATCCGATTCAACAGCAGAGGCTTTATACTGGACTTGAACCTGTGAGAGAGCAAAGTAATATCATGAATAAAGCTCCTCTTCCAAGTACCAAAAGAGGGCCTCAAAAATTCTCCCATTTCTAACCAACCAGATGTTCCAAGCAGACAGGTAGACCACCTCTCTAAAGAATGGGTGACCAAAACTTTTCCTTGCAGCAATCAGACATTCTCTGGGAGAAAGACCAGCCAACCATTGGATCTGCAGGTAGTTCCAGACCCTTGTACTAAATTGGCATGTGAAGAAGAGATGGTTCCTGTCTTCATGAGCCTAGGCAGGGCATAAAGGGCAAGTATTATCCTCCTGTGTAGTTCTCCAGTGCCTTCTAACCAGCAAATCTCTGGTGTTGAGTCTATCATTGAGCATCAACCAAGCAAACACCTTTATTTTCATTGTGGATCTGCTTTCCCAAATCCATTTAGCAGGTTCATCAGTAGGGGGTGAGCATGCATTACTGTGTAATAGCTTTTAGCAGAGAATTTTCCTTTGCCTGGTGTCCAAGACCAAACATCACTGATAGTCTCATCTGCATTAAGGTCCAGAAGACCTGCCTGTACAGAGATCATCTCCTCCATTGCTTCTGGTGACAAGGGCAAATGAAATAACTCAGACATGTCTAGCGTGTTGATAGCATCTCTGACAGATATCTTATCATCAATAGCAAAAGAAAAAAGCCTGGGAAACCTGTCCCTGAGAGGTACTGATGATCCTAAGAATATCCATGTGTCATGCCAGAAAAGGGTGGAATCTCCCTTGTTTATAGTCACCACAGAATTCATTCTAAATGCCTCATTGGTTTTAATGATATCTCTCCACCAATAAGATCCACATAACACTGTTCCATGAGGGACAACCCCATCATAATATGTGCTCCAAATGAGAGAGACCCATGTGATATAGAGATTGAAAATTCCCATGCCACCTTTATCTTTAGGTCTGCATACTAAAGGCCAGGCTGCCAAAGACTGTCTGGGTGAAGCTGCTTACATATTGGGCATTAAGATCTATAGAGATAGACCGAGACGCTTGATAGGACTTTCACAAAGCACATACCTTGACAAGATTTTGAAGAAGTTCAAAATGGACCAGTCGAAGAAGGGGTTCTTGCCTGTGTTGCAAGGTGTGAAGTTGAGTCATACTCAAAGCCCGACCACGACAGAAGAAAGAGAAAGGATGAAGGTCATCCCCTATGCCTCAGCCATAGGCTTTATAATGTATGCCATGCTGTGTACCAGACCTGATGTGTGCCTTGCCATAAGTCTGGTAGGGAGGTACCAAAGTAATCCAAGAGTGGATCACTGGACAGCGGTCAAAAATAGCCTTAAGTACCTAAAGAGGACTAAGGACATGTTTCTCGTTTATGTAGGTGACAAAGAGCTCATCGTAAAGGGTTACGTCTATGCTAGTTTTGACACTATTCTAGATGACTCGAAGTCACAAACCGGATACGTATTTATTTTGAATGGTGGAGCAGTCGGTTGGTGCAGTTCCAAGCAAAGTGTCGTAGCGGGATCTACATGTGAAGCGGAGTATATAGCTGCTTCGAAAGCAGCGCAAGAAGGAGTCTGGATGAAGGAGTTCATATCCCACTTAGGAGTGATACCTAGTGCATCGGATCCAATGACTATCTTTTGTGATAACACTGGTGCCATTGCCATTGCCAAGGAGCCCAGGTTTCACAAGAAGACCAAGCAAATCAAACGCTGCTTCGACTCCATTCGTAATTACATTAAGGATGGAGACATAGAACTTTGCAAAGTACATATGTATCTGAATGTGGCAGACCTGTTGACTAAACCTCTTCCACGAGCAAAACATGATCAGCACCAAGACTCCATGAGTGTTAGATTCATTATGATGTAATCTAGATTATTGACTCTAGTGCAAGTGGGAGACTGTTGGAAATATGCCCTAGAGGCAATATTAAATTGGTTATTATCATATTTCCCGTTTATGATAAATGTTTATTATTCATGCTGGATTGTACTGACCGGAAACTTAAATACATGTGTGAATACATAAACTACACTGTGTCCCTAGTAAGCCTCTACTAGACTAGCTCGTTGATCAAAGATGGTTAAGGTTTCCTAACCTTAGACATGTGTTGTCATTTGATAAAAGGATCACATCATTAGGAGAATGATGTGATGGACAGACCCAGCCGTGAGCTTAGCACCCGATCGTTTAGTTATTTGCTACAACTTCATGTCAAGTATCAGTTCCTTAGACCATGAGATCATGCCACTTCGAACATCAGAGGAATATTTTGTGTGCTATCAAACATCACTTCGTAACTGGGTGATCATAAAGGTGCTCTACAGGTATCTTCGAAGGTGTCTGTTGAGTTGCATGGATCGAGACTGGGATTTGTCACTCCATGTGACGAAGAGATATCTTTGGGACCTCTCGGTAATACAACATCATAAGAAGCTTCATGTGACTAATGAGTTTAGTCACGGGATCTTGTATTACGGAAGGAGTAAAGAGACTTGCCGGTAACGAGATTGAACTAGGTATGGAGATACCGATGATCGAATCTCAGGCAAGTAACATATCACCGGAGAAAGAGAATTGCATATGGGATTGACTGAATCCTTGACATCGAGGTTCAACCGATAAAGATCTTTGTTGTATATGTAGGAATTAATATGGGCATCTAGGTCCTGCTATTGGTTATTGAATGGAGAGGAGTCTCAGTCATGTCTACATGTTCCGAACCCGTAGGGTCGCACGCTTAACGTTCGGTAGTGCTAGGGTAGTATTGAGATATTAATAGCGGTAAGTTTGAAGGTTATTTGGAGTCCCAGATGGGATCCAGGATATCATGAGGAGCTCCGGAGGTAAAGATTTATATATGAGAAGTCCAGTTTTGGTCACCAGAAAAGTTCGGGGGCAAGCCGGCAAGTGTACCAGAGGCACCGAAGGGTTCCGAGGGTCCACCAGCCCCGGGGACACACATGCGTTATAGGGGGCGTCTGATAAGTCTCCAACGTATCTATAATTTTTTATTGTTCCATGCTATTATATTATCAATCTTGGATGTTTTATATACACTTTCAAGCAATTATATATCATTTTTTGGGACTAACCTATTAACTTAGTGCCCAGTGCCAGTTGCCATTTTTTGCTTGTTTTTGGTTTCATAGAATATCAGTACCAAACGAAGTCCAAATGCCACAAAACTTTTGGAGATTTTTTCTGGACAAAAGAGACACTAGAAGCTTCGGGAGAAGACCAGACGATGAAGCATGGGCCCACGAGGCACCAGGGCGCGCTCAGGGGGGTAGGCACGCCCTGGTGGCTTGTCGGGCCCACGAGGCTCCGTTTGACCTAACTCCGCCTCTATAAATTCTCTAAAATTGTGAAACCAATAGAGGAGTCCATGAAATACTTTTTCCGTCGCCGCAAGTTCTAGAACCACGAGATCCCATCTAGAGGCATTTTCCGGCACTCTACCGGAGGGGGATTCGATCATGGAGAGGCTCTACATCATCCTTGCTGCCCCTCCGATGATGCCTGAGTAGTTTACCACAGACCTATGGGTCCATAGTTAGTAGCTAGATGGCTTCTTCTCTCTATTTGATCTTCAATGCAATGTTCTCCTCGGTGTTCTTGGAGATCTATTTGATGTAATGACCTTTTGCAGTGTGTTTGTTGGGATCCGATGATTTGTGAGTTTATGATCAGATCTATCCATGAATATTATTTGAGTTTTCTTTGAACTCTTTTATGCATGATTGTTATAGCTTCATATTTCTTCTCTGATCTATTGATTTGGTTTGGCCAACTAGATTGATTTATCTTGCCATGGGAAGAGGTGCTTTGTAATGGGTTTGATCTTACGGTGCTCAATCCCAGTGATAGAAAGGGACATGACACGTATGTATCGTTGCTATTAAAGATAAAAAGATGGGATTTATTTCATACGTGAGTTTATCTTGTCTACATCATGTCATCTTGCTTAAGGTGTTACTCTGTTTTTTCATGAACTTAATACACTAGATGCATGCTGGATAGCGGTCGATGTGTGGAGTAATAGTAGTAGATGCAGAATTGTTTCGGTCTAGTTGTCTCGGACATGATGCCTATATGCATGATCATTGCCTTGGATATCGTCATAATTATTTGCTTTTCTATCAATTACCCAATAGTATTTTGTTTACTGATGACCCACAAGTATAGGGGATCAATCGTAGTCCTTTCGATAAGTAAGAGTGTCGAACCCAATGAGGAGCAGAAGGAAATGATAAGTGGTTTTCAGTAAGGTATTCTCTGCAAGCACTGAAATTGTCGGTAACCAATAGTTCGATAGCAAGATAATTTGTAATGAGCAAGTAATAGTAATGGTAAATAAAGTGCAGCAAGGTAGCCCAATCCTTTTGTGGCAAAGGACAGGCCAAAACGGTCTCTTATGATAAGCAAAGCGTTCTTGAGGGTACACGGGAATTTCATCATGTTGGTTTGATTCGTGTTCGCTACTTTGATAATTTGATATGTGGGTGGACCGGTGCTTAGGTGTTGTTCTTACTTGAACAAACCTCCTACTTATGATTAACCCCCTCGCAAGCATCCGCAACTACGAGAAAAGTATTAAGATAAAATCTAACCATAGCATTAAACTTTTGGATCCAAATCGGTCCCTTACGGAATAGCGCATAAACTAGGGTTTAAACTTCTGTCACTCTAGCAATCCATCATCTAATTAATACTCCACAATGCATTCCCTTATGCCCAAATATGGTGAAGTGCCATGTAGTCGACGTTCACATGACACCACTAAGGAAATCACAACATACATATCATCAAAATATCGAACACATATCAAGTTCACATGATTACTTGCAACATGACTTCTCCCGTGACCTCAAGAACAAAAGTAACTACTCACAAATAATAATCATGCTCAAGATCAGAGGGGTATTAAATAGCATAATGGATCTGAACATATGATCTTCCACCAAATAAACCATATAGTAACCAACTACAAGATGTAATCAACACTACTAGTCACCCACAAGCACCAATCTAAGGTTCCGGTACAAAGATTGAACACAAGAGATGAACTAGGGTTTGAGAGGAGATGGTGTTGTTGAAGATGTTGATGGAGATGGCCCTCCCAAAGATGGGAGAGTTGTTGGTGATGATGATGACGATGATTTCCCCCTCCGGGAGGGAAGTTCCCCCGGCGGAATCGCTCCGCTGGAGGGCAAAAGTTCTCCTACCCAAGTTCCGCCTTGAGACGGTGGTGCTTCGTCCCGAAAGTCCTCTCCTTATTTTTTCTAGGTCAAAATGACTTATATACCAGAAGAGGGGCATCGGAGGTGGGCCGAGGAGGGCACAACCCACCAGGGCGCGCCCAGGTGGGTTGTGCCCACCTGGTGGGCCCCCTCTGGTAGTTATTTGCTCCAATAATCCATAAAAAATCTTCGTGAAGTTTCAGCTTATTTGGAGTTGTGCAGAATATGTAGCTCTAACGTGCTTTTTCTGGTCCAGAATTCCAGCTGCCGGTATTCTCCCTCTTTGTGTAAACCTTGCAAATTATGAGAGAAAAAGCATTAGAATTACTCCCAAAAGCATTATTATGCATAAAAACATTATAAATAACAGTAGGTAAAGATGATGCAAAATGGACGTATCAACTCCCCCAAGCTTAGACCTCGCTTATCCTCAAGCGAAACACCGAAATCGAAAAACATGTCCACATGCTTAGAGAGAGAGGTGTCGATAAAAACAAAATGTGTACATAGAAGCATCATGCATATTATTATAACAGCAACAAACTTTATCATAGAACTCTTATCACATAACTTTTGTCATAAACTTCTCATGAACAAGTAACAATTCATCACAACATCGAAGTATAAAGCATAAACTTTATTGAAAACCAACAAACTATGTTCTCAGTCAACTTTGCAACTACAATTCATCATCTTTTCAGGAAGGGTCACGTATCGGAGCCTTATAGCAAGTCCACATACTCAACCATCATTTAATCTTCTATGATTGCTAACACTCACAGCATACTCATGAACAAAAAGTTCCAACCGGACACATAGAAAGATAGGTGCTTATAGTTTTGCCTCCCAACTTATTCACCTCAAGGGTGATGTCAACAATAATAACTCATGCCACTCATATTCAACTGGATATATGTGCCTAGATCTTTCCTCACCACATGATGCTTGCAAAAGAGAAAATAAAAAGGAATAGAGAAGAATACTTTGGCTCTTGCATAAAAGTAAATACATAAAGGTAAAAGATAGGCCCTTCGCAGAGGGAAGCAGAGCTTGTCATGCGCTTATTTGTTTGTATGCCCAGTCTCTTAGTGCAAAAGAACGTCACATTATATTGCCCCTTGTGATAGCAACCTTTATTATGCAGTCTGTCACCTTTATTATTTTGCCATCACAAGTTCGTACAACGCTCAATTTTCTCTTACACTAAATGATCTAACACATTTAGAAGCAATTTTTATTGCTTTAGTGCACCGATGACAACTTACTTGAAGGATCTTACTCAATCCATAGGTAGGTATGGTGGACTCTCAAAATAAGATTTGGGTTAAGGGTTTTGGATGCGCAAGTAGTATATCTACTTAATGCGGAATTTTTGGCTAGAAAGGATATTGAGCAAGCACCACATGTTAAAGGATCTATGACAATATAACTTCTATGTGAATATGAACAAACATAAATCATTTTGTTGTCTTCCTTGTCCAACATCAACAATTTTGTCATAAAATATTTAATGGGGGCTCACAATCATAAAAGATGCTCAAGATAGTGTATTTGCATGTGAATCTTCTCTTCCCTTATTAATTCTTTCATGAGTTGCATCATTGACCAATGCTATGTTTGTCAATCTCCAACAAATTTTACCACTTATACTTTTCCTTATGTGATGTCATTACTTACCATAAGATTAGCATATGATCTTTTTCATTTATTTTCCTTTCTTTTTATTGAACACGAAAGTAAAGAAAGCAAAACTCGAACTAAACTTTATTATATATCTCGCACACGATTACAAGGATAGATAGATCACTAACCAAAACTTTTATTCAACTAAATCAAAAGATAACTAAGGATCGAACTAAGATAAGTAAGGGCAAAAGATGGTGATTGTGATACGATACCGGGGCACCTCCCCCAAGCTTGGCACAAGCCAAGGGGAGTGCCCATACCCGATACTCAAGTCTCCTTTGGTGATGAAGAAGGTGGTGGTGGTGATGAGGTAGCGAGTTTGTCCTTCAGGCTCAAAAGATACTCCAATCTTCGGATGATGCCCCGAAGAGCAATGATGTGCTCTTGCAATAAAATATTTTCACGGGTGAGATATTTGTTTTGAACATGAACCATTTCAATGATCCTAAAGGCTTCAATCTCAGCAGGAGTGAGATATTCATAGTATGGTTGAAGGATATCTTCTTCTTCTTCCTCCGGTGGCAGGGTCTGCTCTACAGCTGGGGCTTTGTCTCCAGCAGCTTCCTTGCTCTTGTCCCCCTTGAAGGCTTCTTTGGGTTCTTCTTTCTTCAATTCAATCTTCATCAACCAAGGATCCTCTTCTATGTCGTTGGAGGGAGAAGAAGACATGATGCCTAGCTTGACAAATCTGGCAGAAAACAGTGAGAAAAGAAAACAGAAGATTTCTCTGCGATACGGTGGTCAATACGTTCGGGGGGTATATAAAGATTTTTTTATCTTGGGAAATAAGTAAACGAGAGAAAAACGGAGTCCGAAAGGTACCTGAGGTGGGCACAACCCACCTGGGCGTGCCTGGCAAGCCAGGCGCGCCCTGGTGTCTTGTGCCCACCAGGGTTGCCTTCCTGGTTGTTTCTTATTTTCCTAATTTTTGTTATATTCCAAAACTGACAAAAAATATTTTTGTGGATTTTTCGGAGTCCGTTTACTTACCGTATCACATACCTCCTCTTTTTTCACGATTCTGGAGTGTTCCGGAAGGTTTCTTTTATGTGTTCCTCCGGTGTCTTGGTTTGAATAATATTGCTTTCAACATTAATAGGCGTACCTGAGATATAGTGTTTAATTCTTTGGCCATTGACAACCTTCGAGTTAGTGCCTTCGGCATTATTTATTTTGATAGCTCCAGAACGATAAACTTCTTCGATAGCATAAGGTCCTTCCCATTTGGAGAGAAGCTTCCCTGCAAAGAATCTAAAACGAGAGTTGTACAAAAGGACATATTCACCCACTTTGAACTCACACTTTTGGATTCTTTTATCATGCCATCTTTTAACTTTTTCTTTAAACAACTTGGCATTTTCATAAGCTTGGGTTCTCCATTCATCTAGTGAGCTAATATCAAATAACCTCTTTTCACCGGCAAGTTTGAAGTCATAGTTGAGTTCTTTGATTGCCCAATATGCTTTATGTTCTAACTCAAGAGGCAGATGACAAGCTTTCCCATACATCATTTTATAAGGAGACATACCCACGGGGTTTTTATAAGCTATTCTGTAAGCCCAAAGTGCATCATCTAATTTCTTAGACCAATTCTTTCGGGACCTATTAACAGTTTTTTGTAGAATTAATTTTATTTCTCTATTGCTAAGTTCAACTTGACCACTAGATTGAGGATGATAGGGTGATGCAATTCTATGGTTAACATCATATTTAGCAAGCATTTTACGGAAGGCACCATGAATAAAGTGTGAACCACCATCAGTCATTAGGTATCTAGGGACTCCAAACCTTGGGAAAATAACTTCCTTAAGCATTTTAATAGAGGTGTTGTGATCAGCACTACTAGTTGGAATAGCTTCTACCCACTTAGTAACATAAGCAACAACAACCAAAATATGTGTATACCCATTAGAGGAAGGAAAAGGTCCCATATAATCAAAACCCCAAACATCAAATGGTTCAACTACAAGAGAATAATTCATAGGCATTTCCTGACGTTTACCAATATTACCTATTCTTTGACATTCATCACAAGATAAAACAAACTTACGGGAATCCTTGAAGAGAGTAGGCCAATAAAAACCAGATTACAATACCTTGTGTGCAGTTCTATCTCCCGCATGATGTCCTCCATAAGCTTCGGAGTGACATTTCCGTAGGATTTGTTCCTGTTCATGATCAGGTACACAATGTCTAATAATACCATCTACTCCTTACTTATAAAGATGTGGGTCATCCCAAAAGTAATGTCTTAAATCATAGAAGAACTTTTTTTGTTGGTATGTGAAACTAGGTGGTATATATTTTGCAACAATGTAATTAGCATAGTCAGCATACCAAGGAGTGTTATGAGAAACATTTATTGCAGCTAGTTGCTCATCAGGAAAGCTATCATTAATAGGTTGTGGGTCATCAAGAATATTTTCTAACCTAGACAAGTTATCAGCTACGGGGTTCTCAGCTCCTTTTCTATCAGTGATATGTAAATCAAATTCTTGTAACAAGAGAACCCATCTAATGAGTCTAGTTTAGCATCTTTCTTTTCCATAAGATATTTTATAGCAGCATGATCAATGTGAACAGTAACTTTAGAGTCTACAATGTAGGATCTGAATTTGTCACAAGCAAACACAACTGCTAAAAATTCTTTTTCAGTAGTAGCATAGTTTCGTTGAGCATTATCTAGAGTTTTACTAGCATAATGGATAACATTTAGTTTCTTATCAACTCTTTGTCCTAGAACAGCACCAACAGCATAATCACTAGCATCACACATAATTTCAAAAAGCAAGTTCCAATCAGGTGGTTGAACGATAGGTGCAGAAGTTAAGGCTTTCTTAAGGGTTTCAAAGGCTTCTATACAATCATCATCAAAAACAAACGGAACATCCTTTTGTAAAAGATTTGTAAGAGGCCTAGAAATTTTAGAGAAGTCCTTAATAAACCTCCTATAGAAACCAGCATGACCGAGGAAACTACGAATACCTTTGATATCTTTCGAACATGGCATTTCCTCAATTGCATCAACTTTAGCTTTATCCACCTCAATACCTCGTTCAGAAATTTTATGCCCCAAGACAATACCTTCATTAACCATAAAGTGGCACTTCTCCCAATTCAAGACAAGATTAGTTTGCTCACATCTCTGCAAAACTCGAACAAGGTTGCTTAAGCAATCATCAAAAGAAGTTCCGTAAATGAAAAAGTCATCCATGAAAACCTCAACAATCTTTTCACAAAAATTAGAGAATATAGTAGTCATACATCTTTGAAAGGTAGCAAGTGCATTGCATAAACCAAAAGGCATACGTCTATAAGCATAAGTTCCAAAAGGACAAGTGAAGTGGTTTTCTCTTGATCGGGTTGTGAAACAGGTATTTGAGAAAAACCAGAATATCCATCAAGGAAACAAAAGTGTGTGTGCTTTGATAATCTTTCTAGCATTTGATCAATAAAAGGCAAAGGGTAATGAGCTTTTCTAGTTGCTTTATTTAATTTCCTAAAATCAATCATCATTCTATAGCCAGTGACAATTCTTTGTGGAATGAGTTCATTTTTGTCATTAGGAACAACGGTAATACCTCCCTTCTTAGGGACACAATGAACAGGACTTGCCCATCTACTATCAGCTATAGGATAGATTATACCTGCTTCCAGAAGTTTTAATATTTCAGTTCTTACCACTTCTTTCATCATAGGATTCAAACGTCGTTGATGATCAACAACGGGTTTAGCATTAGGCTCCATATTAATCTTGTGCTAACATAGAGTGGGACTAATGCCCTTAAGATCATCAAGAGTATATCCA
Source organism: Thinopyrum elongatum (assembly GCA_011799875.1). Classification (NCBI taxonomy): domain Eukaryota; kingdom Viridiplantae; phylum Streptophyta; class Magnoliopsida; order Poales; family Poaceae; genus Thinopyrum; species Thinopyrum elongatum. The sequence continues at coordinate 341,684,841 of CM022297.1, read as the reverse complement.
ATAGCAGCTCGGTGCTTCTTCAGAATTTTCAATAATCTTTCTTCTTCATGTTCTGAAAGGTTAGCACTAATAATAACATGATATATCTTTTTCTCATCAAGATAAGCATATTTCAAAGTGTCTGGCAATTGTTTTAGTTCAAACACAGGATCACCTTTAGGCGAAGGAGGTCCTCCTAGAGTTTCAATAGGCAAATTATGTTTAAGCAGAGGTCGTTGTTCAAAGAAAATTTTATCTATCTCATTTCTTTCATGCATATGCATATCATTTTCATGGTCTAGCAAATATTGTTCTAGTGGATCAGTAGGAGGCACAGCAATAGAAGCAAGACCAATTATTTCATCCTTATTAGGCAATTCTTTCTTATGAGGTTGCCTATTAAACTTGGAAAAATTAAATTCATGAGACTCATCACCAAAGCGAACACTGACAGTTTGTTTAAGACAATCTATAGTAGCATTGACAGTGTTCAAGAAAGGTCTACCAAAGATAATGAGACAAAAGTCATCTTGTGGGGAACCAAGAACTAGAAAATCAGTAGGGTATTTTATTTTCCCACACAAGACTTCAACATCTCTAACAATCCCAAGTGGTGTGATGGTGTCTCTATTGGCAAGTTTAATAGTAACATCTATGTCTTCTATTTCAGCGGGTGCTATGTCATTCATAATTTCTTGGTATAAGGTAAAAGGAATAGCACTAACGCTAGCACCTAAGTCACATAAACCATGATAACAGTGATCTCCTATTTTAACTGAGACAACGGGCATGCCAACAACAGGTCTATGTTTGTCTTTTTCATCGGGTTTAGCAATTCTAGCAGCTTCATCACAGAAGTAAATAACATGCCCATCAATATTTTCTACCAAGAGATCCTTAACCATTGCAACACTAGGTTCTACTTTGATTTGTTCAGCAGGTTTAGATGCTTTAATATTACTTTTATTGACCACGGTTGAAACCTTAGCATGTTCCTTTATCCTAACAGGGAAAGGTGGTTTTTCAATATAAGCAGTAGGAACAACAGGGTCAACATTGTAAATAATAGTTTCATCTTTAACCACAACCGGTTCTTTAATTTCTTATTTAATAGGTGGATGATATTTAAACCACTTCTCCTTGGGGAGATCAACATGAGTAGCAAATGATTAACAGAAAGAGGCTACTATCTCAGAGTCAAGTCCATATTTAGTGCTAAACTTGTGAAAAGCATCAGTATTCATAAAATATTTAACACAATCAAACTTAAGGTTAATACCTGACTCTTTAACTTCATCGAGTTCCCAATCTTCAGAGTTGTGTTTAATTCTTTCTAACAGGTCCCACCTGAATTCAATAGTCTTCTTCATAAAAGAACCAGTACAAGAAGTATCAAGCATGGATTGATCATCACGAGAAAGCCGAGCATAAAAATTCTGAATGATAATTTCTCTAGAGAGCTCATGATTGGGGCATGAATATAACAATGACTTAAGCCTCCCCCAAGCTAGAGTGATACTTTCTCCTTCACGAGGCTAAAAGTTATATATATAATTCCGATCACGATGAACTAGATGCATAGGATAAATTTTTGGTGAAATTCCAATTTCAATCGATTCCAGTTCCAAGATCCAATATCATCGCATAGCCTATACCATGCCAATGCTTTTCCCTTCAAAGATAAAGGTAAAACCTTCTTCTTAGCTTCATCTCTGGGTAAACCCGCAAGCTTAAATAATCCACAAATTTCATCTACATATATCAAGTGCATATCAGGATGTTCAGTTCCATCTCCTACATAAGGATTAGCTAGCAGTTGTTCTATCATACCCAAAGGAATTTCATAACCAACATTTTCAGTAGGTGCAGTAGGTTGAGGGATAACTAATTGTGGTTCCGGTTGAGGTGAAGATACCCCGAACAAACCCCTCAAAGGATTGTTCTCCATAGTAACAAGTGACAATAAATTTCAGCACGTAGTAATAATTTTTCCTTACCAATTTCCACTTACCAAGAGCGCTTCACTCCCCGGCAACGGCACCAGAAAAGAGCCTTGATGACCCACAAGTATAGGGGATCAATCGTAGTCCTTTCGATAAGTAAGAGTGTCGAACCCAACGAGGAGCAGTAGGAAATGACAAGTGGTTTTCAGCAAGGTATTCTCTGCAAGCACTGAAATTGTCGGTAACCAATAGTTCGATAGCAAGATAATTTGTAACGAGCAAGTAATAGTAACGGTAAATAAAGTGCATCAAGGTAGCCCAATCCTTTTGTGGCAAAGGACAGGCCAAAACGGTCTCTTATGATAAGCAAAGCATTCTTGAGGGTACACGGGAATTTCATCATATCACTTTCATCATGTTGGTTTGATTCGTGTTCGCTACTTTGATAATTTGATATGTGGGTGGACCAGTGCTTAGGTGTTGTTCTTACTTGAACAAACCTCCTACTTATGATTAACCCCCTCGCAAGCATCTGCAACTACGAGAAAAGTATTAAGATAAAATCTAACCATAGCATTAAACTTTTGGATCCAAATCGGTCCCTTACGGAATAGCGCATAAACTAGGGTTTAAACTTCTGTCACTCTAGCAACCCATCATCTAATTACTACTCCACAATGCATTCCCTTAGGCCCAAATATGGTGAAGTGCCATGTAGTCGACGTTCACATGACACCACTAAGGGAATCACAACATACATATCATCAAAATATCGAACACATATCAAGTTCACATGATTACTTGCAACATGACTTCTCCCGTGACCTCAAGAACAAAAGTAACTACTCACAAATAATAATCATGCTCAAGATCAGAGGGGTATTAAATAGCATAATGGATCTAAACATATAATCTTCCACCAAATAAACCATATAGTAATCAACTACAAGATGTAATCAACACTACTAGTCACCCACAAGCACCAATCTAAGGTTCCGGTACAAAGATTGAACACAAGAGATGAACTAGGGTTTGAGAGGAGATGGTGCTATTGAAGATGCTGATGGAGATGGCCCTCCCAAATATGGGAGAGTTGTTGGTGATGACGATGACGATGATTTCCCCCTCCGGGAGGGAAGTTCCCCCGACGGAATCGCTCCGCCGGAGGGCAAAAGTGCTCCTGCCCAAGTTCTGCCTCGATACGGCGGCGCTTCGTCCCGAAAGTCCTCTCCTTATTTTTTCTAGGTTAAAATGACTTATATACCAGAAGAGGGGCACCGGAGGTGGGCCGAGGAGGGCACAACCCACCAGGGCGCGCCTGGGGGGCCTGGCGCGCCCAGGTGGGTTGTGCCCACCTGGTGGGCCCCCTCTAGTAGTTATTTGCTCCAATAATTCTTAAATAATCCATAAAAAATATCCGTGAAGTTTCAACTTATTTGGAGTTGTGCAGAATAGGTAGCTCTGACGTGCTTTTTCTGGTCCAGAATTCCAGCTGCCGGTATTCTCCCTCTTTGTGTAAACCTTGCAAATTATGAGAGAAAAGGCATTAGAATTACTCCCAAAAGCATTATTATGCATAAAAACATTATAAATAATAGTAGGTAAACATGGTGCAAAATGGACGTATCATTTACCCACCGTATGTTATTTTCAAGAGAGAAGCCTCTAGTGAAAACTGTGGCCCCCGGGTCTATCTTTTACCATATATTAAAACCAAAAATACCTTGCTGCAATTTTATTTTATTTATTTTATTTTGTATTTTTATCCAATCTATCAATCAAAAATTATACAATTTAATCTTGCTCGTGACCGTCAAGGGATTGACAACCCCTTGTTCGCGTTGGGTTGCAAGTATTTATTGTTTGTGTGCAGGTGTTGTTAAAGAGTCGTTGCTTGGTTCTCCTACTAGATTGATAACCTTGGTTTCATAACCAAGGGAAATACTTATCTCTAGTGTAATTCATTATACTTTCCTCTTCGGGGAAATCCCAACGCAGCTCATAAGTAGCAGGAAGAATTTCTAGCGTCGTTGCCGGGGAGACATCATCAACATCTATCAAGTACCTACACATAAACTTTCATCTCCTTGCATCTATTTTATTTGCCTTTGCCTCTCGTTTTCATCTCCCTCACTTCTAAAACATTTTTACAAAAACACAAAAAATATTTTTCGTTTGCCTTTTTGCTCATTTGCTTGCTTTTTGCCTTCATGTCAACACTTAAAAACAGAAAAAATAAATAAGACAAATTAAGATGGATCCAAATCCTCTTGCTAATCTTTTTAAAAGATTCAATTATGATGAACCAATTGCTAGTGAGTTGAGTGCTAGATTATATTTATGAAGTTTTGCTTGAAATTCATGAATCTGAAAATTATGATGAAGTGCTAAAAGAAGAAATTTATAAAGTGATTCACGATAGCTCCTTGACTGAAAAGCATGACTACAATGATATTATTGTAAATTCTATTAATGTCAGTTGTGTTAATGATATGCAAAACCCCAAGCTTGGGGATGATAATTTTGTTATGTCTACTACTTATTGCAATGATCATGATTGGGGTGATAATGATTCTTATGATCTTGAAAATTTATTTAAGCCTCATGATGAATAGGTTTGCGATAATGTTGAAAGTGGGTTTGGAAGAGTGTCAACTTTAGCTAAAAATAATCCCACATATTTGGAGAGTGTTCAATCTTACGATTTTTTCGATAAAAGTGGGTTTGGAGAGGTCATGACTTTAGTTGATGTTAATCCCACTATCTTGGAAGATTATAAAAATTTTATGCATGTGGACCATGAAGATAAAATTTCATATGATAGCTATATTGTTGAAATTGATTATGATCCTACATGTAATTATTATGAGAGAGGAAAATATTGTTGTAGAAATCTTCATGTTACTAAATTACCTCTCTTCATGTTGAGATTGTTATTGTTTCTTTCTTCTTGCTTGCATATGCTAGATATTTCGTGTCTTGATAATTTGTTTGCTTATAAAATGCCTATGCATAGGAAGAGAGTTAGACTTAAATGTGTTTGTCACATGTTTCATGATTCTCTCTTTGTGTTTCAATTATTATCTTTCGTGTGAGCATCGTTGAAATCTCAAGCCTATCTTAATGGCTATAAAGAAAGAGCTTCTTGGGAGACAACCCAATAATTATATTTTTCTGTTATCTTGTGTGCACACAATTATGCTACTATTATGATTGTGTTTTTTAGTGTTTTTGCCAAGCAAAGCCTTTGGGATGATTTGGGTGACATTAACAGAAACTTTTGCGTCCAGTAGCAGAATTGTTAAAATTTTCTGGAGCATGATAAAATTATGGATTTTCTACACATGATTGATATACAATTTCCCACGTTGTCCTAATTTTTCATAATTTTTGGAGTTACATAAGTATGGTCAATGTTCAGATTGCTACAGACTGTTCTGTTTTTGATGCATTGTTTTGCTTGTTTTGATGAAACTATGGATTGTATCGGGGGGTATAAGCCATGGAGAAGTTAGAATATAGTAGTTATAATGCAAAATAAAATATGAATGGGTTTGCAAAAGTACTTAAAGTAGTGATTTGCTTTATTATACTAACGGATCTCATGAGGTTTTGTTGAGTTTTGTGTGATTGAAGCTTTCAAGTTTTGGGTGAGATCACGATGGATGAAGTAATAAGGAGTGGCAAGAGCCTAAGCTTGGGGATGCCCAAGGCACCCCAAGGTAATATTTAAGGACTCCCAAGCAACTAAGCTTGGGGATGCCCCGGAAGGCATTCCCTCTTTCTTCTACCAACTATCGATAATTTTACTTGGACCTATATTTTTATTCGTCACATATCATGAGTTTTGCTTGGAGCACCGTGTATTATATGAGTCTTTGCTTTGTTTGCTTTTTAGTTTGTCATAATGATCTCTAATTTACACACTTATTTGCGAGAGCCACACGCTTATCATTATTTGTTAGAATACTCTATGTGCTTCAGTTAAATCTTTTGAGCTAGACAGTTGCTCTAGTACTTCACTTATATCTTTTTGAGCACGGTGGTGGTTATATTTTAAAGAAATACACCCTCTCGCTTCACTTATATTATTTTGAGAGTTGATAAAATTAAATTTTGAAGAAATATTTGCACTCTCATGCTTCACTTAAATCATTTTGAGAGTTGATAATAGCAATGGTAATTTGCACAAGATATGAATTTGGTCCCAAAGTGATGGATATCCAAGGGGGATATAATAAAAACTTTCATACAGATCATTGGATATGATAAACTTGATTCCTTGCAATAGTTTTGCGATATGGAGATAGTAATATGTGAGTCATGTTAGTGAGTAATTGTGCTTTAGTAAGAATATTGGTGTTAAGGTTTGTGATTCACTATGCATGCACATAAAGTCAATAGTTATGCAATGAAGTTACATCTTACTTATGATGCATTATTCAGTGTTAGTTATTTTCAATGCATGCTTATGACCATTTTCACTTTTTGGTTGGTCGCTTCTCAATCTATTTGCTAGCCTTCATTTGTACTAAGCAGGAATTCTGCTTGTGCATCCAACTCCTTAAACCCAAAGTTGTGCCAAATGAGTCCACCATACCTACCTATATGCGGTATTTCCATGCCATTCCAAGTAAATTTGCATGTGCCAACTCTAATTTTTCAGAATGAATTTCCGTTTTGTGTGTCCGTGCCGCTCATGAAGCGGCAGGGGGTGGCCAATATCTTTCATGCTAGGTATTTTATTCTCACAATGAGTGTTTATTCACTTGTCATTGCACGGGTAATAGGGATGCCCAGTCCCCAAATAAAAAAATATGATGATAATAATAAATTCCTTGGAAAGTGTTGGTATGGAAGGCACCCGTGGATATGGCTAGCCATGGATTGTGAAAGAATGGTGGAAAGGAAATAAAGTTTATTTTTTGTTTGGCAACCGCCTATAATTTGTCTAGCATGGAAGATATTGGGAATTCTCGGTCGTTTTCGTTGACAGGAAAAGCATGCCTCTCAAAATAATTTTATCTCTAATTTAAGCCTTGAGCTCTGGCACCTCTGCAAATCTCCGCTTCCCTCTGCGAAGGGCCTATCTATTTACTTCTATGCAATTTTTATTTTTAATGTGAGTCTCCATCTTCTCTTATAAAGCACCAACTAGAGAGCACTATTGTCATATTTTTACATTGGACGCAGCTAATGTTGAGTGTGTTTCATGAATGGATCAATGATTGAGCATAATGGGCTAGGGATAACTTTCTTTAGCGTTGATATTTTGAAAGACATGGTTGCTTGTTAGTATGCTTGAGTATTGATGTCTTCATGTCAAATTATAGACTATTGCTTTGAATTATTCAAGTCCAAATATCCATGCTACAAAAGAAAAGAATATATGATGAATATGTTAGGTAGCATTCCACATCAAAAATTATGTTTTTATCATTTACCTACTCGAGGACGAGCAGGAATTAAGCTTGGGGATGCTTGATACGTCTACAACGTATCTATAATTTTTGATTGTTCCATGCTATTATATTATCAATCTTGGTTGTTTTATATACACTTTCAAGCAATTATATATCATTTTTGGGACTAACCCATTAACTTAGTGCCCAGTGCCAGTTGCTGTTTTTTGCTTGTTTTTGGTTTCGCAAAATATCAGTACCAAACGAAGTCCAAATGCCACGAAACTTTTTGGAGATTTTTTTCTAGACAAAAGAGAGACTAGAAGCTCCGGGAGAAGACCAGACGATGAAGCGTGGGCCCAGGAGGCACCAGGGCGCGCCCGAGGGGGTTGGCGTGCCCTGGTGGCTTATGGGGGCCCACGAGGCTCCGTTTGACCTAACTCCGCCTCTATAAATTCTCTAAAATCGTGAAACCAACAGAGGAGTCCACGAAACACTTTTTCTGCCGCCGCAAGTTCTAGAACCACGAGATCCCATCTGGAGGCCTTTTCCAGCACTCAGTTGGAGGGGGGATTCGATCATGGAGGGGCTCTACATCATCCTTGCTGCCCCTCCGATGATGCGTGAGTAGTTTACCATGGACCTATGGGTCCATAGTTAGTAGCTAGATGGCTTCTTCTCTCTATTTGATCTTCAATGCAATGTTCTCCTCGGTGTTCTTGGAGATCTATTTGATGTAATGACTTTTTGCGGTGTGTTTGTTGGGATCCGATGATTTATGAGTTTATGATCAGATATATCCATGAATATTATTTTAGTTTTCTTTGAACTCTTTTATGCATGATTGTTATAGCTTCATATTTCTTCTCTGATCTATTGATTTGGTTTGGCCAACTAGATTGATTTATCTTGCCATGGGAAGAGATGCTTTGTAATGGGTTTGATCTTACGGTGCTCAATCCCAGTGATAGAAAGGGACATGACATGTATGTATCATTGCTATTAAGGATAAAAAGATGGGATTTATTTCATGCGTGAGTTTATCTTGTCTACATCATGTCATCTTGCTTAAGGCGTTACTCTGTTTTTCCATGAACTTAATACACTAGATGCATGCTGGATAGCGGTCGATGTGTGGAGTAATAGTAGTAGATGCAAAATTGTTTCGATCTAGTTGTCTCGGACGTGATGCCTATATGCATGATCATTGCCTTGGATATCGTCATAATTATTTGCTTTTCTATCAGTTGCCCAAACAGTATTTTGTTTACCCACCGTATGCTATTTTCAAGAGAGAAGCCTCTAGTGAAAACTATGGCCCCCGGGTCTATCTTTTATCATATATTAAAACCAAAAATACCTTGCTGCAATTTTCTTTTATTTATTTTATTTTGTATTTTTGTCCAATCTATCAATCAAAAACTATACAATTTAATCTTGCTCGTGACTGACAATGGATTGACAACCCCTTGTTCGCGTTGGGTTGCAAGTATTTGTTGTTTGTGTGCAGGTGCTGTTAACGAGTCATTGCTTGGTTCTCCTACTGGATTGATAACCTTGGTTTCATAACCGAGGGAAATACTTATCTCTACTGTACTGCATCATAACTCCGCCTATGTTGTCTCAACATAGCCGGTCCCAAGCCGGGGTAAAGGAGGAGGGTTGTGATAGGCTTGGCGAGCCAACGTAAAAACTCAGCCACTCTTATGGAGATGAAACCCAAAAGATTTTCGTTGGGGCGTAACCCTCTCTGCGATGCGCCACATCGGAACCCCGGTGTGGTGGAAAATGGGCAAGGGCCGGGGCGTCACCCCCCTGGTGGCGCGCCGTATCTTGATCCGGATACGGTGGCAAGTGAGCGAGGATCGGGTCGTCGCATCCTTAGTGGCGCGCTACATCGGTGCCCGGATGTAGTGGAAAATGAGCAAGGGTCTTTGCATTTGACTCGACGAGTGCGAAGGGTAAGGAAGCTAGCCGAGCCTAGGAGGATTCGCTTAGGTAGCTGGAACGTAGGGTCTCTGACAGGGAAGCTTCGGGAGCTAGTTGATGCAGCGGTGAGGAGAGGTGTTGATATCCTTTGCGTCCAAGAAACCAAATGGAGGGGACAGAAGGCGAAGGAGGTGGAGGATACCGGCTTCAAGCTGTGGTACACGGGGACAGCTGCAAACAGAAATGGCATAGGCGTCTTGATCAACAAGAGCCTCAAGTATGTAGTGGTAGACGTCAAGAGACGTGGGGACCGGATTATCCTAGTCAAGCTGGTAGTTGGGGACTTAGTTCTCACTGTTATCAGCGCGTATGCCCCGCAAGTAGGCCACAATGAGAACACCAAGAGGGAGTTCTGGGAAGGCCTGGAAGACATGGTTAGGAGTGTACCGATTGGCGAGAAGCTCTTCATAGGAGGAGACCTCAATGGCCACGTGGGTACATCTAACACAGGTTTTGAAGGCGCGCATGGGGGCTTTGGCTATGCCATCAGGAATCAAGAAGGAGAAGATGTCTTAAGCTTTGCTCTAGCCTACGACATGATTGTAGCTAACACCCTCTTTAGAAAGAGAGAATCACATCTGGTGACTTTTAGTAGTGGTCAACACTCTAGCCAGATCGATTTCATCCTCTCGAGAAGAGAGGATAGGCGTGTGTGCCTAGACTGTAAGGTGATACCTGGAGAGAGTGTTGTACCCCAGCATAAGCTGGTGGTTGCTAACTTCCGCTTTCGAATTCGTGTCCAGCGGGATAAGCGTGCCAAAGTCGCTAGAACGAAGTGGTGGAAGCTCAAGGGGGAGGTAGCTCAGGCGTTCAAGGAGAGGGTCATTAAGGAGGGCCCTTGGGAGGAAGGAGGGGATGCGGACAATGTGTGGATGAAGATGGCGACTTGCATTCGTAAGGTGGCCTCGGAGGAGTTTGGAGTGTCCAGGGGAAGGAGAAGCGAAGATAAGGATACCTGGTGGTGGAATGATGATGTCCAGAAGGCGATTAAAGAGAAGAAAGATTGCTTCAGATGCCTATACCTGGATAGGAGTGCAGACAACATAGAGAAGTACAAGATGGCGAAGAAGGCCGCAAAGCGAGATGTCAGTGAAGCAAGGGGTCGGGCATATGAGGACCTCTACCAACGGTTAGGCATGAAGAAAGGCGAAAGGGACATCTATAAGATGGCCAAGATCCGAGAGAGGAAGACGAGGGATATTGGCCAAGTCATAAATACATCAAGGACGGAGCAGACCAACTCTTGGTGAAGGACGAGGAGATTAAGCATAGATGGCGGGAGTACTTCGACAAGCTGTTCAATGGGGAGAATGAGAGTTCTACCATTGAACTGGATGACTCCTTTGATGAGACCAGCATGCGTTTTGTGCGGCGAATCCAGGAGTCTGAGGTCAAGGAGGCTTTAAAAAGGATGAAAGGAGGCAAGGCGATGGGCCCTGATTGTATCCCCATTGAGGTGTGGAAAGGCCTCGGGGACATAGCGATAGTATGGCTAACCAAGCTTTTCAACCTCATTTTTCGGGCAAACAAGATGCCAGAAGAATGGAGACGGAGTATATTAGTACCAATCTTCAATAACAAGGGGGATGTTCAGAGTTGTACTAATTACCGTGGAATTAAGATGATGAGCCATACAATGAAGCTATGGGAGAGAGTCATTGAGCACCGCTTAAGAAGAATGACAAGCATGACCAAAAATCAGTTTGGTTTCATGCCCGGGAGGTCGACCATGGAAGCCATTTTCTTGGTACGACAACTTATGAAGAGATACAGGGAGCAAAAGAAGGACTTGCATATGGTGTTCACTGACTTGGAGAAGGCCTATGATAAGATACCGCGGAATGTCATGTGGTGGGCCTTGGAGAAACACAAAGTCCCAGCAAAGTACATTACCCTCATCAAGGACATGTACGATAATTTTGTGACAAGTGTTCGAACAAGTTATGTCGACACTGATGACTTCTCGATTAAGATAGGACTGCATCAGGGGTCAGCTTTGAGCCCTTATCTTTTTGCCTTGGTGATGGATGAGGTCACAAGGGATATACAAGGAGATATCCCATGGTGTATGCTCTTTGCGGATGATGTGGTGCTAGTTGACGATAGTCGGACGGGGGTAAATAGGAAGTTAGAGTTATGGAGACAAACCTTGGAATCGAAAGGATTTAGGCTTAGTAGAACTAAAACTGAGTACATGATGTGCAGTTCCAGTACTACTAGGTGTGAGGAGGAGGAGGTTAGCCTTGATGGGCAGGTGGTACCTCAGAAGGACACCTTTCAATATTTGGGATCAATGCTGCAGGAGGATGGGGGTATTGATGAAGATGTGAACCATCGAATCAAAGTCGGATGGATGAAGTGGTGCCAAGCTTCTGGCATTCTCTGTGACAAGAGAGTGCCACAAAAACTAAAAGGCAAGTTCTACAGGATGGCGGTTCGACCTGCAATGTTGTATGGTGCTGAGTGTTGGCCGACTAAAAGACGACATGTTCAATAGTTAGGTGCGGCGGAGATGCGTATGTTGAGATGGATGTGTGGCCACACGAGGAAGGATCGAGTCCGGAATGATGATATACGAGATAGAGTTGGGGTAACACCAATTGAAGAGAAGTTTGTCCAACATCGTCTGAGATGGTTTGGGCATATTCAGCGCAGGCCTCCAGAAGCTCCAGTGCATAGCGGACGGCTAAAGCGTGCGGAGAATGTCAAGAGAGGGCGGGGTAGACCGAATTTGACATGGGAGGAGTCTGTTAAGAGAGACCTGAAGGATTGGAGTACCACCAAAGAACTAGCTATGGACAGGGGTGCGTGGAAGCTTGCTATCCATGTGCCAGAGCCATGAGTTGGTTGCAAGATCTTATGGGTTTCACCTCTAGCTTACCCCAACTTGTTTGGGACTAAAGGCTTTGTTGTTGTTGTTGTTATGTACTGTACTGCATCATCCTCTCCTCTTCGGGGAAATCCCAACGCAGCTCACAAGTAGCAGCGTCCTGGCCTAGTTGGGCCAGGCGCACCAGCCCCCCAAGAGGCCCATGCGCCTAGGGTTAAGGGGAAACCCTAGATGGGTCGTCCCCCCTTGACTTGGGGGAGCAAGCCACCCCCTAGGGCCGCCACCCCAGGGTCTAGGGCCGGCGCCCCCTCCCCCTCACCCTTATATATAGTGGATAGGTGGGAGGGTAGTTGGACGCCTCCATCCTTGCCCTCCGTCGCTCCCAACTTCTCCCACCTTTCCTCCGGTACGCGCTTGGCGAAGCCCTGCCGGAATTCCGCTGCTGCCGCCACCACCATACCGCTGCGTTGGTTCCGACCTCGTCTACCTCCTCTCTCTCGCTTGCTGGATCAAGAAGGAGAGGACACCATCGAGCTGAACGTGGGCTAATCTCGGAGGTGTCGTCCGTTTGGCACTAGATCGGATTGGATCGCGATTGGATTGTGAAGAGTACGACTACATCAACCGCGTTACGACGCTAATGCTTCCGGTCTACAAGGGTATGTAGACACACTGCCCTCTCATTGCTATACATCTCCTAGATTAGATCTTGGGTGTTTCGTAGGAATTTTTGTTTTGATTTTCATGCAATGTTCCCATCAATTTTTAGCTAACTAGCATTTCAAGCAAGGATTTCCTAGGAAAAATTTAATTCCTTGTGAAATTTTTTAACATACCAGATTTGAGAAAAATCTGGATTTGGAAAAAATCTAGGATGTGACATCCCTCAACCCCTTGCTCACACTATAAAAGGAGGAGGAGAGGAGCTCTCAAACTCACTGAAGTCTCTATAAGTTTCTCACCACAAAGGCATGCAATGATCTGCCATTCTTTCTCTCCCTCCCCGAAATAGTTTCGTACTACCGAAAGGTTATCTAGTGTCCGGTAAGAATAAGTTCTAGACGGCGAAGCACTGTTGGATAGGTGACACCGATGCAACCAGTAGAGAGATCGTACGCCAAATTTAGGAAAAACTGGAACCGTTAACTATATTATTTGTCATCTACGTACCCCTCGATTTATATACGTATCGGGGGCTAGAATTACATCCTAGTCGGTTACGTACAAGGAGAACGTGTTGTGGACGACTTCTAATATCATGGAGTATACGTCAAGTCTTCGGGAGCCTTCCTTTTATACGCCATGGGCCACCTCGACGTTGCCCTCTGGCGAACCCACATGGGGGTCCTCGGCTCGGCCCACCTGGCCGGGAGATGACGTGGTGAGAGACCCCCTGTCTAGGACACCGTCAAACAGATCATCATTGCTTGTGAATGACGGACCTCTTGCCTTTGTACCTTCTCTTTTTACGCGATATTTGCCCAATATCAAACATAGGGGAATTGGTATCACCCGAGTCATGATGCATAGGCTCTTGACCATCATTTATCATGTTCATCATGTGTGCGTCCTCAAATATGCATCACAATGAAACTACCATCCGTAAATTGATCCAATGGTATGTGCAACTAACGAAGCAAGCAATACAATAGCATATGTGGCAAGAATGTACTGTGTCTTGGTTGGCCATTTCATCAAACTACAAGTGGGCATGCCCGATGCCAGCGTTCCCGATGTTGTCTGCTGCCTTTGGAGTTGCGTGAGTCGCACACCATGTCTGCGGCGACGTCCTCTTGCGTCCAGCCATACGGGATGACCCATTCGGATGCCGGAGCGAAATCGGGCGCCGCCAACAACTTGTCCTTGCAGGCAAGGCAGATGGCACGAAGACGATAGCCAGACCAGACGTGCGCAAGTCCATGTTGACGGCCTCCTTCTCCGCAACTTCCCAAACACGCTATTTAGCTCACTGTTCCCTCTAGGTGATGCCCTCCGCCTTGCAAGCAATGACGGTCTGGAGCCCCACGAACTCCACCAATGCGTCGTCCATGGCTGGGATGGGGTACTCAGCGTCGACATCTAGGACGGCAAAATCAAACAGGGAGCAATGCTGGAGGAGATCAATGGCTCGGACACGAGAGCATGGCAGTCAATTTGAAGCGGATGTGAAAGTGGGCACGTCCCCAAATCCACCCCACATATTTGTGTTGAGGGGTGCCGGATAGCAGGAACGTTTGAGTTGGATGGTTGTGTGGCGATCTTGGCTTTTGGGGAAAGTTGAGGGCTGTAGATGCTCTAAGGATTCACATTATCCCCTTTTAGTACGGATGAGATATGCATTTCAGCTAAAATATTCCATTTTTATGAGGAAATGGAGAACTACAGAGAAATAAAGACACTTTAACCAGCTCAACAATTAGAGCCGTCAAAGATTCCTTTTGTATGCAACTTCTCCCAATCTTGTGAAGCAACTCCTTTTAGTAAACTTTAACCAGCTCAACGACTAGATGCATCTGCTCCCGATCTAAGCTCTGGGAGATGCTTAGTAAAATAAACCGAATTTTTCTTATGCACCAGTGCTTATATCCCTCTGAATAAGCACCAGTGCTTTTAAAAACAGTTTATTTCTCTAAGCACCTCCTCTAAGCATCTTGCATTGTACAAGGCCTAACATTTGCAAAGGACAGTAATTCCATATTATAACATAAAAAGGCGGATGATAGCTTTCATTACCAAATGTGATTACATAAAATACTGCACACGTTGGGATACAACACGTTCATTGAAAAAGAAAGGGGATACAACAAGCTACCTGCCTACCTATGTACACGTTATTTACAGTATGTACACGAGATCTGCTTTGCCGGAGTTCACCAAAACGGGCACCACCTGTCAAACAGAATACATACACAGTGAGACGTGGCAAAACTCAAATGGTTAACTAACATAATTTGCTAAAACTAGATAGAAAATACAAATATACTCTTAGGTTTCTTATGCACCTATTGCTTTGTCTTTTTCACATATATGGTGTTATTTTTTCACTTTCTAAAATGCTATACTAGTGCAATACGAAATTTTGGTACTTAGTTTTTTTTCGGAAGTGCAATATCTCATGAATAGGTACATATTATCCCTAAGAGCATAAAATCCATGTATAAGAATAACAACGCATACCCGACATAGTTCTGGCACAAATTTTCATGTGAAGTCGCTTGAAGTATAAGCTTCTGAACCTGAACCTTCACGGATAATCCAGGTTCTACCTCCCGAGCATCTACTGAGGCTAAATGTTCACTGCCATGTTGACTTGAGCCGCCGGCACCTGACAAGGCTGATCCAGAAGAAAAGTCACGCCCTGTTAGCTTGTGACTCATCCGTGCCATGACAGCTACAGCACGCTCGTTTAAAACCTCATTAGCGTCACCAAGTTGATTGACCGCCTGCATGAACGACATAAATGGTCACCACTATAGGGATGTGGTTAGGACAGTACAATACAATCAGGCATGAGAAGAGGACGCAACCTGTAGCAGTTCCTTCTCACGGGCTCCTCGAGGAGGTTGCATGAGCTCTTCACTAGGAGCAGCTTCTTCACTACTGACCACTGTATGAGTATGAGCATTTCCATAGTTTGAAACTTGAGGAACTTCATTGAAATTGAACAAACGCCAATTGATCAGCGGGTCATGTACAAATGCCTGAAAATAAATATTAAATTAGAATATCACCAAACAGACTGGTTTAGGTACAAGAGATGAAGCATGAAGGAGCAGAACAGTTTGAGGAAAAAATGTATAAGTAGCCATGAGCGGAGCCAGCAACTCTGGGCAGCTGCCATGGGTTGCCAGAGTGATGATGACCCGCTGAGCTAGACACGTGCATGTGTAGTTTGCTTTGCCCAGGCAAAAGCTTCTTGGACTCATCTATGCGCAAAACATTTGCGTGAGTTTTGTACCGGCTTTCCTCCCAAGGGCCTCCGTCTGACTTCCAATTTTTCCACACCGTTAATATGTTCCATTGAGAACGACACAGGAGAACTTGAGTTGTTTTTGACCAGCAGACCCAAGGTTCTCAATCCGGAGGTGGCGGTGGTGATGGTGTCAAGTTTGTTTTGGTCTGAACGGTGCGACAACAAAGCAGTGATTCAACTGCCTATCTCGCAAGGGGTGTATCCCTCGCCACAGTGCGCTCAACGATCTAAAAGTTTCACCTATTGTGGCTCTATGAAACCTTTGAGCTAGTACAGCTTGTACAAGTTCTGTCTTCTGCAATTTTTCACCGGAGACACGGAGATGCAAAAGATGAAAAAATTGCTCAAGTCATGGGTGCTGTCAGCTCTTTCTACTCCCTGCCACCAGCCTCCTGTAGTCTTGCTGTCCTGCTTCCTCCCAGGCTGCTGCCATGGCGCGTCCCGACTTCACCTTCCCAACACTGCTGCTTAGCTAACCATGACCACCTCTGGCGGAGATCAAGCTTTTTTTCGTTTATGAGATAAAGCAAGCGGCTGTGATGCCACATTCTCCTCTCATTTCTTAATCTTATTTAGTCATTTTGGTCTGTTAACCGAACTTTCGGCTCCCAATAACTCACGGGCTAATTTGGTTGTTGATTTAAATAAAAATAATAATTGTAAACACAAGAAACCAAACCAAAAAACCCGGAGAACCAAATGCCCACCCCTACTTTGAAGTACCTTATCATGGGTCATTGTTGTTCGTGTTTAAGTGCCCTCTGGCACTTTGTCCGATTAATCAATAAAATCAGATTGTTTGCTAAAATAAATACTATCACATGGGCACCACATAGGATGAAAACCGTTTTAAGGGCATCTCCAACGGCGTACCCCAAATCAGACACGAGCACAGATACTGGAGCTGGCCATCCAACCGCACCCAGCAAACATCCGCCACATTACGAACGCAAATTGACAAAACAGACGAAATTTAAGAAAGTTCGATATACTGCATGCAAACCAGACGAAATTGGATAAGTTCAAACTAATTTAAAGAAAACAAAACAAAACTACGCAAGGTACCGGACGGCGACCTCTTCCGGGCCGCCGCCGCCCCCTCCGTCGCCATCGTCCTTCTAGCGGTGGAAGGGCACGTAGGGGGGGGGGGGGCACCCTGATCATCCATCGGCGGCGCAGCCGATCTTCCGCCGCCTGGCGCAGGGTAGCGTCGGTCGCGGACGCCGCCACGGTCCGTCCGCCCCTGGCCTTGCCCTTGCCGCCGAGGAGACGGGTGGCGCGCAGGGACCTGACCATCCCGATTATGATGAGCTGGTCACTGAGGCGGCAGCGGGCGGACGGCCAAGACCAACGCGAGGTCTGGGTCCACGAGGACCCAGTCCGGCACGATCTCAGACATGGCGAACGCCGCCCGGCGCGCCTGCTCAGCAGCCGCTCTGTTGGCCACCAAGGTAGTGGCGGATGCGATCACGCGTTGGCGACAGAGTTGCCGAGCTCCTCTTCCTTCACCGGGCGCTACGGGGCGATGCCACCTCCTTGCCACGCCAGAAACGGAATGACGGGGACCCCGGCTGGAAGCGGTCGAACGTGCTGCCCGGCGACGACAATGGCTCCTCCTTCACCAGACGCCGCAATTGCGGGGTTGCGCGGCTCCTTCTGCTTGACATGGCGGCGAGGGCGGCGCCCTCGAGCTGGACCTCCAGCTACGCCTAGAATTCCTCATCCTTCGAGGCGGCCTCCACGAGGAGGGGCGACTGCTACTACTCCTCGGCGTCTGAGGAGAGCAGACCTCCTTCGTCGATGACGCGGTGGAGGATGACAGCCCTAGAGACTATGCGCGGCGCCGCCGCAATCTGGAGGGAGATCCACCGACCGGCGTAGAGAACCAGCCGCTGGCGCCGGACTTGCCCATCACACGGTCGAGGAGAGGACGAGAGGATCGGGGACGCAGCACTGAGTGGAGAGGAGATGAGAGCCGGCGTTGTGTGGACAGATGGGTCTGGACGCCGCCGCCTGCCTGCTTGAATATCTAGGGCGGTCGAACGGACGTCACTTCAATGCGGCTCTGCGGCCCGAGTAGGCTTCTGGGTCGCCGTGTGTCCGCATTGAAGAGGCGCCGCCCTCCCATCCGGTCATGACGGTCTGACCGGCAGCGTGGAGCGGCATAAATGTACGGAGAATGTTCGCGGGCGAGACACACAGCATGACTTCAGGTAGGACCGCGCAATCGGACGCGTACGTTGGGGACGTCTGGACGTCCCCCATGGCCGCAAAGCTCCGCACGGTTCGGTTCCGGTTTGCGAGAATTTGGACGCGGACGTTTGCAGGACGGCGTTGGATGGCAAAAATCATGTGGGCAGGCATGTCTGGACGTTTAGGGGCGGATTGGGGTATACCGTTGGAGATGCCCTAAAATCAGATAAGGGGGTAAAATGGAATGTTTAAAAGCTCAAGGTCCATTTTAGACGGTTTTAAAGTGTTAGGATGAAATGTGGACTTGAGGCAAATCTTAGGGCCTAAAAAGCTGATTCTTTTTATTTCAATATTAAATACTCACTCCATCTCATAATATAGTGCGTGTTGGTGTCGTAGAAGTCAAGCTTCACAAACTTTGACTTATTTTATAAAAAAATATCTATATCTATAATACCAAATATACATCATATATTTCATGAATGAATCCAATGGTATTGATTTGGCATTCTAATATTGAAACATTTTTCTATATACTTGGTCAAAGTTTACAAAGTTTGGCTTTAAAAAAAACTAATAAGCACTATATTTTGGGACGGAGGGAGTATATAATATTGGCCAGGCAAAGGTGCTACAGGCTATAGAATATGTATTACTTACCTCCATCATAGCCATGACGCTGTCCTTGTTTGTTCGAAGGACTTGCATCACATTTTCACAAGTTGTTCTGAAAGTACCCTCAATACCACTAACTTCCATAGCTTTCACGAGCATTCTAGTCAAACGGAATGGTACCTACACCATACATACAAAATGTGTGAGTGCAGTAAAATAAAGTTAAAATGCCACGCATTCAATAACAGTTACAATACAAGACAAAACTCAACAAAACTATAGCATCAACCTATCAGGTGATTGGCAAGGAATAAAGCCCAGAACACGGCCTACTTACTTTTTCAGGGAACTTTTCTCGATTCATTGATGCCTCAAAACAATCTCCAAAGTCAATGTGTAAAATTTTCCCACTGAAGCAAAAAATCATTATTAAACCTTAAGACAACAAAAACAAATTCACAACATTACATATGGTTACTTCAAGCTTCGTAGAAATTACCTAAAACGATCTAACATAAGATTGCTTGGATGCCGATCTCCTAACCCAAGCAAATAGCCAGCCTGCAAAATTACATTTTCATCATCTTAAGTCGAAAGGAATATCTCATATGAAAACACATATCATAGCAGTAATTCATACCATACTCATAACAGCCAGGCTTCTTGTATAATTTGTACGCCGCTCAAGCCATACTTCAGATGTTCGACTTTTCAGCCAGAGAACCTATCACAATTTTGTTGAGGTAGATTAAATATTGTCACCAGAAAGCATCAAAATCAGTGAGCTCTTTTCATAGTGCAGTGACTAGAGACAGCATAGTACCTTTGCAAGGTCATTTCCTTCGGTATTCTGCAGAGCATGCTGAAATACTTCCACCTTCGCGATGAGGGGTAAGTGGTCATAATCGGGTGCAAACGCCAACATAAGTCTGTGCTCTTGATTTAAGAAAATCTGAACGAAGAAGAGGGAAATCAATTGACAAATGACATCAAGCAGAATACGTTTATCTTCTTTCAGAAGGAAACAAATTATTGAGGCAGACTAACCTTCCTTGCATCTCTGTATTCACGGATCAGAGCATGAAGCGTGTCACAATTAGGTACCCATCCAATTAATCCACTGTTAGGAGACAAGGGAATAACAGCATATCTTTGGATCGACAAATCTTTCTCTGATGTTTTCCTTGAGTTCTCCAGGAGAGTATTCACCAGACCAAAAAGCTAAGTGAAGAGGAAAGGTATTTAGATACATATTTTTTGTTGGTAGCTTGTAATATCTAGAGGCTATTTCAGCTTGCGAGGACACCACCAGATTAACAGATTATGCCCAAGTATTAATTGCATCAATGCCAGAGAGGGGCTCCAGCTTATCAACAATACATCAGTATTATCAGGACTTCAAAGAACAGTTTGTTACATAAGCGTTCATATAAGTTCAACCTGTGCATCACTATGTAAGATCACGCTAGTTAACTAAGCATGGGCATGGGAACAGTTTTTGTTTTGGACTAGTGGTGTTTTTCAAGCTGCCTATTTCAGATCAAGATACGGAAAAAAAAAACTGGCCTTAGGTAAAACAAATAAAGATATAATGATGAGGAATCGGTTACTGTTCAGATGGTAAACCACAAGGGTGCGGGGAAAACAAAGAACTGGCCTCAGGTAAGGGGACAGTGGAGGACAAAACTATTCATGGGCACAACATATAAAAATATGATTGCTACTCCATGCTCTATTGCTACTAAAACATCAGAAATCAGCATGAAAAAGACTTGCAATCTAGATACAAACCTGCATAACGCGTTCATCTTGTCTTAAATCTTCATGACCTTTAAGCAAGAATGCATAATCCTCGCCATCACTTCCATGAATTGTCAGTTTCCTCGGTCTTTGTTTGGATGTAATAACAATCAATTGTGGAACAAAATACTCGATAGTCACTAGTGGTGAATCTGGAACCAAAGTTTAATTCTTAATGTCAGAATTCTAAGTCAATTTAACAATCAACTGCAGAATAAAATACTCGATACTGGTGAATAAGGAAGCAAAGTTTAATTATTACTGTCAGCATTCGTATACAACCAAATGAAAAGCACGTTTTTCAATCTAAACAAATTGTCTTATTGTTGCCATCACTTAACATTTTATTGCATGGTTCCAGTGGGGATCTATATCATAGACAAGGGATGTTGATGACATAACACAAACTAGTGGGTAATTAAAATGTTGGGGTACTTGGTACAAATAACCCATGTATGCTACAAATAATTCATCACAATTGTGAGTTCTGTAGAATTGGTAAGGCAAAAGAAAAGAGTACTAGGTTCCGTAAGTAGAGAACTAAAATTTAAAATAAATGGTATAACCCTGTGGAATACCTGCAGAATAAGTTCCTGGTACAGCAAGCTCCAACTTTCGACATTTGAGCAGCTCAGGTGAAACAGACTGAAAGAGACATCAAATGTTCGATCAAGGAGCTAAAGGAAACAAACTGCAGGGAAAACAATCATATAACATGCTTACATGCAAATCAAGAGTTGTAAGACTTGGAAGCTGTTTGTCGATTCTTCTGAAAACATGGTAATACAAATCCCATGCCTAAAGAACACAGAAGTCATCCTCAGCAGTACTCAAGAAGACACAATACAGAAATTATTGTATTGACACTCTTATATACCTTAGTTAGCTCAGCATCCTCTCCAGTAGCGCGATATTTTAAGCAGCATTCATGGGCTTCAAGTAATTCATGTCCATAGGCCTGGATAAGTTTCAATAGCATAAGCTATTAAACACTTAACAAAACAAACTGAATTTGATGTTCAATGTCAAGTTGATAATTCAATGGGGTGAAGGCACCAAATGATTTACTGTATAAAACAGACCAAGATATAAGGACAAAATGCATTTTCATGAAAAGTAACCCAAACATTAGCAAGAGAAATATATTTGTGTTACGATATACTGTGATGGGGACTGGAGGAAAGTTTGGTGACGGCACTACCTGAATGAAAGTGTTCTCTTTTATTGTCTCAGCCCCTCTCTCAAGCATTGCATGCAATGGCTCAAGTACCGCAAGCATTCCATCGATATTGTGCTCACCAAAATACATCCTGCTAGCTTCCTCAAGAGCTTCATGCCACATCTCATGCCACAAAATGGCAACTCGTATCAGTTCCTTGGAAACAAGCTGCGCCTGGAGCAACCAACATCAACAGAGTCAGGAGCGCTATGTGTCTTCCGTAGAAGCTTAACAGATACTGATGCTAACCTGATCAACAAGGCCTCCACTATGCTTGCGGATCTTATCAACGACCTCCTGTGCTGCACGTTGCCTTAATATACTTATTGATTTGCAGGCAACCAAAAGAGGATACATCAATGCCTGGTAAAAAATGTCAAAGGAATTGGCAAAACTAAATTAGAATAATCCCAACATAGTTTAAAAAAGCAAGGTCATCCTTTCAGTTGGATATAATGGCCAGTTATCAGTCAAACTGGTTCCAACAAGTATGGATGGTACACAGCAGTATTCAGGTACATAGGTTATATTTCAAACAAACAAAAGAACTATAAAGCTAAGGAAACTTGAAAAATCTGAAAAGACACAAAAGGAGAAAATAGTTATTATCACAGGGAAACACCGGAACCAGTCAGGTTCCTGGCAGACAAGACCCAACGAGCAATTCACACACATACACACACAAAGCATAACGAATCCTGGACAAAAGTAAGCATGAAACAACAAACCTGAACACTAAAAAACCACAAACAGTACTACTAACTTTGCAGCCACCTTATACAACCGTTAACACAAACAAAAGACAGCAAAACTGGAGGTGAGCATGGATCAAACTAAAAATGAGGAATGCAACAAGAACCAAGCACTACTCAGTAGGTAGGGGTGTGCTGGCACCAGACCGCTCGCCAGGGCTCGACCCTGTGAGGCAAAATTTATCCCGGAGAGTGAACCGTTTACTTGTGTTTTGGTTGTTCTTCTTTAAACGAATGCCACTGGACGCTAATGCCTGGTAGGTCTCCTTGTTCTTTACTATTCGACTCCTTTATTCTTTTAGTCGTTTCTTTAGATCACCGGATAGGGAGATAGGTCGTCTTGTGTCACTTAGTTATTAAAGCAACAACTGTGATTCTATGACAGTCGCTATAGCAATGCAGAAACCTAGTAAATTTCACAAGAGAGCAGCACAGATACTCTAATTGAACATCCAAATCATAGCCAAAGTTTATCAGCTTAAGAAGAAAATTGCGAACCTGCGGATGCCCCTTTCCAATTCGAACTAGCAATTCTTGTATCAGTTCTCTAACTATTCTATTGTTTGAATGAATCCTGGCAATTATCTGGGGTAGCACAACCAACCACATTTCGATCTTGACAAGTGTAAAGCCTTTCTCCAATGCCATTTGAACCTCTGAGGTTGCCCCATGGTTGAACCAAAGAGTCAAGAGACGGAGAATATCCTACAAAAGTAAACATAATCATTTAAATATAGTATTGAAAAAGCAAGGAATTAGAGAAAACTATTTTTTAGGCAGTCATCTCAAAGTGGCATAATATTTTTTTTCCATGCCACCAAGATGTAGCGGGATGATTTTTTTTAAGATGTAGAGGCCCCCACAGTAAATTTTATTAATATAAAGAGAGATATTTACAAAAGACCCAAAGTGGTCGGACCCTTCCCCGGACCCTGTGAGCGGGAGCTACATGCACCGGGCTGCCCTTTTTAAAGATAGATATTTACAAGAGAGGGGCTGTACAAAGGAGGAAAGAAAGAGGGAGGGCTGTACAAGAAGGGGCAGAAAGCAGGCAAGTACCAGGCCCTGGGGAGAGACTCTAGGTGATCCAAGGGACCTTAGAGGGATGGCAAGCTCATCCTTCATCCGTAAGAAAGAAGGAAGAGGGATCTTTCTTGAAACAAAACAAACAAGTGGCCCTACTAGGGGATGTTGCTAAAGACTTCAAAATTTTCTTTGCTTCCAAATATTTCAAGCTGCAACCGTCGTGATCTGAAAGAAGACCTTGTTGAACTTGAGCTTTACCCTGAAGATAACTTCCTCCATGGGAAATTGAGGTGCAAATCAAGAGCATTCCAGCAGGAGGAGCTGAAGCTACATAACCAGAAGAGATGATCACGAGTTTCCAGGGTATCCAAGTTGCAGACAATCAGAGCCTCCAGGAGGATTAAATTAGTGACGTTGGAGGATGTCCTTTGTATTAAGTCTATCATTTAGAAGGAGCCAGGCAAAGCCTTTCAGCTTAGGAGAGTACTTAGGGTTTCAGAGGCAAGCAGTTCGGGTTTGTGTGTGTGTGTGTGGGTGGTGCGGGGGAGGGGGGGCTTTGATGTGCTGAAAGTGGACTCTATAGATTTTAGAGAAGGAAAAACTTGCAACCCATGAGAAAGAACAAGAATCAGCAACATTAGGGGAACAATGAAGGTTGGTCAGGAATTGCCTGGACTCACGGAATTCATCAAAGGCCTGGCTGGAGAGCTGAAGATGAAAAAGATCTAAGGGCTCTTGGGTAACAAGTACATCCTGGACCGAAGAGATGATCAAGGGCAAAGGAGTGAAGCCTGAGAAATCTTCTCCCCAAAAGGTGATCAGACCAATTGTCACTCCAGATATTTCACGTTTGTTCATTACCAGTTATACTTGACCAAGTCAGAGATGCTGCTAGTCATTTGTTGTATCGCTATGATCCCGCATATATCACCTTTCAAGACTTATAAATATAGTAGGAAAACGACTAAACAACATAATATTGTAATTTGAGTTTTTGCTCTTCTCAAACATTGGGAAGGGTGTAAAAGCATTTTTGAAATGCGATGGGATCAGCCACTATATAAAGCCTTTGCTCAAAATCTACTTCGCAGGACAAAAAACAGAAAGAAAAAAAATATTTACCTGCAAGCTATCATCGACACCTTTAGTTGTAGATGCACACGCAATAGAGTAGAAATATCCTGTTACTGCTGCAACAACATATTTTCCTGCTATATCTGGACGGCCTCGCAAAGTATATCGGGACATGACTTCAGTGTTGAACAAAGCCCACGAATGCCATGCCTTGCCCCAGTCCTTGGCACTTAATGTGGCATTTTTGTAAGAAACCAATATTTCTGGAGAAAGAGATTCATAATTATTTGAAATAAAATTAAAGGAAAACAGTGGAAAAAACTGAAGTTTTTCAGACCTTGAATGGCATCATCATCCAACCCAGGTGACAGTGCTCTCTTCCAGCTAGCAAGTGTCAAATAGACACGGGCAGTAAGTGGTACTCCAGCATTTGATATAGCACCATGGCTTACTAGCATTCCAGAGTAACTATTTGTGGCTGTTGCAATCTGCACTGACAGATCCTATCTCACCAGAAACAAGGGTACATCAGTATAAACACTTGAAGATATGAGTGCTGCCATGTATTGTCAGAGTACAAGAACAAGCACCTGTAGTCTAGAAAATGCGTCCTTTCGTTTAAGCTCATCTCCAACAGCATACTGGTACTTCAGGTAAGCCAGGACTACTTGAGGATGTCCATGATACAGTGTCAACTCAGGAGAAGATTCAGGATCAAACTGCATGTGGTATAAGAAATTATTTCTTTTATAGAGAGGATTGCAGGGTTAAACAGGCACACTAATTAATAACAACTACTATTTTCACCTGTAAAAGTTTGACTAAAGTAGATTTAGCCTGACTAATACGTCCACTCTTCCAGCAAAGTTTAGCAAATTTTATCCAGGTATCTCTGTCTTCATTAGGAGGAAGAACCAACTCTCTAACAGCAAGTAGGGCTTGCCACACCTGAGAAATTTTTTGAAATCAATATGGAGAATAAGAACCATACAGTCTACAACACAGCATTCTTAAGCAAATACATCATATAACCTCAACGTTCCGTTTTGTTCCTTTAATGCGCTCGTTCCACATATTACGGATAAGTTCCCTTCGCCCATCAGCAATTGGACTTTCCATCGGAAGAGTGCAGTAATCAATCACCTGAATTACACACCTTTTGTTAGTAAAATAGTAACTAACTTCTTCAGAACATAAACCAAAATTAGAATACCTCTTCGAGTTCTGAAAGCTGCTGAACCCGCACCATGTTATTATAAGCACGCTCATAACTCTCAAGTACCTAGCAAATTGGTAACGAACAAGTATGGGTATACAGAAGGGCAAAACGGATTTGTGAACAGTTAATAAACCTTTTTTGATGGAAACACAGTTATAACAAACTTATGAAAGTGCAGACTGTTCATCACAAGAAGGCCCCCATATAGGGCCAAACGATGAAAAGATCGCACTTTTTCTTTCATGTAAAAGAGAACACCAGGTATGTAAACCAATTAAATTCTTGAGATAGAATTAGAGAAACACCCTCTGAGAACAGACAAGCTCATTGTAAGTGCTAACAATAATACACTGTAGAAGTATAAAGACTAGTTATTGCATCTATACTTGTATCTTATAGAATGTATCAGTTCCAAAAGTTCCCCTCTAATTGTTACACATATACTGCCAGTCTCAGCTATAAAGCAAGATATTTTATCAGTACCAAATGCCTCTCCTTGCGCCCCCCCCCCCCCCCCCCCACACACACTCACCCAAGATCCAAACACACCAT
Source organism: Thinopyrum elongatum (assembly GCA_011799875.1). Classification (NCBI taxonomy): domain Eukaryota; kingdom Viridiplantae; phylum Streptophyta; class Magnoliopsida; order Poales; family Poaceae; genus Thinopyrum; species Thinopyrum elongatum. Next base: position 341,658,275 of record CM022297.1, on the reverse strand, counting down.
TTACTATTAGCAATTCAGATATATGAGTCAGTTTGTGGTTGCTTTGTTGCATAAAATCACAATGTAATCATCGGTTAGCTTTGGCAAATATGAAAACCACGGTACACAAAACATTTCCAAAATATGAATAATATAGTAATGAAAATAAATTTAGACAGAACTTGAATCATTGAAATTATACAAAGGAATATATAATGTCTGTGTCATACCAATGGTGCAAGTTCAGTTGCCAAACACCGCCGAGCTCTCTCAACATATACACGAGCTTCTTCATACTGTAACGGAACACAAAAATCCAAACTATGATCAAATTATGGAAAGAATGTAATCAGAGTTCAAAATAGGAACATACTCCACCTTTTTGCAACGAACTGAAAGAATAGCCCTAAAGAAAGCACCATTACTGCTTCCATCACCACTAGCAGTTGTGTTACCCAACGAGCGGAGCTTGTTTTCGTCCCCATCATCCAGACGAGAAACATATTCAGACATCTGGTCCCACTCACCCATATGCCAAGCAGCATTTGCAGCCTATAGGAACAGAAACAAAAAGAAGAAAAATTAAGTTCACCTGTTAAAAGTTATCTATAAATGGAGAAGAAGATTTATCCACAACCATTGGAGCCATTTCCAGCCGAGCAGGCGGTTCTGCACCAGTCCATTGCTCCCTGCATAATGTGCTTAAATCTTCCCACCGAGCCAAGGATGCTAGGCACCTCATCCTCCCTAACATAAGCATGATTCTCAGCTGGTTACATTTGCTATGTATACTAAAGAAGATTCATATATGAATTATTAGACATAAATAACTCGCTGTGTGGTTTTCTTTATTTTTCTTTTACGTGCACAATCATATTTGAACAGAAAATGACTTCACAATAAGCCAATAACAAGGGTGCCCTAGTGGAGGATCTGAGAATTTTCAAAATGGTATTCTGGAAACTATTTCTCAGGATTGGAAAGTGACAAGTCTTTGGGAAGGAGGGTACGATGCAATAAAGAAGTAATGATCATACCCAATGTAGCATCCAAATTTTGGCTGTGTTGTAAAGGGCCAGATGCTTGAGATGACTTCATGGTATATGCCCTTAGGGCCTCATCCCAACGGTGCAATTTCTCATACCTACATTACACAAAATTTAAACAGATATTGAAACAACAAACTTGAATCATTAAAAAACATGGGTCTTATTTCAGCAAGTTCTCAACCATATTTATCATTCAAAGCCATTAGTTTAAAAGTACTAATTATAAATGCCAGATAAGGATCATAATAAATGTGAGAAAATGATTCTTTGGCAACGGGGTCATGGGTGTAGTAGTAAACTGGCATATACCAGGATTCCTTCAACTGAACTTCTAGATGCTGTTGTGAGTAAGTCAGTATTCCAATAGCTGCCTGTAGAAATTAAAAAAAGGTTTAAAAACTATAAAGATTACTCCTTTATCCTTTATCCTTTCACATGACACAAGGACCAACCTCATGCTGGTGCAGTTGATTGTTAATATGAATAAGGGATTCAACCACTGTAACAGGATTTGCACCCATCTTCTTTGAACATACAGCTTCAAACTCCATTTCTTTATAATGGAGGGCTTTTGCATATGCTCGACACTGAAAAAATAGTTCAGAAGTTTCAATAAAACACACATGCTCATGGAGATCTCAATAGTTTGCCAAAGACACACAAAGAGTAACAATACAGCTAACCTTCTCAGCAAGTGCGCCAAGCAGCCTAGTATCAATTGGAAGAGGCTTCTCATCATGTTCCATAAACTCTGCCTACTTACAGAAGCGGACAATTAATAAAAGAAACAGCATGACAAATGAATTGTAAATTTTGTATACAAAAATCCTACGACCAAACTTACCAAGTTCAACAGTGTTGCAAGAATTTCTGGTGGTATGTTTTGAGATGAGAATGCTGTCTTGAGACTTCTCACTAGTTGCTCCTGGGATGATTCGGTCATTTGGGCCCAGCAACTTGCAAAACCCGCAGCAAACAACTCGCGTCCAACAGAGGGCTGAATATTTCTGTCAGAAAATAATTCACAGCATGATCAACACATTATAAAGAACAACTGCTTTACCTGAAGCTGTGCTAGCCTTGCACAAGTGCGTAGAGCTGGAGATGGTGACTCTTTGAGAAGTGCAATACTAAAGTGCCTCATCCATTCAGCCCAATCTTCTCTAGTACTTCTCTGAGAAGCCTCGCCAGCACTTCTCAACCGAACATCGTTGACCTGCAGCAACCAAAAGTCTAAATTAAGTATAAGAAAAATATAGGGCTACATGAAAGAGCAGATGAACAATACAGGTTGTCAATCATTTTTCTCGAACAGAAGCAAAACCATCAATTACAACAATCTACTACCTAGTGACTACAACAGAGAAAGAAAATAGAAGAACAAAAAAGAAAAAACACATACATCAGCCTAGTACAAAGACAAGCAACTATCACATTAAGTGTTTAGCAAGTGGTCATATTGATATGTGTGGCTACCATGAATACTTAAGCGGGTGTGTACACGGTAGCTGCTCAGAAACACTGAACAAGAACGTTAAGATTTAATTCTTTTGAAAAGGAACCAAGGTCTTCCCAGGTGAAATAACAATCTTCCAAAAAGTCAAAGGTTTTATGGGCAAGAGTGAGCTCTGATGTCTTAAAAGCTAGGCAAAGTTGTCAAAAGAACAACGGAAAACAATAATTAGTAAGAAGCAGAATACAAGTGAAGAAATCTATAAAATATAGCTGGAACCACAAAGGATATTACTTGATGACTTCTTGGTTGCCGCTGTGTTTCATCAGCTTCCTTGGAAGGAACACCCTCAAAATCATCAAGGGGGTCACTAATGACATCAGGTGGACACTGTGTGTACTTCTGTACTGACAAGTTATCGGAGATGAACAGTTCTCGCCTTAGTAATCGATTTTCAGTCTCATCCCATTTTTTGTACTGTAAGAAGTATAACATGAAAAATTAGACAAAAGACATCAAAAGGTACATGCATAATATTAAAACAGGGTACCCGCAAATGGTGCTTCACAAGAAGTTTGCGTATTGATGGTATGAAAATTGTAAATTCCTCTCCGAGAGCATGTGCGAGCGAGCAGAGCGCCTCTGCAGCTTCTTTCCATAAATCATCATTGTTTCTACTCACATAAGGGGAAATAACAATCAAAGGAAAGAGATGCACAAGACAAAATGTATTAATTAAACTGGTTAAAGTAAAAATAACCAGTTACAAATTAAGTAGAAATAAAAATAATATTGTGATAATAGATATGCTACGAAAACAAGAACTTAAAAAGCACAAGGAAAGCCCAATATGCTAGATACATTAAATTATTTGTAACCATAAACCTTACCCATCCAAGACGAGCTTCAGATGATGCACTAACGCCGATACATGAGTACCAACCTGGACAAGATATATCGAAGATGCATGATGAGCAATACAAAAGCACAGAAGCAACCTTTTGCAAAAAAGATATGATACATCAAACTTGATTAGAACATCAACCGACCTGCACCTTAGGTATAAGCTTAGTCAAAGTAATGATAGCACGCCGTCGGATGTCAACTAGCTCCACTTTAAATAAACGAACAAGCACTGGAGCAACCAAGTGCATGTGCTCATCCAAATTTCCTAAAAGGTGCCATAAGTTAACATATGCTAATTTCAACATAAATTAGGGACATGAAAAAAAGTAGGAGTTGGATACAAACCGCCAAACACTTCAAGTGTGTGTAATATGTCAGGAACATAGCAATAATCATTGCAGCGTTCAGCATCACCCAAGACTTGAATACAACTTGGCAAAATATGGAGTAAATACACTCTGAACTCATCATTCAATGCTAAGCATAGTTGCTCGACAAGATGAAGAACCTGGAGAAGCAAGACAGTAAAATTAAGAAAATCACGATATGAAACACCAGAATCACAAAACTATTACTCCACAAAATTTCTGTTTGCCATGACATAATTATTAGGAATACATAGAAATTATATCATTTAAACTGGACTTCTCACAAACGACGCTCAGGAAACATAGTCACTCACCCAACCACAGAATCAGTTTGGGTGCACCCAATCTTTCAGCAGGTTAGCAAGACATGCACTAAATACACAGAACTCACTATACGGCATGGTGAATGCTTAACCAAGGCAATAGTGAGTGGTCAACCAAGGATGAACATGCAAGAAACTAGTAATCATATGTTTGTATCTATAAAGAGGGCGCAAATGATGAGCTACGAAGAGCACATTCGTGTACACACTACCACTTCCTAATTTTCTAATGGTTCAAGGGCTCCCCTCTTTGCCTGATTCCAACCAAGTCTCCCACCTCTATTTTCGTATCTACAGGCTTTACATGTCGATTCAAAAGATCTCAACATGTTCTTTTCTAGTAAACTACAATATTGCTACCTGCCAATAATGTAGCTATTATTACTACAGTGAACTATGCGTTGTCAGGAAGTACCCATATTAAATTCCACCGTTATCAGCTGACTTATGATTTTAAAACCGGGGGGAAGGGGGGGCTATTTTGTGTAAGATATATGGCGACAGGGATCTTATTTCGTTAACCTTGTCCTATTGAAGATCAATTCAGAGTTTGCATCGTAAGGAATAAAATAGCCATGCGCACAGAAGCATGTGGCGACAAAAGATGATACCAACCGTAGAATATAGTCATCAACATAGCTAATCTAAAATAAGTGGGATAGTTGAAATTGAGCATCAAACCTACTGTACGACTGAAGAAAAAAATTGCAGTTTACTGTTTGCCTTTTGTGTTCTTTCCCATGTAAGCATGCCATTATGCCTCGTCTAGGGAAATTAGAAAATGTAGGTGTGCAACAGAACATAACAACAGAGGAAAAGTGTTATTACTGGAGAACCCTGTGGACCCTGTATAGTCCGCTTTGGTGCAGGAAGGCTGAACGAGGAAGTCCATAATTCGGAGACAAGAGAGAGTATGTCTTGTAAATACTTCCGAATGTGCTGAAATAAGTAAATCTGATGAGATACGCTGGATACCAATTGCAACAGCAAAAATCTTCGAAGAATGAAATGAAGAGAAAGGGTAACACTAGAAGGGCCATCTTACCTGTCGAACAATAGATATTAATGTCCCGAGTTTCCAGGTTATGAACTCTTTCAAACCACCATCCTCGCACATACGAACGGCGCGGAATAGCTCAGGGAGAACCTTCCAGTCAAAAGAGGAAGTATTTCAGACAAAAAAAGGTGCACCTGTAACATGTATTCTATCTTTTCACACAAAAACATAGCAGTGCCAACCCAATTGCCTTATATCCAACCCTAATACTCCCTCCGTTCCAAATTATTTGAAGTTCTAGCTTTGTCCTAAGTCAAACAAACTTCTATACATTTGACCAAGTCTACAGAAAAATGTGCTAATAGTTATAACATCATACATATATATAGGTATATATATAGCACCGCTAAAGTGAGCCTGAGCGCAAAGTAAATTATTCTGCGCGCTGGTCCGCCACGCGCAAGCCACCATGCTCTACCCAAACCAAACCAAACCAACATGGGTCTCCTGATTCATGCACACATAACCACCCCACTTTTGATTAATCAAACGTAATCTGGCAGCCCTCAATAGTAATCAAGCCATACCTCAATAGTAATAAGCCTTGGGGCTACGACTGCTAGGTCGATGCTACTAGTGTCAAAAACGTTCTTATATTATGGGACGGAGGGAGTAGTTGATAGTAAAAGGTTATCTCTATAGAGTGAAACCATTGTGGTACATAGAAAACAAACCTCTGCTCTAACTTTTTACTACCATTATATGCCATGTTTTACTAGTACAAATATATCAACTGGAAACCTATATGCTAGTAGTATTAGGCCTAGCCGTAAAGAGCTATGCATCATTACTGTAAGATCTTTAACATTTTATGGTAATATTACTTAGTTTGGAAAGTCACATTTACACATAACTACTGCATGTGAGTTCCAATTTACACCGTCGCTCATGAACGTGCACATGCACTTTTTACTAGAAAATCCTACCTGTTTATTACCGTGTTCATCAGGTTTACCACCAACTTCTTATCCTATGCATCAGTCATAACTACCTACAGATTATTACCACATTCGGAGAAACCTTTTACCATCAAACCGAAGAATTTGCTGGTTTGATTGACTTTACCTACCACCAGAGCGCATGATAAGGCTTACGCACGGGACTGGTAATGTTACTGTGTGTTCAGCTTATTTTACGGTTAGATTAGAGGATCGAGGAGTGGTGCGTGGCACCTCGTAATGATTTTTCCGTTACACGGACCCTGCGCAAGTGGGAGCTATGTGCACCGGGCTGCCGGGCCCTTTTTTTACCATACATGCCAGTCTTTTTTACCATGGTTAGTAGCAGGAGCCGTGGGGCACTTTGGCGTTGTGCGGTGCATGGAATCTGGTAAAAAATAATAATTCCGTAACCATTCATTGCTAGCATTTTTACCGTGGTTAGGGAATAGTTCCGCCAGGCAGAGGTTTGGCGCGCTGCAGCGGTAACAAAAATTAAATCCGTTAACATATTTACTATTGGTTTTACCTTCATATGCTATAGTGCGGTGGTGGTGGGTTGTACTGCACGAGCGGCACACCGTGTAATTAGCACCGGAGAGTATGATTAGAGGATTTGCGCTCACTCTTAGTTTACCGCCACCGAATATATATATATATATATATAGAGAGAGAGAGAGAGAGAGAACAAAAAATTATTTTATGATGAATATAACGAAACTAATTTGGTGTTGTAGATGTTGATATATTTTTTTCTATAGACTTGGTCAAACTTAAAGAATTTGATTTAGGACAAATCTGGAACTTCAAATACTTTGGAATGAAGGGGGTATATTGAAAGCTTGGAACTACAAAGGTTGTTTAGCTTTCTGGTTGTGATTCACTCAACCAGAGGAAAACTTTATCTGTTCAATAAATGATCTTGGGACCCATCAAGAATTTGGATAACTGGAGAAATGGAGATCGCAGAAAATCTTGGGAAAAACAACTGATACTGTTTGAAGAAACTTGCTAGGTACAACTTTCTCATGACATAAAAAAGGTTATCCTGAAATTAAGCTTGAAATTTGACATTGTTGTTAAAACTCTCCAAATCACATAATTCATGATTTGGTCGTGGAAGGACTTCAGTTGATGCAACAAACAGGTTGTTGACCCAAATCAGTTACGGTTCCTTGGAAAGCTAACAACTCAAGGCCATGCATGCCCAAAGTATCAGCTAGAAATAGAATGTCTCATGCATGAGTATTCCAGTCAGCCAGAGATGGTGGATCATATCTGGACAGTATTGTGGTGAAACATGACTACTATAAATGCCAGTATTATGGTGAAACATGACTACTATAAATGCATAGAACTTGCAGAGTTGCAGTACAGTAGAGGACATTGAGTCTCACCTTTGGTAAATAGGGAACACAGCCAAGGCCCATTGACTAGATCCAAATGTATCACAGAGAACACAAAAAAAATTATTAAAGTGATAATGCAGAAACATAGTCTAAGGACAAATTATGCAAAATAGAAATATTACCTTAAAAACGAAGATAAGAGAGCCAACAACCATTTGATGATAACTTGCAAGGGAAGGATCTCGGAGGATTCGCATGAGAGAACTAATTGCAACCTAGCAATTGAGAATTACGGTTAAAGGGACTAACACAAGGGTCCTTCCTGTTTCCAACATAGGTAACACAAAATCATACCGTTGAATAGTAGTCCTCAGACGCCGAAAAAGATGGCCAGAAATCAGTTGGTGTCTCTTCCATGGAAACGATATGTTGTGCAGTCTCAACTGTTGGACGTAGAACCTCTCTATGTTGACCAGGTAAATTATGTTGATTACGCTTATGTGCATGAGGGTCCAACGCACCCATAATCCCTAAAACCTGCAAAATATATCACCTTATAACACAAGGGCACTATAATTGTTTTTCATGAAACAGCAACGCATCAGCCAAATAAATACCTTCAGAACTTCCAATCTAGTCGACCATTCCAATTCACCATTCAGCAACTTCAAGAGTAAGCCAAGCAACGGAGGATATTCGTTATAGGGAGCAATAACATAGCTGATGACCATCCATGAAAAAACAGAAAATATAAGCGACGACCAAGCCATGGCAATACATACATAGTGAAATTAATTACTCTACAACGTATATGAAAACAAGTACTTGGATGTTATAACACAGCTATCTTCCACATTAGTAACTGGGCGTCCACCAGTTGGCTAGCGCCTCGCACCTGGGTGTGTGCGAAGACCACCACCAGCGTTCGAGCCCTCTGCTCTGCAGGGTATGTGCCTTCATTGTTTCTTCTTAATTTAAAAAGGCACAGGGCATAGTCCCTGTTGGTGAGTTTTTTTTTTTTACATATTAGCAAACTATCATCAAGGGTCAAGACTTGAGAGCCATGTGTGCCCACGAGGCAGGAAGCGGAGCAGGTAGTTGTACCAAACACAAAGGGTAAGCTACCACCCAAGAAAGTGAAGTTTTTAAGGGGGGCTCACAATGATTCTATAACTACCTGAGTGTTACGTATGAAATGTTTATAGGACGGCTTGGCTCATGGGCCCATCAAACCTAGGATTGGCATATGTCTTCTTTCTTTACAAAAAAACTGCAGGGAAGACCCCGATAGTATATATTTACAAGAGAGAGGGGAATATATACCGAGATATTTACAAAGAGTTAAAAACAGAGAGCAGTTTATATACAAGCCAGGAGGTTAATATAAAGAATCAATCCAACTACCGAGAGGAGCCTAGAGCTCCTCCTTGAATCTAAAGGACAACAAGCTGAAGCTTAGCTCTCTGCTAAATAGGTGTTCCCATGAAGCAGTATCAGGGGAACATGGTAAAAAAAAAACTTCGAGTTCTACTGTTAGATATGGTGAAATGCTGCTAAAAATCAGTTCAGCCTCGTCGCATCTATTTGACCAAGGTCATCATCGGTGGTCCACTGGATGCTGAATTTTGTATACAGTTAGGCAAGGCTGAAAGGGGCACAACTAAGAGGTGGTTCCGCATTTCTCATGGTTTGTCACTGCAGAGGCCCATGAATTGTACTCCCTCCATCTCGGTGCATAGGGCATGTGCGTAGTTCTAGGTCGTCGATTTGACTAACTAAAATTGTGTTATATGTCATCAAAAGCATATCACTGGATTCATATGTGAATGCAGTTTCTAAATATATATTACATATAATACATATTTAGCTAGTTAAATTGATGACCTAGAACTACGTGCATGCCTTATGCACCGAAATGGAGGAAGTATACTATATTGCTAACAAAATACTGTGAATACTCACATTTACTTTTTCTCTAAAACTAAGGTCACGAATACTATTTCAAACCTCAAGTTTGGAGTAGGAAGCAACACTAAATATGCTAATACCAATAAGAACAAAGCAATAACAAACTTTAACGGACAAGCAGAAAATTTTAACAGCAAAAATCTTGTGATATACTACCTCCGTCCGGGTTTATTAGGCCCCCTAGTATTTTGAGCCAAACTTTGACCATTCATATGACAAATAAAATATAGAATGTATGCTACAAAACGTAAACTGTTGGATTCGTATTTGAAAGACCTTTCCGAAGGTATAACTTTTGTGACATATAGTTTACGTTTTATTAGTTAAATTTGTTGGTCAAACTTTAGCCCAAAATGAGAGGGGGCCTAATAAACCCGGACGGAGGTAGTAGAATTGATGTCATGTTGTGAATTTGAGACATGCAACTCAATATGCACACAAATGTGAGAAGACAAAAAAGGCATGTACCCTGTGCTTTGAATAACTTGTCCAAGGGTTGCTACTGCAACTTCCCTTTTGCTCACAGAACCTCCATCCAAAAGAGCATCCACAACCAGAGGCATTAGCTCAGGAAGATATTGCCTCATTGCAAAACCACCCTATCACGCAGAACATAAATCATCACAAGTCAGAAGTCCTGGTTGGACCCTTTGTTACCCGACACGATTGGACCAATTTGAACTTATGTAAAAGTAGAGGGGCTAAAATGAACCAAACATCACATGATAGAGAAAGACATACCACTTTGGCCAGTTCTCCAACAGTGGCAAGCACTCCCGCAGCAAGCACAGTATTGGCCATTGGTCCTGTTCCTTCACAAAGTCTAGCCACCAGCGCCTGATAGAAAACATGGAAGTAGGAAGGCTAGCACAAGAAACAGTGTAAATGATCTCATGTCTTACTAACCTTGTGAATTGGAGCAATATAAGGAAGTATTAGCCGTGGACAGCTCCTAATTAAGCAGCCCAATAATCTAGCACTTTCCTCTCTACACTTGCTATCCATACTGCAGACAGCATAAAGATATTTAGAAGCATGAGCCTGTAGTAACACAATATGAATTGAAACGAGCACTGATCATTAGCACAACAATTTTAGATGCTACAAACCTTTGATCAAGATAAGTGAGCAACTGTATAAGATAGCGACGAAGGGCAGGCAGTACATATGCAGGGTTTTTTTCAGACAATCTGCCTGCAACTAAAATTGCCAATTCTCTTACGCCGTACTCCTAAAGCATGGAGCAAAGAAAAAAATTGTCAGCAATAGCAAGGGCCATAATGTTTAGAAATTACTTGCTACTAACAGATATATGAAGGGAACGTGAACTGGAATAGTGCGAAGAGAACAACAAAATATCCAGGTCCTAATGTAGATATTTCTGAGCATGGATATAATAACCAATGACTATTCTTTTTCGTTTGCAAAGATGTGGTATTTAAACACTACTTTCATAACGTCCCTGCTCCAAAACAATACTTTCATAAAAGAAGAAAAAATAAGAACAAACTAAACAAATGTGCCAAAAGCATCTGGTAACATATCTATAAGTGTCTAATAGCCTACTCTATATGTTAACTGATAAACATGCCATACAGTGTACCTCGTCATTTAAGGCAACAAAAATTGAAGTCAGGATGTCAGCTTGGGCCAAGAAATCATCAAAAGTCGGATTGCGGTACAGAGCCCTGAAGACTGAACTCCTAACACCAACATCAGCATCAGCAACTGCAGCAATAAGAAGTTTTTCCACTATCTGCAGAGGGATACAAGAATGACATGATCAATACTATGTCAACCAAAATGCATCAGACGAATTATCACTGTAGTGTATATGACACAATATAAAGTGTGCAACCCCCATGAACCAAGTCCAAATCTGAAAATAATGTGTAACTGACAGGGATCGATGGCTTAAGCATGAGTGACTATCACACAGCTGGTCAGTCAATAGACAAGCTCCTGATTGCAGGTCCTTTCTGTGTGTAGGCAAAATCATTCTGTATTAACCCAACAAACTAACCCTTGCCTCCACCCGACGCACTCACTCAACACCACCGTCTTCAACAGCCATTGTGCCACCTCCTCCCTCCCATTCTTCCTAGTCGATGCAGCCTCTGAACTCCACTCTACGAACCCACCACCTCCTCCAGTTAGGCCAGCTTCAATCTTCTGCTCCATACATTTAGTGATTCCTAGTCTGCTCACTTGATGTTGTCTAGTAAGGCAGTAACTAAGTACATCTGTTGATTTGTTAATAAAGACAGTAATGCAGTTACTAGGTACATAGTGATTTGCTATGGACAATGGCGAGTAAAGGCTCTCAATGTTCTGATGCCATGGTAGTACCGAGTTTGCTGCTCTTCTGGTCCTCATGTATTGTCTACCTGATGTATCATGTTGTCTGCCCAACCTTGTTTTGTGGAAATGCATATCGTCACACCCATAGCATGTGTGGGGCAACTTAAACAATCATGAAATATGTTAACAGGTATAAGTATCCTAGTTCCCCACTGTGCCATATATGATGTGAACTACCTCCTCTGCCCTTTTACGCCTATCCTCTTCTCATACATGGTTTACTTCATGTCAATGTTTATAAATACTACAGTTCCACATGAGAAACTTTACTCATGCAGTGTAAAAATCATCATTCATGATTAAATTGTAAATTTCATACAGACATGCATGCATAAATTAACATATTCAGTGCAATGAAAGATGGTAGGAGTCGTCTACCATGTCATATCTTATGAGACGTTAACTCAGTTTCCCGCATTCTACATTACCATGCAAGTTACGTTTCAAACTAAAACATGTAACAATTGATACTAGTCAATTGTCTCTAATATGTTATCTATACCCTAAGGCTAATTAGTGTATGGGGTAGCCAGTTAATGCCATTACTATGTCCAGGTGTGAAATTTGTGTTGAGGGTACCAATGTTTTTTTGATGAGAATGCAATTCCTCCATTTCACAATATAAGTCTCCTTTTTACTTAGAAATAGCCATTTCACAAAGATAAGAGACATGTGTGGTGGGACTATGGGCCTATGGGAGAGAGCTGACCAAGGCTATGATGAGGTTCCACAGTAAGCACACAATACTTGTTGACATGTTTTTTCTTAAGAGGGCTAAGGCACAGGTGCTCATGTGTTGTAGAGCAAAATAATAATTTACTTCAAAGCAACATAGATATATGGTCGCCGAAGGCTTGAATTTTTTATATCGGTTCTTTAGAACACTATTACCAGGTCAACTTATGTTTTCAAACTGGAAAATACAAAATCAAGAAATTCATTAATGAACTATGGTTAATTTCAGCTTACCTGTGTTAAAAAATTGTTGCTTCAGTTTTTTCAGCTAATAGTTCAGAGTAAAAAAAATATTATGTCAATGGCAGAATTTTGCATGATGGTTCAACAAATTATTAGCTTCACCTCAAATGCAAGAAGTCATGTATGATGTTACCGGAAGTAGTAAAACAAAGGGTGGTGTAGGCAGTACCGAAGTTCAGATATGGTATTTAATGTGGCAAGCTGAAGCAGTATCATGTAACGAATTTTCAATAAAAATCCAATCAAGAAAGATATGCTTCACGACATGCTTGAATGTTATATTGAATAACTAAGTCTGATCAAGAAGGGCATGCTTCAGAACATGCTTGCATAGAAACTGAGATTTTGGATTTTATCTGTGCCTATGGCTTCTGTAACGAAACAATTGCACATGCAGTTAATAATAACTCGTTTCAAAGCGTTTATCTCAGCTCTTCCCAAAAATACATGTTATAGCAGGCATGTCTAGTAAGTACTAATAATAAGCATCAAACAGGATAGCTTCAGTATGCATGTCAGATAATTAATGAGCACATGATGAAGTTGAAGACAAACCTCTTCTACAAGACGACGGCGCTTAGCTCCTCCCATACGATTTGACCTATTTGAACTGAACTGTGAAGTAGACGAAGCAGAAAGAGAGTGTGCAACTAATCTGCAACAGCATATCGCAGCAGCTTTTCGGGTACTGCTATCCTCATCTTCCAGATAGAGGATGACACTCTCTCTTGCCAATTCCAGGAGCTCATGACCCTGAAACCACTGCATAATTTAAAGTCCGAAGATGATGACAATCACACAGCTCAGTGGAGCATTTCGAACCTTAAAGTTAAAGTTTGCCAGGGTACGCAGAGCAAGTTGGACAAGCACTGGACCACTAGAATCCACAAACTGCTGCAAACTGTTGGATCTGGTTGCTCGATTAACAGTAGAACCGGACCTCGTAGATGACTTTGGAAGTGCTTGAGCTATACAATCCAATAAACGCTCTTGTATAGTTGGCAGTAGAGACGGGATGCTGTAGGAAATGGGGAGGTAATGTTTTCATGCCAAGGACAGAATAAAGCAAGAGAACTCAAACCAAGAAACAATACCTAGTACTTATAGATTCAAGTGCATCTACAAGTTTATCAGAAAGACCGGCAGAAAACATGGCATCTAGCAGCCCACCACGAATATGGCGTTCCATTGCAAGACCCATGGCTTTTGCAAAGCTTCCAACACAAGTAATAGCCTCAAGAGATGGCCGTCCTCTGCGAGGAGCAATCTGCGAACAGAAAGGCGCCATTAAGCAGGACAAAGTTCAAGTAAACACCAAAGTACAAAAGGGTTATGAAGCATACTGCTTCATGCAGAAGTGGGGTAATTGAGGGCAAACTGGGCACAAGTTCTGCACCCAAAGCACCAGCCATCTCTCCCAGAGCAACAAACCCACTAGCACGCTCATCCGGGGTACGTAGAACAAACAAGATATGTTCCATGCATATCTGGGAATGAGAACAACGCATGTCAAGCTTGGCATGGTTTTCAAACTATTGTGTTTCTGTTATAACTTCAAAATTAAGAAAAAATTGATACAAGAAATGAATCATATAAGGTGCAAAAGAGAAGAAAATGGTTTAGTTCAAGAAATTTAGCAGCGGGGAAAACCTTAAGGTAGTTGGTCACAAATCTGTCTCGCAGGAAGTGAGCAATTCGAGGAAGAAGAGATGTTATACTACGACGAACAAGCTGATCCCGGTGTTTCAAGTACGTGAGGACTATATCAGCCACTTCTCTGTACCTAGACATCATAAATTCCCCAGTATTCCTGCAATATTTCATGCAACAGAATCAGAGTACGCAAAGCTGTGTATTGTTGCCACAAGGAAAAAAAGGGATTGATGCTGTTTTGCTATATTGATGATCATAAATGCCAGAAGTTAAAACATGCGTTCCATAGTAAAAGAAATACAGGAAAATATGGTACACTAGCAAACAGCCATAAGAAAAAAATTACTTGCGGCACTATGAATATTGTGACAAACTTCCGGGGGAAAATCACTGCAAAATGAACTTTAAGTTACCTCAACAATTCTCCAACAGCCAATAACGAGCCATGGATGCTATGAACAGAAGCATTTTTGCCAAGTCCTACTTGCGCTGCTTCACACATGCGGTAATACCTGGTAACATAACATCATGAAAAAAAGTAGACAAAACGGCAATATTCTTAGCTCATATAGTCGAGTCAGGTCACCAAGGTAGCAGCATGCCAGTTAGTTCTGACTAGTCTGGCTACTATTTTCTATAAAAACTACAGAGAGCAGAGATACGGTGGTACACACACTGAAATCAGTGGTAGTGTGGTACACAAACTGCAAATCAGAGTTGGGTTTGCTGCAATACTAAGAGAAAGGCTCAGCTCATCACTAATAAGAGAAGTTGAATTGTTGGCTGAAGAGACCAATGACCAACATGCAGATTAATCACATTGCAAAATGGTATCCCAGAAGTATATGGTCAGTGATTTGCAACAAATAAATGACCACGATGTGCTTTGGACATTGTTCCGAACAAACTAGCATAAATAGTTGCTGAGGGACACAATGTGTAATCTTACAACCAAATGCAATATATAACTTCTTTAGACCCAATGGTAGATTGAACCCCATGCAATCATGCAACATATGTTTAATCCTTAGAAGATGGGATGCATCAACCATCAACAAGATGCTTAACAAGTGAATTCGTCAAATTCTGACTAACAGAGTAAGAAAACGGCAGTCTGAACTCTTAAGTGATCCAGTTGAGGCTGCACATGCTAGCTAGTCATAAGAGAATTTGTGGGGAGCATGGATGGGATTGAATGTAAGAAGTTACCAAAGGCTTGATATCAGTTTCAATTTGCAATTTTGGCCAAGGAGTTATTCCTAAACTTAGTGGAGTGGATGAGTGATCACTAAAAAAGGGCAGCCCGGTGCACATAGCTCCCGCTTGCGCACGGTCCAGGGCACTTTGGGTCTATAGTACACAGCCTTTCCCTACATTTCTGCGAGAGGCTGTTTCCAGGACTCGAACCCGTGGCCTCAAGGCAACAGCTTTACCACTGCGCCAAGGCTCCCCTTCAAGTAAATAAACATGGGTCCCAGTATTTGGTGCAAATAAGAGTTTAATAGACGAAGCATTGACACCATAACAATCCTCTTAACCACCAGACAGTTTACAGTACGTTATTTCAAGTGCTGATCTCATACAATACAGCAATGGTGGTGAGGATAAAAGTATGCTTACCACTGTACACGCCACCGTGTCTCCCGCTTTTCTATAACATGAAGACAAGCACGCAAGGCTTCCACTGCTCGTTCACGCACAGCCTGTTTGGGGTCTCTCAGTGCTACCCATATAGCATCAACAAATTCAGGAACATGAACATTGAAAGTTGTGGAAGCATTCTCAGCCATCTCCTACAAATACATACGAGAAGGACACATTTTAGACAGATCATAAGCTCACTCATATTCACTGAAGTGCTTAACATTAGAAAATACAACTCATTATCAAGTTTAGCGTAATGAAATTTTGCGTAGAATTTGTCTATCATCATGACCTTGATTAAAACTTGTAATAACTATAGATTATGAAAGCTGACAAGTTACAACTTACTTTGAGAATAAGAACAGCTGCAAACCGACGATACTCCACTCGGTCCCCCTCAAGCCACCCTAAAGCAGTTTTAATCTGTAAAAAAACTGCTTGTTAGCAGATTGAAAGACATATATTCAAGAAAATCAGAACCAACTATAACATACCTGTCGCTCAACTTCATCTGCAGTCATTGCCCCCCCAGCTTTTGCTAAATGACCCAGCACAGTACTCGCTGGAACTAGGATTTCAGGGTCACGCTTTACTTCAAACACATTTCTCAAGAAACTGGCGAACTTAGAGACCTTTGAAGCACCTTCTCCGAAGGGCATATCAATCAATGCATCGATAGCACGGAGAGCCAGCAAATTTTCAGAAACTTCGTTACTTTGCAATAAACTAGATATCTGCTCATAGAGCTGATCCATAAACCTAAGAAAAGCTTCACCGCTGAGATCTCGAGCTTCCTCCTCGACATGCTTTCGCAGGGCAGCAGCAATAACATCCTATTAGAGAGGAGTACAAAACATATCAATCTAGAAAAGCATATTGTTCGATATACGAAGATAGGTGCCGGTCAACATAAGGAATAAACAGTATCAACTACCAAAGAGTCTTGTGGTTAACTATCCAAGGAGTCAAACCTCAAAAAACCCAAAGGTACCAAATTAGGAATGACATCTATGTTGCATTGCCATAAACGTAAAAACCATATGTGGGAACTACTAACTTCGCATTATTTCCACCAAAAGACCAACGCCTGTTCCTAGATTGCATGCTACATCTGATAGCCCAGCAGCTCTGCGGACGTGAAACAACCACTCAATGAAGTATATATATGGGAAGCTATAGAACCACAGTACTCCACGCCATTGGTCATGCTAGTCCATACAGTACTACTAACACAAGCAAAATAACTCGATCGGGTAAACCCCCATTCCCGTTATCAACATCAATACCTACAAACAGCACCATCGCAAGCAACAAAACGATTGATCCAAGTAGCTTCTGGCAAGAGGATGAGACCTCATGACTGTTCATCCATTCGAGCCCACAACCCTAGCTCCAGCCTAACCACGCAAACAGCAACACCGAAATCTCAAAATCAGAACAAAGAGAAGGTAGGGAACGAACCGCTCCAGATGAGATGTAGGCCGCAATGTTGAAACTGTGGTCCTTGGGGATCAAATCTGCACACCAAACGAAGCTTGATTTTTAGCCACTCACAGAGGAGAAAGAAATCCCTCGAAAAAAACGGCACCGAACAATCCGGGAGTGCAAGGGAGACAGTGGAACCATGACTTGGAGAACGGGGAGTACCTTTGGACTTCTTCCCGATCTCCGGGAAGTGCGGCGAGGGCTTCATGTCGACGGCGACTCCAGAGCAGTGGCGGATCTAGGATTTTAAAACAAGGTGGTCCACCTAAAAAAATTGACAACAAATATGGCATGCCAACACTAATTAATTTACCAATAGCACATAGAAATAGATCAATATGGTCTTACTGACGTACTAAAATTCTCAATTTTGCATAAGAGAAGCCTACATACTACATACCTTGAGAAGTTCAAAGAAGACGATATGGCATTGTTAATTTGTTACAGTAACTTGTTAGAGTGGCAAACAATCAGACAAATCATTATTATGTCACTGATCAGGTGTTCATGTACTGGGTAGAAAAATTAATGTGTATGTGTTCACAGGACTGTGTGCTCATGTACTGGATAGCAAGTCTGATTGTTTAGTTAACGCAATAGACTTGACTCTTCCAACTGATTGATGCAATAGACAGCAAAGGGCAAACCCTAAATCAGAAATTGGGGAATGAGCAGTGCTGCAGTGGACAAGTTACCTCGAGTCCTCAAATCGGGCTAAACGCTGGCCGCCGGGCAGGATTGCTGGCTTGCTTCCGGCCAAGTGCCGGGGTCGGCGGAGAGCGGACTGGGCGGCAGGCGCCGGCTTGCAGGGGCGCCAGGGGAGCGCCGAGCGCCGGGCGGGCTGGGGCGGCTCCTAGGCGTATGGCGACGGCGAGGCAGACGGTGACGGGCGACGGCGTCCGGCGAGGCAGGCCGGCGAGGCAGGCGGCGAGCCGGCGAGGTCGGGTGCGAGCAGGAGCTCGGTGCGTCTGTGCCAGTGTGCCCTGCGTCCGTTGTTTGTTGGGCTAGCCAGCTGAGATGGGTCGGGACGAGTAAGCCATTGTTTGTTGGGCTCTCTTTTTTATCTGGTGCAGATGTAATTTCCTATGGTATGTATAGACCGGTCTATACTTTTTTCACTCAAAAAAAGTATAGACCAGTCTATACATGCCATTTTTTAGTTCTAAGAAAATGGTATGTATAGGCCGGTCTAAAATGTCAGGGTGCCTTACGCCCATCATGTCCGCCTTGTAGATCTGCCCCTGTTCCGTAGCCGACGCCGCGGCGAAAAGCGAAGAAGAGAGGAGTGGTGCGGAAGAAAACAAAAGGAGAGAGGAGGGGTGGAGCTGCGGGCGAGGAGGGAAAGAGACAGCACGAGGAATTGAATCCTTCAGATGAGACAAGAGTCATGGCTTAAAGCGGGAGGGAGAAGTGAGAAAGCGCCACGCTACCGGCCATCGGGGAGCGTATGTGTACGTTAAGGCGATGTCGATGGGGCGGTGAGGTGACCTCGTGTAGAAGGAGGAAGCGACAACAAGTAGGACAGTAGGAGGAGTATGGGTCCACGCGGAGCGTGGATGCAGCACCGCATGGTATAAGTAAGGGATCCGTGTTTCCTTTTTCTTTTTGTTTTCCTTTATGAATTTAATTATGGGATTTACTAAGCTAAACTATTTTACAAAATTATTTCTTAGCAATCGTACTCATTTTTTCCTGTAGGTGGATGCAATGTTACTATGTGAATGAACAACGAGCAAGAATAGAAGTTGGAACAGGTTCCAAAAGAGTTTTGGAAAATCTAGATGTTTTTCAAAACCTTATGGCCTCCACATATTTGGATGCAAGCAATCAAAAAAAAATGGAAGTTGATGCATCGCAATAAGGCCAAAGCGAATTATAATGGATACACAACAGAACCATGACAAAAACATGATCTAAACATTTACACAATGATCATCGTTCTTCCGCAACAAGGTTTTCTGAAAAAGGGATAACACATTCGCATCGACGCCACCAATTCCAACATGTGACGGCTAAAACAAGGATTGCATCCTTGTTGTTGAATCAAAAAAAATGCCGCAACAAAAAGCGACACGAAGACGACGCCTTCAACAATATAATGATGATGGTTATCGCTATAGGTTCCAACCAATAAAGGTAATATCTCGGATTTTCATCCTATACATATAACAATGTTCTGAACACCATCTTGATGACAGATCTTCTAACTGTTGTGTCATTCAATACTTCTCACGAAACTTATATGTGTCCTCCGAAGTGCCGCAAAAAAGGCCACCATAGGAGCTACTTGAGAGCATGCACCAACCTAGCCTGCATCAATAATCAGGCCCCGCCTCATGAGACCATGACATGAACCTTTATTTTGTAATTTAGAAGAAAAAAATGAACGCAAAATCCTTCAAAATTTGTGGGTCATTTTAAAACCCCTTTCTTTGTATCATTTCAAACTAAGCTCGGACAGTAGTTGTAATGTCTCAAATTATCTATAAATGATGCTATGTTAATGCTACTTTTATGTCACTACTGTATTACTTTAGCATAAATTTATATTGATTTATTAGATTAGCGTATTAATCCAGTACCTAGCGTCACTTGTTGTTTCCTGCATCATTTTGGAATATGCAAAAAAATATCTTTTCGGGAAAAAAAAGGAAAAATATATCGTGAAGTTTCAAGTTAGGATGTAGCCAGGGGTACTGGAGCTAGCAGAAAGAGCATACGTGGGCCCACACAGTATGGTCGCACGACATGTCCTATAAGTGCACAGGTCTGTTGTAGCACTTTCGTGATAAGTAAAGTGTCGAATCCACAGGGAGTTGATAGGAAGGCACCACAAACTCCTCAACTATGTTATCACTTCACGCAGCCACGATACACACGCAAACCGGAGTTTAAAAATAGTCTACTCTATTAGTTGCTAGGGAAAATAGACAAATAGGTAATTAACTACCCCCTCCATCCATATATATATAGGGCCTAATACATTTTTCGAAGCTGTCTTTGACTATTGAATAAATTAATAATATATGAGATGTATAATGTGAAAATTATATCATCCTTCCACGTACGAATTTGACGGTGTGCTTTATGTAACTTGCATGTCATATATTATTGCTCTAACATGTGGTCAAAGTTACTCTTCGAAAACACATTAGGCTCTATATATATGGAAGGAGGAAGTAATAGTTTTGCTAAAGCACGTATAGATGTGCTTTAACAAAACTGATTGAGATATGTAGAATAGGCGAGAGAGGAGAGAATGCACCTTAGGTTCTCTCGTGTATTACTCAAGCTAATATAGCCGGGTTACAGAGGTGCGCCGAGCGCAGTTACAGGTGGGCTCGAGTGCGCATGGTGGAGCTACATCATGGGCACGTGGGAGCGCGTGCGTGCGTGCTAGACTAGGAAGTTACAGTCAACACCCCGCCGCAGTCTGAGCATCGGGTGGACGGATGCACAGGCTGGACCGGAATTCCTGGAACGCCGGCGTCGGGAGCCCCTTCGTCATGACATCGGCGAACTGCTGTGGGTCGGCACATGGAGAACATGTAGTTGGCCCACGACAACCTTCTCGCGGACGAAGTGGATGTCGAGCTCGATGTGTGTTGGTGCGACGGTGATGCACCGGGTTAGCGGCCATGTAGACCGAGGAGATGTTGTCGCAGTGGGTCACCGTGACCGATGATAGGGGCACACGAAGTTCACCGAGGAGATGCAGGAGCCAGCAGCACTCCGCGATGGCGTTGGCGACGGTGCGGTACTCCGCCTCCGCGCTAGAGCGGGACACGGTGGGCTGGCGCTTCGATGACCAGGAGACGAGCGAGTTGCCGAGGAAGATAGCATAGCCTGACGTGGACCGGCGCGTGTCGAGGCAACCAGCCCAATCTACGCCAGAGTAGGCCACCAAGTCGAGCGACGAGAACCGGTGCAGGTGGAGACCGTGCGTCGAGGTGCCGCGCAGATAGCGCAGAATCCTCTTGACGAGCGACAGGTGCTGCTCACGAGGGTCATGCATCACTACTGCAGGGTGCTGCTAACGCGACACTACGATCAGATACCCTTCGACGAAATTGTGTGCGATGCATTAATCGCAAACGGTGATATAAAAAAATATCAAAAAAGATGCAAAACATTTGCGATGGCGGATACATCAAACACGGTTCAGATTTTAGTTGCGTGTGCGATGCGGGACATATGGTTGATCCATACGAACTGTTTGCGATGAGACAGAACAATAGAAATGGGGTAGCCAGATCAAGGTGTGTGTGATATACGGCATATGGTTCACTCAGATAAACTGTTTGTGATGAGGCGGAACAACAGAAATGGGCAGCCAGATGAAGATGTGTGTGATACACGGCATATAGTTTACTCGGATGAACTGTTTGTGATTAGGCAACACAAAAAAAACGGTCAACCAGATCAAGGTGTGTGCGATAGAGGGCAAACAGTTCATTCGGATGAACTGTTTGCATTGAGCCAAGAGAACAGAAACGGTTCAACTTAACAAGATGTGTGTGATACGCGGCAAACATGTCTGTAATCAGAAATATGTGCGAAGACCGATAATAACATAGACGATTGCTGCTAATAAGACGTGTGTGTTCTGCGATGTGATTGCATACAGAACAACAACATATATATGTACACATTTATAAGGACATGGTTGCATAACCAAATTAAACATCCAATTACATAGGTGGCTACTACACACATGATATTTGCACACACCAAAGTAAACTATTACATGCATAATTACATAGATGGCTACTACACACATGACATTTCCACACACCAAAGTAAACTATATATTACATGCATAATTAACTAGGATAAATGATCATCTAATCATCATCTACTTCTTGTGACGCTTGTCGCTACTACTCTGCTTGTGGCTTGATCCGGCCTCGTCGATTTCGCGAAGGAGGCACTTCCTCATGTCAACGATCCGCCTGTGCATCTCGTAGCATGTGCACACGCTCTTGGGCGCAAACCTGAGGTGAGGTTCATCCAGTTGCCGCATCCAGGCCCCGTGCCAGGATACGGGACGTGTTCTGTTGGCATCCTGCTTCATCTTTTCGTAGTAGGGGTCGATGATGGCCGAGGCGAGTTCAACCAGAGAGTCCTTATTCGTGCTGCCCCAGACCCTATAGTGGTCACGAATTTCGACAAGGTTCTTGCAGGCCAAGCCCGTAACCATGAGCGCTTTTACATCGTCGGAGGTTTCCACCGTAGCGAACTTGTAGTCGGTGCTATTGACAAACCTGGCGAAACGGTCGCAAGACTCCGTGGCCATGCAGTAGTGGTAGATGAGGACATGATGGCGCACGTACAACTGGGCGATGGCAACCTTCTGATCTTTGCCGGGATGACTGCCGGTATACTGGAGGTCGATGCCGACCACCTTGTACTTGTCTCGAGCAAGCAACTACTCCACGGTGTTGATGTAGTCCTCCACCACGGCCGGGTCGATGGTGTACACCACCGAGAGATCTGTCTCCCTCACGTGGGTCTTCACTTTATGCTCGCCGAACTCCATTGGAGCCTCGCTAGATATCCTCTCTGTATGTGTCGTCGTGGGTGTGCTTGTTGTGTTGTGGGGCGCGATTGAAAGGTTGAACAGACTAAGGTTATAATGGCCGCAGGAATTAATGGGGAAGCCGGACGGCCTGGAATATCGGCACGCCCGGATGGCAGTTCTAATTGCAGCGCGTAACTCCATCGTGTCGCACATAACTGCATCGTGGCGACGCGCGCTGCGCAACCGCATGCATATGGGGGGGCCCAACATGATCGTGCGCCGGACCCAACCGCTGGCAGAGCGTGCGCAGAGGGACGCGAGCAGAGCACTCTGCAGCCGCCTCAACGGCAAGCAACCATATATATGTATATAGCAGTTGAACACGCAAGGAAAAGTTGTCGACAAGCCGAGCGCGTGTAGGTACGCGAGCAGAGCGCACCGCGGCGCCTAACGGCGAGTAGAGCGCGCCGAGGGATGAGAGCAGAGGCCGGCACAGTGATACGTGGCAAATAAGATGAACTGTGCGAGCGATGCCGGAGACATTTAGCACGATTCATATTAGAGTTGCGTGTGCGATACGTGGCATACAGTTGATCCATCCGAGCTGTTTGTGATGGAATAAGTTGTGTGTGTTGTGGGCAAACGCTTGCTGGTATACAACCGTCTACGATTGATGAATTCATCACCGACGGGTTCCCTACTGTGGTCCGCGTGCGATGTGATATGCTCTGTTTGCCCAACATCTATGCTCTGTCTACAGAAGAACAACATACTCCAATTACAAATATCATAAATATACTTATAACAAGACATGATTGCAAAACCAAATTAAACATCCAAATACGTTATATAATAAATACCATAAATATTGCAAGGTTCAAATTCCAGCATTACAAGGCCCAAATTCAAAGATTACAAGGTTCAAACTATTCTGACAAATAAAATTCATCTTCTTCAGAATCTTTTTCATGTATTATTTCTGCGAAAGGATCAGCCACCGAGAAGTTATATAGCAGCTCGATACAGTGACTTCCAAATAATCTGTCATATGAAGTTACAAACTGAAATTCAGCTTCTGCAGAGCCTTTTCCATTCAGCTGTAGAAGTCTGTGCTCTTTAGCAATCCATTCACTTCTGCGCAGTAAATATAGGGCAAACCTCATTACCTTGAGCAACCTTACTTTCTCAACAAAGAACCTGGCAAATTTAATTTCTGGTGTGGTGCCTCGGTACTCATTAAAAGTAATTTATGTGAGATGAAGATCAAGGCATTCAATGGGATTGTTATATTCCCCAACATTTTTCTACTTTCGGGCCTGCTAGTATCTGCAAACGAAGATGACATATTAGTGCCTAGCTGCAAATTTGAACACTTCGGGCCTCTTTAATTTGCAGGATTTCTAAAATACACGAAAAGTGTGAAATGCCACCTTCAATCTTTCATGATTAACATCTCAAAAAATATATGTATTGAAATCCTCCAATTTTCCTTTAGAAATCATTCTACTTTTGTCTTTGTAATCATGGGTAAAAGTAACAACAACAAATTGAGCTCCGTTGTGGTTAACAATTAACAGGAAAGGAGCATCACCTCGATGTATAGCTTCTCCGTGCAAGGAAAGCATCTAAGGAATCTAACAACTTCATCCAGATCGGGGCCGACAGATTGTAGTGCCAAGATCTTCACTGTGTGCAGAGGCCGGATCAAGCTTGTGGGAATCATTTTCTGGATGACAGGCGAACATATAGATCAAATAAAATTAGATAAAATGTGTTGTCCAATGATATATAAGAAGGAGAAAAAGAAGACTGTTATACCTGAACGGATAATGATCCAGTAACAAGTTCGTTGAATTCAGCACACGAATAGCCCAACACTGTCAATTTCGGTGCGTCAATGACCCTGATTCTTGCTGGACCTAATTTATCAAGTACATACAATCTCTCGAGGAAAGGCGCATTCTCAATGGCCATATCGTGAAATACCTCAACTGACAGCCCTGGGCGGCGCCAGCAATGCACATAAATCGCACGGACATTCGTCGAGGTGATGTGGAGGCTACTGAACCCATCCATCGCCTAAAGACAAAGGTACTCAAGCGTTGTACAGCCGAGGCGCTCGAAATCCTCCTTCGAGATGCGGACGACCATGAGCTCAAGGTGCTTAAGTTTAGGGAGATGAAGAGCGCGCGCGGCATCAATCCGGGGGAAAATGCACTGCCTGAATGTAGCGTGGTGCAATGTGGGCGCGAGGTGGAGCGCGGAAGGCGGCAGCGAGCGCGAACGTCCAGCATGAAAGCTGAGCTCCTCGACCCGATCCAGGGCTGGGGATAGGAACCAGTAGTGAAACCTGGGTTCGACCTTGCAGTGAAGACTGAACCTGCCAATAGCAAGGCGTCTGACCGACCCAGGGTGCGTGGCGAGGACGTGGTGTGACGACCCCGGCTTAATCGTGCACTAATCATACACGCAAATGCACACGATCAAGCCTAAGGACTCACTTGAAGATATCACAACACAATTCTAAAACATAAATAAAGTCATACAAGCTTTATATTACAAGCCAGGGCCTCGAGGGCTCGAATACATAGCTCAATGGCATACAAGCGTCAGCGGAAGCATCAGATATCTGGGTACAGATATAACAGAGTTGCAGATAGGCCTTTAAGAAGGCGGGGTAAAATAAAAGCTACGATCGAAAGGCGCAGGCCTCCTGCCTGGGACCCTCCGAACCTACTCCTGGTCGTCGGTCGGCTCCTCGTAGTAGTACTCGCCGGGAGGGTAGTAGTAGTAGCCGTAGTAGCCGACAGGGGCAGCTATCTCAGGGGCTCCGTCATCTGGCGGCGACATATGGATATCTCAGGGGCTCCGTCATCTCGAGTCACCAGTTCTAATTGTACCGATCGGGATACAACTCCGAGTGTCCGTTACCGTAGGACAGGCTATCGATAGTTTAGTTCTTCCCTGCAGGGGTGCACCAACTTACCCACCACGCTCGCTTAACTCCGGCCGGACACACTTTTCTGGGTCATGCCTGGCCTCGGCCAAACGATACGCCGCAACCCGACCAAATACTTAACAGAAAGGTCAGCACGCCGGACTAACCTATGCCCCCAGGGGTCTTGGGCCATCGCCCCGGACGCTCCTGAACGTTGCGTACACCGCCGGTGAGCAGACCTAGCAACCCCTTAATACAAGCGCGGTTGCGTTACCAGTCCAACCCAGCGTGTGCCGCTCAGTTGCTGACGTCTATTAAGCTTCGGCTGAAGTATACGACGCAGAACACCCATACTATGCCCACGTGATGGTTAGTGCTATCAGGCCAGAGGCCCCTCGGATCAAATATCCAAACCGTTAGTGTGTTGGTAGTTACGGTAACGAGCAGAGACTCACGAAAGATGTGACCCCGTCGCCCCGTCTCGAGGACTTGCGGCAAGGGCTAAGAATGCCCGGCCATGCCTCGTGTTCAACTCTCAGGCACCATCCAGGTTCACCCGATTCCACATCCCTCGCAATTAAGCTCGCGCGGGTACCCCTCAGGGCCGACCCGTCTTTATCCAGAATAAACAATATCAACAATAATGTAAAGGCATCCGTGTGGCTACCATATCAAGAAGGAATCCGAGGCATCACCCTCGTTGGATTCCCACCTGACGTAAATATCAAGGTGAACGGAGGAGGAATCACCCTCGAGGTCCACTCTTGAGGAGTTGCGCGACAATGTCGTTATCGGGGGTGGTGTAGGAGGAATCACCCTCGCTGACCACGACCGAATAACTAACCTACAAGGTTATCATCAGAAGTGCTGACGAGGTATCACCCTCGGCACTCGATAGTAACCCAGTAGTGTCGAGCAACTAAGGGGAAAGTGATGTGCGGTGTCGGGGCCTGGTCTTCGATCCCGTTGATCGGGTCTTCTGATGATCCAGCGGGGCAGTTGGGATAAAGTGGGGTCTCTGCTAGGTCTCTACCCAAACTATACTAAATAGTTTAGGATAAACAGGCAGGTAACAATAGCAGGTTACAATAATCAGGCTATGCAGCAGAAATAGGATAACAGCAGCAGCAGTAACTTCTAATGCAAGCATAAGAGAGAAGGGAATGGGCGATATTGGAATGCTCAAAAAGGGGGGTGCTTGCCTGTTTGCTCGGCGGCAAGGGCAAGATCGTCAACTGTGTCATCGGGCTCCTGAGCGGCGTCGGCCTCGGTAGCTACGTCGACGTCGGGGTCTACCGAGAGAGAAGAGGGGGAAGAAACAGGTAAATAGACAGCAATCGATGCAACACAAGCATGTCTTGCCTAGGATGCAGTGCAGGGTTGCCTAAAAATGCATCTAGGTCATTTTAGTTATTATAGGATTAGAGTTGGATTTATTAACCGGTGTATAAGCACTATTCATCTACCGATACGGCCTTGAAGTTATGGGTTCACCTACATAGGGGGTTCTGACATAGAAACAGACTACACGATCAAATCTGTCTCGTCGTTCTGAGCAACTTTCATGTTTTAAGTTTTTCGATCTGAGCTACGGTTTATTTTATATGATTTTTCAAAGATTTAAATGTTTTCTGGAATTATTTATATTAACAGAATTGTCTAAATCGATTTATGACGTCAGCATGACATCACGCTGATATCAACAGTCAACTGTGACCGTTGACTGGTCAAACCTGACCTATGGGTCCAGTGGGACCCACAAGTCAGTGACTGAACTAGCTAAACAGAATTAGTTTAAACTAATTAACCTAATTAGAAGGT
Source organism: Thinopyrum elongatum (assembly GCA_011799875.1). Lineage (NCBI taxonomy): Eukaryota > Viridiplantae > Streptophyta > Magnoliopsida > Poales > Poaceae > Thinopyrum > Thinopyrum elongatum. The sequence continues at coordinate 341,630,484 of CM022297.1, read as the reverse complement.
AGGGCCTACTGGTGAGTGGGTGATTAGCATTTTAACTAACTAATTAATTAATTTACAGATTTAGTTATTTATAAAAATCATTTTAACAGGCGGGACCCACATGTCATAGACACAGGGCCAGCCCAGTCAGCGTTGACCATGGTTAACGAGTCAAAGGGGCCCACCTGACAGTGTTACAGGGGGCCCATGCGTCAGTGCCAGGTCAGCCTCGTCGGCGTCGGCGCCGGAACAGGCTCCGGCGAGCCAAAAACGACGGCAGCGATACGGGAGGTGGCCGGAAATCGCGCTCCGGCCTCCGTTCGATGCGCGCGAGGCGGCGTTCGAAAGAGGAGACCAATCCGCTTCGATCTGCGGCAGTCTCGCGGCCGGAGAAGCCCTACAGCGACGACGGCGAGCTCGGGAAGTTCGCTGGAGTACGGCCATCTCGCGAACAGCGGCTACACGGCACGGCAGACGACGAGAGCTAGCGCAATGGGACCGCACGGATGCGCAGAGCACACCCACGCACTTGGACGGTCATGGTAGGGACCACCTCGACGGCGGCGAGCTCATCGGCGGAGGCTCAGTCGGGCGGCGATGGCAGCTACGGCTACGGCGGCGAAAAAGCGCGGGAGATAGAGGGGAAGGGAGCGCTGGCTCACCGGGAGGGCGCACGGAGGCCCGGTGAAAGCTTAGGAGCTGCAGATCGACGGCATTTGCCGGTGAAGCTCCGGTGACCGGAAACGGGTTGCGGCTCGATCCGCGAGCTGTGGTGGCGTAGAGCTCGAGCTGGGGGTCGGAGAAGCTGCAGAGAAGCAAGGTGGAGCGAACGCGCTCGATCTCAGGCGGTGATGACGACGACAGCGACGGCATTGAGCTCGGCCATGGCGACGGCGGCTCGGCTTGGCGCGGTGAGGAAGAAAGCGAGAGGGAGAGGGGAACTGGTGGGCTAGGGTTAGAAGGGGTGGCGCGGCGTCGACCTTATCCATCGCGGGAGGGAACGAATGCCCAACGTGCGGCGCATCGGCGTCTCCGGCGGCTGTGGCGCCGACACGAAGAGAGAGGAAGGGGATGAGCGGCGAGGTGGGCTGGGCCGGCTCCTGTAGCTCTCAGGCCTAAGTGCACAGTAGATATTAGACCTTTTTCTATTTCTTCTTTTTCTGTTTTCTTCTCAACTCTGTTTAGCTAATTGTTTGGGCACTTAATGATTTTTGTAAAATGTGTGACCTAGCTCATAATTTGCAGTGCATTATATCTTATCACCAAAAATTTGTTTGAACAAAATAGGATTTCAGTTGTAATTTGGTTTAAATAAAACAGGTTAAAAGGTTGATGTTAGGTACTATTAATTGATGTTAGAGTCACTTAACTAATCCAATTTATGTTGTTTATATTTTTAGAATTGCTTTAGGAATATTTGTAACATTATGAACATTTTAGTTTTCAAATTGGAACAACTTTTGTTTTCACTTTGAATTTGAGTTTCAATCTGAATTGGAATTTGAAATGAGACATGAAGGGAAAGATGATTAGGCACTGTTAACCATAGTGACTTGGCCAGATTAAGAGGTGATCACTATAGTGTGATGCTGGGGATGTTACACGTGGGACAATGCGTCCAGGCGTTGCCGCTCCCCGCTGCAGAACTCATCGTCGACAGTGAGGTTGAGGGGGTGGACTGCCAGAGGGGGCACCACCGCCGCGAGAGGACAGTGGTCCGCACGCCAGATTTGATGGGGAGGTGGGATATGATGGTTGCCAACATCTCGTCGGGGAGGCTACTGATGAAGTCCATGTTCGCTAGAGGCTCTTGCGGTTCTGGCTCGACCTGCCCCCGCTTGTTGGCCGGCTCGTCCTCCATCTCGCAGCAGGCGACGATCCTCAGCGACGGTGCTTGTAGATGAGAACGGAGGACTGTTCTACGTACCTTCTCAAGTCGGCCGAAACAAAAGTCCAAAACCAGCAATAAATTGTAGCGCTCGTGGCTCGCTTCCCGGTATGGTGAGCGTGCGCGGTGGACTGCTCGCAGTCGTCCCGTCTAATCAAACAGCTGCCCGCGGTAGTAAATGGTTAGTTGAACGCCCACGGTTGGACTAATACGACCATATGCGATAATAACGTGGTGGCTATTTGTTAAAAATGCCTAGGAAAATCAATGTATAAAAAGGCGAAACGAACCCTGAATAATTTCATATTTTTAGCATAGTTGCATGTTGCCTCTGTAAAATAAATCAAGGCGAGAAGAGACAACGTATGTCGTTTCGCACATGGATCAGGTGACCAAGTTCCCTCTCGAAGCCATGAGAGGCTTCTTAATAGAAGCTCCGGTTTGTATGAAAGAAAATATGGGTCAAAGCCGAGTTGAAAAAGACAGCAATATCTAACTCCAGCTTACAAAAGGTACAAAAGCATGATGATTAATTGTTCATCGGGTTTACACAAAATCCAGATTGAGCAGGACAATAACATCTAACTCAACTAAAGTTTTCGGCAGTCATAATCAAATGGATCGGTCTGATCCATAAAATTAAGATCCTGGGCCAGAAAATCTACTGGTACATGAAGACAAGTTGTTGTAAATAGAAGCCGAGCACGTTCAGAAGCCCTTTTGTCCATCTGAAACTTCTTTTTATGTTGTTCAACGTGTCCATCTGTCAGAAAGTTTTTGTTAAAAATCTTAATCCTCACGAACAATAGTACCCTCGCATTCAACAGGAAGAATGTGACAAAACTAGTGTTTGCATGGTTGGATGCATATCCTTTCAGCGTTATTGTCCTCAAACGAAGGTCATGAGAACTGAGAAAATCCCGATGCTTCTTATGCCACCGATTGGTTATACCTTTTTGTCCATGTGCTTTTGCCTAAATAGTCATGAAGACTAAAAACAGTTAATGTCTAGAAAAAAAAGTATGTCGAAAGAGCGACAGCTGAACGGTTAATTCTAATAAATTATATATGGGCTTTCAATGTGCTTGAAATTATCACCTGTATATACAAATTCTCCAGACATGGAAAGCATCGCAGCAAGCCGATAATCGTGTTCAGATCAAAACACCACATACTGATATGTAAGGTCTTGACAGAATCCAGCACCATTGATAGGGTATCCATGGACAAACTCTTCATTGAGCATAGAACATAATATTAGTACCAAAAGTGTACTCCAAGATGATATAAAACTTATGCACACAAATGAAAAATGCAGCTTATGATTACAAAAGTGTTGATTATAATATACAGTACATGAATAAGTGTGCAGCCAACCACCATCTTGTAACCTTCAAGCGGATCAGGAATTACACCCAATGTCTCCAGTTTAGGCGCAGAGACCACAGTTATTTGCGAAGTTGCACACCAATAATCAAGGAGCAACCTTTGGAGTGAAGGGGCATCTTTGATGATGAGCTCCTCTCTAAAGCAAATTACAATGCTTACAAGGTGAGGCGACTTTATTTGGAGACAACGGATACGGATTTCTTTTCCAAAAACAAGCAGCAAGCGCTCCAGGGCAGGGCAGCACGAGTGGATGATGCTGTGCAGTGAGGCATCTGACAGATCGAAGTGGGAGTCGAAGCATTTGTACCAGATTATCTGCTAGATGGCACCGGACCAAGGTGGTGATGTGGAGAGAGGAGGAAAACCATGAGATGGACATCGGTGGTGAGGGCATAGCTACAACGCTTGGTGGGAAGCTATTTGCATAGTAATGATAGAACTCAAGATGCTGGAGTTTTTTGAATTGACGGGATGTCAGCCATGCGTCCATCGTGCAGGGTATGTGCAGCAGGCAACATGCCGGGATGCATAGGCATTGAACGGAGTTCTGGTGGGAGGAGATGATGGCTCCGTGGAGTTCAAAATAATGAACGACAGATAGCCGGCGACAGTCGAGATTAAGAGGCGCGGCGCGCCACAGAGTGCGCCACCGAGATGCGAGGACCTGTGTGCGGCAACCATCCTTGGTGGGGAGAAGGAAGATGATCTCCCCAAGGATGGCATCCGGGAGATCGATGATGCGGTCCGTCTGATATTCTACGGGTTCCTCGGATCCAGGGGCGTGGCCGCTTCTGCCCGCGCTGCCGGGTGTAGGATCTACAACCGGCGGCGCCGCTGGCCGGAGCCTCATCTGTATACATAACAATCTGAAAAAAGGCAAAAACATACATGTAGGACATTCAAAATCAATTCTCAAGATCTGAAAGAAAAAAAAGCACAAACATATATGTAGGACATTCAAAATCAATTCTCAAGATCTGGCTACGAATTATTAGCACGCACGCTAACCCTAGTCGGATTATTAGCAAAAAAATCATTTGTACAGAACAAACAATTAATCACTAACCATATATATCATTCAAACAATCAATACACTACACGGATCTAACGAATCTTACTCTGATTTCATGGACTGGGTGAACATAACCAAGGATTTATATTCCCAACAAAAGAAGGGAGGACTAACCGGTTTTTCGTCGGAGTCGGAGTCGTTGCCGGAGTAGCTGTGGACCTCCGGCTCCGACTGGGGAGGCACGACGACGGCGACGAAGTTAAGATCGCGTTGCTGCCCGTGCGAGACCTCGTCGGTGGTGAAAGCAACCTTTGTGCCCAGCTTCATGCGTTGCACGGGTGCTTCACCAGCCCCGGCGTCGCCACTCCCTCCGATGGTGCGCTTCGGCAAAATCCTAATACACTCCATGCGGCGGTGACAACTGTGGACAGGGAGTGCAGCCGCCTATTATGACCAGCGGATCGGGGCGCGCCATTAATATGGAGCAGTGGGAGCTAGGTGGGCGACGGTCAAAGGGCTGGCTCACCTCCCGGTGAGCCTGCGCAGCGGATTGCTGGCATGCCTACCGTCATTTCACACAGCTACTAGCACGCCCCCCGGTGACACTGCACGCCCCCTCGTCGGTGGCTGCCGCGGTGTCGCGCGCTCACCGGCGCGCGCGCGCTCGGCCAGGGGCGCGCCGACACGCATGAGGAGGGAGAAGGAACGGGCCTAGTGGGCTGGGCCTCGTGGCACTGTGCACTTAGACTAGTGCACAGTGGCCTTTACTGATTCTTTTCCTTTTCGGTTTTCTTTTTCTTTATTTCATTTCTGTTCTGATTTAGTTAGGGCACTTTTGCATTTTTGTAAAATGTGGGGCTTGGCCCAAATAATGTAATGCAATATTACCCTTCACCAAAAACTTGTTTGCGCAAAATTGGATTCCATTTGAATTAGAAATGATTTTAAATGGATTTATAATGGCTGTTTTGGTACTGTTTCACCTTGTTTGAGTCATTTGTCTAACTCCAACTTTATAGATGATGGTTTTACAAATGTTCCTGGATTATTTTCCATTTAATGAACATTTTTCCAACAGTGTTTGATCAACTTCATATTTCACTTTTGAATTTGAGTTGATTTTCAAAATGGAGTTGAGTTGCTTTGATTAACCTCTATGTTTAAGCACTGCAAATGAGATGACTTGGCATTATTAGCAGCTGATCACAATGACAATTACATAGGGGTGTTACAGCATTGCATATTTCACATATATTATGGCTGGCTAAAAGAGATGAGATTGCATAATTCACATATATGATATAGAAACTAAACAGCTGGCATTACAGTACATGTCTAAACTAAGCAGATGACATATATGATGTTGAAAGTAGGCACTGCAAGGCAACATATGCATGATATGACCAACATCATCATGCCAAGTTAGAGCAAACACCTCGGGGGGTAAATAGGAGTGGTCAGCTCCGTCTGAATCCGCCTCAGAATAGATATCTTCCTCAGGATTACAATCTGGAGGGGGGAGGGTTTGCCATTGCACCCACCATGGAGTGATGTCTGCATGACATTGTATTGTCGCGCAAAACTCTTCTCTTTTTCTCTACATGTTCAGCATGACTGTGTACAATATCTGACATGCATACGAAAAAATATAGTGAGATTATGTAAGGAGAGCATGCAGAAATCTAGAGTGATGGTAATAACCAGTGGATAGATCCAAAAATAATGGTAGCAGGATGATGATAGCTTTAATTTAATAAAAAGACAGATGATGATTGCTTTACTGTTTGTTTCCCACCCAAGATGAACAACATAGACATACCCTAGGTGAACCAGATAATAGACAGTGATTCTATTCATTGCTGCCTTGATATGTGCCCCACAAGCATTTTAAAACTCAAGTTTGAACATTAATTCGGACCTGACTTGGAGTCTAAGAGGTGAACAGGATGATACAGTAGCAGGTAATATTAAGCAATGCATAACATAAGCAGAAACAAAAGAGTGTGACCTCTCTTGTGGACCCATGTACTCCTCAGGTTCATCTGTTGAGTCGATGATGGTGATGCAGTTGTGGTGGGTGCCGGCGGCAGGGAAGGAGATCTGAGGCGGCGAAAGACGGTCGGGAGTCGTGATGTCTGGTATGGTGGATGCTTCTGTCGATGGAGCGGCTCAGGTGAGGTGGACGACATCGCGGCAGGAGCAGGACAAACCACACAAAGTTTTCTTCGACACCTATCTGTAACTGAAGTAATTCTGTAAAGGCTCCTTTGGCTTGCAGGATTCTAAAAACACAGGGATAGGAAAAACACCGGAATAGGATAGGAATGCACATAGGAAACAGAGCATTTGTAAACACAGGATTTCTATCAACTTGGGTGTTTGGTTCACAGGAATTGGAAGAGCAGAGGAATGCAAAGAAACATGGGCAAATTAAAGTGAAACCATATGAAAGTGTGTATAGTTAGAATGTTATTCTGCCACTAATGCACTTAGTCTTATTTTCATGCATAGGAAAATTAGCTCCAGGTGGATGTTTTGCTCCATTCCTTTCAACCAAATGCATGAATAATTGAATAGTAGAGTACCATAGGAAAATTTCCTATTGCTATGTTTTTCTTCACTTTTTTCCTTTAAACCAAAATAGCCCTAATGGATCGACATGAATGTAGAGTAATAAGTGATGCGACAAGTGTACAACCTCTTTGGCATAGCCGTGTCAACCTCAGCATCATTGGTTGGTCGCTGAAGAAGTTGCGGCAGAGGTGGCTGTGGGAGGTGTGGTGGAAGATCTGAGGCGTCTGTAGACGGCGTCCAGGGTACTGCTCTGTTGTGATGGATGGTTCCATCGTTGGAGCAGCTCCGGCGAGCCGTAAGACATCGAGGCTGAAGGAGCACAAGACGGACATCGTTAATCTCAAGTGGGATTCTAATAGCATCTCCAATAGATGATGTAAAATACATTACCAAAAAGCGGTAGATGTAAAATGTACATCACCAAAAAACACCTGACTACAACAGATGAGGTAAAAAGTGTTGACTCTGAACTTAACTGTCGAAACTGAAATTTACTGTGGAATCTAAATGTTACTGTCGAAACTGAACGCACTGGTACCAGAGATGCACTTCACATGTAGTTTAGGCCGCTCGGGCACTAGTAGTAGAGAAACAGTGATCTAAATCAGCAGGCGATCGACAGGGAACATAGTAGCAGATAGCAGCCGGAGCAGCAGCGCCTGGAGCAGCAGCGCAAACTAGAGCCAGAGCAGCAACTCGTGTAGCTGCACCAACCCATGTTGCAGCATAAGTAGCGCGAGCGAGAGCAAAAGCAAAGCAGCAGCACGAGCGAGGGGAAGAGCAGAGCAGCAACGCGAGCGAGCGAGAGCCGGAGCAGCAGCAGCAACAGAGCAGCAGCGTGAGCAAGCGAGAGCCGGAGCAGCAGCAGCTCCGGCTGGTATGGACACCGCCGCTGAGGGAGCCTCGCACTGGGGGAGAGCCACCGTGGAGATGTCACCGGCGGTGCCGACTATGAGGTAACCCCGCCATGCGGGAGCGGGATCGAGCATCGGCGGTGCCGAGAGGTCAAGTTAAGGAGAAGGTGCGATGCGATGAGTGTACAACCTCTTTGGTGGCGCCGAGTAGGCCTCGGCTTCGTCCGAGGAGTCGGTGAGGATGCTGCGGTTCCGGTGGAGCAGGTTAAGGTGGCGCTGTGGGGATGGAGCAGCTGCGATAGATGAGGCAATCATCAAAGCAGCTCCTTGGAAGTGGAGGACGGGGTGGCTGAACCAGCTGGACAACGAGATCGACGACGGATCCTCATCCGGGGCGGTGGATGAGGGATGTCGAGCTGTTGCGGTGGACGACGTCGTCGGGGAAGAGGCTCCGGCTGGGCCGCAGTGTGGTGGCGGACGGCGGAGGGTGGGGTTTTGCGGCTGGAGCAGAGAGGTTATGGCGACCTGGGTTTTCGAATGGCAAAAAGGAGGTGATGGGAGGGGGGAACCATGACTTAGGGACGCGCTTGTCCAAAATGTAGGGTGTGTTACGAAAGTACCCCCACCGATTTGAACTAGCGGCCGTTTTGACTCAGGGTTAGAAGGGGGATTTCGCGTGTCGGGATTTGGCAGCTGGAGGGAGTTTCCGCGCGCGTTGTAATTTCGGGATAGCAAGGCGCGGTTGTGAAGGTGCGAATTTTTGGAGCACAAAGAGACAAGCGATATCTAAATTTTTGGGATAACAAGGCGTGGGTTGAGATTTTGGGACAAGCCCAACGTGTAATAATGTACGTACCAAATAATTTCGCACTATCCTAAAAAAATCAATTCGCACTTCCCTCGACAAAAAAAACAAAAACAAAAACTATTCGCACCACACAAAGGGAGAGTCTTGTCCCGTTTTACTGTATAAATGCTATTCAAGACTATGAATCCATGTTATGTCCAATTAAATTTTTTCGCTACCTCTATAATGCATGTAACCTACTCATACGAACATTTTAGTGCATTTCAAATGTATATACTACCGTTGCAATTCGAACTATATTTGAATTCGTTTCTCTATTTGAATAAGAATCTACAATCATGATTGTTGCCAAGTTAAACCATCATTTGTATATTATCTTAACAACACACCACATGATTACTATAGAGTTAGATATGAACTATGTGTACTATATATATGAACTCGAATTCAAAATTTTGAATACACTTGATGTTGATTCCAAATAATAGTACATTTGAAGTACTAGCTAGATCTTCATAATCTAAACCATGTTTCATATGTACACTGTATTTATCACACAAAGTATAGTGCCCCGCCCCCTACATTATGACAAGTATTTTAGCCCTGAGCTGCAAAAGCCACACATTATCACAAATTCAAAAAAAAATTATATATTATATGTAGTATAACATGTTCATGACCACACCATGCGTATAACCATTATATTCATGCATACGCATCGGTTTAAAACACTATGATCTCTTGTTCAAATATCTGAATCCACTTTTATAATGAATTATGATATCTGATCGTCTTTTACACCCACACAATCCTCTTCTCTTTGTAGCTAGCGCTAACTTTCGCTCGTGCATGCACACGCCCACCTCCCTCTCACCCTCCCTCGGCATTCTCTCCATTGCGCACATTCGTTATTTCTCTTTAGGTCGTTCACCCACGGTGTGTGTAGGCCCTCCAGCTCCTTCTTTCTGGCACACACCGATCGATATACCTCTCTAGCCAGGCGAACCTACCACAAACACACGCTTTCCCTCTTCTCTTCGCACCGTCCATGCCATCCTCTGTCTAATACAGTTCCACGCACGTGCACACTCCCACCCCTCTTTTCATCGATCTCATACTCGCACACTCCTCCCCCCTCGACATAGTCGGCCTCCCGCACCACCTCCTAGCCGCATCCCTCTCACTCTATCCGTCTCTCCGGGCCTTATTTGCTTCTAACACATGCATGCATGTATACCTACCGATCTCCCTACATATAGCTAGGTCGACTATAACTCTTTTTCCCCACGCACTGATTGACATACCTGATCACTAGTTATGTCTCTCCCTTTCTCCGACACACGACGATTGATCTTCCTATATAGTTACGTCTGCTTACCACAGCCATATCGCCCCCCTAGCCGTATCGTCCCCCCTCATCATCCTTGCATGCCTCCCGACCCGTCTCTCACACGCACGTGCATAGACAGGCACGCATCCCCTCTCTTATTGATATTGCAGTCGTACCCTCCGTTTGTCTAGCAGGCCTCTCCCGCCATTTGTGAGAAGCAACTCCACCACCAACCCTCCGACACTCTAGCTTTGTCTCTCTTCGAACCTTATTCCTCTGCTACACATCTGCATGGATGCCGATCGATCTCCCTCAATACATAGCTAGGTCTCTCTTCTTCTCCACACATATACCAGTCGATCTACCTCTCTATAGTTAGGTCTCTGCGCCCCCCCCCCACACCGATAGTCGAATGCCGTAGGTAGGTATCCATGCCAAAGAGACAAAATGCACCTCTCCCCTCTCACATTCCAGTAGGCCAGCTGCCCTATATCTTTGACGTGGGCACACACAAATTCGATGGCACTCTTTATCGATCGCGCACCCACACACTTCACCCCTCTCTTTGATTCTATCGATGTCTCACGCTGATGATCCCTCCACTCTCTTCTTGTGGATCGCTCCCTCTATATATGATATATCCAGGCCTCTGTTTCACACACATTGCATATGTTACATTTTTTTGTTTGAGATATCATCGACACATTGCCTCTGTTTCGCACAAACCATCTTTTTTTTAGTAAAAAAAACCCATCTCTCTCACACACAGCCACGTACGTGGGGTACCTGCACGTAGAGAAGAGGTGCATGCACGACGCACATACTCACGTCTCGTTCCCGGCCACACCCGCCCGGGTACACGGTGGAGCTCATTTCTGTACGAAAAGGCAGCCTACGTGATAATTTGACGCGTGTAGCGGTTGTTTACTTGAAGGAGGGTCGTGTACCACGCGTACACGGAACAAAGTTCGACTTGACACGTTAGTTTTAAATAAAGTTATATTCCTCAATGGTACGTACAGAATATAAAATGATTGTTATCGAGAAAAAAGAAATCCGCTCAACTATATACGTGGAGCCTGCCTGCTGGGGTTTGTCTCTCGTCACACTATCTCACACAAGGCGGCGGTGGCCCCTCTCTCTCACCGTTGGTCACTGATCCGGCCGCATCCCATACGCCGACGAAAGGGGAGGATGTGCATCGTTTCTCCATTCGATGGCGTCGAGGCAGCACGTCCCAATCTGCAGTACCCATCGTTCTCTGTGACCAAGCTCCGGCGCGGTAGGGCCTTCGCCACTTGCTCGCTGCCGCAGTATGGGTAGATCCTGCCCGCCGCCGCCCTCCTAGTTTGTAGCGACCCGACCCGAATGGATCGAATCTCTGTGTTCAAGTGTCATCCCTGGATCGGTAATGCTGACACACACAGTACTCGAAGGATTTATAACAGAGTGCAATCACACACTTATTACATCGAATGTCTCAAAAGAGAACTGATTACAATAAATATGGCTTAAGGCCATCTAAATAGGATAACAGTGGAAGGCTTGGAAGACAAAGTGAGTCCATCAACTCCAACGGCATAGCTGAGTGCACGACAACGACCTAGCACACCTTACTCTTCGTCTGAAAAGTCTGCAACATGATACGTTGCAGCCCGAAACGGGTCAGCACATGGAATATGCTGGCAATATAACACAGTAGAGCAATGAACAGAATAATTGCTAATACTACATGCATATTTGGCTGGTGGAAAAGCTCTAGGGTTATACAGTTTTGCGAAAAGCCAATTTTTCCCTACAACAAAGGAATATATTTTATTTAACTATCATGGTGGTTGTTGAACATTGAGAAGGTAAATCCCCCTCTCAATCCCAATTAAAAGTAATTATTAATCCCAACAAATTAATTTAGAGTGATGGGATTCAATATGATAATCCAAGAACCAGATACTCAAGATGTCCATAACCGGGGACACGGCTAATCATGACTAGTTTGTACACTCTGCAGAGGTTTGTGCACTTTTCCCCACAAGACTCGATCTCCTCCGTTGGATTTCTCGCACTTCATGGTGTTTGAGAAACGGATGACCGAGACACAGTCTTTCTGAAGCATTTACTCTTTACTCTGGGTAGACAGTTACACCTACTTTCCCCTACATCTGCTAGCCTACCACTGAAAGAGGTCCTGCAACATACTCAACTATGCTAGAGCCCATAATAGCTTGTGGCTGCACACGGAAGTTTCTAGCATGAACAATCTTATGATCCCTTTGAGCCTGGGTGGCGGACCGTAGGAGGATCACACGGTATATCCCCGGGATCTCCTAGGACAACACTGGTATATCCCCAGGTGCCCAAACAAGCAATCCACCCAGATGTGTATTAAAATTGCCACCTTAAGTTGAACCATTAATTAAAATCTCACATCTGTCATGGATACACTCAAACCCAATCCACGTCTACGAGCATAGCATGGCAACATAAGCACAGCGTAGAAGTAACTCCCAAGGGTTTGTTATTAAAAAGGGCAATAGGTTCTACCTCATCATCTACTTCCCAGTACCCACAAGTTAATCACATCCTAATCATGCAATATTTGAGGGTCGAAACTAATGCATAAAAACTGGGTAACGAAGAAGTATGATCAATGTGTTACTTGCCTTGCTGACGATCCGCAAAACCTAGGGACTCGTAGTAGCACGCTTCGCACTCCGGGAATTCTATCGCAAACAACCAATAGCATACATAAGCAATCAAGCTAAGATGCACGGGTAAAACCCAAATGAGAAGACCTAACCAGAAAGTTCAACTGAAGAACTCTGGTTTGCAAAAAGAATCAAATCAAACGGAGCAACGAAACTCAAACTGCGAAAGAAACAAGCTTTGATTACTAATCTGGACTAAAGTCAAATTTTACAGTAGCAAAAACTTGTTTAAGTTGGTTAAACAGAAAGAGGGCTTCGAGACGAAGATCTAGGCGCTTGAATCGCCTGATTCCGACAAACGAGCGAAAAGTTATACTAAAACGAAAATCGGATCAGGAATCGCGATCGAAAATAATCGCGAAAAACCCGAGAAAAAGAAAAACTAACGAACAGGCTAACGAACGAACGTTCGCTGTCTGCGGTTAAACGGTGAAAACCGTTCGTTAAAACGAACGTACGGACGAACGTCCGCTAAATAACTAAACCGACGGAAAACCGATCTAAAAAGAATAAACCGGAATTTAAAAAAAACCAAATCTAGATCTAGGGTTTACCAAAAAAAAACGAACGGTTAACCGAAAAAAATCCGGGCGTCGGATCCGGCGAGCGGCGGCTCCGGCTCCGGCGAGGCTGCAGCGGCGGCGGGGTGCGGCGCGGCAGCGCGAGCGGCGAGGCGACGGGGCGGGGCGCGTGCGGTGCAGCGGCGCGGCGAGGTGGAGTGCGGCGGCGGACGCGGCGGCGGCGGCTGCTGCTGCTGCGGTGGTGGGGTGGAGGGGTCGAGGCGGCGGGGCGGGCGGCATATAAAGGGGGGGGCGACTTGGGCGAGGGGGCGAGGGCGGCGACGACGGCGGTTCGGACTCCCTGGAGGAGTCCGGCTCGGGGACGGGGACGAAGGCGGCGGCGGCCTGCTGGGCCGGCTGGGCTTCGGCCCAGTTCGGTCCGGCGGAGTTTTTTTTTTTTTAAAAATAATTCCGCGCAGAAAAACAAATAAAAGAAATACTAAACGGACTCCAAAATTCCCAAAATAAATTTTCCCCGTCCTCTAAAAATCTCCCGGACAAGGTAAACATTTATTTGGGACTCTAATGAAATTTTGAAAAATGCATATTTTTCTAAATTCAAATAAAATTGCAATAAAAATCCAAATAAAATATTTATTTGATTTTAATATTTTTCCTCCAATATTCCATTTATTTTGGAGAAGTCATATTATCTCCTCTCATATATTTTTAATATGAAATATTTTCGGAGAGAAAAATAATTAAACCAAATTGATCCCTGTTTCAATATTTGAGAAAATTCAAATATGAAAATGGTGAAATCCCCAACTCTCTCCGTGGGTCCTTGAGTTGCTTAGAATTTTCGAGGATCGCAAAACGAAATGCAATAAAATATGACATGCAGTGAATGATCTATGTATAACATTCCAAATTAAAAATTTGGGATGTTACATAGTTACATCCCGACGACCCCCAGGTACAGCTTCCTCCCCTCCGGCCTTGCTCCACTACCCATCTTCCCACGTCGCTGCATGTGGAAAATCTTGCATGTGGATCTTCCCTAGTTCTTTACCCAAAACGTAGCTCGTCCGGTGTACTTTCCATATCGCAATCTCGTCCTCACACCGTTTTAGATAAACAACCGTGTTGTTATCTTCCCTTAGGATAAGGAATATGCTTCTTTTTTGTCGTTGTATGTGTCTTCAACTGTTATTGGCCAGTAATTGTTTCCTTTCTACCTCTTTTTTGCAAACAGGGCTATCCATTTCACCTCGTTGCTATTGCGACCTTTTGGTGAACTGCACAAATCACTTTTTTCTTAAGAGTGTTTTGTGCAGTTCTACTAAAATGTCACACGGGCAACGTCTCTACATTTCAGTGCGACTGCACAAAGGGAGATTGGTTTTGCTCTATCCTCCTCATCCAACACCGAGCCTAATCTTCTCCAACTATTTGCTTAATCTTCTCCAACTAGTTAGTCTTAAGAGAGACTGCAAAAGGTGATCGGCTTCTATTTGTGTGTTTATTATTTCATCAACAGTCCTCTGTTATTGTAATCACACATACTCAATATCTTTGGAACAAGGACGCTCAGCTCTATTTTAGTGGAACTGCACAAAATGGTTGGAATGTTGCATGCTCCTGACAGCTACTTTTTTCCCAACATGCCTTGTTGATTTAGACAAAGCTGGAGGGAAGTTGCTGCCAATGAAAGCATGGATCAATATTAATTTAACACCTTCTAACAACTTTGTCTTCAGTTATGATGTAAATATTAGCTCTGATCTGCTAATCATTGAGATGCATTAGCAAGGAAGTTAGTTTTTTATTTTTTCCGAAAGAGCATGGATGTTAGTTTCCTTTCTAGTATTTGATTGATGTTGTAATGAGACAACCTTCCAGCTGGCAAGGCACACGAAACAAGCTTCAGAGCATTGTACAATTTCATGTTGCTAGAAAAATATTTGTATACGTCAATTATGTAAACAAATGCTGTAAGCTTGGTAGCATTACCAGAAGCCATTCAGCATCCGGGTCCATGTGCCATGCACCAAATTAGAGTGCACAACCGCATGGGAGACTCAGCCTGGTCGTTGCGCTGCACTACTAGTGAGTAATGAGCAGTCAAATCATAAGCCCCACCTTTCCCACTATAAGTTGCTCAGAAGAAGCAACCATCAATATGCTATTCTTTGAATCCGCTCATACTAGTACGTATGAAGGTGCAAAACCAAGTCCGCGTATGGCCTGTCGGTCAACGCGCTTCCTCTTGGCATATCACTGACATGTGGGACCGGAGTGTGAGCAAACCTATCTCAATTGACGGCAAAATGGCCAACCCGCCGCTCCTTGAGAGAGACGAGGAGCGAGAACACAGTCGGGCTAGGTGTCGCACGGAGGCCAAGATATATTCGAGCATGGTTGATCGATGTCATCATTACATGTTCGATGTTTTTTAATAGTACTATTGGGCTGCCGTTTTCCGCACTTCTCTCGAATAAATTATCAAAGATTAAAATAAAATAAGCGTACAGACGCTCCACCATGCGGTTCCAAGTACCTGTATACTAGTAGTACTGTACTACTCATACTACTAAACCTTGCGCTTGGCTCTTCGCCTCTTCGGGAAGTCGAACAATGATGGTACTACAGTGTATGCCTCTGGCAATCTGACACCGAATGAACTGTTGCATGTCTACCGCCTGGGTGAGGGTAGGTTGCATTAGTCAAAAGCTTCTCCTCGTCCTGCGAGCCACCGCGCTTGAGGTAGACGGAGAGGGCGTAAGCAAGCTTCACCTTGTCCTGCAAGCTTCTCCTCGTTCTGCGAGTTGACGGGGCACACCAAAGTAGTGCTAGTCCATACTGCCTCCTTTCCGGTTAATATGGAATCTTTTTTGCGGGTAAATGAGAGAGCTTTATTCATATATAAGCCTTCTTAGGACAATCAGCCAAGAGACTGGTCACTAGGAAGCGAGGTACCCCGCAAAAAAAAGGAAGCGAGGTGTTTCATCAAGCCAGCTCTCGGTCACATTCAAAGCGCAGCAAGCACGGTTCGCACAAAGATGTGCCGCAAGGTTTGCTGACCTGTTTACATGCTGAATAAAAAAAAAGAGAAAATATTACTGAGCGCTCCTATTTCTAATAGGATAGAAGCCAGAATTAAGCGAGAATTGTGGCAAGTGTTCCATGCAATCAACTTCCATTATCACATGTGAGAACCCTCGAAGAGAAACAAATGTGTTGAAGATTGCTTTATCACAGATTAAAATAAAATAAGAGTGCAGACGCTCCACCATGCGGTTCCGAGTAGTACCTGTATACTAAGTACTAGTAGTACTAGTAGTACTATGTAATACTACTATAGTAAACTTTGCGCTTGGCTCTTCGCCTCTTCGGGAAGTCGAACAATAATGGTACTAGTACAGTGTATGCTTCTGGCAATCTGACACCAAATTAAATGTTGCACGTCCACCGCCTGAGTGAGGGAGAGCTTGCATTAGTCAAAAGTTTCTCCTTTGTCCTGCGAGCCACCGCGTGCAAACTTCTCCTCATTCTGCAAGTTGACGGGACACAACAAAGTAATGCTAGTCCATACTTCCGGTTAATATGGCTTAATTTGAAACGAGATAAATACACTGGCTGACACTGTATATTTGTAAAAATACGGTCAGTGGACATCATAATACGCTCATTGCGAGCAATATATACATTTTTCGGTGTTTATACGGTCACTAGCTCACCCTGGCTGAGTATGTGTGTGCATGCAAGTGTAGGTTGAGCACTTGAGCGTGACCGTGTATGTTCCGTCGTGTGCTCGGACATGCATGCATTAGGGCGTCACGCGCGTTTTTGCGTGCATTTGTACGTGTGACTCTTGCATGCATGCACGAGGTTGTAGTCCCTCACATTCACATGTTCATATGTCAATGCTTTGTCAAAACATTGCATGCAAGGTTTAATCATTCGTTGTTCACGCATGCATTCCCGATATTAATACGTTGGTAAAGACAATTTCTTGAGGAAAACGAGCCCATGAATTAAGTACAAAGAGGACCAATAAACCAGGACGGAGGGAGTACTAGTAGTGAACCAGAAGGAGGGAGTAGGTACGTAACAACGTGCAGTAACAAAATTCCTCTATGCGCATCATGACTACGTGTCATGCAAGAAAATAGAGATAAGTACAAGTGAGACTCAGGAACGGTCATACACGTAGGGGGAGTACGTGCAAGGGCCACTCAGGAGCAGTCAAATCACATAGTAAGCTAGTCGCACGAAGCAACCATCATTTCACTCTTCAATGACACGTACGCAATATAAAAAGGTTGATATGGAGAGAAAAAGAAAACCGCTCCACTATATATACACTAGCAGGAGCCTAAGCTACAAGCCTGCTTGCTTGGGTTGCTATCTTCAAAAGCATAGAACGACGGTGGCCACACCGCTGGTCACAGATCTGGCCTGATCCCGCCATCGGGGGAAGCAGACGATGTTCTGCGTAGACGCGGTCGACAGCGGCGAGGAAGAAACCCCACTGTCGGTGCATGCAGATCGAGGGTCCCCGCAGTATGGGCTGATGCTGCCTCCCACTGCCCTTCTAGCTACACCCCGACGTCCCAGGTACAACTTCCTTTTGGAGCTGGCTTGCTCCACTGCCGCACCTCCCCACGTAGCTCCATCTCCATGTGGATCTTTCTCTACTTCTATCGGCTTCTATTTGTGATGAGTTTATGTCTCATGAACTAGTGCCACTACTATTATTCTAATCACACTTCTTCAATATCTTTGCCAACAGGGATGCTCAGCTCGATTTTAGAGGAACTGCACAAAAGCATCGTATGATCCGAGGGTGCCAGGCTTCTTTCCTTCGACAGGTTCTACCTAGCCAGGAAATTAAATCATGTTTAGGGTTTAGGGTTTAAGGCGTAGAGACCCCATCAGTAGTTTTTTTTGTACACACTCTCACAACTTTTATCTTTAGTTATGAAGTAAATATTGGCTATGATCTGTGAATCATTGAGATGCATCAGCATGCGTGTTAGTTTTCCTTTGTATCTGATGGAATGTTGTAACGGGGCAACCTTGGAGTCAGGATACATACATGAAACAAAATCTGAAAGCTTCGTACTCCCTCCGGTCCTTTTTTGTATGCGTATAAGGCTACTCATAGTGGGGAGTATCATATACTAGTATCATGCATAAATTACATAGGGGACTAATAAACCAGGACGGAGGTAGTATGTGAGAGTGTATGGTGGGTCATGTGGTAAAATGTAGTAGTACTTTCTTGTAGCCCATTACTATACATGGTGGGTCATGTGGTAAAATGTATGGTGGGACTAATTAACCAGGACGGAGGTAGTATGTGAGAGTATAGTAAAAATTTTCTTGGCATGCGGGCTGTCCAAGGAATATGGTGATAGTGGGAGCTAGGCCATGTAGTCACTGGGCTGTCGTGTTTCGTAATCCTCCGGTGTAAGAGTGGAGAAAGTTAGTTTTATCACAGAATAAATAAATAAGAGTGCAGACGCTCTACGACGCTCTACCGCCGCAGTAATAATGACCAATGAGCCGTCAAATCACATAGACCCGGTAGTTGGACGGAAGAAGCAAACCATCACTCTTCATTGAATCCGCTTCTCCCTCATGCAGTACAGTATTCTTTTGGAAACCAACATTTCGTTTCATTCGATCGTGCCATCGAGCAAAACCAACATTTAAATCACGTCTGTCGCGTTCGTGTCTCACCCTCCTCCACCCCACACGGTCGCTCGGCATGCCACTCACCGCAAACCGAGTATACGCAAACTTTCCCGTCTGCTTCTCGATGGATCGTGCCATGGAGTACTAGCACTACTGGAAGAGATAGACGAGGAGGGGGAGGACAGCTAGCTGTAGCACGGACTCCCAAGATTTTTTTATATGCATGTTGCGGCCGGCCGTGGTGACATTTGAACACAGAGCAGTCGCGTGCACCGGGAAGCGGCGCGGGCGGCGCTCTCTCGGCCGGCGCGCCGCTTCAATGCTGGCGCTAGTGAGAGGTCGCGTCCGCTCTGGCCGGGCATGAATGCGGCACTGACCATTTCGGGCGGGAAGCGCGCGCGGGTGATGAAGAGGGTTCGGGTTGGCCAGGGCGGCCAGGAGCGGGCGTGGCAGCGGCCCGGACGCCCGCAAACAAGAGATGCTGGACGTACATAAATATTGTCGCGTAATTAATAACGTAAATAATGTGCCAGTTGGACAAATATGATTGGAGATGGAGATGAAAGTAAGAATTTTACGTAAACACGGATATGCATGTCTATGTGTGTGTGCGCGCACACACACATAGTGACGAGTCTCGCACTACTCGTACACATCATCGATGTCTCGTTCTTCCTACACACACAAACTTAGTACCGCCTCATTTTGTTCCTAGGATAGGAATATCATAGGAGTGGGAAATAATATGAAGTGAGATAAATGGAGTACTACGTACAAGAAGAAATGTACACGCACTCACTCTGCCTCCGACATACCCGCGAGTACACAATGGAGCGCATTTGTACATGAAGAGGCAGCTTACGTACGTAATAATTTGACCCTTTAATTTGTTCACTTAATAATGGAGGGTCGGGGACCACACGTGAGGGATACAAACTGCGACCTGGAAGCGGGGGCGTGTTATTGATCGAGTTTTCTTTCTTGGTACGTTAAAAAAAGATTTGTCCGCCAGTTTTCGTTTCTTTTTTTCGGGAACGCGCGTATTCTATTTAAAACCACTGTTATGGAGAGATTTTTTTACTCCATTGTATATATAGCCTCTTATTTGATAGGGTTTCCCGCGTCTCGCTCTCTCACCCTCTCCATATCTAAACAAGATGACAGTGTCCACTCTATCTCTCTCCTCACCGGTGGTCACAGATTCGGCCGGATCCCGTCCGCTGCGGGAGGTGAGGAGGTCCAGTGTTGACGTTGTCGCCGTCGGCTATGGAGGAAGCCGATGCGCACCGTCCTCTCCGAGCCGGCGCCGGCACGGACGAAGATCCTCCACGCCCTTTGTTCGCTGCCGTCGTGTGGGCAGATCCCGCCCGCCTGCCTTAGCCACATCTTGCCCACCTGAGGTATAACTTCTTTTGGATTTCATGCTTCATTGTACTTTGCATGCGGGTTTTCTTCTATACCACTACTCCCCAGCTCCCCATGTACAGTAGCTAGGGTTCGTCGGCTGGTCCAACATCACCTATTTTTTACTATTATAGAGGAAAGGCCACTCCAAAAGTTTTCATGGTTTATCATTTATGCATCGGTGGAGGTATACATGTTTTTTTTTCTGACAAAAAGTACATGGTGGTTGTGCGGTCATTGTCCATATGCTCCTATTGCTGCTGCTAATCTAAAACTATCACTGGTAAAATGAAGCAATGCCCATGTAGAGGCGTCAATAAATGCTTCTGTCCTGCTTTAGTTTTTTTGGTATCCTGCTTTAGTTCCCATCAAGATAATCATGATGCTTCTATTTTTTGGTGTACGTTTCATTAATTCTTATTGACAATTAAGATACCGCTGTTAATCTTGTTCCACTGCTAAAACAAAGTAATGACACTACTTAAATATCATTTTTTTTATTTTTGCAAACAGGGATGCGTATCTCCATACTCGGGCATGTCTTCCTCAATTTTAGTGGAACTGCACAAAATTGGATGTCCACTGTTGCTCAACCTCACTGTCCTCTGCCAAGTGGTTCTTCCTTTCTCGAGCTTGATTACCGAGAAGAAACAAACCATAGTGAGGATTGTCAAACTTCATTGGTGCCTGACCCAAACTTGATGCCAAAATCGATGATGCATCACCATGATGACCTATCGATGCTCATGGTTGCGGCTCATGGTTGCATCGGCTGGTGAAGCTAATCGATGTTCAATGAAGAATGGGCTGTCTTACATCAGTGCTCTTTGCTTGTTACCACAAAGATGATATCCTTCATGAGTTCATCTTGGAGCAGTCGTTTACGTTGGTGCAATTTCATCACACAATTGGATATGAACCAAATGTTTCCTCGAAGAAGCATCAACGTTGGTACTAAGAGCAAAAGTTTTGTATTGATTTCTAAGCCTTCTCACAACTTTGTCTTGAGCTACCCTGTAATTTTATTTGTCCAGCTTTTAACTAAATATGTGGTCAGACTTTGATTAAAAATATGGCATGGACTAAAAACCCGGATGGAGGTAGTACCCCTCCATTTTTATGTACTCTGCATATTAGATTTGACTGAAGTCAAACTTTGTAAAGTTTGACCAAGTTTAGGCCGAACACAACAAACCATAATTATTGAGAGAGGGCAAACTGTACATACAAAATAATTGAAATTAAATTTCTTTATTTGTACACACTCTCACACCTTTCCGATAATTTGGCGCGTGTGTGGTTGTTCACTTAACGGAGGCTAGTTTACCTCACGTGAACGACAGGAAGTGCGACCAAGATGCGTGGATCGTTAGTTGATCGTGGTTTTCTTCACTGGAACGTTAAATAAAGAGTTCCATTTCATACACAATTTAAAACAATTGTTATGGAGAGAAAAAGAAAACCACTCCACTATATTAGTACAACTGTTCAAGAATTCGTCCGATTAATCAGTTAACGGGCCAGTTAATCGCTACTTGTAGGATGGCCAAATCGAATAACACTTATTCAGCGCGTTAACTTGTCAGGCTGATTAACTTGCCTGTGAGACCGATTAATAGGTTGTCAGGCCGATTAATCGTTGCTGGCCCATTAACTTATGGGCAAACAAAGCCCAAATGTTTGGCCCGTAACTCCTCCCATCCCCCTCTCGATCCAGAATAGCTAGGGTTCGACCAAATCGTAACATATTTTGGTATATAACATAGTTGAGAGCATGAGAGTATGGTAAAATATCTAAAAAATTAGATATATGTTGGCAGGTTCCTATTTAATCTACCAATTAATGGTCGACCGATTAATCTAGTTAATAGGCCAATTAACCGATTAATCGCTACTCCCAAGCCGCCCGAGCAGCTACCAGTTACTGATTTCCTTAACAATGATTAGTACTATACATGAGTATGTACTATATAAGCTGGAGCCTCAATGCTTGTTCGCTAGGGTTTGCACTCTTCACACTCTCGCTGCACTACATATATATATATATATATACACGTTGGAGGCTCAACGTTCCTTTGCTAGGGTTTGCTCTATTCACAATCTCTCACCCTCTTCATCAGATCTAAAAAAGACTACATTGGCCTCTCTCTCCCCCCCCCCTCACAACTGGTGAAGGAGCCGTCCGGATCCCGTCGCACCGGGAAGGGGAGGAGGTGCAGCGTTCACTCTGTCGCCTTTGGCGAGGGAGGCATTCCACTGCTGGCTGCGATGTTCTCTTTCACCCAGCGCCGGTGCGGGAGGGCCTCCGACCCCTTCTTCCTCGCTGACGTATGTAGTGTGGGCAGATCCGGCCTCCCGCTGCATGCCTAGCCACATCCCGACGACCCTAAGGTATAACTTTCTTTGAAACTGCCATTGCTCTAGCTGCATGCGAATCTTTTTTGATTCTGTAGTCGAATCTAGGTCTTGGTTCAAAGAGGAAAGAAGGGGGGGTGGAGCATGAATCTAGGACGTGGTTCAATGAGGAAAGGAGGGAGGGAAAGTAGTATAGATTGGCTATCCAGCCGCTCTGTTGGTCGAAAAGGAAAAAAGGGGGTAACCCAGTACACACATCTGTAAGGAACCGATCTCTTTGTTGAAAAAGGAAAGAAACTGGGGGGTCGGGTAGTTTGTGTAGGACTAGATTTGCTGCCCTCACATAGGAAAAAGGTTCAAAGAGAACAAATATGGGACCAACACAGATATGCTGCTTGGCAACATACTCTGCATCACCCATTTATACGTGTGGACGCACATGGTGCTGGCATGTCCCATGTCCCATACAACTATTTTGCTGTTGTTAATCTAAGAATGCCACTGGAAAATTGAAGCAATGCCACTGTTAAAAGTAAATTACATTTTTAACGAATGTTATTTTAAGAGAATGTCTCTGTTAATATGAATCAATGCAACCATTGTAGAAATGCTACTGTCCTACTTTGTTTTCCATCAAGATAAGGTAGATGCTTCTTTTTGTGGCCATATGATTCATTCTCCTTTATCGGCCAGTAATTGTTTCTTTTTTTACCTCTGAAAACATGGATATCTATTCAACTCGTTGCTATTGGGACCTTTTGCTTCACTATGCAAAACACTTTTGTTTTAAGAGTGTTTTGTGCAGTTCAACTTAAATGTCACACCGGCAACTTTGCTTGATTTAGTTGAACTACACAAAACAAGATTGGATTTCCTATTCGTGTTGGCAGATTCGTATTTGATCTTGTCCACCTCATGAAAGGTCAGTACCGGCCTTCATCCACATGATTGTGCAGTGTGCTTTGAGATGTTGTGCTACTTGTAGTGGTACTGTTTTAAATAAATGTGGAATTGAAGCTATTGTATTGCTGTCTTTTCCCATTAAGTGAACAAAAATGGGACCAACCCAGACATGATGCTTGTTGCTTTGTTACAACAAACTCTGCATCGCCCCCTTTATAAGTAGATGGAAGCACATGGTGCTGTTGCGCCCACTCTCCCCTGGAACTGTTTATGCTTTTTGTTAATCTAATGCCACTGGTAAAATTAAGCAATGCCACTCTTAGAATTAACTACTGAATCTTAGTTCAAAACTTCAACACTTGTTAGGGATCGGCAGGAGTACATGTTTAAGAAATGTATTGTTGAGATAATGTCTCTGTTATTATATATCAGTTACAGTGTTTTACAAATGGTACTATCCTGCTTTGTAGTTCTTTCTACATGTTTAACCAAGGTATTGTTAAGATAATGTCTCTGTTAATATGAATCAGTTGCACTGTTTTTGGAATGGTACTTTTCTGCTTTGTCGTTCTTTATACATGTTGAAACAAGGTATTGTTAAGATAATGTCTCAGTTAATATGAATGAATCACACCATTTGAGAATTGCTACAATCCTGCTTTGTTTCCCATTAAGATAAGGTAGATGTTTTTTCTTCTGGGAGTATAAGTCATCAATCGTTATTTCTCAGTAATTGTTTCCTTTATACCTATTTGTGCATACAGGGATATCAAAACTTCTGCTCGGTTCTATTTCAACTTCAATTTTAGTTGAACTGCACAAAAGGAGCCAGTGTGTTTAAGGCAAACTATTGCATTATTGGGCCCAGTTGGTCTTTCCACTTTACAGAAAGAAGCAGTCACTGTTTGCGCTACATTACACAAGGAATGATCGAGAAGCTTTAGAGTATTAGTAGATGCTGGTGACGAAATCCACCGTGCTATGCAAGACATTATTTGACTTCAGTGGAACTACACAAAAAGATACGCTGGTTAATCCGGCTCCATGTGCCATTTCAATGTGCAAACTGATGACAAACCCTTCCCGTTCCACAATCATAGGCATTACATATTTTGAATGGGAAAAGCTTATCAAAGTTTAATCATTGATGTTAGCAAGAAGACATTCGTTTAATATTTTGGAATTGGGAAACCTTGTCAAATTTTGCTCATTGATGTTAGCCAGAAGACATGCATTTGATATTTTGGAATGGGACGCCCTTTGCTGTGAGCAGCGTCGAACGTTTGTTCCTATTCGTGTGTTCAGTTCAAAAGTAAATATTTACTATGATGAGATGCATAGTCATGAATGTTGACTTATGTAAGGTATTTTAAGATTTTGTTCTGAATGTTGTCTATGAAATGCCAGGCCTTGTGAGTTTGATTACAAAGTTGAGCTTGGAATGCTGTGGCATGCGGCATCACGAGCTGTTCACCATGCCTCCTGACAATAATGCTTCGTATTGTTTTGCATGTTGATCTAATGCCAGTGATTTGTATATTAAGAAGATCATCCTCTTCTGTTGTTTCTGTGCTTAAGAAGTTCATCGTGTTATGTTTCATTCATAGCCTATACGACAACTAGGGTAGGTTAGAGGTGAAACCATATGATCTTCAGACCAACTCATCATCTTAGGCCGTGATTGGATCGTTGTTTTCCAACCAAAACCGCTTGTAAAACTGACGCTTGTAAATAAAAGCAGATGGTCTTGGGCGAAGCACTTGGTTGGTCATTTTCGACTGGTAAAATATACACTGGTTTCTCAAATTACACGCGTAACTCGCCTGTTTTCGTTACAGACCTCGGGCCGTCGGTTTCATTACGCCTGTATTTTACGCATTGTTTCTGATGAGGAGTAAATTACACTTGTATCCTTAATACAGGTGTGAAACTATCCAGAGCTCCCAAGCGCGGCCTTACCGTTTCATGCCGGCTCAGTCTCTCGAAGGTGCTCATAGGGGTCCGATGATCCTGGTTTCCTAAATGACCAGCGGGCGTTGTATCAGACCATCCGTAGGGCCCACGAGGCCCTCTCCGTCGTCCTTTGAGTTGTTGCGCTTGCCGTGGCGCCGCCGTCTCGCGTTGTCAACATGGTCAACGAACATGAGGAATCAGGAGATGACTTTACTTGGAGAGGATGACAGTGGGGACCCACAAGGGCCATAGCCGCATGTACGCAAGTGCCTCCTTATTATATACAACTATAATTTTTTTGCTTCCTCCTGGTTTCCTGACATCGCGGTCCCACACCATTGTCAACCTATATAGTCAATAAACGAGAGAATTGCACAAGGAGCGACCGACAGTTGGGACCCAGCAGCTTGAGCAGTATTTGTGTTTTTGAGGTGTGAGCAGAGTTTTTCTTGAGTGATGTTTTTGTTGTTGTTCAGAGGAGCAGGGTATCAACCGGGCGGGCTGTGGCCCAGGATATTATTTTATGTCGACCAAATATCCAACCCAGATATATTTTTTTCAAGGTGAAAATGGTTAGCCCAGCTATACTTTTTTTTGAGGAATACCCAGCCCAGGTCAACTTGTTATTCTCCGCCCCGCTGGGCTGCAAATCTTTCCTAGGACGGATGCATTAGGCTTAATAAGAAAATGGGCTTTAAGAAATAATAAATGGGATGTAATTATAAAAACTAGGTTGTAACTATAAAAAATTCACCAAACACGTAATTAGTTTAAAAAATATATATTTTGGATTTTGAATTTTTTTTATTTCATTACTTGTTGCGCGCGCAATATTTCGTTGGATTTTTACCTAATACAAATTATTTTGAAATTGTATTTAATCTGACTCGAAATTTCGGGATAAAAATATTTTGGATCCCATCAAAATGTGGGAAATTTTATTGAATTCTGTTTTGAGCGGTTGGTTGAAATTATTAATCGTTGTCTTGGCTAGAAAATAGGCTGTAATTTTAACAAACTGTAAATGGGCTGTAGTAAATTCCATTAGAATTCAAAAATGGGCTGTACATTATTAGAAATCGCAAATGGGCTATATGTTCTCTGCCACAGATGTGATGCTCACTTGTGGGCCTAGTAAGTTGACGCGTACGGAAGGCTTTGTGAACTTATAGTCAACACACGATTCTAGCAGCAGTGGCCGTTGGATGTCCATCCAACGGCTGTAGTGCTTCTTCAATCTCGGATATTCTTGCTTCAGCCGCCCAAACCACCGCCGGTGGTACCGCCTGCTACCGCCTCCCGTGGCCGGCCGTGCTGGCGCGCAGGCTTCACCGGCCCACCCTACTCCCATCGCCATCCAGGCCATTCCTCTACTCACCAACACCTCCTGTTATTCTCCGGCGACGGCAGCCTCACACCGCAGCCGAACCAGTGAACCCTCGTACTCCCCTCCGCGTGGGCATCCACTGCTATGTCTTCACCAGCTCCGGGCCGTTCCCTTCCTAGGCCTCTCCATCGTTCACCGCGTTGGTTCTCTCGGCGCGGCATGGTCAACTTTGTCAACAAATGACAGCCATCGGAAGAGGCATGTACGTGGAGTGGCTGACAGTAGGGACCCACATGGCCCATGGCCGCACGCAGCAAGTGCCCCCTTATTATGCGAAAACAAATGATTTCTCCCCCTGACAGGTTTGACCCACCAGCTACATCTTCGCACGGAAGGAAGTGCTTCCTTTATTACGCGGAAAAAAAAGTTTCCTCTCCCTGACAGCTGGAACCCACCAGCTTTATTATGATCCATTTCGTGAAAATATAGATTGTACCAAAGATGCTAAATTGTTTTCTTTTTATTCTAACTCGAAAAAGAAGAAATAAAAAAAAAACCAGAAAACTTCTTCGCACGCAAGGAAGTGCCACCTTATTACGCGCAAAAAAAAGATTCCCCCTGCTAGCTGGGACCCACCATATTTGGAGGCTGACTTGTGGGCCTACGAAGTTGACGTGTACGCAAGGCTTTGTCAACTTAGTCAATAAACGATTCTAGCTGCAGTGACCATTGGATGTTAATCCAACGGCGGAGCTGCGTCTTCAACCTCTGGTCTTCTTGCTCCAGCCGCCCAAACCAGCGCCCGCCGTACCGCCTGCTCCAGCCTCCCATGGCCGGCTGTGCTGCCGCGCAGGCCTCACCGCCCGACCATACTACCACTAGTCAGGCCTTCCCTCTACTCACCCACATCCCCTGTTATTCTCCGGCGACGGCGGCCTTACACCGCAGTCGAACCAGTGAACCCTCGTACTCCCCTCCACGTGGGCATCCACCTGCCTCGTCTTCCCTGGCTCAATGTCGTTCCCTTCCTAGGCCTCGCCGTCGTCCATCGCCTGGGTGTTGTCCGCACGGCGTGGTCAAGTGGTCAACGAACGACAGCCATCAGAAGAGTACTATACGCGATGAGGCTGATAGATGGACCCACCAGCTACATCTTCGCACGCAAGGAAGTACGTCCATATTACGGGCAAAAACAATAATTCTTCCCCCTGACAGCTGGGACCCACCAGTTATATCTTCGCACGCAAGGAAGTGCCTCCTTATCCTCCCTGAGAGCTGGGACCCATCCGGTCGAAGCGTACGTAGCGTTGTCTGTCTGGTCGCGAACATGTACGCACGTACTGGTCGATCGGTCTCTCTGCAAGTATGAACCGTGGCCGAGTAAGTAGCGGCACGTGTCGTAGTAGAGCACCCGACGTAGCAGTTCAGGAAGTCCCGACTAAATCGTGTACACGTACGTACAACCACAGGGCAAAAAATACGGCCACGTACGTACATACGGGCGGGGTCTCGAACGCGTACTCGCGCATACGGACGACCAGGGCTCGTGTACATGGAGAGGCAACAAATGGCAGCAACGGCGTCCTGTTCATCGGGTAGCCAACCGGCTGGGTCGGAACGGAGAAACAGCGTCCTGTTCATCGGGAGGCAACAAACTGGGTCAGAATGCATCCTATTCAACGGGAGCCAACCGGCTTGGACGGAACAGCCGAAATGGGGTCTGGCCTACCATAAAACGGAGGAAACGGACTTGTGTTCGAGCTCCTACGGTCGAAACGGGGTGGTGTCGATTAGGAGGGTTGTGGCGTACCGCAAAACGGAGGATACAGAGTTGTGTTGGAGCGCCTACGGTCGAAACGGGGTCCTGTTCATCGGGAGGGGTGTGGCGTACCACAAAACGGGACTCCATGAGCTACTGTTCATCCACCGTCTACTGCCTCGCTCCAGCCTCCACGGGCTACTATTTATCCACCGTCGACTTCCTCCAGCCTCCACCAACTACTGTTCATCCACCACCGACTTCCTCCAGCCTCCACCAGCCATTGTTCATCCACGGGGTCCTGTTCATCCACCCTCCATCGGCTACTGTTCAACCAGCCCTCCATGGGGTCCTGTTCATCCACCACCAACCTGCTCGGGTGTGTGGCGGCCTCCTCTCGATCGGGGTCCTGTTCATCCAGCGGCAACGGCCTCTACTACGACGGGGTCCTGTTCATCTAACCCCCACCGGGACTGTTCATGCAATCCCCAACAACGGTCACTGTTCATCAAGAGGCAGGTTCGATCGGCTTCAGTTAGCAGCAGTAGCGAAGGAATCGCTCGGGTCCAGTTAACAGCCAAGGGATCAATCGCTCGGGTTCAGTAACGTAGCTAGTGCAATCGCTCGGGTTCAATAAGCGAATGCCTCGCTCGGGTTCAGTTAGAGCCCAACGCCTCGCACACGCGCGCGTACGTGTACGAGAGAAACGCGGAAACCTCCGTGCATCGCTCGGCCCCGACCACCCACCGTTACCGGGAACTCCCCGAAATTTTCCTCGCCCTCGCTTCTACCATAATTTTTTCCGTCATGGACGGCCCAAAGAATGTCATGCAGGTGCGTCCCCGGCCCGCCCAGGACGAAAAGCCCATTTTCTGTCATGATTTTTTGTCATAGAAGTAGGAGCCCACCAAATCTATGATGATACGTCGTTTTGTCACAATTATCGTCATAGAAGTGTCATAAGCATGACAGAAAAAAATTTCGTTCGGGCCAAAATGTCACGAATGTGTCTTTTTTTTGTAGTGGGATGTCCGGTTAATTTGCAATGCACACATGCCACATCAAATTTGTGATTTGGTTATTTAAATATCACACCACACCGTTTTCACACACACACACACACACACACACACACATCGGGCCACCCGCAGGTGTGGTTCGTATGTGGTCTCACCCATCTCACGCCACAAGAACACATCTGTGGGCCCGCACACGGTTCATATTTGATCGAAAGCAAAAGGGGGGGGGTTGACCATGATGTACTCCTTTCGGTTTTGTGTTACGGTAGGGTGAGATGTCAGACCTAGCTATTTGGGGGCATGCATTCATAGCTAGGATTCCCCTCCCGCCAACACGAAGTGTGTATGTGTGGGAGGGCTAGCAATAATAACGTGTGCTTTGTGTGACAGGTGCCACATAAAAGTTGTGCATTGGGTATTTGAACATCAAACCACCCTTTTCATACATATATTTGGTCCACATGCAAGTGTGTTCATGTTCTGACCCATTCCCACGTTTTTTTGCCAAATTTATAAACAGCAGACGAGTCGGACGCAGCAACCGTCTGCGATCGGGTACGCAACAGACACGGTTCCCTAGGACTACCCGTGTGCCGCGCCCCTGCCCCTGTCGCCCACATCATCACAGTAGATTGGGCTCCATGAGGCTTTCCTCCCGCTCTCAAAAATATCTACTCCCTCGCAATCTCGAGAATATCTACCCGCCTATAGAGGGTTTTTCTGTTTGATAGCACACGATTAGTATGTGTGGACCGTGTGCGATGTCTGTTACTCCCGCTCTGCTTCAATCAGTTGATCCAAATTTTCAGTAGCCCCGGCATTTTACTCCCGCCTGCATCCCTTGCAATCTCAAAAATATCTGCTCGGCTAGAGTGTTTTTTTGTTTGATAGCACATGATTATTATGTTTTAACTGTGTGTGATGTTTGTTACTCCCGCCCCGCTCTGCTTCAATCTCTTGATCCAAATTTTTGGTAGCCCCGCCATTTTACTCCCGCCTAGTAAAATTTTAAGTACCCGTGGCATTTCCTCAAACATCACCTTGGCCCCCCTCCACACACACCCCAAATCCTTCGCTCACCCCAAATCCCCCGCTCACACACATACACACCATCCCACCCTCGCTCGAAACCTAGCTAGGTCGCCACCGCCGCCTCCATCGTCAACCTCTGCCGGTCTGCCCGCGCAGGTTACCCACCGATATACATACCCTCGCCACCCTGAGTTTCTTAGATGACGCCTGCGAAATGCCCCCTTTTCCACAAATCCCCATCCCCACCCCCTCCCCCACTCCAGAGCGTTGCAGCCTAAGCCCGGCTACGCTTCCCAGGGAGCTCGTGGAGCGAATGGCCCAAAAGAGCTTTGCCACGGCCTCTTCGCCCAACATCGGCGAGGTGGCCGCCGAGGAAGCTGATGACGATGACTGTACGCAACCGTTCAATCAGCGGGCTAGAGTATTCTGGCATGTCGCGGACACCGGCTACGGCATCGAGGTTGTCGACAGCGACGGCTTGACGTGGGCTATGTCACAGGTTAAGTTGCCCACCCCCAACCCCTCGGGTTCGACAGCCGTCGATCTCATCGATGGCCCTGCTGCTGATCTCCCGCGGCTCATTATGAACAATTTGCCATCCTTCATCGCCATGGAGCCCCTTTTGTCATTTCTGAAGGACACGTTCTGTGACGCTGGCTTGGGATCCTCAGCTGCCAAGTCAGACCTCATCGACGGCGACCACGAGGAGGAGCCAATCTGTGACAAGTGAGGAAACCCATGATTTGTTTTGTCGTGCCTCTTCACCGGGGGAATCCCAGGATTTGTTTTCTCGATCCCCTTTTGTAGTGAGAACCTGTTCAGTATTTATTGCTATATTTGGTTGTTTGCATTACACCTTGTTTATTTCTATGGTTTTTGGTTGTTCAGTTGTTTGTAGTTAGCATATGTCCAGTTTCAATTGCCATCTTTGGTTGTTCGTAGTATGCCTTGTTTATTTCAGCTATTCACAATGTGATGTTCTATATGTGCTAGGGTGAACTGTGCAGTTCAATTTCATCAATACCAATTTTAACAATAGCTCTATGAATGACTATATTTGGTTGCTGTTAAGCATGTTGTACTCCCTCCGGTCCTTTTTAGTTCGCATATAAGATTTTTCTAAAGTCAAGCCTCGTAAAGTTTGACCAACTTTATAGAAAAATACCAACATTCACAATATGAAATCAATATCAGTAGATGTGTCATGGCTTAAATTTTCATATTGTATAACTTTAGCATGGTAGATGTTGATATTTTTTCATATAAATAAGGTCAAACTTTATGAAGTTTGACTCCAGACAATTCTTATATGCAGAGTAAAAAGGATCGGAGGGAGTATTTAACACGCCTTTCCATTTGATTTAACAATAACTAGTGTACTTAGACCTGCACAATACAAGTTTGAATGACTATGTTTGCTTGTTTTAAAATATTAGGCATGCTGCAGTTAATAACACACCTTTCCACTTCTTGTTTTTCTTAACTAGCGTGCTTAAACCTTTGCCATGAAGCTTTGGAGATTATGTTCTCTACCATGGATATATTTGGTTGATGTTTAGCCTGTTGTGCTTAACATGCCTTTAGATATACTTACACAGGACAATATTGGGAACATCTGCTATTTACCATCGAGGTTAGTTTCATCCCATGGCTTATATATACTCACTGTTCAGGATATCAGTAGCTGGTACCATATAGGTCGGGGGCTGATAAGGGATTAATCATTGAATCGGACATTTAACTGAATATATCTGTAACCCATTTATCGATAGGTTAACTAGGGCCATATCTAACATATCTGAGGCTACATAGCAAGATGCATTGTACTGAATGACTAAATATGCAATCCTAAGCCACACAGCAACAAGGAAGGGCTGTTTGGTTCTAGGCCTAGGAGTGTCACACTTTGCCATACAATGTTGCCAAACTTGCCAAAGGGTTAGTTCTTCAAAACGAGAGCCACAAGTTGGCACTCCTAAGAGAATCTTGCCACACTTTTTGAGTGTATGTGATGTGGTAACATAGTGTGGCTTGCCTAAGATGTGGCTTGAACCAAACACACACCTAACCTTAGGTGTGGCAACCTTTAGCAAACGTAGTCTCAAACCAAGAGTGTTATCTTAATGTTCTAATGATGTCTAGATATACATAGAAGAGTAGCAAGAACAGCAACAACACAGCAGCAGTTAACTGTAGTTAATTGGCTGATATTTGTAGAAATGTAATAAACTCCCTCTGGCCCATAATTTAAGATGTTTATTCATCCACGCCGTGAATATATTGGATGCTATAAGATCTTATATAATGGGACAGAGGGAGTGTTGTACTACATCATATTGCAATTGTTGTTTAGCTTCTAATGTTAACTTGGTGCTTTTAGGTACATGCCATTGGTAAAGATCTGTGCTTCGACCCTTTCTGCGTATGGGGCAATGAGATATTCATGAACCAGCTTCAAGAGAGGAAACTGATAAAGATTTTTATTAAAATGGGTCAAAAGATGTCAATCGAACTATTTGTTTACACTTTATGCAAGATAATAGTGAACTGCAGCATGGAAGTAAGAACTCTATAGCCTTCTTTTTACTTCCCATAATGAGTTGTGTTAGATGACAATGTCTGAATCTTTTTTCCTTTGCAGTGGTTCTCGAAACAGTTTACTCAAGATTACCTCTCAAACTACATGATTGGTGGGCATGCAAAGGTTAAAGTATTTCTACCATAACACAATGACTATCTAGATGCCCTCATGAGTCATGAAGACAATGAAGGACGGGCGGTCGGCCATCACAAGGGGTTGGACTGAGTCGTGCGTGCCTTCTGCATGGAGGAGAGCACAATACGGGCATTCCGCTTCACCTTGTTCAGCAACCAGAATGTCTTTTGCATCTTTCTTTACCGTGTTTAATAGTACAAGTATACAACCCTGGTTCATCATTCTGTATTTGGTGCTTATGTAATTCTTGAACATGTGTATCTGTGAATCGAATAATGCATTGGTTGTTTAACCTGATGGATATGAATAAAGTTATAGCCAACTTTCAAATTCAAATTCGGTACAATTTTAAATAGAAACGATTTAATTAGGGTCAAAATATGCTCAGCAGGTCATTACGGCGCACACGGTCTGTAAAGCACAAACGTGTGTGATATACATGTACTTCCAACACGGTTTGCAGAGAGGAAACATGTGCGACCATGCACACAGTTGACGTTTGCGAAGCGTGTGTGATGTTAGACAATATCACAAATCATGCGAGCAAACTAAATGTTTGTGATAGTCGCCTTATCATACACGGTTTACAATCATGAACTGTTTCAGATGTCGCAGGCATCGTAAACGTTGGACCACATAATAGCATGTGCGATAGTTATCCTGTACGACACTGGTACGACAATTCAACATTTCGTAATCCTATCCGATATTCGTACAATGATTAGGTAATCTTCTTAATTACAGATCGCATACGGTTCGGGAGAAGTGAATGTGTGTGATAGTCTCCTGATCGTACACGCTTGGCAATCATGAACTGTTTGTGATGGAGCGCGCATCGTAAATGTAGCACCACATAACACTACTGGAATCAGCTGCTTTGCCGTCTGCCAAAGCAGACGGCAAAGGCACTGTTGGCGGACGGCAAAGAAGGAAAGTTCTTTGCCGTCTGCTAGCAGACGGCAAAGCTTGTGGACGGCACAAAAAAGGTGACAGCCCCGTTAGGGGGCTAACGGCGCTCTTTGCCGTTTGCCAGCAGACGGCAAAGAGCTTTCCTTCTTTGCCGTCTGCTGGCAGACGGCAAAGAGCCTGCTCCTTTGCCGTCTGCCGGCAGATGGCAAAGACCCTGCTCCTTTGCCGTCTGCTGGCAGACGGCAAAGAGGCCAAATAGGCCAGACCAGGTGAACAGCGTGCTGCCACGTGGCCAATTTGCCGTCTGCTAGCAGACGGCAAAGCCCTTTGCCGTCTGCTAGCAGACGGCAAATTGGCTATATAGCCCCTGTTTTTTCTTAAATTCAATCAATTTCACAGATATATATATATATATATATATATATATATATATATATTCATTTCAAAATATTTCAACAAGTACATATAGCCAACATATCCCTGCCATATGGATCATCCAACATATCCAACACATATATCATCATCCAACACATATATACACCAAATGAAAAGTCCAACATATCCAACAATTAAGCAAAAGGTCCATATACAATATAGCCACCATCCATCCATACATATATACGTAGCAAGTTTCAAATTGTTCATCCTACAAAATCAAAACAAAAAGGAAGGACAACGAGAAGAGTAGACTCCAACGCAAGCTTCCGTGATCTGAAGCAAATCTGCAAAATGGGAAAGAAGAAAGTTAGAAGAACAAGAAGAAGAAGACTAGAAGAAGAAAAAGAAGCATAATTTTTCTTCTCTTTCCTTTTCTTCTTCTTATTGCTTACTTGTGTCATTTTAGATCTAACCTAGTTAAATAGGCCATTTTTGACCTAAATAGGCTATGTATGTCATAAATGAACTAAATAAGCTAAGTAGAGGTCATTTTGGAGAATATTAAGTCATTTTTGAGCTAAATAAGTCATTTTGGAGCTAAATAGGTCATTTTGGAGATAAATATGCTCATATTAAGTCATTTTGGAGCTAAATAGGTCATTTTGGAGCATATTAAGTCATTTTGGAGCTAGATAGGTCATTTTAGAGCATATTAAGTCATTTTGGAGCTAGATAGGTCATCAGAAAATATATGACCTAACTCATAATTCACAAATATATGACGGGGTGTCGGGTCGGGGTGTCGGGGTGTCGGGTTGACTTTCATTCCGTCGATGCTCCCTTCAACAAC
This sequence comes from Thinopyrum elongatum, assembly GCA_011799875.1. Taxonomy (NCBI): domain Eukaryota; kingdom Viridiplantae; phylum Streptophyta; class Magnoliopsida; order Poales; family Poaceae; genus Thinopyrum; species Thinopyrum elongatum. The sequence continues at coordinate 341,595,137 of CM022297.1, read as the reverse complement.
TCTCACCTCTCAAGTGGTGGTATATATGTATGGTGGGGCACTCCTTGCCTGTTTATTTTGACCGTCTGTGACGGTCGTTACTCCCATCCCTTGCTGCATTACCAAGGTCTCACAGCAAGAGATGAGGAGCAACGACCACCTACGACAACAGCCGGTGTCTTTCCTCTTATAACATCTCTCATCTCTCAATGTTATTTCGACCGTCGGTGACGGTCGGTCTTTTCGTCCTCCCCCTGCTTTACGAAGGTCACAGAGGGGGAGGACGAGAAAGACCGACCACCTACGAACAGCCGGTATCCTTCCTTCAAGAGCATCTCATCTCTCACTCTCATCTCTTTCAAAAGGAAGCACCATCAGAATGAAAGTCATCCCTCGACCACTCGACCCCTCGACCCCTCGACGACCCTCGACCCTCGACCCCTCGGAGATTCTTTTCCTTATTTTCTCTCCTCGACGACCCATGAACGACTGCACCGCACTGAACTCCAGCCATCGACACAACGACCGAAACAGAGCAAATAGGGGAAGGTCAGGGAGGAGATGACAGTCGAGCTCACCCTTAGACCATAGAGGCGGTAGTCGAACGACGATGACAACGGCAACGGGACCGACAGTGCTCCTGGAGGTGAAGAGAAGATCCCTGCACATGAAAAACAATCCAACATAAGCACCGCAGAACAATATAATCAACAACATCTAACCTAACGGAATAAAAAGACACTATTTTTTACATGAAAATCCATACATAAATCCACCCATACATCTATATAGCATTCATCCATCTTTCCATCCATACATCTACACAGCATACATCCATCTAGCAATCCATATAACAACTACAAATTGTTCAAAATCACATATACATACATCCATCCACAGATTGCTGGCACCGCCCCTGTATACATACATCCATCTATCCATCCATCCTTACATCAATCTATCCATCCATCCACAGATCCATCAACTCCTAAATCCATACATGCAAAAAAAAAATAAGAACAAAGAGGGGACCGATGCTCACCGTGGGCGGGGCAGAGGGGGCAAGGGCAAGAGGAGCTGGTGCGGCGGTGGTGGAGGAGGGGGGCGGCGGTGGTGGAGGAGGGGGAGGAGGAGGGAGGGGGCAGCGGCATTGGAGGAGGGGGAGGAGGGAGGGAGGGGGCAGCGGCAGTGGAGGAGGGAGGGGCGCCGTGGTGGAGAGGGGAGGGCGGGCGGTGGAGGGAGGAGGGAGGGGGGCGCGGTGAGGGAGGGAGGGAGGGGGGCGGCGGTGGAGGGGGATGGGTGACTGTGGCGGGGTGATGAGGTTGCGCTGCGTTTAGAGGCGCGCTTGAGGGTGCGGGGGCTCGCGGCCTGCCCGGGAGGCAGAGGGTGGGAGGCGGAGAAAGAGATGGTGAGGAGGGCACGCGCGCGGGGGCCAAATTAACCCCCGCATTGCCGTCTGTTTTTTTTTTGTTTTTTTTCTCTTTGCCTCTGCTGGCAGACGGCAAAGAATTCTTTGTCGTCCGCCAGCAGACGCAAAGAGATGAACCGTTAGACCCGCCACCCGCCGTGAAACTGTGGGCCCCTCTTACCTCTTTGCCGTCTGCCAGCAGACGGCAAAGAAGTGGCCCGTGTGACCTACCCAGTGCAGTACCCCCGTGGGGTCCACTTTGGACTTTGCCATCTTCTGGCAGATGGCAAAGAACTCTTTGCCGTCTGCTGGCAGACGACAAAGAGCTGGCAGATGGCAAAGACCCTGTTTGCCATCAGCTGGTTCTTTGCCGTCTGCTTTGAGAAGACAGACGGCAAAGAGCCTCTTTGTCATCAGCTGGCAGACGGCAAAGAGCTGGCAGATGGCAAAGACCCAGATTCCAGTAGTGTAAGAGCGTGTGCAATGGTAATGCCAGCACACACGAGTAGCAAAGATGGAGCATTTGGGATATTCGATATATCACAAACAGTTGTGTGAAGAATCGCGTTTGGGATAGATGCCCGCATTGCATATGCTTAGTTATGCAAAACGTATGCATTCCTACTACCTATCCCCGGCGGTTTCTGGGTCGTGTGGGAAGGACACCCCCTATCGCCCACACTCACTAGGAGACGGTTTAAAATGCCGTCGCGAAAAGGGGTTAAAAACCGTTTGTATAGCAGCTCTCTGTACCAGTGCATGCATAGACATGCTTGCTGGACCGCGTAGGCGAGGTCGGGGCGCGTGAGAGTGATGTACCGGAGCACCCCTACCAGGCTCCTGTACACCGAGGTGTCGCAGATGGGAACGCCCGCAGTGGTAGACATCTTGGAGTGCGTATCCACCGGTGTGGACACTGGCTTGCAGGCCGCCATGTTGGCGCGATCCAACAGCTCGTCAGCATACTTCTGTTGAGAGAGGAAGAAGTCAGCACGGCTCCACGTCACACATGCCGAGGAAGTAGTGGATCGGGCCGAGATCCTTCATCGGGAACTCAGCGAACATGCGTCATTGGAGCTGCCGGAGGAGGGCCGTCGACGAAGCTGTGAGGAGTGAGGACGATGTCGTCCACATACAGAAGTAGGTACGCCGCCCTGGTGTCGCCGTGGAGCATGAACAACGACGGATCAGAGCGAGCCACCGTGAAGCCGATGGTACGGAGGAAGGCAGCAAACCACACGAACCAGGCGCGTGGGGCCTTCTTGAGCCCGTACAATGACTTGTCGAGGAGGCAGACATGATCCAGGTGAAGCTTGTCAACGAACCCCGCCGGTTGCTGGCGGTAGACGCGCTCGGTGAGCTGACCATGGAGGAACGCATTGTTCACGTCCATTTGGTGCACTGGCCAGTCACGCGTGGCGGTGACGGCGACGGCGAGAACGGTGCAGATGGTAGCCGCCTTCACCACTGGTGAGAACATCTCGTCAAAATCCACTCCAGGCCGTTGCGAGAACCTGCGGACAACCCAGCACGCCTTGTAGCGATCCAGGCTACCGTCCGACTTGAGCTTGTGCCTGAAGAGCCACTTGCCGGTGACAATGTTGGCGTCGCGGGGCCGCGACACGAGCGTCCAGGTCCTGTTTGTCATGAGTGCAGTATACTTATCCTGCATAGCAGTTAGCCAATGGACATCACGGAGCGCGACGGACATGGATTTGGGCATGGGTGACAGAGTGGAGGTGGAGGAAGCGGTGTTTTTTTGGCATATTTAGGGTTAGGGAGAAACTTGTCCGCCTGCCCACGAGTCACCATGGTGTGTGTAGGCACGTGGGAGCGGCGTGTAGGCACCGCCAGTGGTGGTGGTGCAGCGGTGGGGACGGAGGCTACTGTGGCCGAGGGTGGTGTAGAGGGTGTGGGTGTGGAAGGTGAATCAGCTGCCATGACAGCGTTTTGGGGGCTGGGTGTTTTTGCTGCCATGGCAACAGTTTTGGGGGGGAGCAGGTTGGATGGGTTGGCGATGTGAGCGGGGCCGGTGAGGGATCAATGGAAAGGGCACCTGGGAGAGGACCTCGTCGACGTGTACTGTGGGCTCGGCGGGGGCGGAGGAGAACGAGAAGTGCGTCTCGTCGAAGACGATGTGTCGGGAGACGAGGACGCGACTATTGGTGCGGTCGAGGCACCGGTACCCCTTGTGCTCGGAGGAGTATCCGAGGAAGACACAAGCTGCGGAGCGCGGGGCGAGTTTGTGTGGGATGGTGGATGTGATGTTGGGGTAGCAGAGGCACCCGAACACGCGGAGTGCCGTGTAGTCAGGGTGAACACCGTGGAGGAGGAAGAAGGGGGTGTGATCATGACGAGAAACAAAGGATGACAAAAGGATTTTCATCTGATGGAAATGAAACCAAGGACTTGTATGTGTTACAGTCCAAGGTATTTTGTCAATCCAGAGGATGCTAGTAAGTATGCAAACTTCAGAGTTCCAGCAATGGACAGAAGAGAGCAAAATGGAGTTGGAATCTTCGTGTTTTGATGAAATAGTCAAAGGGGTTTGACTTCATCAATGGGTAACGAAGATGCTTATGATTCAAGAAAGTAAGTGGGAGCATAATAATATTTCTAGAAACGTTGTGTGCTTGACACATTGTTAATTGGAAATAAATTTCTTGACACGAATTAGGACTTCATTTAAAAATAGTTTTTTGATGAAGTGCTTGGGCTAAATAGCCTTTATATTAAGCATGATGATCTATGGAGATAGATTTACCTAATGGGGCTGAGCAAAGATACATATTGACAAAATGCTAAAACCTTTTAGCATTAAAAACGTCAAGGAGTGATTCTTGCCGAAGTCACATGGAAAGAGTTTTTGCAAGACTCAGTGTCCCAAAACACTGATGAGCAAAATACATGATGGAGATTCCACACACTCTTGTGTTTGGATTAATCATGTATTCCATGGTATGTAAAACAACCAGATATGTCCAATACTCCAAAGTTGTTGCGAGTATAGATACCAAAGTGATCAAAAGTACTGATCATGGGACAACAGTGAAAAAGGGTCATTGAGTACTATAGTAGCACTGATGACATGTTTTCTCGCAAGTGGAGATCATGAAGAGTTCGATGTAAAAGGTTACATCGAAGCAGTCTTCATCATTTCTCCATGCAATTTTCAATTTAAATTGAGGGTTTTGTGTAACACACAATATGGTGGCACAGTTAGTTGGAAATTGTTCCAAACAAGTTACTGTGGCGAATTCTATAACAGAGGCAAAGTATATTGCCGCTTTCGAAGCGACAAACAAGATGTTGAATCATATAGTTCATTCATGAACTTAGTATGGTTCCAAGATGGCTTTTGTAAATGGGACACTACTGCAAGTAGTTGCTCCATAACTCAGTCTGAGGAATCCAGGTTCGACCTGTGATTCGCATATATACCAAGCCAAGTCCACACAAAATATGAATTTTGTGAAAGCGTGAAAACGCGAGGATATGCAAAGATACACACGGAGCTGAAGTCGTCAGATCCGTTGGACATTCAGGCTATACCACAAGCGAAGCATATTTACACCGGTGTGCCACAGGTGCAATGTGCATTAGCATTAAACTAGATTATTGACTCTAGTGCAAGTGGGAGTCTGTAGGAGATATGCCCTAGAGGCAATAATAAATATTATTGATTATCTCCCTGTTCATAATTAAGTTTATGTTCCATGCTATAACTGCTATGGTTCTCGAGTCTGCAAATAAAACGAGGCTTGGAGGAAGACTCATATGCACGTGTGGGATAATAAACGATAAAATGTATTCCTAGTCAAGCCTCTATGACTGGCTCAAGTGTTGCATGATGGTTCTGTTTTCCTGATCATGGGCATGTCTATGCCAGCAACTTTGAGGGCACAATGTTATAAGAACATTTGTGTTGAATCGACCCGATTGATGTTATGCTATGAGATACATTCGTCATGAGTTAATGGTTAATAACACAGAGATGGTTAATGTTTGCATAATTCCTTAGACCATGAGAGTATCGAGTTTCTTCATACTTGCTTCATGAACTTTGGGGTTTGTTAAATGTCATCCGTAAATGGGTGGCTATTACGGCGGCTTACGGGTTCATGGAAAAGTATGTCAAGTAACTTGATAGCTCGAGATTGGGATTTGCTCCTCCGACGATGGAGAGATATCTCTGGGCCCTCTCGGTGTTACGGTATCCATCATCGTCTGGCCAGACACTTCGTGATTTGATCACGGGGATGCAGGAACACGGTAACGAGAAAAGAGAACAATACCGGTAACGAGGTAACTAGCATAGTGGACAAGTTGTTGATCCACGGGAATGCCAACATGTCTCACCTCGGGTATTTGTAACATATCGCGAAGCAACAGGAATAGCACACGGCAACTGGAGGTTCACTCGAATATTCATTCGTGTGGGTATAGGGGTCAATATGGGTGTCCACGGCTCCGATGTTGATCATTGATCGGAAGGGGTTCCAGGTCATGTCTATACTTCACCGAACCTATAGGGTCACACGCTTAAGGGTCATCTATCTGCTGAATACTAGACAGGGAGTCTGAGAGAAAATCACCGAAAAAGTTTCGGACACCGAAAAAGTTTCGGACAGCGGAAAAGTTCCGCAGAGAGAGGTCACCGGATGAGTTCCGGTGAAACTGAAAAGTTGTTTCAGAGGATACCATAAAGTCAAATTGGTTTTGGCACATGCCCGATAATTCTTGGAGGGTGCCAGAATCATTCTGGAAACTTTTGGGAATTTTCTGGAAGAAAAACCGGAAATGTTCCGGAGCTGCCGGAACCACTTCAGATGCTTTTCGCAGATGAAAATCACTAATCTGGAATTGTTCCAGAACGCGTTGAAAATTATTTTAGTGGGTACTGGAAATGTTCTAAGCCCACATAAATATTTTCAGTTCGAACGGACGCTGAAAAATGTCGTCATAAATAGTGAAAGTGCTTTTTGGGTGGCTTCTTGGAGAAGCCACCTTGAGGGTCCTTTGGTATTTTTTCCCCTTGGCTTCTTGGAGAAGCCACCCTTGGGCTTGGCCTATAAATAGGGGTGGAGGGGGCTGCCTAAAGACTCACTCTTTCTCACATATACATGCCATTGCAATGATCTGGCTTCTTCTCTCCCTCTCCGCGAAATAGTTTCGTAGAGCCGAAAGGCTGTCTGGGTTCCGGTGGGAACTAGTTCTGGACGGCGAAGCCCTGCCGGATAGATGACACCGTATGTGTGCAACTCTGTAGAGAGGTCGTAGTTTCGATCTTAGTGCCCGAGGGGCTGTTCGAGAGTGCCTCCCGAAGGGCTGTCCAAGTGACGGTCCGAGTTCTGTGAGTCCTCCCGAAGGGCTGTCCGAGTTTCGAAGGTCCTCCCGAAGGGCTGTGCGCGACACCGTCCGGGGGACTGTCCGACTGCCTCCCGGGGGGCTGTCCGGGTGGCGGATGAGGGTATACATCCTCGCGGTTGGGAGGTTGTAAATCCTAGCTGCGGGGATCTGCACCGCCAATCGTCATCGACTCTACTTCCGCTGCGCTACGAGTCGGTAACGAAAATGATCAAACCTTGTATGCAGTCTCCATAGTGGTCCTGGGCTGGTGCGTAGGTCGGAAAATTTTTGTTTTCTGCTGCGTTACCCTACAAAAGCCTCGTAATAGCACCTGCACACACAAAAGCAAATCCTTGCACCCAACGCAAACAAGAGGGTTATCAATCCCCTTGGCGGTTACTTGCAAGGATTAAATCTCGTAGTGGTAGATAATAAAGTAAATTGCAAAACAAAATAAAAGAAAGAAAATTGCAGCAAGGTATTTTTGTGTTTTTATATATGATAAAAGTAGACCCAGGGCCATAGTTTTCACTAGAGGCGTCTCTCTCAAGCACATAACATACGGTGGGTGAACAAATTACTGTTGGGCAATTGATAGAAAAGCACATAGTTATGACGATATTCAAGGCAATGATCATATATATAGGCATCACATCCGAGACAAGTAGATCAACTCTTGTCTCCATCTACTACTATTACTCCACCAATCGACCGCTATCCAGCATGCATATATGGTATTAAGTATAAAACAGAGTAACGCCTTAAGTAAGATGACATGATGTAGACAAAGTAAACCCAATCAATATGAATAAACCCCATCATTTTACCCTTAATGGAAACAATACAAATATGTGTCTTGTCCCTTTCTATCACTGGGATATAGAGCACCGCAAGATTGAACCCGTCACAAAGCACCTCTCGCACTGAAGATAAATCAATCTAGTTGGCCAATCCAAACGGATAGATCAGAGAGAAATACAAAGCTATAACAATCATGCATAATAAAGTTCAAAGAAGACTCGATTAATATTCATGAATAATCTGATCATACCACAATTCATTGGATCCCAACAAACGCATAGCAAAAGAAGATTACATCGGATAGAACTCCAAGAACATCGAGGAGAACATTGTATTGAAGATCAAATAGAGAGAAGAAGCCATCTAGCTCCTAGCTATGGGCCCGTAGGTCTATGTTGAACTACTCACACATCATCGAAAGGCAGCAAGGATGATGTAGAAGTACTCCGTGATCGATTCCCCCTCCAGAAGAGTACCGGAAAAGGCCTCCAGATGAGATCACGAAAGAACAGAAACTTGTGGCGGAGGAAAAAGTATTTTGGGTGGCTCTCTGTTGGTTTTCCCGATTTTAGAGATTTATCAAGGTGGAATTTGGTCAAACGAAGCCTCGTGCAGCCCATAAGGTAATAGGGCGCGCCCTGTTGCCCTGCCGTCTGGTCTCCTCCCGAAGATTCTAGGGTCTCTCTTGTCCAGAAAAAAAATTGTCAAAAAGTTTTGTAGCGTTTGGACTCCGTTCGGCACTTATTTCCTTGAAAACCAAAAATAGGCCAAAAAAATAGCAACTGGCACTAGGCACTGGGTTAACAGGTTAGTCTCAGAAAATGATATAAAATAGCATATAAAACATCCAAGATTGATACTATAATAGGATGGAACAATAAAAAATTATAGATACGTTAGAGACATATCAGCCATGTGTGAGGATGCGTCGGTGTCAAGGTACCAGTCCCCGCCGGGCGGCTGCGGTTGCTGGATGCTCATGTTGTTGAGGGCATGTACCAGTGCCGACTGGTCCAGCCGGTCGCTGAGGAAGACGAAGTCGCCCCTGCCATAGGCGTGCCTTAGAGCGGCTGGGACGGAACGACACCGGGAGTCCAATGCATGGGCAGCGAGCCGTACGGGGTCAGCGGCAGCACCCCATAGTGCGACATGGGGCTGCCACGACATCGGCCAGGCATGCACCATCCCCCTCCATGGCGCGTGCGCTGGTGAGGTCGGAGCGGGTGGGCGCGGCGCCGGTGTAGTGCTGCTGCTACTGCCACCCTCCATCGGTGCCTTGTCCTTGCCCTTGTTGCGACCGCCCCCACCACCGCGGTGGTTACGGCCGCCACCACCCGAGGAGCCCTCGCCGGAGTTGGTGCTGGTGGGGGCACGGGTAGCATGGAGAGCGATGTCGCTGGATGGCTCGGGGGCCTTGCGGCTCTCCTTGAGAAGGAGGAAGGCGCGGTAACGAAGGAAAGTCGGGAACGGCATCTGCACCATCAGGATGGGCACGGCGTAGCACAGGCGCAGGTGAATCCCGCGGAACATGTTGAGAACCTACTCACGGGCACCGACGGGCTCACCAAGGTCGGTGAGGCGGTCGACACAGTCCTTGAGGCTAGCGAAGTAGGAGATGACCGAGCCAGACCCTTGCTCGATGCGTCGGAAGTCAGTGGCGAGCCGCCTGGTACTCCCTGTTCTCCAGAAAGAGGGAGGTGATCGCCGCCCAGAGCGTCGCGGCAATGAAGAAGGCCGAAGATCTCCGGGTTGATGCGGTTGTAGAGCCAGGAGATAACATGGCCGTCATCCTGCACCCAGAGTGGATCGGCAGGCCGCGGCGGCCCGTTGATGTGAGCGATCACGCCACTCTTCTGGAAGGTGTCTTCGAATAGGGTGCGCCACTGGGAAAAGTTGTCGGCTACAGGGACATGATGATGGGGACAGGATGATTGATGTAGATCACAGCGAGGTGGGATGACGGCGACGCAAGGTGCAAGTCAGGGGCACCGGCACCTGGAATGATGGTGCCGCCATGCGAGGCCGTTGCAAGGGCCGAGGGGGCGAGAAGTGCATTGCGGCTCGACGTGGCGGTGGCAGCAACAGCAAAAGCACCATGGAAAGCACGGTTGGGAGGAGGTGGGGGAGGGGCAGCGGCGATGTGATGGAGCAACCATGGCGCCGGCAAGATGGGATAGCGGAAGGCAGTTAGCGACGTCGGCGAGACCTAGCGTCTGATACCATGTAGAATATGCAAGAGAGAAGAGAATGCACCTTAGGTGCTCTCATGTGTATTACTGAGGCTAATATAACCGGGTTATAGAGGTGCGCCGAGCGCACTTACAAGTGGGCGTGAGTGCGCATGGTGGAGCTACGTCGTGGGCACGCGGGAGCGCGTGCGTGCATGCTAGACTGGGAAGTTACATTCAACAAGATATATTGTCTATTCCACATTTCCGCCCATCCCCGAGTCATTTCGGCGGGTAAATGCACCAGCCCAAAGGCGGCATTGCGAAAACCTTCACCCCCTCCTCCTGCCGCACCGCCGGCTCTGGCAGAGCCGCTGACATGAAACGCTTGCGACTCTCTCCGGAGGCTGCGTAGAAGCCTGGAGGTCCTTCATCACACCTCGTCTCCCTCGCGGCTCGCGCTTCCGGATTGTTTCCCCACCGGTTTCACCCGGGATTTGTCTTTTGGTAGTGGCTAACATATCAATTTGTTTTAGCGCGCAGATTTGATCGCCAAGGACTGCTGGTTGAACATCGCCGCCTACATCTCATCCGGAGCGGTTCGTGTCTCGCCTTCTCTTGGTCATATTGTGAGATCCCATCATCATCGTTGTGGCGCGGTTAGGATGGAGTTCGATTTTGGTCGGGGTTTGGTTTGTGTGGCGGATTCTGATTTGGCTGGCTTTCTGTCCGAGGTTAGGCTAATCAGCTGAGAGGGTGTGCTAAAACTAGTTGGTTCTTTCTAGTTAGGGCACTCAGTCAATGCTGGGCCAGTTTGGAATGGATGGATGGGCTTGAATCTGTGCGTTTTAGGTCTGAAGTAATGTAGGAGTAATTCTGTAGCTTGCGCACACTGTATGTTTGATTGAAGATTTTAAGGTACTGTTGGGGTCCATGAAGTTGCTGGCCCCATCAGATATCATTAATGCCTATGAACAAATGTTGATCTCATGGAGCTGTTGGGGAATAGTACTAATGTGAAGTGGATAGTTCACATGTGTGTCTTCTGTGTTGATAATGCAGAATAAATGGCATTCATAAATTTAGTACCTTTGCGATTTTTTGAGAGGTGTAGCTTTCTGGGATGCTAACCCCCAGACAATTTATGTTAACTGCACTTGTGTTTACATTGAATAATATCACTTTCTTGGTTGATATATGTTGTTGTTGTTGTTGTTGTTGTTGTTGTTGAACAAATTGATGCTGCCCTGAGGAAGCATGTTGAGGAGGAAACTCAAGATCTCAGCGGTGAAGATCTTCCTAGTGTTATGGATTGGCTCTATGAGTAGATATCTAGTTTATTGCAAAGCAATGATGCTACTGAAAACTTACCGGCTCTTCATGCTATCGATGCTTTGATTGATTTACCCTTAGGAGGTGTTTCAAAGGTTTCTAAGCTTGCTAGTGTCTTAAAAAATGTGTTTGAAGTCAAGCATGGCCCTGAAATTCTAGTTCCAGCCATCACATTACTTGGTCATTTAGCAAATGTTGGGGGAGCATTAACTACACATGAAGTTGAGTGACAGGTAATCTATATTCGGTTCCAGTTTTCATGAACATATGCTTTCCAGTTTTCTAACAAGGATTTCTTTCTAGATTATTACAACTGCATTAGGTTGGTTTGGTGGGGATTGAGTAGAATATTGTCACTTTGCAGCTGTCCTTATTCTCAAAGTAAGTTGAACCAATCAGCTTTTATAGTGTTTATCGACAATCAAGATCATGATGGTACTGTGTTGTCTGTTTGTCTTATTACACCCGATGACTTAAATCGAGTGTATGACTTAAATAATATTGGTCGGCAATGGCTATCTTATTGGACCATGTGTACCATTTCTTGTAAATCAAGGTGCCCCGAAAAGAACCCTATGTACAACTAGCATCCTGAGCTGCCACAGTTTACAAATTAGTTTATTATGATAGTAGTTTAAATATATGCCAATATTTTTTCCAGATGAACTATACTATGCTTGTATTAAGTTTCTCATTTTCTTGTTGTAGGCTGAAAATACGTTCATAGTTTTCAAGAATTATATTCCTGAATTTGTCGATGCTATACTGATAGCTGATGACCCACAAGTATAGGGGATCAATCGTAGTCCTTTCGATAAGTAAGAGTGTCAAACCCAACGAGGAGCAGAAGGAAATGACAAGCGGTTTTCAGCAAGGTAATTTCTGTAAGCACTGAAACTGTCGGTAACAGGTAGTTTGATCGCAAGATAATTTGTAACAAGTAACAAGTAGCAATAGTAACAATAGGTGCAGCAATGTAGCCCAATCCTTTTTGTAGCAAAGGACAGGCCAAACAATCTCTTATAGTAAGTAAAGCGTTCTCGAGGACACACGGGAATTTCATCTAGTCACTTTCATCATGTTGGTTTGATTCGCGTTCGCTACTTTGATAATTTGATATGTGGGTGGATCGGTGCTTGGGTGCTATTCTTACTTGAACAAGCCTCGCACTTACGATTAACCCCCCTCACAAGCATCCGCAACTACGAAAGAAGAATTGAGATAAAATCTAACCATAGCATTAAACATATGGATCCAAATCAGCCCCTTACGGAATAGCGCATAAACTAGGGTTTAAGCTTCTGTCACTCTAGCAACCCATCATCTAATAACTAATCCACAATGCATTCCCTTAGGCCCAAAGATGGTGAAGTGTCATGTAGTCGACGTTCACATAACACCACTAAGGGAATCACAACATACATATCATCAAAATATCGAACGAATATCAAATTCACATGATTACTTGCAACATGACTTCTTCCATGGCCTCAAGAACAAAAGTGACTACTCACACAACATATTCATGCTCAAGATCAGAGGAGTAATAAATATCATAATGGATCTGAACATATAACCTTCCACCAAATAAACCGACTAGCATCAACTACAAGATGTAATCAACACTACTAGTCACCCATAGGTACCAATCTGAGGTTTTGATACAAAGGGTGAACACAAGAGATGGACTAGGGCTTTAGATGAGATGGTGCTGTTGAAGATGTTGATGAAGATTTGCCTCCCAAAGATGAGAGGGTTGTTGGTGATGACGATGGCTTCGATTTCCCCCTCCGGGAGGGAAGTTTCCCCGGCGGAATCGCTCCACCTCAGGGCCAAAGTGCTCCTGCCCAAGTTTCGCCTCGAGACGGTGATGCTCCGTCCCAAAAGTCCTCCCCTTATTTTTTCTAGGTCAAAAGACTTCATATACCAGAAGATGGGCACCAGAGGTGGGCCTAGGCCCCCCACTACCCACCAGGGCGCGCCTGGAGGGGGTGACGCGCCCTGGTGCCTAGTGGGAACCTGGGTGGCCCCCTCCGGTAGTTCTTTCCTCCAGTATTTTTTTATATATTCCAAAATAATTCTCCGTAAAATTTCAGCTCATTTGGAGATGTGCATAATAGGTATCTCTGACATAGCTTTTTCAGGTCCAGAATTCCAGCTGCCGGTATTCTCCCTCTTTGTGTAAACCTTGCATATTATGAGAGCAAAGGCATTAGAATTACTCCACAAAGTATTATATTGCATAAAAACACTATAAATAACAGTAGGAAAACATGATGCAAAATGGATGTATCAACTCCCCCAAGCTGAGACCTCGCTTGTCCTCAAGCGAAAACCGATATCAAAAATCATGTCCACATTTTTAGAGAGAGAGGTGTCGATAAAAACAAAATACAGACATAGTAGCATCATGCTTATTATTATAACAACAATAAAATTTATCATAAAACTTCTCATGAGCAAGTAACAATTCATCACAACATCAAAGTATAAAGCATAAACTTTATTGAAAACCAACAAACTATGTTCTTAGTCAACTTTGCAATTACAATTCATCATATTTTCAGGAAGGGTCTCGTATCGGAGCCTTTTGGCAAGTCCACATACTCAACCATCATTTAATCTTCTATGATTGCTAACACTCATAGTATATATATGAGCAAAAAGTTTCAACCGGACACATAGAAAGATAGGGGCTTATAGTTTCGCCTCCCAACTCATTCACCTCAAGAGTGATGTCAACAATAATAACTCATGATCACTCATATCCAACTGGATATATGTGCCTAGATCTTTCCCCACCACATGATGCTTGCAAAAGAGAAAATAAAAAGGAATAGAGGAGAACACTTTGACTCTTGCATGAAAAGTAAATACATAAAAGTAAAAGATAGGCCCTTCGCAGAGGGAAGCAGAGGTTGTCATGCGCTTTTTTGTTTTGTATGCACAATCTCTTAATGCAAAAGAACGTCATGTTATATTGCCCCTTATGATAGCAACCTTTATTATGCAGTCTGTTGCTCTTATTACTTTGCCATCACAAGTTCGTACAACGCTTATTTTCCCTTACACCAAAAGATCAAACACATTTAGAAGCAAATTTTATTGCCTTATGCTCCAATGACAACTTACTTGAAGGATCTTACTCAATCCATAGGTAGGTATGGTGGACTCTCAAAACATGGATTTGGGTTTAAGGGTTTTTGGATGCACAAGTAGTATCTCCACTTAGTGCACAAGTAGTATCTCTACTTAGTGCGGATTTTTGGCTAGCAAAGATATTGAGCAAGCATCTCATGCTGGAGGATCTATGGCAATATACTTCTATGTGAATATGAACAAAAATAAATCATTACGTTGTCATCCTTGTCCAACATCAACAATTTGGCATAAAATATTTAATGGGGGATCACAATCATAAAAGATGTCCAAGATGGTATATTTGCATGTGAATCTTCTCTTCCCTTATTAATTCTTTCATGTATTGCATCATTGACCAATGCTATGTTTGTCAACTTTCAATAAATTTTACCACTTATACTTTTCCTTATGTGATGTCATTACTTACCATAAGATTAGCATATGATCTTTTATTATTTCCTTTATTTTGATTGAAACATAAAAGTAAAGAAGTAAAAACTCAAACTAAAGTTTATTATATAACTCTCACTCTATTACATAGATAGATAGATCACGAAACTAGTACTCGAAAATAGATCATACTAAACTTTTATTCAACTAAATCACGAAATAACTAGGGATCGAACTAAGATAGGTAAAGGTAATAAAAGTGATGGTGATACAATACCGGGGCATCTCCCTCAAGCTTGGCGAAAGCCAAGGGGAGTGCCCATACCCGTGTACTCAAGTCTTCTTCTTTGGTGATGGTGGTGGTGACGATGTGGTATTCTTCTTCTTTAACTTATGCTTGAGGACAAAATTCTCCTCCCTCAAGTCATCATTATCTTGTTCAAGCTTCAATATCTTTTTGCATAAGGCCGCCTTGCTTTCCTGCAGAAAACGGGATGGGATAAATTGAACATTAGATTTGCTTGATCCGTTCGGAAGGCTTGACTTCTTGAATTCCACGTGCATGTGTCCAGGTTGAGGTAGTGGGACTTCATCCTCATCTGAGGAGGCATCCTCCATCTCTTCCACATCAATGTCTTCCTCCTCATCCGTGGCCCATAAGTAGGGATAGGTCTCTGTCGTGGTTTTGTCACGACAGATGTCCTAGTGTGAGGACTTAGTCGTGAGACCATCACAACTATGTGGTAGCTAGAAAGGGGTTGATCGGAATTGAGAGATGCGAGATTTTACCTAGGTTCGGCCCCTCGTGGTAGAGGTAAAAGCCTACATCCTGCTTCATTGGTATTGATGATGATGATGATCTTGGTTACAAGGGTGGTGTTTCGCTACCTCTATCTCGAGAGCATCTATTTTTATCTTGTCTAAGACTTGTCTGTCTGTCTAAAACCTGTCCCTCTTGGGGTGCCCTGCCTCTCCTTATATAAGTTGAAGGGGCGACTTACATGTAGAGTCCTAGTAGGATTAGGACTAGTCTATTTGGACTTATCGCGGGCGACTTATCACAGGCGACTTATCACCGGCGACTTATCATTATCAACTTATCATAGGCGACTTATCACTGCCCACTTATCATTGGCGACTTATCACTGGCTCCTTATCCCTGGCTCTTTATTTTCCAGAGATGACTTAAGTCCAGAGATTACTTAACCTTATGAGTCGGGTCTAGCTGTGGGTGATTCCCCCGACATTAGCCCCCAGATTAGCTTGAATACAGGCTTGGCATGCATTCATGCTAAGCTTCTTGAAATAAGAATAGATAGTGAACCGGCTCCTGAAAATCTGGGTTTCTGTCATATCAATATGCCAATGGTAATTCCGTGCAGAAAAAATAACCCATATGATATCTTGAATGGTCTTAAAAAATGCCTTGGCTTGATAAAAAGAAAATTTCATCTAATGTTCTACCAACTTTCAGTGCTTCAGACTTGTCTGAATAGCTTAGAGGAAATAATCTATGCAAATTTTCCCACCAAAAAATATGAGACCTGGTTTGCTAAACACTGAAAATTTTGAAGGTGTTCTCCCTCACCTGTAGCCCCCAAGTCTTGAGTAGAACAAAGTGATAGCTTAAGACTTGCTTCAATATAAATGCTGCAACCTTGGAGAAATCCGGGTTGTTCATCTAAGTCACCAGTCATAAACTGAATATTTTGTACTTCACATGTGTAGCCCCCAAGTGCCGGGTTGTCTTGCCTGCAGCAACCTGGGACTTATAACTGCCTTATACTTATAAAACTTCAGCCAGTGTAGCCCCCAAGGGCCGGGTCATTATGCAATAATGAGCATGGACTTTTGCAGATCTGATTATATAGACTTGAAGAGCGATGTGTAGCCCCCAAGGGCCGGCTTAGTAAGATAATACTGGGCTGGGACTTACATGTACTTCTTTGAAAATAACATCATATGATGTAGCCCCCAAGCTTCGGTTCACATTTGATATAGTGGATAAAGGCTTGTGTACTTTCAATTTTTGACATGAGCAGTTGGTAGCCCACAAGGGCCGGCTCGTCACTATGTGATGGGTCGAGACTTCAATGAGGCGAGTTAAAAATGACCTCACATTAGCCCCCAAGTGCCGTGGTGCATGCTTGAAGTGACATGGGACTTGCATACTTGATATAATCATGATTTGAATAATGTAGCCCCCAAGTGCCGGGTCGTGTGCCTGCAGCGACTCGGGACTATTCCTTCCATTGTAGAATAAAACCATATCCACTATCATTGATGATGTTACTAAATGCCTTGCATATCAATATTGAACCATGCTCCTTGCTGTAAGCTGGTATTTTTGGATGAGGAAATAATAGCCATTTTTCTGAAGCGGCTTTAAAAACCTCAATCATTCAATACTGGTTATGATAACCATAATGAAAATCCAGCCATGTTGGCTATTACGATTGGAATAATATAACCTGGTTTGAAAACCGGCTCCTGCAACATAAACCAATATATTCATGCATATATGATGCATTGTATGATGATGCAATGATAATGCAATGTATGATGATGTATGTGTATGATAACAGAGTATAAAAAGACTGGCTTTCGAGGCTCGAGTCTTGCTTCGATGAAGCTGGCATGATAGCCTTGGTTTATCCTCTCTATCAGTAAGCTGGCTCTCACATGACTTAAGCCACCGTTTTAACCTTGACAAGTTCAGGGTCATGAAGATTGACTTGTCAAGAGTACGGTGGGTCATTTTGTTCGGAGTAGCATCAAGCATACGGGCAGGTTTAACGAATAATGTGGCGTTTTTGTCGGGTCAAAAGGGTTTTGTAAGCTAAACTCAGTGAGTTGGAAGCCCCCTAGTGCCCTTATGATCAATTAATAAAAGACTCATGCACAATATATGTGATGAAACAACTGAGGCCCCGAGCTTTGGGGATGCCGGCTTTATTACGTTGGTCATAATATGATAAGCCAATAAGGCAGGATACCCATGTTTGAACCGTGCTTCGTGGCAGCAAGTCCTCTTTGGCAACCTTGCAATTTTTCGGAGAACTCGAACTTGCGAGAGATGGATTCCTCTTGAACCGGACTTTTAGCCGGACATTGAGAGCTCAAAACTTCTATGAGAGACAAATTTTCCTTGAGCCGAATTTTGAACCGGAACCTTTTCTGATAATCCGAAATCTTTCTTTTGAGCCGAAACTTTCTAATTGCCCGGTACTTTTTGAGCTGGAAATATTCGGACAACTTTTGAAAATTTCACTAATGTGGCAGCAGTCTCTGGGACCAGGTTGTCTTCCCTTTAGTGACCGGGGTTCTTGAATTTGTGACAACGGCCAATTTTGCCGAGTCATGTCTGTGTAACTCCCGAGTCTTAAATCAACTTGAGGAGTCGACTTAAAATTCTTCATACTTGGCCGTGGCATAACCGGCATATAATTGTCAGCTGATAGCTGGAATATATTTGAAGCTGGAAGCAATGTGGCGAGTTGATGATTTTTGTGCTTCTCATCATATGTTCTCCCATTCTTTGCGATTCTCACTTGGTCCAGCTCTCCTGGCTCTGTCAGGCCCATTTTCTTTCCTATTTCTTTGTTGTCAACGTTTGAATTGTTGGCTCAACGGTGGCCGGCTCTTCTGGCTCTTCCAGGGTTAAGTAGGCCAAAACGTTGGGGTAGCGGCCTGTATATGCATCCTTTGAACGGCACCGTGCGGGCAGATAATGGAACGACCTCCGGTGTGTTGTTGTAAATTGGTTTGTACGACGGCAAGCTGCAAGTGCGTCCACTAGGTGCCCCGGTACAGACAAATATTGAGGCGGCCTTTATTGTATTGCTAATTCAAATGCATCTGCCTGGATTGGGCTTCGGCTCAACAGTTTGTTAGTGATACAATGACAACACTCGCCAATAACACTAGTGAAAAAACGGCTAGCCACAACTTTCGTTTGTGGCGCGCCATTTTTCATCAACGCCAGCACTATTTTTTCAAATAGTGCTGGTGTCTGCCAAATTGGTACGCCAGCTATAAGTTGCTATTGCTGACGTTGCCAATACTACCTACGCCATTACTATGTGGGCCCAGGTGTCATGACCAATTACAATATATTGCTGTCATGCGATTTATAAACACGCCATAGATACTTAACTTTGTGTTGTCGTGTCTTCGTCCGAAACGCCAGCACTAAGTTGTGCCTATATATAGATGTGTTGGCAGCCCCTTGTTATCAAATACAATCACTTCCATTCTCCACAAAATTCTACTCCCTCTTAGTCAGCTGCTTTGGTGACAATGGACCCACTGGAGCTTGTCGAATCGGCACGAGCCCCCCGTTTGAGCCCACGTTGGCGGGGCGTGTCGCAAGTTTGGGACTCCGCCGCCTTGGCCGAGCTCTCATCTGGCCCCATTGGCCACGACATGCGCTCGCCACGGCCAATGCAGCCAGCCCTGTCTGGCGAATCATCCTGCTGCAGCGCGACGTCCCTTCGACGATCCGCCAGCTATGCCACCGGCGCCGAAGCTGCCAGGAATTGAGCGAGGGCACCTGTGCTGCTTTTTTGCGGCTGTGGACGCCCTGCTGATAAGCATATGTCGCACATACAAAGTAATCCAGAGCGAGAGTTCTACATCTACGGTAACCGTGAAAAGGTAATATGACAGAAAATACCTCGATATTGATCTATTCTGCTAATTTGCACAATTCGCGATCATTAATATATGTGTGTGTATATTGTGATCCATAGGCGTTAGGGAGAAAATATTGCTACACATGGATATGGGTTGATCTCGTGCAGAAGTACGTGAGCGAGTTGCTTGAGTACTTCATTGGTGAACTAAGACAACAGATAGATGAGATGCAGCTGAAGGCTGATGTGATGCGCGGCCAAATCCAAAAATTCAAGATGTTTCTATATGCCCTTTTAGCTGGTGTTATGCTTGGCCTCGTTCTCTCTGCTGGATCGGTGGCAGCTTTTTTTCTCGTGGGAATCATTACACTAATGATGTTCTTAGTTTAGATCAAGAGTGTGTAGTACTAGAAGTTATATATATATGTGTTATTATTTTCATCCTTCAACTATTATGTAGCTCTGCTAGATTAATGAGATCGATCGATGTTGGCCGGTGTTCTCTAATTATTGGTTTCCCTTGTATGGTTACATATTTACACAAAATAATTAGTAAAAATAACAATATAATAAATAATAGGAAAATAAAGTAATAAAATAATAAACTAAACATCTCTATAAATATAAAAAATAATATGTCTAACACATAATTAAAAGTAAAAACAATATGTGTAACAGATAGCAATGGCGTTGGCCGCGTAGGCCAACGCAAGCAATTACCCCGCTGCCCCCGGCAGGAGATATTGATTAAATTAACGCCCCCCCCCCCACACACAACCGTCGATTCCCATTAAATCACCGCCGCCCCCGTCGCCCTCGCCTCCGCTTACCCCGCCGCCCCCGTCGCCCTCGCCTCCACTGCTTCCATCGGCGCCACCGCCTCCGCCTCCACCTCCGAAGTCCCCGTCGCCGTCGCCTCCGCCTTCACCGCCGCCGTCCCCGTTGCCTCCGTCCCCGTCCCCGCCGCCGTCCCCGTCGCCGTCGCCTCCGTCGAAGCCCCCGTCGCCGTCGCCTCCTCATCCACCCCGGCCACCGCCCCCGGCCCCGTCGCACCCTGCAACGCCTCCTCGCCGTCTACCGCCGCCGCGGGTGAGTTCTACTTAGTGTAGTGCAATAGTAGTGTAGAACAATATCGAATTCTGTGTATACGAGTAGTGTAAAATTTTAGTGTAAGATTATATTATATTATTTGCATACTATGATTTTAGATAGTGTAATTTATTGTATTTCTAGTAGTGTACTTGTGATGAAAGAATGTAGTGTAGTTGTAGACTAGCTATGATTTTAGATAGTGTAATTTTATTGTATTTCTAGTAGTGTAATTGTGGTGAAAGAATGTAGTGTAGTTGTAGACTATGATTTTAGATAATGTAATTTTATTGTATTTCTAGTAGCGTACTTATGGTGAAAGAACGTTTTATGCATTGTAGGTTTTGCAGGTACTCGTTAATATGCCCGTTTTTACTAACTTGTTAGTTATATATATGCATCGTCATAGATGGCTCCGAAGTTTCGTGATGTGCGACAGAAGGGAAATAAGTACTATGCCAGCATTAGGAAGGACAATGTCGTCCACAAACTTGGCCATTGGGACACCCCGGAGTTAGCGGCGCGCGCTTATGATGCCATGGCAGTAGAGTTCTTTCAGGAAGGGGCGAATCTGAACTTCCCTGAGTGTCGTGAGTTTGCGATGTTCCTCGCACCTGAGGACATGAGGATATGCACTAGGGTTGAGGAGAAGGAGAGCAAAGAGGCCGAGATGCAGTTCTTCGACCCATTGGTGAGCGAGCTTGCGAGAGATGACAAACTCGTGGAGGCCAACAAGATGATGTTACTTCAGTATGCAGCCAGGAAGAGCGCAGAGGAGGATCCCATAGACTGGGATGCCTTGGAGCGTGAGGAGGAGGGTCAGCAGGGGTGTCGTCGTAGGTCGACTAGGCACGACCACGAGGCCGGTCCCTCTGGCCACTAGCTTAGCGCGCGCTACCTATTTCATATGAACTGTTTAACTTTATGCATGTTTTATGTTTGAACTACGCATGGTTTGTAGAACTGTTTTATTACAAGTACGTATGTGTTCATAACTAGATGGGCGGATAGCGCTGGTTCGTACTAACTGCTTATGTTGCATTATACTTATGTGCATCTGTTATGTATGCTTATTTTTCTCAACTTCATGCATGAAAGTAGTAAATGGATGCCCCATGTGAGACCTGTGGTTCGGTGAGAAGCCAAAGGGATAAGAAGTTCTTCATAGATTTGCCGAATGACTTCCTCACTAGGACGGTATATTTTAGTTGAACATGTTTTGATTGAGTTTCATATGATGTATACGGTTGTGCCCAAAATTGTGTAACTAGCTAGCTACTTCTTTATTTCAATTTTGCTCAGGTCATCCCTTGCGGGGCAAGGCGTGACTTCTTAGAGAAGTTTAAAGTTCTAGTTGATGCAACCATCATATTCCAGTGCACCCTCATGAAGATGCTGACGGCCCAAAAATTCAATTGTCTTGTCACGAACGACGCAAACCGCACCTACTTTGGTTGCCCTGGTTCAAAGCCCTTGCAAATGCTTATGAGATGGAAGCTAGGGAGAGAGCCACGTTCTACCTCGACTACGATCATGACGAGATCATGGTCTACTACAAGCCTGCTGGCAGCGATGATGGTTCACTTACTCCGGACTATGACCCTGGCTCCGCCCGCCGAAAAGTCGTAGTTAGCTAGTTGGCATGCATGGAAGATATCATGTTATTATCACCTCTATTTATTTGAACTTGTACATTCATATGTGTGTTACTTTGCCTACTTTGTTGAACTATATCAATAAGTGCATTGTTGAACTTAAATGCTGTCATTGGGTCTATTTATAATTGATTTATCGACTGTTCTTAAACTGGATTATGCTGTCATTTTGGCTGAAATCGCTTGTCGGCGTTCTGGGAACCAGGGTACCCAGACTTGCCTGCCTACGGCCCACGGCGTGGCTCCGTCGACGGCCTGGTATGGCCCACCTCCAAGGCCACCAAGACAAGACCCCCGCGAGGGGTCAAGCCTCGCGAGGCGGACGACACCAAGACCTCCCGAGGGAGCGGCCTTCCCAGGCTGCCTCCTGAGGAGTGGAGATTACTATGCAGGTACCCAACCTCAGGAGGTTGCGATGACGCAAGCCATGACGACCAAGGCTAGGCGGGCGCCAGCAGGCGCAGAGGAGGCATTTTCCTCTTTGGTGCTAAGGAGGCAAGTGCAGGCGTGGGTTCCCAAGGAGCCCGGCAAAGGTTTCTATTCCAGTGCTACAAGACCAAGACCGCCAGGATGGCAGGACGGATGTCATCGTCGAGCCCACTATTGCGTCATAGCCAGAGGCTTTGCAGGCAATGACCACCTTTCGTCAGGATAAGATGTACTACTTGTCCCCTTTCAAATTGGCCGCTGTGGGATCCCTTCCCGCCTACGATTTGGGGGAAGAGGACCGAGGCCACTATAAGTATAGGCTAGCCACCACCGTAGACCGGATCTGAGCGGATCGATTCCACCCTCACCCATAGACCTCGCGAGGTTGTTCATCCTTTGTACTAGCTCATCCACAGCCCCTCGTGAGGCCAATCCACCACAAAGCAGGAGTAGGGTCTTACACCACAAGGTGGCCTGAACCTGGGTAAAATGCCGTGTTCATCTTCTTCCTTGTTCGTGTGCATCGAGCTAGGCCGTAGGGCGACGAGCTGGTTGGCTGGATAGGTTGAGTTCTTCGCACACGCCCCAGAGTTCGAACCTTTCTTGGGTCTGCGTAGCCCTGAATCCGACATTTGGCGCACCAGGTAGGGGCGTGTCGAAGCCTCTCTTCCACCGTTCGCTCCGCCGCCGTTCCGTCGTTCCCATGGCCGATGCTCGCCGTGTCTGTGCCGAGCACCGGGCCGCTCGCGTCGCCCAGACATTGCCACATGGGCAACGGCGCTCCTCGCCACTCTGCCTCCCCGGTGGCTAACGCCGCCACTGACCCTACTGCTCGCGAACAGCAGGACTCGTCGCTGCCGTCGTCCGTGCGGCACGATGGCCGCACCGCAACTCCATCACCCACTCCACCCACAGCGTCGTCTTCTCATGTTCGTCGTGGGCCGGCGAACGCACAGGCTGCGCTGCTCATGGCGCGAGAGCTTCTGCGCTACTGCCCGGCCAACGACCTCTACGACGACTGGCTCGGCCGCATCGCCGAGCTCGTCAACGCCGCCGGTGAAGCCCCTGCATCGTCCCGTTCCCCCCGTCCCCCGCCGTCCCTGGCGGGCGATGTGGCTCACGGCGCACCTCCTCCTCCTCCTCCTCTGCACGGCACGGACCCCGAGCCCAGGCGAGAGGCACCCCAACATGACCCGCCGTGCAGGGCGCCGGCGCGCGATGAAGAAAGCTGCCAGGTGGTGCAGTGGCCCCAAGGAGAAGCGCGTGCGCTTCCAGCGCCGCAGCGTCAAGACCGCGTGCCGCCGGAGGCGGCAGCGCGTGGGCGAGAAGATCAAGCTCCCCCCATGCGACCGGTACCTGTGAGTGCGGCTGGCTGCCGTGCTTTCACCCCAGAGCTGCGCCGCGTCGTCTGGCCCGGCAAGTTCAAGCCGGATCTGCCTCCATGCTACAACGACACTCTTGACCCCGCCGAGTTCCTCCAGCTCTACGAGTTGAGCATCGAGGCGGCGAACGGCAACGACAAGGTCATGTTGAACTGGTTCCCCATGGCCCTCAAGGATGGCACGCGTTCTTGGCTCCTGAACCTTCTGGTGGGGTCGATCTCCTCCTGGGATGAGCTGCACGAGCGCTTCATCGCCAACTTCCAGGGCACTCGCGACCGCGCTCCTGCAGCAGGCGACCTGAAGTGCATAAAGCAGCAGCCGGGCGAGACCTTGCACAAGTACATACAACGCTTCATGAACGTTCGCCTCAAGATCCCGAAGGTGTCGGAAGAGGCCGCTCTCCGATGGCGTCCGCGACGTCAAGATGAAGGAGGAGCTCGCCATCCACGAGGACTTGTGTTCGGCTCTGGAGATGTTCAACATGGCAACCAGATGTGCGAGGGCCGAGGAAGGTCGCCTCTCCCTCCTGGAGCTTCCGGAGGTTGACCCTAAAGACAAGAAGGCCAAAGCTAAGGAAATGAAGTGCAAGGGCCCCGCCGTGCTGGCCGCGGAGCCCGAGATGAAGCATGGCCGTGACCATGATGAGCCTCCCAGGGGCAACCGCCCATTCTGCATCTTCCACAACGTCCACAACCACAACACCAACGACTGCCAGAAGCTCAGGGCAATCCGCGATGGGCACTTTGGCCGCCGCCCCCAGTGCAACGACCGTGGCTACGGCCGCGGAGGAGGCCGCGGTGGAGGCCGCTGGGACAACCGCGACCCCCGCCAAGACTGGCGCGACCAACCTCGTGATGGCCCCTGGAGAGACCAGCCTCGTGAGGATCGCCCCCAGGGCAATGCTAGCCTCCCTCCGCTGCCGCCACCGCCAAGGAGAAACGATGACAACCGCCAATATGATGGGGCTGGGGGCTTCCAAGAGCCTCACGCAATTGCCTGCATCCTGGGTGGCGCTCAGGCCCCCGCTTCTCATCGCGTCTTCAAGCAGTTCGCTCGTGAGGTGAACGCGGACCTCCCCAAGCTTGAGGCATCGCGCCCCCTCAGGTGGTCCAAGCACGCCATCACCTCTGACTCCATGGACCAGCTTAAGTGCTTAGCCGCCGCCGGCGCGCTCCCAATGCTCTGCATGCCAACCATCAGCAACATCCTTGTCACCAAGACCCTCATCGACGGTGGCGCGGGGCTCAACGTTCTCTTTGTCGAGACGTTCGAGACGCTACAAGTACCATACGACCAACTTTTGCCCACCAAGCCTTTCTCAGGGATCACCGATGGCTCCACCGTCCCCATAGGGCAGATCCGCCTCCCTGTCACCTTCGGCAAGCGCGACAACTACCACACCGAGCTCGTCGACTTCGATGTCGCCCACATCCACCTCCCGTACAACACCATCCTCGGGTATTCGGCCCTCGCCAAGTTCATGGCAGCAACCCACCACGGCTACAATGTCCTCAAGATGCCAGGAAGTGGCGGCATCATCACGGTCGCCTACGACGAAGAGGATGCGGTGTGCTCCCTCGAGCGTGCCTACCAGGCTACGGCGGTCGAGAACTCTGATGACGAGGGTGCCGTCCTGCCTCCTGAGGCCGTCCCCAAGAAGAAGAAGCAGCTCCTCCCAAAGGGCCGTCAGGAGGCTGGGGCGTCCGACGGTCGCGCCTCAGGCCCCGCGCCCTCTGCTAGGGCGTTTCTCCCTCTCGCATAGGGAGGCGCGCCCGACGCCCCCTCAGGATGGGCTCGGGGGCTCTCCTCTGGAGGGCCTTTGACCTGACCAGCGTGACGAGGGAGGCGTTCGGGCACCACGTGGAGGCGTGCTTCGACGCGCGCCTCTGTGAGCAAGGCGCAAGGCGCGAGGCGCCGGGCGCTCAGGAGTTCATCACCAAGGCAATCGAGGAGCTTCAGGAGGCGCGAGCCATGCATGGCGAGCGTCGCCTCACACCACCCGGTGCAGCTGCCGCCCATGACATGGGTGGCGAGCTGCGCGTCTGCATCAACATCCCATGCCTCAATAGGGCTGCTTCGCAGGACCTCTTATGGCCGTCCCGCGTTGGCCGGAGCAGGGGTACCCCTGCAGCTACATCTGCATGCCGTTTGGCCTGCTGAACGTGGCCGCCTCGTACGAGCGCCTCGCGCAGGGAGCCTTGGCGGCTCACGAGGCAAGGCGCCGGGCGGTCTTGACCAAGGAGGTGACAGACCCTCGCGAGCCCTCCGGACCTTCGGAGCCTCCCGGGACTCAGGAGCCGGTCGGCTCGTGAGGAGCGATCTCTACAGTACGCATCTTCTACTACTTCAACGCTTCTACAACAATGGTGCCAGGTGACTTTTTGGTTTGTTTAACTGAGGGCGCCCCTCGGGCAGCATCATCCTCAGGCTGCTAGGGCCCACCCCCATAGCTGCGTCATTTTGATTTGTGTACTCCGGACCAGTTATGCATGCTTAAATTGTTATGATGATTAACGTTATACCCGTCGACCCACCATCTATGGAGTCGTCCTTCGCGGTCTCCGCGCGTTGCTAGCTCACCTTTTGCTCATCCCGCGATGGGGGCTGTTGGCATGGCGCCTGTGCTCGGGTCCGTCCCTGCAGCGCCGACAAACCTAAGAGACCGAGCTTTGGCTCGCGGCCGGCCCCGCGCACGTCACCTCACGAGGTCCTTAGTGCCTTCGTCTTCTCGCAGAAAGATCACGGGCAGGATAGCAAGCGCGATTGCCCTTTGTGTCTTGTGGCTAACTCGCAGGAACCTCCGGAGGTAGGATCATGAGTAGCTTTGCCAACACCTCGCCACCGCGGAAGGATACCGCGCTACGTGCCATGGGGCGCAACCCCTCCTAGGTACCCCATCGGAGCCAGCCACTCTTTTCTCGCGCAAGTCGCTTGCACGTTAAAGGGGGGCCCTTGAGCATCGTGCCTCAGGGGCTCCTACCGGCTCTCGAGCCCTCACCCCCTGGCCTTGACCACGGCATCACGACCTGGCATACCAGCGGCGGCCGAGCCTCGCTCGAGAGCTGGGTCCTAAAGACGTAGAGCACCCTGACGAGCAGGAGAGATGGAGTCGGTAGGAGCATTGCGGGGGGGCACCATCGGGAGAAAGGCGCAGCTTAATGTCGCACGAGAAGTTCGCCCTCGCGGCAAGGAAATCACCGCAGGCTCGCCAAGATAAGTCGCCTCGCACGCCAAGGCGTGAGCCCCATAATCAGCGCTTTTGTCTCTTGCGATTTCGCTCGGGCAAGGAAACTTCCCTTTCAGTCCTTCGGGAGCCGCTTGCACGCTAAAGGGGACCTCCCGAGCATCGCACCTCGAGGGCTCTTACCAAACCTCGGGCCGCTCACCTCCTGGCCTTGACCACGGCATCATGACCTGGCATACCAGCGACAACCGAAGCTTGCCTGGGGACTGGGTCCTGCCGGCATAGAGCAATAAGCTACCGCGAGAGTAAAAGGGGGGAACCGTGCCCAAGCGAGAGACGCAAACACAACATGAGTTGGGGACACTAACATTAAGGCAAAAGTGTCACGATCCTTACACACCCCCGCGGGGCCCTTCATCATTTTTGCGCAGGAATGAAACGAAAGGAAAGGACCTCCTGAGGATCGCGACCCAGGCAGTGTCGCCCATGACGCCTGGCCAGCGCCATTCCTCCCTCAAGCCCGAGCGCAGCGGCGTGGCGGCTCGTAGCTATCGTCGTCACTTAAGCTTGGTTCAGAGGAGGTGTCGCCGCTGCTGGAGGAATCACGGACAAGGCCAAGGGCGAGTTCACCGCGAGGGGCCTTGCCGATTTGCCGGCCTGTGAGAGGGTCGCCGTCTCGATCGCCTCCCCTGGGCAGCACTCCAGACGTCAGCCATCCTCTCTGAAGACCTTGAAGAAGAGCGTCGACGCCCCATCGTACTCGAAGTGGATGGTGTGCCTCCCCTCCGAGTTGCAGGCGCGGGCGATCGCGCCCCATCCCCGGGTCATGAAGACATCACCGGAGTCGACGGCCTCGACCTCCGCCTCTGAAGCCTGGCTGCAGCAGCCATCGTGCTGCAGCCACAGTTCGACGGGCCCCCTCGACGGTATCTCCCCTGCGAAGGACCGCGGGAGCTGAATCCATGTGCGAGGCGGCATTGCCGCCCACACCACGACCTCGCGGGCCGTGCTGCTAGCATGTGCCTGCGGGTGAGGTGGTCGTGTGGCCGTCGCTTGCCCTTCCCCCTGGCTTCGTCCACCGCGGCCCCCGCGGTTGCTCCCGAGGTTGAAGCCCTGTGTGCGAATGCTTGCGCCGACGGGGAAACCCGGCGGAGCGCGTTCACACTAGGTTTGGGTAGCTGCGGGCGAAGGGGATGTCCTGCGTGGGCGGCCGTGCCTTTTCTTCGGTGAGAGCAACTTCGGTTCTACCAGAGGGGCCTTTCCCTTCTCGGCAGCCGAGAACCTCCTCACTGGCGCCATGGACGCTCTGGCGAGATGGCGGCGCGGCGAAGAAGAAGAAGGAGCAAGCAGCAAGAAAATGAAGATGGGATGGGGGCTCCGCCCCCTTCCCCCATTTATAGCCGGAGGAAGGCTAACTGGCGGCCTCACACGCTCCAAGCCATGGTGGCCCCGCTGCATGCGCCAGGCAGTTGTCAAGTCGGGCAGTTGCCGAGGCGTCGTGTGAAGCGGAGACGCCCACGTCCCATCAAGCGCCACGCATCAGCCTGGCCCGCAGGCGATTGGGGCCCGCGGCGCTTCACCCTTGCCCTTTGGCTTCGTCTCGAAGCCAAGTCCGAGCGCGCCTTGGCCCCGGGGGCTACTGTCGGCGTTCTAGGAACCAGGGTACCCAGACTTGCCTGCCTGCGGCCCATGGCGTGGCTCCGTCGACAGCCTGGTATGGCCCACCTCCTAGGCCACCAAGACAAGACCCTCCCGAGGGGCCAAGCCTCGCGAGGCGGACGACACCCAGACCTCCCGAGGGAGCGGCCTTCCCAGGCTGCTGTGGCGCCCCCGACTCAATCGTACACTAATCATACACGCAAACGTGTACGATCAAGCACAGGGACTCACGGGAAGATATCACAACACAACTCTAACACAATTTAAACGGAGGTCCAC
Source organism: Thinopyrum elongatum (assembly GCA_011799875.1). NCBI lineage: Eukaryota > Viridiplantae > Streptophyta > Magnoliopsida > Poales > Poaceae > Thinopyrum > Thinopyrum elongatum. The sequence goes on along the minus strand of CM022297.1, from coordinate 341,566,258 downwards.
AATATTACAGACCAGGGATCCGAAGATCCGAATACACAAGTCAGTCATACAAATATTATCTGAGTACAGACATAGTTAGACAAGTTTTGCCTTAAGAAGGCTAGCACAAACAGCGACACTAGATCGAAAGGCATTGGCCTCCTGCCTGGGAGCCTCCGATCCTACTCCTGGTCATCTGGCTCGATCCAGTAGTAAGTACCCTCTGGACCCTCCTGGTAGTAAGCTCCGGTGGTGGCATCTGGCTCCAGGACTCCATCGTCTGTGGTATCATCAAGGTGGGGTATATGGGGAAAAGAGAAAGTAAAGCAACCGTGAGTACTCATCCGAAGTACTCAGCAAGCAAGGATCTATACTACATATGCAACATTATCAATGGAGAAAGGCTGAATATGTGGACTGGGCTGCAGAAATGCTAGAATAGAGAGAAGGCCTAGTCCTATCGAAGACTAGCATCTTCAAACATCTTCACCAGGCCATCATCTTGCAGCAGTAGAAGAGAGTAGAATAACATTTTATTTAGCAAACATGTTGAAGTACAGCTTAAAGATCCTTCCTCGACTCCCAAGCGAGAAAGCGATCCCGAAGCTTCAATTAAGTAACAAGTATCCAGTTTAAGTAGTAGATCGGGATACACAAACTGAGCGTCCTTTACCGTAGGACCGGCTATCGATAGAAGATTCATCCCTGCAGGGGTGCACTACTGTTACCCAACACGCTCGATCAACTCTGGCCGGACACACTTGCTGGGTAATGCCCGTCCTTGGAAGATCAACACAAAGCAACGCTCTACCTAGGCTCGGCAGAGAGGTCAGCATGCCGGACTAACCTATGCACCCAGAGGTCTCGGGCCATCGCCCTGGGCACCCTGCGCGTTGCGAGACTGGCCGGGGTGCAGGCGCGACACTGAACTCGTCAGTGAAGTATCCAGCCCAATCCCGACAATCAGCCCGCACGGTGAATCGTGACGTCAGACGAGCTTTCGGAGAAACGTACTTCGCAGAGGGTCCCATAACCATTATCCCGAGTGGTGGTAGTGCGTATAGGGCACGTCGACCCACTCAGATCACACACCCAAATCCAATAGGCTCAATTAGTATCACGCGGAGACAATCAGAGTCTCTGATGCTCTGCCACAATGTCACACTCGAGTGCCCTTCCGGCACACCCGAAAATCATAGATCCCCAGCGGGTACCCACCAGGGTGGACCCGCCTGTAACAGAGGTCAAGTAATCGTGTGGTCATAACATCAAGGGGGAAACCCGAGGAATCACCCTCGGCGGATTCCACTCGACGAAATCATCAGGGTGAACGTATGAGGTATCACCCTCGAGGTTCACACTGAGGGTTGCACGACAGAGTCGTATCGGAAGTGGAGAAGGCGGAATCACCCTCGATGACCATGACCGAACAGCTACACTACAGAGTATTCATCGTGAGTGCGTTACGAGGTATCACCCTCGGCACTCGATAATAACTATGCAGAGTCGTACAACTAAGGGGGTGTGAAGTGAGGTGTCGGTCTCTGGTCGACGATCACGTTGATCGAGTCATCGATGATCAAGCAGGGGCAACAAAGGAAAGGTGGTGGGGTCACTGATGGTTCACTCCAACTTAAACTAAACAGTTTATCATAGGCAGGTAAGGTAGCAATGAACAGGTTACAACAGCAGGCTATGCATCAGAATAGGAGCATACATTAACAGTAGCAAAAATCTAATGCAAGCAGGAGAATAGAATGGGCGATATCTGGAATGCTCAAGGGGGGGGGGGCTTGCCTGGTTGCTCTGGCAAGAGAGGAAGGTCGTCAACGGGCTGCTCGTCGGTAGAGTAGTCGTATCCAGGTGCAACGCCGTCGGTCTCAGCGTCTATCGAGAGAGAGAAGGAGGGGGAGAGAAACAATAAATTCACGGCAATAATGCAAACATTATGTATGACATGCCTAAATGATATGCCGGGGTGTTCTACTGCCTAACTAAATGATTTAGTTAATTTAGGAATTTATTTGGATTTATTTAATTAAAGTTGGGCACTATTCATTTACTGAAAACGATCCAAAAGTTCAATGTTCTTATAGCTGCGGGCGTCTGACGGGAATACGGAGGACGTATTCGGGTTTGTATCGAAATTCTGAGCAAGTTTCATATATAAATTATTTTCATCGGAGTTACGGATTATTTAATATGATTTTCTAAAGTTTTTATTAATTTCTGGAATTTATTTAATTATTTAAACCAACATTATCCGAAACAGTGATGCGATGACATCAGCATGACCTAAGCATGACGTCAGCAGGTCAACTCTGGCTGACCAGAGTCAAACCTGACAGGTGGGACCCACATGTCATACACTGTGGCCTAATCACAAAGGTTAATTTAATCATTTGAGTTAATTAACAGGTGGGGCCCAGCATTCAGTGACTGATTAGTATTTAATTAACTAATTAACAGATTTTCTATTTATTTAAATTCAATTAAGCGACCGGGCCCCACATGTCAGTGAGACAGAGCGGCCACGTCAGCGTTGACCCCGGTCAGCGGGGTCAACGGGGCCCGCGGGGCCCCACAGTCAGTGGCACAGGGCGGGACCCGCCAGTGCCACGTCGGCGGTGGCCGGCGACGCGCCGGAGTAGCTCCGGCGAGCCAAAACGCGGCGGCGCGAGTCGGGCTTGGCTCGGGTTTTGCCTATGGTGGGTCTCAGGGGCTGGGGTAGGTTGCGTTCGACGCGGCTCGTCGTCGCGCGTCGAATGGCGGCGGTGCGGGGTGCTGGGGAGGCCGGAGCTGAGCGCCAGGAGCTCATCGGCGGCGAGGTTCTCGGGCGAGCTACGGGATCGACAAAACGGCGCGCGGTCAAGCGTTGTGAGGAGCTAGGCGGGGTCTATGCGACGCGGCGAAGCAGATGGGCAGCAGCACATGACCAAATGGTCGCCGGATGGTCGCCGGCGATGAGGTCCGCGGCGGTGGGTGCGGCCTAACGCGGAGCGGCGGCTACGGTATGCTAGCGAGCTAATGGAGAGGGGGAGGAGGAGCAGGAGCTCACAGTGGGGCGTAGCCGTTCAAAGTGGGCTCGGGGAAGGCCTGGAGTAGCCGGAATCGACGGCGAACGGTGGCGGGGATCCGAGGAAGAAGACGGCGACGTGGGGGCGATGCAGGGCGCTCGGCTTCGGTTCGTCGGCGCAGGAGGCGTAGAGGAGCACGGCGGAGCTCGTGGGCACGTCGCAGTGGCGAGGCAGAGGCGGTGGCTACGCGGGCGATGGAGCAATGGCGATGGCTGCGTCGGCCATGGCGGCAAGCGAGCGAGGGAGGGGAAAGAGTGGGGCGAGGGAGGCACCAGAGGGCTGCGGGGCTTGCCCTTATCCTCGCGACGGGCACGGCGCGTTGTCGAGCAGGGGGAGAGGGGGGGCCGGGCGCGTGCGTGCGGCGCGCGCGGGGTGTTCGACAGCGAGGCGAGGAGCTGTGCAAGAGGTGGGGGACGGCGCGAGGACGGGCTGGGCCGGCGCTGTAGCAAGCAGGCCGAGTGTACAGTAGATCATTTAGGCCTTTTCCTTTTTCTTTTTTCTGTTTCTTTTTCTTTTCTGTTCTGTTAATTGTTTAGGCCCCAAATGGATTTTGTAAAAAGTGTGAGCTAGTCCTTAAATACCAGTGCACTATACCCTAACACCAAAAACTAGTTTGGGCAAAACATCATTTCATATTCGATCTAGATTAATTAAAAGGCTTGTAAATATTATTTTCAGCCACTGTTAAAAGAGGTTTGGGTCACCTAATTAATTTATTAAATGTTGGTTACAATTTTATAATGGTCTCTGCAATATTTGTTATTTACTGAACATTTTAGTTTTTATGTTGGACAACTTTTATATTTCACTTTCATTTAAATTTGAATTTGACTTAGGAGTTGAAATGCAATATGATGCAAATGATGATTATGCACTGTTAATCATGCTAACATGTCATTATCAAAAGTGATTACTGTTGCTAATCACCGGGGGTGTTACAATTCTCCTCATCTATTAAGAATTCTCGTCCCGAGAATTAAGAGGAAGACTGAAAGAAAGAGGGGTATTCTTCACGAAGACGATCCTCGCGTTCCCAAGTGGCCTCATCTTCAGAATGATTTGACCACTGAACCTTGAGGAATTTGATTGACTTTTGACGAGTCCGACGTTCAGTTTCATCAAGAACACGGATGGGATATTCTGGATAAGACAGATCTTCCCGTAATTCAAGCACTTCGTGATCCACAGCTCGAATAGGATCCTTGAAGCAACGACGGAGTTGGGATACATGAAAGACATCATGTACTTGGGAAAGATTAGGCGGCAACTGCAATTGATATGCCACTTCTCCTCGACGGGCAAGAATACGGAACGGGCCAATGTAGCGAGGAGCTAACTTGCCTTTGATTCCGAACCTATGAGTGCCTTTCAATGGAGTGACGCGGAGGTAAGCTTGCTCGCCAGGTTGATAGACCATTTCCTGGTGCTTTCGGTCATAGTTGCTCTTCTGACGAGACTGAGCAGCTTTCAAATGTTCACGGACAATGCAGACTTGATCTTCTGCTTGCTGAATAATGTCCGTCCGACGAGTGAGCGTTCCCCAGTTTCTGACCAATTCAGAGGGGTTCGACACTTACGTCCGTAAAGAACTTCAAACGGTGCCATCTTCAGACTAGCCTGATAGCTATTGTTGTAAGAAAATTCGGCATACGGGAGAGATTCCTCCCACTTCTTACCGAAGGAGATGACGCAAGCTCGAAGCATATCTTCGAGCACTTGATTAACTCGTTCAACTTGACCCTGTGACTGAGGGTGAAAAGCGGTGCTAAAAGACAGATGTGTTCCCATAGCTTCTTGGAAACTATTCCAGAATCTGGAGGTGAAGAGGCTGCCACGATCAGAACTGATCTCCAACGAAACACCATGGAGTGACACAATTCGGGAAACATACAAGTCTGCTAACTGGCTAGCAGTGATTGTCTCTTTAACTGGCAGAAAGTGGGCAACCTTAGAGAATCGGTCAATGACGACAAATATAGCATCATTACCCTTCTGGGATTTGGGAAAACCAGTAATGAAATCCATTTGGACCTTGTAGCATTTCCATTCAGGAATTGTAAGGGGTTGCAGAGTTCCTGCGGGCCTTTGATGTTGAGCTTTAACACGGCGGCAAACGTCACACTCAGAAACATAACGAGCAATATCTCGCTTCATATTAGGCCACCAGTATCTCTGACAAATGTCACGGTACATCTTTGTGCTACCAGGATGAATTGACAAAGGAGTGTCATGAGCTTCCATCATAACGTGTTCTCTCTCATCTTTGAACTTAGGTACGAAGAGACGGTGTTGGAAAAATAGGATCCCATCATTATCAAGATGGAACTCCGACGGTTTTCCTTTTTCAAGGTATCGCTTGGTCCTTTCAACTTCAGAGTCATACCGTTGCATAGTCTTGATGCTGTGTTCTAAATCTGGTTCGACAACGAGGGTATTGAGATAACCCTGTGGAACAATATGGAGGTTCAATTTACGAAACTCTTCATAAAGAAGAGGTTGTGATTCCTGAACCATATGGTTGCTGCAATAAGCCTTGCGGCTCAAAGCATCGGCCATTACATTTGCCTTGCCAGGGGTGTATGAGATATTCATATCATAATCGGCTATTGTCTCGAGCCATCTTTGTTGACGAAGGTTCAGATCCGGTTGAGTATATAAATACTTCAAACTTTGATGATCCGTATATATCTCGCAACGGTTACCGAGAAGGTAATGTCGCCATAGCTTCAGGGCATAAATAACCGCAGAAAGTTCGAGATCGTGCACTGGGTAATTTTCTTTGTGAGGACGCAATTGTCGGGAGGCATAAGCAATCACCTTGCGTTCTTGCATTAGGACACAGCCTAATCCTTGACGGGAGGCATCGCAGTATATCACGAAATCCTTTTGGGAATCCGGGGGTGCTAATACTGGGGCAGATGTCAATTTATCTTTTAGTGTCTGAAAGCTTTCTTGACATTTTTCTGTCCACTCAAATTTAACACCTTTGTGAAGCAGATTTGTCAATGGTTTTGCAATCTTGGAAAAGTTCTCAACGAATCGACGGCAATAACTTGCAAGTCCGAGAAAACTTCTGACTTGCTTGACATTCTTCGGTGGAGTCCAGTCAAGAATAGCCTGAACTCGTTCGGGGTTAACAGCAATTCCATCCTTGGAAATTACATGACCAAGGTAAGTTACTTCAGAAAGCCAAAATTCACATTTGGAATACTTGGCATACAACTGGTGTTCTCGGAGCCTTTCTAGTACCAAACGGAGGTGTTCAGCATGTTCTTCTTTATTCCTAGAATAGATAAGGATATCATCCAAATAAACCACGACGAATTTGTCGAGGTAATCCATGAATATATAATTCATCAGACGGGAGAAAGTTGCTGGAGCATTCGTTAGGCCAAATGACATGACGGTGTATTCATAGGAGCCATATCGAGTGACGAATGCAGTCTTGGGAATATCCTCTTCACGGACACGGATCTGGTGATAACCCAACCTCAGGTCGAGTTTAGAGAACACCGATGATCCTGCGAGTTGATCATAAAGATCATTGATCCGGGGCAGTGGGTATTTATTCTGGATTGTGGCTTGGTTAATGGGCCGATAATCCTGAACCAAATGGTTAGTTCCATCCTTCTTCTTAACGAAGAGTGAAGGTGCTCCCCAAGCAGAGGAACTGGGGCGGATGAAACCACTCTTAAGTGACTTGTCGATTTCTTCCTTAAGCTCGAGTAGGTGATGCGGAGGCATCTTATAAGGTCGCTTGGCAATAGGGACGGTGCCAGGCTTCAAGTCGATGACAAACTCAACAGCTCTAGCCGGGGGTATTCCTGGAAGTTCTTCTGGAAAGACGTCTGGAAAATCTCGAACGACAGGAACGTTCTCGATCCCTTCCAGAGGTGAGGCGTTCAGAGCATTCAGAGCATATATCTGAGCTTCAGCGTCCCGAGTAATGCGGGCGGTATACTTCACTATCTCATCGGTGGGGTGAAGAAGTTGGACGACTTTAGTGGCACAATTGATCGAAGCAATGTGAGCTTTCAACCAATCCATTCCAAGTATAAGGTCTATGGTGGAAGACTTCAGGACAATGGGCGAGGCAAGGAATTCCAATCCTTTAATTTCGACGGTAACGTCAGGTGCTATTACGTCAGCATGACAGTGACCTCCGGGAGTTTTAATGACTAACGGAGTATGCATTTTCTCATATCGAATGCCATGCATCAATGCAAATTTTCCAGAGATGAATGAATGTGATGCTCCTGAATCAAATAAAACAGAAGCAGGTACTGAATTAACAAGAAGGGTACCCATCACAGTAGCAGGTTGATCCTGGACTTCTTCAATGTCAATGTGGTAGGCGTGTCCACGACCATGTGCAGCAGACCCAGTATTATAGTTGCGGGTCTGGTTGTTGCCACGACCATTGCCACGGCCAGTACGAGGAAAGGCTAACTGATTCTGATTCTGGCGGCAGTCTTTAGCCTGGTGTCCTGGTTTGCGGCACTTGAAGCACAGACCATCTTCAGGACGAAGAGGAGCATTGTTTTGAATAGCTTGAGTTTTTGGCTGCCTCGGTGGTGGAGGAGGCAGACGTGGTGTAGCATAGTTGTTCTTTGGCGCAGAGGTATTGGAACGGAATGCATTGTTGGGGATCCAAACTCGACGCTTCGATGCTGAGCCCGAATATGAGCCAGCATCACGATAGCGCTTCTGCGAGTCCTTGTGTTCATCTGAGCGGTCTCAACAAGAATAGCCTTGTTCGTCAGAGTTGAAAAGTCATTGAAGTCTTGAGCAGCTAGTGCAAGCTTGAGGTCGGGGTGTAGTCCATTACGGAACTTCTCTTGTCTGCGAGCATCTGTGGTGATGCATTCTTCAGCATAGCGGGAGAGGTCTAGAAATTCCCGCTAATAAGCTTCGACGGTCTTGTTGCCCTGAGTGAGGTTACGGAACTGGGTCTTCATGCGTTCCATAATTGCTTGAGGGATATAACGTGTACGGAAAGCAGCCTGGAACTCATACCAAGTGATGACTGTTCCAACAGGCAGAGTACGCTTGTGTGTGTCCCACCATTGAGCAGCGGGGCCCTTTAAGAAAAAGGCCGCGAAGTTGACGTAGTTGGCAGGGGCGACATTAGCAGACTCCATCTCGTGAGTGATGTCGCGGAGCCAGTCATCGGCATCCAGGGGCTTGTCTGAGTTGCGGAACTGCGTTGGGTTGAGTCGCGTAAACTCTGTCAAAGTTACTGAAGCTGGGTTCTGGTTCTGGTTGTTCTGATGCGGAAACTGAGCCATGATTCCAACCATGAACTGGCGGTTGAGCTCAAACTGTTGCATCATAGCCTCCATATAGTCTGGCGGTGGTGGGCGTTCAGGGGCACGACCACGACCACGACCACCTGGTCTAACCATCCTGCTAAGTATCAACATGGGGTAGTTTAGTAAAAGCAATTGCGAGCGTTTAGTGTCAAACATGATGTAACTCGACAACAAATTAAGTAGTGTAACAGATACATAATAGTAGTCGATTAGGACATACATATCCATACACAGAGTCGGTTAAAATCGGGCAGCATAACGGCGCAAATTGAAAAACAAGAGACACACTAGGCGGCACGCAGGCACGCGGTAAGGAAGTACACAACGTGACATAGCAAAGGCTACATCAGCGTCGGAGAAAACCACTGAAACAGGGTAACTGCAAGTGCGGACGACGAATGTTCGTCGCGGCAGGATCCTGTGCTCCATATGCACTCTGATGCAGAACCCGGTCTCGAACTGTAAGAAGACGTCCACGTGCAGGCGTGTGACCTCCCACAGCAGACCAATCAATACCTGGCGGCATCTCGGTCCTGCGTGGGTAAAGAATATACTCCGGATGTATCCCTGCACGAACAGCTGGTAGCAACTGTGTCATAGCCTCGTAGTAGCGTGCTCGAGTGGCGAACAACTCGACGGCAAGAGCCCGAACAGTGCAATCCAGAGCCTGAGTGCACTGAATCAGAACCTGCGGGTCGTAGCGTCGAGACTCATACGGGGCACAGATAGCTGTGTAGTATCCAGTAGCATCTCCAACAGGTGCATACGGAATGTACCGAAACACAGTATCATCCAAGTTAGCATTGTGCTCTCCTCGGAGACGTACGACAGCAGAGTAGGCGGCATCATGGACTGCCATCTCAATCGTCACGCCTAATCCGTGAAAAAGGTGTAGCTCGGTGTCTGAGTTGTTCTGCTGATCATAAATCCGAACTTCAGCATAGTACTGTTCCTGGTTGAACTCGCGGTAAACCTCATAAACCAAGTACTCGGGATACCAACGGTAGCCAAGTCTGGTCATGAGAGCGATCAGGACAGCTGGAAACCCAGGGGTATTACGAGCCCAAGTGCGAAGCACAAGCTGTGTCGTAGGACGCGGTGCAAACAAACGGTCCATCTGAAACAGAGGAAATTCAGATTTGTCAAATGACAATGAGAAGTTTAACACAACTCGGAGAGAAAGGTTAAACAAAACAATGGAAAGGAAAATGATTATCAGACTAATCAGATCAATGGCACGGAAATCGCACAGATATCCAGCTCTCCGGGTAGACAGGATTTACAAGATCCTAAGTGTCGGCGTTAGTAAAATTTATTTAACCCGAGTAGAAGAGAGATCAGAGTCCCAGAGTATAGACGAGGAATAAAAGATCCTAATACCACCCAGTTGGCGACGTGGGCCCGTAAGCCACACAGCCAAGTTAGTAAATTAGTTTTTCGATGTCTAGACTCGACTTGGCCAAGGAATTTGGAGGGGGGCTTCCTACAGGCAGTCGGCTCTGATACCAACTTGTGGCGCCCCCGACTCAATCGTACACTAATCATACACGCAAACGTGTACGATCAAGCACAGGGACTCACGGGAAGATATCACAACACAACTCTAACACAATTTAAACGGAGGTCCACAATATTACAGACCAGGGATCCGAAGATCCGAATACACAAGTCAGTCATACAAATATTATCTGAGTACAGACATAGTTAGACAAGTTTTGCCTTAAGAAGGCTAGCACAAACAGCGACACTAGATCGAAAGGCGTTGGCCTCCTGCCTGGGAGCCTCCGATCCTACTCCTGGTCATCTGGCTCGATCCAGTAGTAAGTACCCTCTGGACCCTCCTGGTAGTAAGCTCTGATGGTGGCATCTGGCTCCAGGACTCCATCGTCTGTGGTATCATCAAGGTGGGGTATATGGGGAAAAGAGAAAGTAAAGCAACCGTGAGTACTCATCCGAAGTACTCAGCAAGCAAGGATCTATACTACATATGCAACATTATCAATGGAGAAAGGCTGAATATGTGGACTGGGCTGCAGAAATGCCAGAATAGAGAGAAGGCCTAGTCCTATCGAAGACTAGCATCTTCAAACATCTTCACCAGGCCATCATCTTGCAGCAGTAGAAGAGAGTAGAATAACATTTTATTTAGCAAACATGTTGAAGTACAGCTTAAAGATCCTTCCTCGACTCCCAAGCGAGAAAGCGATTCCGAAGCTTCAATTAAGTAACAAGTATCCAGTTTAAGTAGTAGATCGGGATACACAAACTGAGCGTCCTTTACCGTAGGACCGGCTATCGATAGAAGATTCATCCCTGCAGGGGTGCACTACTGTTACCCAACACGCTCGATCAACTCTGACCGGACACACTTGCTGGGTAATGCCCGTCCTCGGAAGATCAACACAAAGCAGCGCTCTACCTAGGCTCGGTAGAGAGGTCAGCACGCCGGACTAACCTATGCACCCAGAGGTCTCGGGCCATCGCCCTGGGCACCCTGCGCGTTGCGAGACTGGCCGGGGTGCAGGCGCGACACTGAACTCGTCAGTGAAGTATCCAGCCCAATCCCGACAATCAGCCCGCACGGTGAATCGTGACGTCAGACGAGCTTTCGGAGAAACGTACTTCGCAGAGGGTCCCGTAACCATTATCCCGCGTGGTGGTAGTGCGTATAGGGCACGTCGACCCACTCAGATCACACACCCAAATCCAATAGGCTCAATTAGTATCACGCGGAGACAATCAGAGTCTCTGATGCTCCGCCACAATGTCACACTCGAGAGCCCTTCCGGCACACCCAAAAATCATAGATCCCCAGCGGGTACCCACCAGGGTGGACCCGCCTGTAACAGAGGTCAAGTAATCGTGTGGTCATAACATCAAGGGGGAAACCCGAGGAATCACCCTCGGCGGATTCCACTCGACGAAATCATCAGGGTGAACGTATGAGGTATCACCCTCGAGGTTCACACTGAGGGTTGCACGACAGAGTCGTATCGGAAGTGGAGAAGGAGGAATCACCCTCGATGACCACGACCGAACAGCTACACTGCAGAGTATTCATCGTGAGTGCGTTACGAGGTATCACCCTCGGCACTCGATAATAACTATGCAGAGTCGTACAACTAAGGGGGTGTGAAGTGAGGTGTTGGTCTCTGGTCGACGATCACGTTGATCGAGTCGTCGATGATCAAGCAGGGGCAACAAAGGAAAGGTGGTGGGGTCACTGATGGTTCACTCCAACTTAAACTAAACAGTTTATCATAGGCAGGTAAGGTAGCAATGAACATGTTACAATAGCAGGCTATGCATCAGAATAGGAGCATACATTAACAGTAGCAAAAATCTAATGCAAGCAGGAGAATAGAATGGGCGATATCTGGAATGCTCAAGGGGGGGGGGCTTGCCTGGTTGCTCTGGCAAGAGAGGAAGGTCGTCAACGGGCTGCTCGTCGGTAGAGTAGTCGTATCCAGGTGCAGCGCCGTCGGTCTCAGCGTCTATCGAGAGAGAGAAGGAGGGGGAGAGAAACAATAAATTCACGGCAATAATGCAAACATTATGTATGACATGCCTAAATGATATGCCGGGGTGTTCTACTGCCTAACTAAATGATTTAGTTAATTTAGGAATTTATTTGGATTTATTTAATTAAAGTTGGGCACTATTCATTTACTGAAAACGGTCCAAAAGTTCAATGTTCTTATAGCTGCGGGCGTCTGACGGGAATACGGAGGACGTATTCGGGTTCGTATCGAAATTCTGAGCAAGTTTCATATATAAATTATTTTCATCGGAGTTACGGATTATTTAATATGATTTTCTAAAGTGTTTATTAATTTCTGGAATTTATTTAATTATTTAAACCAACATTATCCGAAACAGTGCTGCGATGACATCAGCATGACCTAAGCATGACGTCAGCAGGTCAACTCTGGCTGACCAGAGTCAAACCTGACAGGTGGGACCCACATGTCATACACTGTGGCCTAATCAGAGAGGTTAATTTAATCATTTGAGTTAATTAACAGGTGGGGCCCAGCAGTCAGTGACTGATTAGTATTTAATTAACTAATTAACAGATTTTCTATTTATTTAAATTCAATTAAGCGACCGGGCCCCACATGTCAGTGAGACAGGGCGGCCACGTCAGCGTTGACCCCGGTCAGCGGGGTCAACGGGGCCCGCGGGGCCCCACAGTCAGTGGCACAGGGCGGGACCCGCCAGTGCCACGTCGGCGGTGGCCGGCGACGCGCCGGAGTAGCTCCGGCGAGCCAAAACGCGGCGGCGCGAGTCGGGCTTGGCTCGGGTTTTGCCTATGGTGGGTCTCAGGGGCTGGGGTAGGTTGCGTTCGACGCGGCTCGTCGTCGCGCGTCGAATGGCGGCGGTGCGGGGTGCTGGGGAGGCCGGAGCTGAGCGCCAGGAGCTCGTCGGCGGCGAGGTTCTCGGGCGAGCTACGGGATCGACAAACGGCGCGTGTTCAAGCGTTGTGAGGAGCTAGGCGGGGTCTATGCGACGCGGCGAAGCAGATGGGCAGCAGCACATGACCAAATGGTCGCCGGATGGTCGCCGGCGACGAGGTCCGCGGCGGTGGGTGCGGCCTAACGCGGAGCGGCGGCTACGGTATGCTAGTGAGCTAATGGAGAGGGGGAGGAGGAGCAGGAGCTCACAGTGGGGCGTAGCCGTTCAAAGTGGGCTCGGGGAAGGCCTGGAGTAGCCGGAATCGACGGCGAACGGTGGCGGGGATCCGAGGAAGAAGACGGCGACGTGGGGGCGATGCAGGGCGCTCGGCTTCGTTTCGTCGGCGCAGGAGGCGTAGAGGAGCACGGCGGAGCTCGTGGGCACGTCGCAGTGGCGAGGCAGAGGCGGTGGCTACGCGGGCGATGGAGCAATGGCGATGGCTGCGTCGGCCATGGCGGCAAGCGAGTGAGGGAGGGGAAAGAGTGGGGCGAGGGAGGCACCAGAGGGCTGCGGGGCTTGCCCTTATCCTCGCGGCGGGCGCGGCGCGTTGTCGAGCAGGGGGAGAGGGGGGGGGGCGGGCGCGTGCGTGCGGCGCGCGCGGGGTGTTCGACAGCGAGGCGAGGAGCTGTGCGAGAGGTGGGGGACGGTGCGAGGACGGGCTGGGCCGGTGCTGTAGCAAGCAGGCCGAGTGTACAGTAGATCATTTAGGCCTTTTCCTTTTTCTCTTTTCTGTTTCTTTTTCTTTTCTGTTAATTGTTTAGGCCCCAAATGGATTTTGTAAAAAGTGTGAGCTAGTCCTTAAATACCAGTGCACTATACCCTAACACCAAAAACTAGTTTGGGCAAAACATCATTTCATATTCGATCTAGATTAATTAAAAGGCTTGTAAATATTATTTTCAGCCACTGTTAAAAGAGGTTTGGGTCACCTAATTAATTTATTAAATGTTGGTTACAATTTTAGAATGGTCTCTGCAATATTTATTATTTACTGAACATTTTAGTTTTTATGTTGGACAACTTTTATATTTCACTTTCATTTAAATTTGAATTTGACTTAGGAGTTGAAATGCAATATGATGCAAATGATGATTATGCACTGTTAATCATGCTAACATGTCATTATCAAAAGTGATTACTGTTGCTAATCACCGGGGGTGTTACAGCTGCCTCCTGAGGAGCGGAGATTTCTATGCAGGTACCCAACCTCAGGAGGTTGCGATGACGCAAGCCATGACGACCAAGGCCAGGCGGGCGCCAACAGGCGCAGAGGAGGCAGTTTCTTCTTTGGTGCTAAGGAGGCAAGCACAAGCGTGGGTTCCCAAGGAGCCCGACAAAGGTTTCTATTCCAATGCTACAAGACCATGACCGCCAGGACGGATGTGATCGTCGAGCCCACTACTGCGTCACAGCCAGAGGCTTTGCAGGCAAAGACCACATTTCGTCAGGATAAGATGTACTACTTGTCCCCTTTCAAATTGGCCGCTGTGGGATTCCTTCCCGCCTACGATTTGGGGGAAGAGGACCGAGGCCACTATAAGTATAGGCTAGCGACCACCGTAGACCGGATCTGAGCGAATCGATTCCACCCTCACCCATAGACCTCACGAGGTTGTTCATCCTTTGTACTAGCTCATCCACAGCCCCTCGTGAGGCCAATCCACCACAAAGCAGGAGTAGGGGTCTTACACCGCAAGGTGGCCCGAACCTGGGTAAACTGCCGTGTTCATCTTCTTCCTTGTTCATGTGCATCGAGCTAGGCCGTAGGGCGACGAGCTGGTTGGCTGGATAGGTTGAGTTCTTCGCACACGCCCCAGAGTTCGAACCTTTCATGGGTCTGCGGAGTCCTGAATCCGACATCGCTGCTGTACAGCTTTTATTTCAAATTTGAAAATCAAATTACTGGCGTCGAGAAAACATGGAAAGTCACAACTGATGACTAATACTGCTGGTGTGGACCACACAACATGTCATTACCGTCCAAAATACTAATGGCGTAGGTGCCAACGCCAGCGCTAATTTTTAACACTGGCGCCATATTGGTGGCGTTGACCCCCTACGCCGGCAAGGTGGTTTTTAGCACGCCGGGACTAGCGTTTTTTGCACTAGTGTAACTTTGGCCCTGAATAGATCTACAAGCAAAAATAATAATGCGAGCAGACGAAATATGTTTTGTATAATAGTTTAATATACAAAGAATTTTATCACAATGAGTGCACCTGACGATTTCTCAGTAGCAGTTTGCAGCCACCAGAGGATGCTTGGTGCTTTACATGGGATACTGCTGCCTCCTCCCCAAGCAGCTGCCGTGGCGCGGGAGAGGGGGAAAACAGCTCGACCACAATGGTGATGGGGGCGAGGTCGTGCGGCGAGGCGGAGGCGAGGCCGCAGTAGCAGAGATGATTCATAAGCGACGGCGGAGGCCGGCAGCTCGACGCGAGGTCCGCCCGGGGGCGGCTTGGAATGAGGCCACGGCGGCAGCTGGCGGCTTGTTTCCTTTTCAGCCGGTCTGTCCCTTTTTCTTTTCTTATCTGGAAGGGCAAACAGCCACGGCAGTTTGAACAGCGCCAGCCGGCGAGGCGCGAGAGGCCCTCGGGTAGGGGCGGGTCAGGAAGGAGGGCGCGGGGCCAGACCGGGCGCAACGGCAAGGTGGAGCACCGCGGAGGCGGCTGCGAGGCTGGGCGGCTCACGGCGCGGGGCACAACGGCGAGGTGGGGCGGTTCGCGGTGCGGGTCAGGTCCGCGGGGCCAGCTGGAACGGCCCGGCGGGGCACGGAAGAGCCCAGGCGCGGGCGGGCGGCGCAGCCCGGTGGCAAGCCGGCGCGGGCCGGCGCATGGCTGGAGCTGGCAGGGCCGCCGGAGTAGAACCGACATGGAGGCGGCCGGCCGAGCGGGGCGACTTGGGAGCGGCCAGACCCGGCACGGAGACGGCTTGGAGGCTTGGCACGCCGTCGAGGGTGGTGACTCGGCGAAGGCAGGTCGAGACAAGGCACAGCGGGGACGGGTCAAGTGGCTGTGGATGAAGGATGATTTGGAGGCGGGGCCATAGCGGCACAGCGGGTCGAGCGGAGATGGGTCCTCGACCGCAGAGACATGCCGGTGCGGGGGAGGCCGGCAGGGGTGTCTCAGGGCAGCGGGGGCCAGGTGGCGGCGGCAGAAGGCCAGCCCAAGGCACGGCGGGGGCGGCTTGGAGATGGCGGCAGACGGCTCGGCGACCGCAGGTGGGGGCGATTTGAAGATGACCGCCGGAGCGGCTACCGGTGATGGCGGCTCAGCAGAGCAGAGATGGGGCCAGGCGGAGGCGGGGCGGGCCGGAGAGCAGAGGGTGCGACAGCGGCCAGCCGCACGGGAGTGGCGCAGGCGACCCGGAGCGGGGCGAAGAGGTGAGGCAGAATGGCGCAGGCGAGGGCGGGTGCGCCACAGTGCAGCAGAGCCAGCGGGAGGCCGGTGGTGGAGACAGCAGCGAGCCAACGCCGGCCGGAGCGGGGCGGGTCACGGCCGCAGCGGCCTTGACGCGTGGCCGAAGAAGCAGGACGGCTCATGGCCGGCCACGACCAGAGGTGACCCGGCGGGGGCTCGCAGGGGCGGCTGAGGCAGCTCACAGGCGGGGCCACGGTTGGAGACGACCCGGCGGGGGCTTGGAGCCACTGGGGCACAACGGTTCAAAGGCGAGGCCGATCTGGGGTGAGTCAAGGCGATGTCGCAGGAGCGACGGAGGCGGCGGCTTGAGGGTGAGGCCCTGACCGGCAGAGGCGGGGCGGCTCACGCAGCGAAGGCGGCGGCTTTGGAGCACAGCCGTAGAGGCGACTTGACGCAGGGGTGCGTGTCCGGCTGACGGAGGCCAGGTGGCAAGGCCTCCGGGGCGGCTCGGTCTACACGGAAGTGGCTCACGGCGGTAGATGTGTCGAAATCGGGGCTCTGCGGACCCAAACATGGTTCGAACTCTGGGACGTGTGCGAAGACTTTGCCTAGCTACAGCCTCAAGCTCATCGCCTCATGGCTTGGCCTCGTCGAGTTCGTGCGAGCGGGGAAAGAGTGGATACAACAGTTTACCCAGGTTCGGGCCACCTTGCTAAAGAAAATATACCCTAGAGGCAATAATAAAGTTGTTATTTTATATTTCCTTATATCATGATAAATGTTTATTATTCATGCTAGAATTGTATTAACCGGAAACTTGATACATGTGTGGATACATAGACAAAACACCGTGTCCCTAGTAAGCCTCTACTAGACTAACTCGTTAATCAAAGATGGTTAAGTTTCCTAACCATGGACATGAGTTGTCATTTGATAACGGGATTACATCATTAGGAGAATGATGTGATGGACAAGACCCATCCGTTAGCTTAGCATAATGATCGTTCAGTTTTATTGCTACTGCTTTCTTCATGTCAAATACATATTCCTTCAACTATGAGATTATGCAACTCCCGGATACCGGAGGAATGCCTTGTGTGCTATCAAACGTCACAACGTAACTGGGTGATTATAAAGATGCTCTACAGGTATCTCCGAAGGTGTCTGTTGGGTTGGCATAGATCGAGATTAGGATTTGTCACTCCGAGTATCGGAGAGGTATCTCTGGGCCCTCTCGGTAATACACATCATAATAAGCCTTGCAAGCAATGTGACTAATGAGTTAGTTGCGGGATGATGTATTACGGAACGAGTAAAGAGACTTGCCGGTAACGAGATTGAACTAGGTATGAAGATACCGACGATCGAATCTCGGGCAAGTAACATACCGATGACAAAGGGAATAACGTATGTTGTCATAACGGTTCGACCGATAAAGATCTTCATAGAATATGTGAGAGCCAATATGAGCATCTAGGTTCCGCTATTGGTTATTGACCGGAGGGGTGTCTCGGTCATGTCTACATAGTTCTCGAACCCGTAGGGTCCGCACGCTTAACGTTCGATGACGATATTGTATTATATGAGTTATGTGATTTGGTGACCGAATGTTGTTCGGAGTCCCGGATGAGATCACGTACATGACGAGGAGTCTCGGAATGGTCGAGAGGTAAAGATTTATATATGGGAAGTCATATTTTGGGTTCCGGAAAAAAGTGCAGTTTTTTCGGTATTGTACCGTGAAGCTTCCAGAAGGTTTCGGAGGATTCCGAAAGTCCACAAGTGGGTCCACCACGTCCCAAGGGCTTGCATGGGCTAAGGGGAAGCGCCCTGGCCTTATTGGACTAGGCGCACTAAGTCCTCAAAAGCCCATGTGGCTAGGGAAGGCAAAAAGGGAAGGTGTCCTAGTAGGAATAAGATTGGACTTGGAGTCCAAGTCCACGTGTGTACTATTCATAGTTACTGTTTACGTGGTACTATTTTTTCTACTCCAAGCCCCTATACATATATAAATAGAGGAGAGGGGGCGCCCCAAAAGGACACAACAACATATGTTAGCCGTGTGCGGCGCCCCCCTCCAAAGATTACACCCTCGGTCATATTCTCGCGGTGCTTAGGCGAAGCCCTGCGCGGATCACTTCACCATCACCGTCACCACGCCGTCGTGCTGACGGAACTCATCTACTCCCTCGACACTTTGCTAGATCAAGAGTTCGAGGGACGACATCGAGCTGAACGTGTGCAGAACTCGGAGGTGCCGTACATTCGGTGCTTGATCGGTCGGAACGAGAAGAAGTTCGACTACATCAATTGCGTTGTCAAACGCTTCCGCTTTCAGTCTACGAGGGTACGTAGACACACTCTCCCCTTCTCATTGCTATGCATCTCCTAGATAGATCTTGCGTGAGCGTAGATTTTTTTTGAAATTATATGCTACGTTTCCCAACAGTGGCATCCGAGCCAGGTCTATGCGTAGATGATATGCACGAGTAGAACACAAAGAGTTGTGGGCGGTGATAGTCATATTGCTTACCACCAACGTCTTATTTTGATTCAGCGGTATTGTTGGATGAAGCGGCCCGGACCAACCTTACATGACCACGTTCATGAGACCGGTTCCACCAACAGACATGCAACTAGTTTTGCATAAAGGTGGCTGGCGGGTGTCTGTTTCTCCTACTTTAGTTGAATCGAATTTGACTACGGCCGGTCCTTGTTGAAGGTTAAAACAGCAAACTTGACAAAACACCGTTGTGGTTTTGATGCGTAGGTAAGAACGGTTCTTGCTAGAAGCCCATAGCAGCCACGTAAAACTTGCAACAACAAAGTAGAGGACGTCTAACTTGTTTTTGCAGGGCATGTTGTGATGTGATATGGTCAAGACATGATGTGATATACATTGTTGTATGAGATGATCATTTTTTGTAAAAGTTATCGGCAACTGGCAGGAGCCTTATGGTTGTCGCTTTATTGTATGAAATGCAAACACCATGTAATTGCTTTACTTTATCGCTATGCGTTAGCGATAGTTGTAGAAGCAATAGTTGGCGAGATGACCACGACCGTACGATGGAGATCAAGGTGTTAAGCCGGTGACGATGGAGATCATGACGGTGCTTTGGATATGGAGATCAAAGGCACAAGACGATGATGGCCATATCATGTCACATATTTTGATTGCATGTGATGTTTATCTTTATGCATCTTATTTTGCTTAGTACGACGGTAGCATTATAAGATGATCCCTTAACTAAAATTTCAAGGTATAAGTGTTCTCCCTGAGTATGCACCGTTGCGACAGTTTGTCGTGTTGAGACACCACGTGATGATCGGGTGTGATAGACTCTACGTTCAAATACAACGGGTGCAAGACAGTTTTGCACATGCGGAATACTCGGGTTAAACTTGACGAGCCTGGCATGTACAGACATGGCCTCGGAACACTGGAGACCGAAAGGTCGAACGTGAATCATATAGTAGATATGATCAACATAGAGATGTTCACCATTGATGACTACTCCATCTCACATGATGATCGGACATGGTTTAGTTGATTTGGATCACGTATCATTTAGAAGACTTGAGGGATGTCAATCTAAGTGGGAGTTCTTAAGTAATATGATTAATTGAACTTAATTTATCATGAACTTAGTCCTGATAGTATTTGCAAATTATGTTGTAGATCAATAGCTCACGATGTTGCTCCCCGTTTATTTTTTATATGTTCCTAGAGAAAAATAAGTTGAAAGATGATAGTAGCAATGATGCGGACTGGGTCCGTGATCTGAGGTTTATCCTCATTGCTGCATAGAAGAATTATGTCCTTGATGCACCGCTAGGTGATAGACCTATTGCAGGAGCAGATGCCGACGTTATGAACGTTTGACAAGCTCGGTATGATGACTACTTGATAGTTTAGTGCGCCATGCTTTACGGCTTAGAACCGGGACTTCAAAAACGTTTTGAACGCCATGGAGCATATGAGATGTTCCAAGAGCTGAAAATGATATTTCAGACTCATGCCCGTGTTAAGAGGTATGAGACCTCTGACAAGTACTTTGCCTACAAGATGGAGGAGAATAGCTCAGCTAATGAGCATGTGCTCAGAATGTCTGGGTACTACAATCGCTTGAATCAAGTGGGAGTTAATCTTCCAGATAAGATAGTAATTGACAGAGTTCTCTAGTCACTATCACCAAGTTACTAGAACTTCGTGATGACTATAATATGCAAGGGATGACGAAAACGATTCCCGAGCTCTTCGCGATACTAAAATTGGCGAAGGTAGAAATCAAGAAAAAGCATCAAGTGTTGATGGTTGACAAGACCACTAGTTTCAAGAAAAAGGGCGAGGGAAAGAAAGGGAACTTCGAGAAGAATGACAAGCAAGTTGTCACTCCCATGAAGAAGCCCAAAGCTGGACACAAGCCTGAAACTGAGTGCTTATACTGCAAAGGAAATGCTTACTGGAAGCGGAACTGCCCCAAATACTTGGCGGATAAGAAGGATGGCAAAGTGAACAAAGGTATATTTGATATACATGTTATTGATGTGTACTTTACTAGTGTTCATAGTAACCCCTGGGTATTTGATACCGGTTCAGTTGCTAAGATTAGTAACTCGAAACAGGAGTTACAAAATGAACAGAGACTAGTTGAGGACGAAGTGACGATGTGTGTTGGAAGAGATTCCAAGGTTGATAAGATCACCATCGCACACTCCCTCTACCTTCGGGATTAGTGTTGGACCTAAATAAATAAATGTTATTTGGTGTTTGCGTTGAGCATGAATATGATTGGATCATGTTTATTGTGATACGGTTATTCATTTAAGTCAGAGAATAATTATTGTTCTATTTACATGAATAAAACCTTCTATGGTCATACACTCAATGTAAATGGTTTATTGAATCTCGATCGTAGTGATACACATATTCATAATATTGATGACAAAAGATGCAAAGTTAATAATGATAGTGCAACATACTTGTGGCACTGCCATTTAGGTCATATTGGTGTAAAGCGCATGAAGAAACTCCATGCAGATGGACTTTTGGAATCACTTGATTATGAATCATTTGATACTTGCAAACCATGCCTCATGGGCAAGATGACTGAAACTCTGTTCTACGGAACAATGGAGCGAGCTAATGACTTATTGGAAATAATACATACCGATGTATGCGGTCCGATGAGTGTTGAAGCACGCAGCGGGTATCGTTATTTTCTGACCTTCACTTGATGAAACATAAGTCTGAAACATTTGAAAAGTTCAAAGAATTTCAGAGTGAAGTAGAAAATCATCGTAACAAGAAAATAAAGTTTCTACGATCTGATCGCGGAGGCGAATATTTGAGTTACGAGTTTGGCCTTCATTTAAAACAATGTGGAATAGTTTCATAACTCACGCCACCTGGAACACCACAGCGTAATGGTGTGTCCGAATGTCGTAACCGTACTTTATTAGATATGGCGCAATCTATGATGTCTCTTACTGATTTACCACTATCGTTTTGGGGTTATGCATTAAAGACAGCTGCATTCACATTAAATAGGGCACCATCTAAATCCGTTGAGATGACACCGTATGAACTGTGGTTTGGCAAGAAACCTAAGCTATCGTTTCTTAAAGTTTGGGGTTGCGATGCTTATGTGAAAAAACTTCAGCCTGATAAGCTCGAACCCAAATCGGAGAAGTGCATCTTCATAGGATACCCAAAAGAAACTGTTGGGTACACCTTCTATCTCAGATCTGAAGGCAAGATCTTTGTTGCTAAGAATGGATCCTTTCTAGAGGAGTTTCTCTCAAAAGAAGTGAGTGGGAGGAAAGTTGAACTTGATGAGGCAATTGTACCTTCTCTCGAATTGGAAAGTAGTTCATCAGAGAAAACCGTTCCCGTGATGCCTACACCAACTAGAGAGGAAGCTAATGATGATGATCATGAAACTTCGGATCAAGTTACTACAGAACCTCGTAGGTCAACCAGAACACGATCCGCCCCAGAGTGGTACGGGAATCTTGTACTGGAAGTCATGTTACTAGACCAAGGTGAACCTACGAACTATGAAGAAGCTATGATGAGCCCAGATTCCGACAGATGGCTTGAGGCCATGAAATCTGAGATAGGATCCATGTATGAGAACAAAGTGTGGACTTTGGTGGACTTGCCTGATGATCGGCGAGCCATAGAGAATAAATGGATCTTTAAGAGGAAGACGGACGCTGATGGTAGTGTTACTATCTAGAAAGCTCGAATTGTCGCAAAAGGTTTTCGATAAGTTCAAGGTGTTGACTACGATGAGATTTTCTCACTTGTGGCGATGCTTAAGTCTGTCCAAATCATGTTAGCAATTGTCGCATTTTATGAAATCTGGAAAATGGATGTCAAAACTGCATTCCTTAATGGATTTCTTAAAGAATTGTATATGATGCAACCAGAAGGTTTTGTCAATCCTAAAGATGCTAACAAAGTGTGCAAGCTCCAGCGATCCATCTATGGACTGGTGCAAACATCTCGGAGTTGGAATATACGCTTTGATGAGTTGATCAAAGCATATGGTTTTATACAGACTTATGATGAAGCCTGTATTTACAAGAAAGTGAGTGGGAGCTCTATAGCATTTCTGATATTATATGTGGATGACATATTGCTGATTGGAAATGATATAGAATTTCTGGATAGCATAAAAGGATACTTGAATAAGAGTTTTTCAATAAAATACCTCGGTGAAGCTGCATACGTATTGAGCATCAAGATCTATAGGGATAGATCGAGATGCTTAATAGGACTTTCACAAAGCACATACCTTGACAAAGATTTTGAAGAAGTTCAAAATGGATCAGTCAAAGAAAGGGTTCTTGCCTATGTTACAAGGTGTGAAGTTGAGTAAGACTCAAAGCCCGACCACGACAGAAGATAGAGAGAGAATGAAAGTCATTCCCTATGCCTCAGCCATAGGTTCTATAAAGTATGCCATGCTGTGTACCAAACCTGTTGTGTACCTTGCCATGAGTTTGGCAAAGGGAAACAATAGTGATCCAGGAGTAGATCACAAGACAGCGGTCAAAATTATCCTTAGAGGACTAAGGAAATATTTCTCGGTTATGGAGGTGATAAAGAGCTCGTCGTAAAAAGTTACGTCGATGCAAGCTTTTACACCGATCCAGATGACTCTAAGTCTCAATCTGGATACATATTGAAAGTGGGAGCAATTAGCTAGAGTAGCTCCATACAGAGCATTGTAGACATAGGAATTTGCGAAATACATACGGATCTGTATGTGGCAGACCCGTTGACTAAACTTCTCTCACAAGCAAAACATGATCACACCTTAGTACTCTTTGGGTGTTAATCACATGGCGATGTGAACTAGATTATTGACTCTAGTAAACCCCTTGGATGTTGGTCACATGGCGATGTGAACTATTGGTGTTAATCACATGGCGATGTGAACTAGATTATTGACTCTAGTAAACCCTTTGGGTGTTGATCACATGGCGATGTGAACTAGATTATTGACTCTAGTGCAAGTGGGAGACTGAAGGAAATATGCCCTAGAGGCAATAATAAAGTTGTTATTTTATACTTCCTTATATCATGATAAACGTTTATTATTCATGCTAGAATTGTATTAATCGGAAACTTGATACATGTGTGGATACATAGACAAAACACCGTGTCCCTAGTAAGCCTCTACTAGACTAGCTCGTTAATCAAAGATGGTTAAGTTTTCTAACCATGAAAATGAGTTGTCATTTGATAACGGGATCACATCATTAGGAGAATGATGTGATGGACAAGACCCATCCGTTAGCTTAGCATAATGATCGTTCAGTTTTATTGCTACTGCTTTCTTCATGTTAAATACATATTCCTTCGACTATGAGATTATGCAACTCCCGGATACCAGAGGAATGCCTTGTGTGCTATCAAACATCACAGCGTAACTGGGTGATTATAAAGATGCTCTACAGGTATCTCCGAAGGTGTCTGTTGGGTTGGCATAGATCGAGATTAGGATTTGTCACTCCGAGTATCGGAGAGGTATCTCTGGGCCCTCTCGGTAATACACATCATAATAAGCCTTGCAAGCAATGTGACTAATGAGTTAGTTGGGAGATGATGTATTACGAAACGAGTAAAGAGACTTGCTGGTAACGAGATTGAACTAGGTATGAAGATACCGACGATCGAATCTCGGGCAAGTAACATACCGATGACAAAGGGAATAACGTATGTTGTCATAACGGTTCGACCGATAAAGATCTTCATAGAATATGTGGGAGCCAATATGAGCATCCAGGTTCCGCTATTGGTTATTGACCGGAGAGGTGTCTCGGTCATGTCTACATAGTTCTCGAACCCGTAGGGTCCGCACGCTTAACGTTCGATGACGATATTGTATTATATGAGTTATTTGATTTGGTGACCGAATGTTGTTCGGAGTCCCGGATGAGATCACGGACATGACGAGGAGTCTCGGAATGGTCGAGAGGTAAAGATTTATATATGGGAAGTCATATTTTGGGTTCCAGAAAAAAATGCAGTTTTTTCGGTATTGTACCGTGAAGCTTCCAGAAGGTTCCAGAGGATTCCGGAGGGGTCCAAAAGTCCACAAGTGGGTCCACCACGTCCCAAGGGCTGGCATGGGCTAAGGGGAAGTGCCCTGGCCTTATTGGGCTAGGCACACTAAGTCCTCAAAAGCCCATGTGGCTAGGGAAGGCAAAAAGGGAAGGTGTCCTAGTAGGAATAGGATTGGACTTGGAGTCCAAGTCCACATGTGTACTATTCATGGTTACTGTTCATGTGGTACTATTCCTTCTACTCCAAGCCCCTACACATATATAAATAGAGGAGAGGGGGCGCCCCAAAAGGACACAACAACATCTGTTAGCCGTTTGCGGCGCCCCCTCCACAGATTACACCCTCGGTCATATTCTCGCGGTGCTTAGGCAAAGCCCTGCGCGGATCACTTCACCATCACCGTCACCACGCCGTCGTGCTAACGGAACTCATCTACTCCCTCGACACTTTGCTGGATCAAGAGTTCGAGGGACGACATCGAGCTGAACATGTGCAGAACTCGGAGGTGCCGTACGTTCGGTGCTTGATCGGTCGGAACGAGAAGAAGTTTGACTACATCAACTGCGTTGTCAAACGCTTCCGCTTTTGGTCTATGAGGGTACGTAGATACACTCTCACCTTCTCTTTGCTATGCATCTCCTAGATAGATCTTGCGTGAGCGTAGAATTTTTTTGAAATTGTATGCTACGTTTCCCAACACTTGCGGTGTGAAACCCTACTCCTGCTTTGTGGTGGATTGGCCTCACGGGGAGGTTGAGGATGAACTAGTACAGTGGGTGAGCATCCTCGCAAGGGCTCAGAGGATGAGAATGAATTGGTCCCCCCCTCTCTACGGTGGAGACTAGCCTATATTTATAGCGGCCTTGGTTCTCTTCCCTCATAGCTTAGGCGGGAAGGAACACCACAGTCGCCAATTTCAAAAGGGGACAAGAGGTACATCTTATCCTGACAAAAGGTGGTCTTTGCCTGCAAAGCTTCTAGCCATGATGCAGAAGTGGGCTCGGCGATGACATCCGTCCTGTCGAGCTCGTGGTCTTGGTCTTGTTGCACCAGAATGGAAACCTTTGGGGGATCCCTCGGGAACCCACGGTTGTCCTTGCCTCCTTAGCACCAAAGAAGAAACTGTCCTCCTCTGCGCCAGCTGGCGCCCGCTTGGCCTTGGTCGTCATGGCTCACGTCATCGCGAGCCTCACGAGGTGGGGTACCTACATAGAGATCTCCGCTCCTCGGGAGGCAAGCTCGGGAAGTCGCTCCTCGGGAGGTCTTGGCGTTGTTTGCCTCCCGAGGCCGGGGGGGCTCACGAGGATCTTGCTCGGAGAGTCTTGTAGCCGGGCCATACCAGGCCATCGACGGGGCCACCCGCTGGGCCATAGGCAGGCAAGTCTGGGTACCCCCGATCCCAGAACGCCGACAGTAGCCCCCGGGCCCAAGGCGCGCTCGGCCTGGCTTCGAAGCGAAGGCAAAGAGGGAAGGGCGAAGCGATGCGGGCCCCATCGCCTACGGGCCAGGCTTGACGCGTGGCGCTCGACGATACGCAGATGCCTCCACTTCCCCCCGTCGTCTTTGTAACCGCCCAGACTGACAAAAGACTGGCGCGCGCCGCGGGGTCATCATTGCTCAAAGGCGGAATGGCGCCGGTTGGCCTTCTCCGGCCGCCTATAAGAAGGCGAAGGGAGTAAGTCCCCCGACCCACCTTTGTCTTCTTGTTTCTTCATTCCAAACTTCTGCCATAGCGGCCATGATGCCAGTGAGAAGGTTCTCCGCCCAGGGGGGAGCTAGAGGTGCCTCTACCCAAGAGGGGGTGCGGCCACCCTCGCAAGTCCGCGGCTACGCCCGCAGCGTCATCTCGGGGGCGCGGGCGCCCTCCATTGGCGGTTCGCACTGGCTCCAGCAACCACAGGAAGAACCCCTCCCGCGGAAGTGGCCGTGGAAGCCGCGGCGACCGAGGTCAAGGGGGAGGCATGCGGTGGCCGCCCGACCACTTCGCCCGCGGGCCCACTAGGATGACACGGCCCGCGAGTTCATGGTGTGGATGGGGAGGCCGTCGGGTGCCTGGATCCGGCTCCCGTGCTCCTTCGCGGAGGAGCTACCGGCGGGAGGACCCGTTGGGCTGTGGCTGCAGCCTGATGGCTGCTGCAACCGGTCTTCTTGGGCGGAGGTTAAGGCCACCCCCTCAGGCTATGTCTACCTGACCCGCGGGTGGTAGACGCTCGCTCGCACCCGCGGCCTGAAGGGGAGGCACACCCTCCACTTCAAGTATGACAGGGCGACGACACTCTTTGTTAAGATCTTTGGGGAAGACGGCAGGCGCCTGGAATGCTGCCCGGAGAGTGACAGCGGTGGCGGCGATCATTCCTCCTCCTCCAATGACGTTTGTTGCGATGGCGACCCCCTCAGCGGCGAACTTGCCCTTGGCGACGGCCGCGACGCCTCCAGCGGCGAAGACGCTTCCTTCGGGGAAGGCTCGAGTGACGGTGACCACGACGAGTCACCTCGTCGCCGTGCCTCAGGAGGAGGGCTCCGATTAGGCGCTGCGGCGTCAGAGCCCATGCCTTAGGAGTTGCGGCCATTGGAAGGCCAATTCTTTTGTTTTTATGTCCTGCATCAGAAGTCATGAAGGGCCCCACGGGGCATGTAAGAAACTGCGGCACTCGCGCCTTTTGGCTTAATGTTTTACTGCGTTTCTAAGTCGTGTTGGCGTCTCCCGTTTAAGCTCGAGCCCTTACCTCTTCGCGATAGCTTAGTGCCCTGCGTCGCCGGGACCCAGTCCCCAGGTAAGCTTCTGCCATCGCTGGTATGCCAGGTCGCGATGCCGTGTGCAAGGCCAGGAGGTGAGCGACCTGAGGTCCGGTAAGATCTCATGAGGCGCGATGCTCAGTGGTCCCCCTTGACGCGCAGGCAGCTTTCGGACGGGAAAGGATTTTCGCCTAAATGAGATCACAGAAACAGAGGTGTGGTGTCAATAGTAGGGCTCGCGCCTGGCGCGGGGAAGGTGACTTAGCTCTGGGTGCTCATGATTCATGAGGTGTTCCTGCGTCGTGAGGGCATGCTTTCCTGGAGCCTGGTCCTCCGCTTTTGTCCTGAAACGCATCAAGGCAAGCTCTGCTAGGGGTGCGTGAGAGGACTGACGTACTTTAGCGTTTCGCGCGGCGCCTGCATGGCCGGGCCATGCCCCACTTTCCGTGCCCCCACGCGTGGTTTGCCCCTCCTTTTCTTGCTCACCAAGGTGCTCTACGTCCTCGGGACTCGGCCCTCAGGCGACCTCAGCTGCTGCTGGTATGTCAGGTCGCGATGCCTGGAACAAGGCCAGGGGGTGAGGGCCTGAGAACCAGTAGGGGCTCCTGAGGCGCGATGCTCAAGAGCCCCCCTTTAAAGTGCAAGCAGTTTGCGCGAAAAAGGAGCGGTTCGCCTCGCGGAGGCGCCCAGGAAGGGGCTTTAACCAGCGACACGCGGTATACGAAGTAATTTCACTTAGCCTTTTGCGGACGAAACTGCCGCCTGATCGAGGCGGGTCTTCCTAGAGCGGCAAGGTGTCGTCAGGGCCGCACAAGCGCCTACCTCCTGAGGTTCCTGCGTGTTAGCCAATTACAAAATACGAGAGGCGACGCGCGCTTGCTGATCTGCTCATGATCGTTCCATGAGAACGATGAAGGCACTAAGCACTTGGTGAGGTGACGTGCACGGGGCCGGCCCGCGAGCCAAAGCTCAGTCTCTTAGATTTTTCAGCGCTGCAGGGACGGGCCCGAGCACAGGAACCGTGCTGGTAGCCCCCTCTCGTGGAACATTCAACGGGAGAGCTGGCAACGCGCGAAGCCCGTAGAGGCGATTCCAGAGGTGATATACATCAACCGCAGGGTTAACAGCCACAGTAGCTCATGAAAGCGTAACTGGTTCAAGGTACATGAATGAA
Organism: Thinopyrum elongatum; assembly: GCA_011799875.1. Classification (NCBI taxonomy): domain Eukaryota; kingdom Viridiplantae; phylum Streptophyta; class Magnoliopsida; order Poales; family Poaceae; genus Thinopyrum; species Thinopyrum elongatum. The sequence goes on along the minus strand of CM022297.1, from coordinate 341,537,582 downwards.
ATGACACAGCTGCAGGGGCGGGCCCTGACAGCTTGAGGATAATGCAACCCGAGGGGCGCCCTCAACTGAACAAACAAAATGTCACCTGGCACCAGTGTTGTAGAAGCGACGAGGTAGCTGAAGAGGCGTGCCGCGGAGATTGCTCCTCATGAGTTGGGCGACTCCGGAGGCCTGGGGAGCTCACGAGGCCCAGGGGGCTCGCGAGGGTCTGGGGCCTCCTGGGATGCCACCGTCGAGTACCTGGCCTCGTGAGACACCATAGCACGCTGCACAAGGCGCTGGTACAAGGCGCCCATGTTCAGTAGGCCGAACGGCACGCGGACGTAGTTGCAGGGGTAGCCCCCACTTCGGCCGACGCGAGACGGCCAGAAGAGGTCCTGCGAAGCGGCCCTGTTGAGGCCCGGGATGTTGACGCAGACGCGGAGCTCACCACCCATGTCGGGGGCAGCAGCTGCACTGGCGGGCCGTACGGGGCGATGCTCGCCGCGCATGGCTTGCGCCTCCTAAAGCTCCTCGATCACCTTGGCGATGAATTCTCGCGCTCCTAGCGCCCTACACCATGCTCCTTGCTCGCGGGGGCACGCATCGAAGCACGCCTCCAAGTGGTGCCCGAACACCTTCCTCGTTGCGCTGGTCAGGTCAGAGGCTCTCCAGACGGAAGCCCCCGAGCCCATCCTGAAGGAGGCGCCGAGCGCGCCTTCCTATGCGGGAGGAAGAGGCGCCCTGGCAGCGGGCGCAGAGCCTGAGGTGATGCCAGCGGGTTTCTTGGTCTCCAGACGACTCTTGGGAAGAAGCTACTTCTTGTTCATGGGGGTGGCCTCGGGAGGCAGGACACCTCCTTCGTCATCAGAGTTCTCGGCTGCCGCGGCACGGTAGGCATGCTCAAGACAATAGACCGCGTCCTTCTCGTCGCAGGCGATCGTGATGACGCCGTTGAACCCCGGCATCTTGAGGACGTTGTAGCCATGGTGGGTTGTCGCCATGAACTTGGCGAGGGCAGGGTACCCGAGGATGGCATTGTACGGGAGACTGATGTGGGCGACGTCAAAGTCGATGAGCTCGGTGTGGTAGTTGTCGCGCTTGCCGAAGGTGATAGGGAGGCACACCTGCCCCAGGGGGACGGTGGAACCGTCGGTCACCCCAGAGAATGGCCTGGTGGGCATGAGCTGGTCATAGGGCACCTGAAGCATCTCGAAGGTCTCGACAGAGAGCACGTTGAGACCAGCGCCGTCGTTGATGAGAGTCTTGGTGACAGAGACGTTGCTGATGGTGGGTGTGCAGAGCATGGGGAGCGCGCCTGTGACGACCACGGCTTAATCGTGCACTAATCATACACGCAAATGCGCACGATCAAGCCTAAGGACTCACTTGAAGATATCACAACACAACTCTAAAACATAAAAATAAAGTCATACAAGCTTAATATTACAAGCCAGGGCCTCGAGGGCTCGAATACAAGCTCGATGGCATACAAGCGTCAGCGGAAGTATTAGATATCTGGGTACAGATATATTACATAGAGAGAATTAGGCCTTCACAGAGGCGGGGTAAAATAAAATACTACGATCGAAAGGCGTAGGCCTCCTGCCCTGGACCCTCCGATCCTACTCCTGGTCGTCGAACGGCTCCTCGTAGTAGTAGTACTCGCCAGGCGGATAGTAGTACTGGTCGTCGGCTGGGGCTTCTGGCTCAGGGGCTCCGTCGTCTGGTGGCATCAAATGGAAAAATGGGGGAAAAAGAAAATAAAGCAAACGTGAGTACTCATCCGAAGTACTCAGCAAGCAAGGATCTACACTACATATGCATCATTGTCAAAGGAATGGCTGTATATGTGGACTGGGCTGCAGAAATGCCAGAGTAGAGGGGGAAAGCCTAGTCCTATCGAAGACTAGCATCTTCAACAATCTTCGACAGTCTTGCAGCATCAGAAGAGAGAGCAGATGAACATAATGTAAAGTAGTAGTAGTAATATCATCAACCTCGACCTGAGATCCTTTCTCGACTCCCTGCGAGAAAGCAATCCCAGAGCCGTACTATCCAATTCTCATCACATGTTCTAGTTGTACCGATCGGGATACAACTCCGAGTGTCCGTTACCGTAGGACAGGCTATCGATAGAAGTTTCTTCCCTGCAGGGGTGCACCAACTTACCCACCACGCTCAATTAACTCCGGCCGGACACACTTTCCTGGGTCATGCCCGGCCTCGGCCAAACGACACATCGCAACCCTACCTACAGCTCAGCAGAGAGGTCCCCGCCGGTCTACCTCCTAAGCGCAAGGGGGTCTTGGGCCATCGCCCCTCGCCCTCCGGGTCGTTGTGTGCAGGGTGGATACCAGCACCGCCTCGGAAGGCCGGTACGATCCGACCGTGCCACAATGCTGAACTGGACGTCTGACAGAGCTTTCGGCTGATGTTACGATGCAGAACGCCCATACTATGCCCACGTGATGGTTAGTGCTATCGGGCCAGAGGCCCCTCGGATCAAATATCCAAACCGTAGTGGATTAGGAGCGCGCGGAAACGAGCAGAGACTCACGATCGATGTGACCCCGTCGCCCCGTCTCGAGGACTTGCGGCAAGGGCTAAGAATGCCCGGCCACGCCTCGTAGTTATCTCGCGGGCACCATCCAGGTCAACCCGACTCCACATCACTTCGCAATAAGCTCGCGCGGGTACCCCTCAGGGCCGACCCGTCTTTAGTATCATGGTTCATAGTCAAGTCATAATATCCAAGGTAACTGTGTGTCGGACACCGAAGGGAACCATGAGGAATCACCCTCGATGGAGTTCCCGCTCGATGTTATCATCAAGGTGAACGAAGGAGGAATCACCCTCGAGGTCCACACTTGAGAGGTTGCGCGACGATGTCGTTATCGGGGGTGGTGTAGGAGGAATCACCCTCGCTTACCACGACCGAGTAACTAACCTACAAGGTTAACATCAGAAGTGCTAACGAGGTATCACCCTCGGCACTCGACGGTAACCCAGCAGTGTCGGCAACTAAGGGGTAGTGATGTGCGGTGCCAGGGTCTGGTCCTCAATCCCGATGATCGGGTCTTCTGATATCCAGCAGGGCAGTCGGGATCAAGTGGAGGTCTCTGTCGTGTCTCTACCCAGCCTATAATAATCAGTCTAGGATAACCAGTAAGGTAACAAAGCAGGGTACAATAATCAGGCTATGCAGCAGATATAGGAAAACAGTAGCAGTAGCAGTTCTAATGCAAGCATAAGAGAGAAGAGAGTAGGCGATAAAGGCATGCTCAAAATGGGGGTGCTTGCCTGTTTGCTCGGGGGCAAGGGCAAGGTCTTCAGTAGTATCGTCGGGGACGTAGTCGTACTCCTGTGCGGCGTCTGCCTCGGGAGCTACGTCAACGTCGGGGGCTACCGAGAGAGAAGAGGGGGAAGAAACAGGTAAACATAATGCAAACAAATGCAACACGGTGCGTGTGATGCTATGATGCAGTGCAGGGTTGCCTGAATATGCATCTAAGTCATTTTAGTTATTTTTAGAATTATTCTGGGATTTAATATCCGACGTGTGTGCACTATTCATCTGCCGGATTCGGGTCCGGAGTTACGAGTTCTTCTACGTAGGAGGTTCCGATGGAGAAACAGACGGCACGATCAGACTCGTCTCGTCGTTCTGAGCAACTTTCATGTTTTAACTTTTTCGATCCGAGCTACAGTTTAAAAGTTATTAATTTTTAAAGATTATTTGAATTTCTGGAATTATTTTATTTAACAGAAAATGAATTATGACGTCAGCATGAGGTAATGCTGACATCAGCAAGTCAACAGGACGGTTGACCAGTCAAATATGACATGTGGGTCCAGTGGGACCCACATGTCAGCCTCTATTTAGGCTAATCAGTGGATTAATTTAATTACCAGGGTTAATTAGGGGGTGGACCCCACATGTCAGTGAGACATTAGTTTAATTAACTTATTTAACATTTTCTTTTTCTTTTAAATCTTTTAACTAACGCGGGGCCCACATGTCAGCCTCACTGGGTTGCCCAGTCAGCAGTTGACTGGGTCAACACAGTCAACTGGGGTCCCACGGGCCCGCAGGCAGCGACCCAGAGGTGGGTCCTACGTGTGCCACGTCAGCGGGGCCGGCGGCTCACCGGCGGCGACGCCAGAACGCGGCGGTGGCCTCGGGCCTTGTCGGATTTTGCCTACGGGCCACCAAAAAGGACAGGGCCGGTCGCATTCGAACGGCCACTCGACGGCGCGTCGAGTGGTGGCGGTGGCGTGGCCGGAGACGGCGTGTAGCGACGGCGGCGAGCATCGCGGCGGACGCCGGAGTTCGGGTGCGGTGGAGATCGGCGATGCAGACGCGCTAGCGAAGAACTAAACGGCCAGAAATCCTCTACGTGCGTGTGCGAGCTCGACGGGCGTGAGCCCGTGACCAAACGCTCACCGGACGGCTGCCGGCGACAAGCTCATGCGGAGGCGCGTTCGGGCGCCGGTGAAACTAGAGCCAGAGAGCTCAAACGACAGTGGGAAGAGAAGGAGAAGAAGGCGGCGCTCACCTAGCAGGCTCACGGTGGCCCTGTGAAAGCTTAGTAGTGCAGGAGGTCGCCGGAGTCGACGAAGATCGCCGGAGGCAGAGTTGAAGGGGAACGGCTCGATTCACCGCCTTCGCTGCTCCTCGGCTCAAACTGAGGACGCTAGGCGACGAAGAGGAGCGGGGCGGAGCTCGCTGACTTGTCCGCTTGACGAAGGGTGGCCGGTGGCCGCGGCAACGGCGAGGCATGGCGGCGCCCGCGTCGGGCGCCGATGGGGAGAGGAGGAGAAAACGAGGGGAGAAGGGAGGAGTGGTCGAGGAGGACCAGGGGGGATGGCTCGGGCATCGCCCTTATCCTCTCGCGGCGCCCGCGGTGTCGCGCTGTCGAGCGGCGACCGGCGCGAGCGCGCGCAGCCAGGGACGGGGCGACACGGCGTCGGAGAGAGAGGGAGGAGGGAGAAACAGGCCGCGGTGGGCTGGGCTCCTGGCACTGTGCACTAGTGGCAGTGCACAGTGGCCCCTTCCCTTATTTTTTTTTTTATTTCTATTCCTTTCTGTTCTGAAATGTTTAGGGCTCTTGTGCACTTTTGAAAAATGTGGGAGTTGGCCCAAATATTGCAATGCAATATTATCTCTCACCAAAAAGTGGTTTGGACAAATTTGGATTCCATGTGAGTTTGATATTAATTTAATAGATGTAAATAGTCTGTTTTGAGTGCTGTTTCAGGTTGTTTCACTCACTTAGCTAACTCCAAAAATAATGATTATGATTTTGCCATGACCACTGGATTATTTGCTAATTAAATAACATTTCTCCAGCAGAGTTTGATCAACTTCAATTTGCACTCTGGAATTTAATTTGATTTTCAGATTTTGAATTTGAATTGGATTATTAACCCAAATGATTTGGCACTGCAAATGATGATGACATGGCATTATTAACAGCTGATCACTGTGGCCATTACAAGGGGGTGTTACAGCGCCGGCAGTGGCCGCACACCTAAGGTGATCCTTGGAGTCAAAGGTGATGGCATACTACAACCACCTGAGGGGGTGCGCGGCCTCAAGCTTCGGGAGGGCCACGTTCACCTCACGAGAGAACTGCTTGAAGACCCAGTTCGAGGCGGGTGCCTGGGCACCGCCAAGGATGCAGGCAATCGCGCGAGGTTCCTAGAAGCCCCCAGCCCCATCATCCTGATGGTTGTCATCGTTCCTTCTTGGTGGTCGCGGCAGCGGAGGGAGGCCGGCGTTGCCCTGAGGACGGGCCTCACGACGCTAATCAGGCCAAGGGCCATCACGAGGCTGATCACGCCAGCGATCCTCGCGAGGCTGGTCACGCCAGTCCTAATGAGGGTTGCGGTTATCCCAGCGGCCTTTGCCGCGGCCTCCTCCACGGCCGAAGCCACGGTCGCTGCGCTCGGGGCGGCGGCCTAGGCACTCGTCCCGGAGCGCCCTGAGCTCCTGGCAGTCGTTGGTGTTGTGGGTGTGAATGTTGTGGAAGACGCAGAATGGGCGGTTATCCTTGGCTGGTTCATCGCGGTCGCGGCCGCGCTTCAACTCAGGCTCCGCTGCCAGCACGGTGGGGCCCTTGCGCTTTGCTTCCTTGGCCTTGGCCTTCTTGTCTTCAGGATTGACGTCAGGGTGCTTCAGGAGGGAGAGGCGGCCTTCTTCCGCCCTGGCACATCTGTCTGCCAGGTTGAACATCTCCAGCGCCGTGCACAGGTCATCATGGATGGCGAGCTCCTCGCTCATCTTGACGTCCGTGATGCCCTCGGTGAACGCCGAGATGATGGCTTCGTCCGAGGCTTTCGGGATCTTGAGGCGAACGTTGGTAAAGCGCTGAATGTACTTGCGGAGGGTTTCACCCAGCTGCTGCTTCACGTGCCGCAGGTCATTGACGGCGAGAGCGCGGTCGCGGGTTCCCTGGAAGTTGGCGATGAAACGCTCGCGAAGCTCATCCCAAGAGGAGATTGACCCCTCCGGGAGGTGCAAGAGCCAGGAGCGCGCGCCATCCTTGAGAGCCATGGGGAACCAGTTTGCCATGACCTTGCCGTCGCCATTCGCTGCCGCGATGCTCAGCGAGTAGAGTTGGAGGAACTCTGCAGGGTCCGGGGTGCCATCATAGCGCGGGGGTAGGTCTGGCTTGAACTTGCCGAGCCAAACGACGCGGCACATCTCCGGTGTGAAGGCGCGGCAGCCCACCGGCCTGACGGGCGCGACCCGCGCGAGGGGAGCATGATCCTGACGCCCATGCGCTGCAGCCCCCAGGGCCGCCCGGTCTTGGTGCTGGAGCGGCGGTGCGGAGAGTGCACGCGCGTCGTACTACGGCTGCTGCATCACCTCGCAGCTGGCCTCATCTCGCGCTGGCGCAGGGGCCCCGTGAGGTGGGTCGTGTGGACGCGTGTCGTGCCTAGGCTCGGCGTCGGTGCTGCGCAGAGGAGGAGGCGGAGGCGCGCCATGAGCTACGTCACCTGCACAGGAGGGCTGGGGACGGAGCGAGTGGGATGGTGCCGGGGCCTCGCCGGCGGCGTTGACGAGCTCGGCGATGCGGCCAAACCAGGCATCATAGCCCTCGTTGGCGGGTGGTAGCGCAGCAGTTCTCGCGCCATGAGCAGTGCAGCCTGCGCATTCGCCGGCCTGCGATGAGCGTGGGAAGATGATGCTGTGGCGGGGGTGAGGGGAGGAGTGGCGGTGCGGCCAGCATGCTACATGGAGGGCGGCAACGAAGAGTCCTGCCGCTCATGAGCAGCAGGGTTGGTGGCAGCCTTAGCTGCGGGAGAAGCGGAGCGGCGTGGAACACCGTGGCCCACGGGCGCCGTCTGGGCGACGCGAGCGGCCTGGCGCTCGGCGCGAACTCGGCGGGCGTCGGCCATTGGAGTGACGAAGCAGGGACGAAGCGAAGCGGAAGGAAGTTTCCACATGCCCCTACCTAGCACGCCAAATGTCGGAATCGGGGCTCCACGGACCCAAACAAGGTTCGAACTCTGGGGCGTGTGTGAAGACCTTGCCTAGCTACAGCCTCAAGCTCATCGCCTCATGGCTTGGCCTCGTCGAGTTCGTGCGAGCGGGGAAAGAGTGGACACAGTAGTTTACCCAGGTTCGGACCACCTTGCGGTGTAAAACCCTACTCCTGCTTTGTGGTGGATTGGCCTCGCGAGGGCTCAGAGGATGAGAATGAATCGCCCCCCCTCTCTACGGTGGAGACTAGCCTATATTTATAGCGGCCTCGGTTCTCTTCCCTCATAGCTTAGGCGGGAAGGAATACCACAGTGGCCAATTTCGAAAGGGGACAAGAGGTACATCTTATCCTGACTAAAGGTGGTCACTACTGCAGGATGCTGCTAACGTGACACTACGATCACAGACCCTTTGACGAAACTGTGTGCGATGCATTAATCGCAAACGGGGATGTAAAAAAACCGTCAAAAAAGATGGAAAACGTTTGCGATGGTGGAGACATCAAACACGGCTCAGATTTTAGTTACGCGTGCGATGCGGGGCATACGGTTCAGTTCAATGAACTGTTTGTGATGAGGCAGAATAACAGAAACGGGCAGCCAGATGAAGGCGTCTGCGATATACGGATGCAGTTCACTCTGATAAACTATTTGTGATGAGGCGGAACAACAGAAACGGGCAGCCAGATAAAGGTGTGTGCGATATACGGCATACATTTCACTCGGATGAACTATTTGTGATTAGGCAACACAAAAGAAAAGGTCAGCCAGATCAAGGTGTGTGCGATATACGGCATACGGAACAATATTCTTTACTATGAATAGTGTGCTCTGTTGGGCACACAAGTATATGGATCATAGCCTTGGGCGAGCAATGTGCCCGCACGCATCGTGCTAGCTCAATGTTCCTTCTATGCTAGGTTTCCATTAATTGATCACGTTTTATGAACACGCCACCGTTTCCCGCCATTTCCTCACCGGTTTCCCGCCGCCACCCAGCGATATTGCGCGCGGCGTGCGACGCACGGAGGCAACAAGCGCAGCCTGTAGCACATCCACCTTTTCCAAGCATGCCAACCCACCAAAGCGCCGCCTCTCCCATCAACCTCCTCGACGAGGAAAACGAGAAGGCGCCACGGCCTGTCGAGGCCGAGGCTCTCCCCGGCAACGCGATGGACGACATCGTGATGCGCGTCATCGCCAGGGTTGAGCAGACCCTTGGCACATGGCGCTTCAGCGCCGCGGATCAAGATAGGCATGTCAGCGCTGAGAGGCTGCAGCTCACCGCACAACATGATCGATGGCGCGCCGCAGAGCAAGCTAGGCGCGTCCGCGCCGATAGGCTGCTGCTCGCCGCACAGCGAGACCGTTGGAGCACCGCAGAGCGAGAGGCGCGGCGCGCCGCACAGCAAGAGCGGATCTATCGGCGCTTGCCTGCTGTCGACAGGGCGTCGCAGCTGGGTACATGTCCTGTCAGTACCCCCATTCCTCACCAGGAGTGGGCAGAGGCCGTCTGCGTCGTACTTGCACCAGAGGCCGGCTGCACCATACTTACATCGGACGCCCGCCGCGCAGTTCGCATGGGTCGCGCCGTTCGCCTTGTCCGCGGCCCGCTCGATGCCAATGCGCTGGTCGCTAGGCTCGACCGACTCCTTGGCCCAGGTGTCCACCTGGGCGCAGTAGAGGAACATGGCCGTCGCATCCTCGAGCTGGTGATCTCCGATGAAATAGCCAACTTGGAGCTCGAGATCGCGCTCCAGATGTACCGCGAGCGTGTCGACCGCTTGGACGAACGCCTGCACGAGTTCTGGCAGAGCCAAGAGCTACCGTAGGCAAGGGCTGCTGGTCATGGTCTCGTGGACGCATTTTATTTTGTTGAGTCGTTTTGACTTGGATCGCTATGTATTCACAGCAATCATAATATTGCTCTGTTTCAATGAGTGTACTCTGTTTTCTGTTCTTATATGTTCTGTTTCAATGTGTGTGTATATGCTTTCCATTCTGTATATGTGGATGATAACAGCCAGATACAAATTAGTATATGAAAACAGATAGAAAATGGAATTCATAATATATATTAATTGTTCATTAGTTCATCACAGAATATATATAATATCATCACATATACGTGATGATACTTAACTACTAGGTACAATGCATAAAATTGAAAACGAACAATACTAAAACTAATAATCCCTCCTAGGGGCAGTATTCTGGCAGCCCCTTGCCAGCAACTCCCTGGTGCGTGGCGTCTTCCTAGCACGGAGGCAGTACTCCGCCTCCTTCGCCTCGCAGCCCTTGACGTACCGATCTGCCTCTTGCTGGCGGACAAGCGCGAACAATCTTGCCATTTCATTGGGCGCCGACCAGAGCTCCTCGTCGATGGCATGCTGGAGCTTATCGGCCCACCTCCACGCAGCGACGAGGCGCCTAGCGCCTTTGACCTTCCTCGTGAAGTACCCGTCTTCGTACACCTCCTCCACACGACGATGAGCCCGCCCCCAAAGCTCCGGGCTTCACAGGCCGCCTGGTACCTGGCTTCCTCCTCCGCCATCTCCTTCTTGAACACCACTTGCCTGGCTTTCTCAGCCGGCGGCAGTGACTTCCACAGACAAAGATTATACTGGCCCCAAAACCACTCCAAAGTTGGGGGGTCTAGTGCAACCTCGTCCGGCAGCGCATAGGGGTCCTCCTCGTCACTGCTCTTCGACTGAGCGCCCTCGGGGGGCGGCGCCTCCTCGTCGGCGCGTGGGCAGATCGGCGGCACCATGGCAGAGATTTGAGAGAGAGAGAGAGAGAGCGAGCGAGGGGAGGATGTAGATGAGAATGCAGTCAGGACGACATGAGGAAGGTAGTATTTATTGGCGGCCGGAATCTAGAATGACGGGAACAGTACACACGCCGGTCGCCGGAATTTACGAGTACTGTTGTTTGAATTACACACGATTCCCACAGCAAAAGCCGTGTGTGAACTTAATAGCTGACGGTTTCCAATACAGAACCGTGTCTGATTAATAACCCGCGGCCCCGCGCCACTCACCTTCCAAACCTCGAGGCGCAAAATAGAGTGCGAATCGTGTGGGGCCCGGTTGTCTTGCCAGATCTTTACATTTCCTTTTTTGAACACCAGATATTTACATCGTCTGATCATTTTTCAATTTTTTGGAATTTAAATACCATGGCACTCCATGCATGTGTCCAAGCCGTTATGGTTAGCCGCTGCATGTAGACGTAGTTCAAATTTGGACTACGGTCATTAAATGGCTAGAAAATCACTTAAATGTCTTAAAAAGGTCAAATGACCCCTGAAATTTTCCAAATTTTGACATGACAGTTGTATTACTGCATGTTAACTGTAGAAATTTTTTGAAGCCCATAAGAGGAAGCTATCGTTGATTCGTCATCAAACATGCATTGTTCCCTCTCGGAACCACGAGCCTTCTAGTGAGTCGCTCCGGTTTGTGCGGGGTGTGTGTCCAAACTTTCGTCAAACAGGCCAATTTTTTTACCACATCATGTTGGCGCATGACATTACGTCAAGTAAGGTTTCATGTGTTTCTGATCATTTTTTAATTTTTTGGAATTTAAATGGCATGGCACTCCATGCATGTGTCTAGGCCGTGACACCAATATGTTTGAAAATTCTTTCCAATTTACTGCACATGGAATTAACTCGCACACAAGTACACAAAAAATGATTTTTCAAACCGTTATGGTTAGCCGTTGCATGTAGATGTAGTTCAAATTTGAATTACGGTCATTAAATGGCTAGAAAATCACTTAAATGTCTTTAAAAGGTCAAATGACCCCTAGAATTTTCCAAATTTTCACATGACAGTTGTATTAGTGCACGTTAACTGTAGAATTTTTTTGAAGCCCATAAGAGGAACCTATCACCCGTTCGTCATCAAACATGCATTGTTCCCTTTCGGAACCACGAGCCTTCTAGTGAGTTGCTCCGGTTTGTGAGGGGTGTGTGTCCAAACTTTCGTCAAACAGGCCAATTTTTTACCACATCATCTTGCTCGCATGACATTACGTCAAGCAAGGTTTCATGTGTTTCTGATCATTTTTTAATTTTTTGGAATTTAAATGACATGGCACTCCATGCATGTTTCTAGGCCGTGACACCAATATGTTTGAAAATTCCTTCCAATTTACTGCACATGGAATTAACTCGCACGCAAGTACACAAATATGATTTTTCAAACCGTTATGATTAGCCGTTGCATGTAGATGTAGTTCAAATTTGAATTACGGTCATTAAATGGCTAGAAAATCACTTAAATGTCTTTAAAAGGTCAAATGACTCCTGGAATTTTCCAAATTTTCACATGACAGTTGTATTAGTGCATGTTAACTGTAGAAATTTTTTGAAGCCCGTAAGAGGAAGCTATCTCCCGTTCGTCATCAAACATGCATTGTTCCCTCTCAGAACCACGAGCCTTCTAGTGAGTTGCTCCGGTTTGTGAGGGTTGTGTGTCCAAACTTTCGTCAAACATGCCAATTTTTTTACCACGTCATCTTGGTGGCATGACATTACATCAAGCAAGGTTTCATGTGTTTATGATCTTTTTTTTTTTACTTTTTGGAATTTAAATGCCATGGCACTCCATGCTTTGTGTCATAGCCGTGAGACCAATATGTTTGAAAATTCCTTCCAATTTACTACACATGGAATTTACTCGCACACAAGTACACAAATATGATTTTTCAAACCGTTATGGTTAGCCGTTGCATGTAGATGTAGTTCAAATTTGAATTATGGTCATTAAATGGCTAGAAAATCACTTAAATGTCTTTAAAAGGTCAAATGACCCCTGGAATTTTCCAAATTTTCAAATGACAGTTGTATTAGTGCATGTTAGCTGTAGAAATTTTTTGAAGGCCGTAAGAGGAAGCTATCGCCCGTTCATCATCAAACATGCATTGTTCCCTCTCAGAACCACGAGCCTTCTAGTGAGTTGCTCCGGTTTGTGAGGGGTGTGTGTCCAAACTTTCGTCAAACATGCCAATTTTTTTACCACGTCATCTTGGTGGCATGACATTACATCAAGCAAGGTTTCATATACTTCTGATCTTTCTTTTTTACTTTTTGGAATTTAAATGCCATGGCACTCCATGCTTTGTGTCATAGCCGTGAGACCAATATGTTTGAAAATCCTTCCAATTTACTGCACATGGAATTAACTCATACACAAGTACACAAATATGATTTTTCAAACCGTTATGGTTAGCCGTTGCATATAGATGTAGTTCAAATTTGAATTACGGTCATTAAATGGCTAGAAAATCACTTAAATGTCTTAAAAGGTCAAATGACCCCTGGAATTTTCCAAATTTTCAAATGACAGTTGTATTAGTGCATGTTAACTGTAGAAAAATTTTGAAGGCCGTAAGAGGAAACTATCGCCCGTTCGTCATCAAACATGCATTGTTCCCTCTCGGAACCACCAGTCTTCTAGTGAGTTGCTCCAGTTTGTGAGGGGTGTGTGTCCAAACTTTCGTCAAACATGCCAATTTTTTTACCACGTCATCTTGGTGGCATGACATTACATCAAGCAAGGTTTCATGTGTTTCTGATCTTTTTTTTAACTTTTAGGAATTTAAATGCCATGGCACCCTATGCTTTGTGTCATAGCCGTGAGACCAATATGTTTGAAAATTCGTTCCAATTTACTGCACATGGAATTAACTCGCACACAAGTACACAAATATGATTTTTCAAACCGTTATGGTTAGCCGTTGCATGTAGATGTAGTTCAAATTTGAATTACAGTCATTAAATGGCTAGAAAATCACTTAAATGTCTTAAAAGGTCAAATGACCCCTAGAATTTTCCAAATTTTCAAATGACAGTTGTATTAGTACTACAAATTTTCTCGTATATTTAAAAGACCATCTGTTGCCACTTTACTCCAAATTCGTCTTTCACAGCTAATAAAAAATATCAACAACATCACACACAGTTGTTTTGCAGGAACCGTTTGCAATGAAAATTCATGGGTCTATTTAAGTCTTCCTCCTTAAGCTTCGCTGGCTCATCTGCTCCAGTGCCGGCAACCCCCGAATCCACAAATCCCGATCCCCATTCCAGCAACCCCTTCTTGCAAAAGATGACGCCGTGGAAACGCTTCGTGAGGGCCCGTACGGTGGCCGCATCCTCCCCGAGCGCCGCCGCCTGCACCGAGAGCGCGGCCGCCTACGCCGAGAGTGCCACCGCATCCGCATTGAGCACGGCTGCATCCACCGAGAGGGCATCTGCGGCAGCCGACAGGGCAGCTACAGCAGCCGAGACGGCTGCAGTAGCTGTTGCGACGGCGATTGCAAACACCGAGAGCGCTCAAGCTGCCGTCCGTGCCACCGATGTCGCCCTGGCCCGGGTCGAGGCCATCCACGCCAAGATCGAGGATGCACACGCCAAGATATTCCAGGCCACCTCAGAATCCAGCATGCAACCCACGTCCGAAAAGGTGGCGGTGGCCATGGAGCACCTGCTTCCTCATGAGATCGCCGAGCGGGAGCTGGAGATGCAGGAGGTGGCAGAGATCGAGGAGCGCCGGGAGGATGAGTTGCGCGTGGCCGAGGTCGAGGTAGAGAAGAGTCTGTCCGTCGAGGAATCGGTGGTGGAGTACCACGTGAGCTCTGGTGCAGCCACTACTACGAGTACTACAACCTTGAGGGCGGCGCCGAGGACGAGGACGAGGACGCGGCCGACTTCAGCAGGGGGGACGAGGAGTCCACCAACAACGGCATGTCGCCAGGACAAGTCATCGACGTCTCATCTCACACCGGCGATGCATAGGCCGGCGCGGCGGCGGCTTTGTTAAAATTATGCGTACTTAGGCTTTGTTTTTAATGCTAGTATTTTGTTAGATTAATGTTTAAGTCAACTGGCTCTGTTTAATTACTAGAATTGCTCGATTCAGTAAGTGTGGTCTGTGTGCTGTACGCTCTTTTGTGTGCCCAAATTAGCAAGCGATGTTAAATTATGCAATGACGTGGATGAGGACAGTACCCAGGGAAATTTCCACCAAAATTTGAATTATCAATCTCATCCCATGCGAGTAAAGCAGAAGAATCGTTTGCGATGCACACAATCGTTCAAAGTGGATGGTGTCCGACGGCACCGCGCACAAAGTTTCCCTCCATATTTCAAAAAGTTTGGCCTACCGCCAAAATATCTACCCCCCCCTTCCCCATCCCCTTTTCTCCCCGACCACAAGTCACATTTCCCCTGTTTCCTCCTTCCTTCCTTCGGAAGCTATAGCCGCTTCCTCGCTTGCTTCCTCGCTCTCGCTGTCTTGCATCCTACCGCCGGGGTCGCCATGGTCTTCTTCAATGACCTCTCCAGCGGTTCCTCCTCCGACGACAAATTTTTCAGCACCCGGGTATGCCTCTCTTCTCTCTCTTGGGTTATGACTTGGAATGAAGGATTTTAACCCGGTGGTCGATTTGAGTCATTTCTTCCTCTTGTAGCTCCCTAGGACCATCAGTTGCAATGAATGGAGCGGGGTGGCTGAAGATATGCTTGCTCGTTGTCACCATCAATCTTCATGCGTGAAGCTAGTTGTGTTTGAATCTGTGGACAGTGGGAGGAAGTTTCTGGCATGTGCAGAGAAGGTTAGCCCCACTTTGGTTGTTACAAATCATTTGTTAGATGTGATTCAGACACTGTCACTATGCTATGTTATTGTGGATGTTAAGACAGTGTCACAGTTTGTACCTAGTATCTAAAAATGTTGCCATCTCATCAGCGGTGCCATTAGAAAATTATTTGGCACCGCTTCAGTAGTTTGTGCAGCCAACTTTGGTCCACACATCCGAGCAGCCAAGCAGTAAAATACTAAATCTTTATGGCAAGAAGGAACTGGGCATCGGAGCAACTACGTGCTCCGGAGTCCGGGTCCCTGATATTTTTCCGCTGCATCAGCTCGCCTGTGCAGGGCACCGGTGCCAAATGTAGCAACAGTTGTCTTTACACCGGTTTTGGCATAAACACTGGACGGCCTTAGTGCTATTAGTTCTATGTTACTAAATTTGTGCATGTACACACCTGTTAGTATCAATTAGCTGTCATCCAAACACTGTCGCTATGTTATTGCAGTTATATTTAGCTTCCTCATAAAATGTTCAATTTGTTATTTATAGTACATGACTAAGAACTTGTAGCGTTGTTGTAGTTAATTATAGATTCTGATGTTTCAGAATTTGGTTGTTGTCTCAGTAGTAATTAATTCATTTGCACATTGATCTTTTTAAGAATATATGTCATAATTAACCTGTTTCTTCAGTTTATAAAAATATGTATTTGGTGATTTTCTATGTTGCTAGAAACCCATTTCCCCTACAATTGTTACTGATCTAGTTTTAAATATTATAGGATGAACGGAAGTGTTCTTACCTGGAGTGGGTTGATCAAGAGTGGCCACAGTCTTTGAAGATGTGCCTAGCAAAGCTCTGGAGCATGTATGAGGAAGAGAACATAGGTAGGCTTAGAGAAAGTGTTGTCAACGCTGAAGAATATTTGAAGATGCGGGATAAAAAGAGGAAGATGGAGAATGAGCTCAGATTTTTTAAATCAGACTTTGCTAAGATGGTGTTGGCGAAGGAGGAGGCACTTTCCCAGTTGGCCAGTGCAAAACAGGTTCTTACTGAACTGATAGCAGAGATGGATAAGACGAGCCTGCATGATCTCGATTAGGGAAATGAATATATTGTTCTAATATTGTTCTTATGAAGGTGAACTAGCTATATGCTGTACTGTGATGTTTTCAGGTTGCTATCGTACTGTGATGTTAAAATATATTTATGTGCCTGATATGAAATTGGCAAATCGTTGTTCGATATGAAATGTGAATTTGCGTAATACTGGAATTATTAATTATAAACTAATAAACCTGCTAAATGGGTCATGGAACTTTGCAAACGGTTCTAGCAGTAAAAGCGCTTGTGATGGATAGCCCAATGCCATACAGTTTTCTTCATCAAATCGTGTGTGATGTAGTTGAATAAAAGCAAACGGTTAACCGAGGCAGAGCGTGTGTGATAGTTACACCTATCACACACAAGGCTATACATAAAACTGTGTGGGATGTATATACGAACGGAAACGTTTTCCCTGGATTGACTGTGTGGGATGTACATACGAACGGAAACATTTTCCCTAGATTGACTGTGTGGGATGTACATAAGAACGGAAACGTATTCCTTGGATTGACTGTGTGGAATGTACATAACAAACGGAAACGTTTGTTTGGGACTGACTGTCTGGGATGTACTTACGACCGGAACCGATTGGACCTGTATAACCGTATTTGATCGCTCGTCGGTCACACACGACCTCATTTTGCCGAGCGTGTGTGACTGGAGGGCCTATCCCCGATGGTTTCTGGGTCGTGAGGGTAGGACCCCCGTATCGCAGTCACTCACTAGGCGACGGTTCAAAACGCCGTCGCGGAAAGGGGTTAAAAACCGTTTGTATAGCACCTTGCTGTACCAGTGGGTCTTCTGTCGGGGCCGGATTTCGGGGACACAAACATATTCCCATAAATTAACCCCTCGTGTCATCACCAGCCGAGGATTACTGTTACTGGTGGACACGTCCTTGTTACAGATTACCAAGCTATTACAAGAGTTGAATACAAGACCATAAAGGTCCAATGATACAACAATGATGTCTGGTGGTGGATGACAGAATTAACTCGTGGTTCTCCAATGTCGATGGGGCTCCATTCCCACAGAAACAGCTGACCCGGATAATTCCTATCCCGCATGGCTGCCATGCTAGGTTCCGCACGGACATCGCTGTGGTACTCCTTGCAGAAATCCTGACCTGGCCAAGTAAATAGCCAGGGACAAGCCTGTGAGTACGTTTGAATGTACTCGCAAACATCATGAACAAAAGATATACCGAATGCAACAATTAAATTATAAGATCATGATGAACCAAACTTTATGTGTATGCTCATGCTGGACTATATAAAATGCATGCTGACAGGGATTAATTCATGGCATGATAAAATATTAGCATGTGAAAATATATAAAATTGTTAGTGATAAACAAGGAAAGTCAAAGGAAAACAAAATAAAAGAAATGCCGGTCGGATGTCAAGTGACACCACGGTAGGTCTTGAAGAGAAATGCCAAACGGGTGTCTAAAAGAGAAATCGGACGAGACATGACCATCCAAGAACTCAGGCGACGCCACGAGAGGTCTTGAAAAGAAATGCCAGTCGGGTGTCAAGTGACGCCACGGTCGGACTTGAAGAGAAATGCCAATCGGGTGTCCACAAGAGTAGTGGCCTGATAATCCGCCTGTTAACTCGAGGGACGCCACGAGAGGTCTTGAAAATAAAATTGAGTGCCCGGGGTAGTCTAGCCAGCCCCTGAGACACTCAGGAAAAATATAAAATGAGAGAAACGGGTTAGTCCTCAATATTATGCATAACCATAATAATATTTAACAAGCATAAAAATATCCATGGTAGCAACAGGGTGACAATAATTATTCCGCAAAATAATTCAGGCTCAATTTAATTATTTTCCACCGAAGACCGACACTAAGACCGACACTTGACCAACCCAGACTGTAGCCCTTAACCGCGGACACGGCTATTCGAATAGGTTTAAACTCTGCAGAGGGTGTACTCTTTACCCACAAGTAAATGATTTCTTTAGTCAGTACCGTGACACTGACTAATTCCCATTACGGTCTTTGGGTTGAAACACACCTGACCAGCACACACCAGATTAACTTTCCAGATGCCAGGAGTCACCCAAGGCATCGTTCAAGAAAAACTCTGAGACGGAGAGACCAACGTCCTGCATGGGATCACTATTAATACGCGCGGATTACAAGGGGTGCCCCCCTCTCAGTCACAACTGGAAACACCCATGCCCCCTGACCCGATGACAGGATTTAGTCCCGGATCCCTGGGAAACCCTCATCGTGGCCCTCTGTACGGTGTGTGTATGGAAAGGGGTTATCAACTTACTGAACCATACCCTACCTGTGGCAGGAACCTGTGGCAGCACGAAACAAGTATGGGGGTTACCGGAACAAGACCCGATCTATGGTCGACTCAGGAGGCATTAAGTTTCCTGCAACGGTTAGCACAACAAGGTATTCCTTCCACAGCAATTCCCAACAGGGCCACAACCCTTGCATGCTCCAACATGCATAACAAACAAGGCATGATCACGCTCCAACGTGATCATCCTCCTGCCGGTAACGGTATTTTTCTTATGACTGCTCCTGCAAGTTAGTCATGGCAATACACGATGCACGGTACGATGAAACATGCCAACACTACATGCATGCAAATTTTACTCGAATTCAAACCATGCAAGCACTACTAGCAATATGCAATTTAGTTTGAATTTAACATAGTCATGTTTAAATTATTCTAGCAAATAATTCACCATGCTTTCACCATATCAAGTGTTCAAGATGCTTGCCTTGAGCATGCAGAAGTGTGGGGTGCACTCCAAAAGTTTGAAAACTTTATCTTCCCTCCAATTCCTATTTTTCAAAAATATTTGAATTACCACATAATTCAAAAATAGTGCCAAAAATTGTTTCAAATATTTTTGAAATAAATACTATAATAAACTAGACGAAAAATTAGAAATACCAGAAAAAGAATTAAATTATTTGGAGTTCATATGATTTATCTAGAGAGTTTCTAAGCTGAAACAATTGATTAAAAGGACTATTTAATAAATCCAGTAATAACAAGGCTTAGGAAAAAAATGTTCACCTAATCTAGATAAATAGAGCATGATTTATGGAGCATAGAGAAATTGGAATCAATCCATTTGGTTTAGAAATGCACACTAGGGAAATATTTTAATCTCTGGATAAAAGAAGAAGACAAAGGAAAAATCCTGATGGGCTGGCAGCGGCGTGCACCGGGCGAGGCCCAGCTAAGCAACGCCTCTGGGCCGAGCCCAGGGACGCGGCTACACGGGCGCAACCATCCCCAGTCACTGACGGTGGGTCCCGGAGACCCACCAGCCAGGTTTGACTGGTCTTCGTCCTCCTCCTCGCGCGTGTCTCGACGGAACAGAGGAGCCCCGGCAAGGGCTGCCGGCGCTATAGAGCATCCCCGGTGACGCTCGGCACATGGATGGATTCAGGGGATGATGCCGCACCCGATGGTGGTGGGTATGGACGCCGGCGAGCTCGGGATGGAGCAGAGTATTGGTGGAGGCGGAGCACGGTCTCGGGTGAGAGTGGGGGCGAGGCTATGGTTATCCCCAGAGCAAAATAAGGCTCGGGAGGTCCTTGTGGTAGTGGTGGAGGTTGAGGGGTGGGGCTAGGTGAGGAGGAGAAGGCCGGGGTGGCTTGAATTTGAGCTGCGGCCGACGACAGGGCTTCGGCCATGGAGGTAGATGGAGGGCACGGGAGAGAGAGAGGGTTGGTCCAGGGAGAATCCTGGGAGGAGTGGAGTGGCTTGCCCTCCAGAACGAGCCCGAGGTGGTCTCTTTTATAGCACGAAGATGTCGGTTCCACGGATCACGGCTTCACCGACTCCGGCGGCGGCCATTTATGGCATTGAGTGAAGCCGGTGAGGTTGGTGGGGAGGCCGGTGTAACGTGTGCGAGCTTACGACAGAAGCCACCATCCAGGAGGGTTGCTGGCAGCTCGAAGATGCGCCACGCATCCGGGCAGAGCCGTGGCGGATACGGCGGCGAGGAATGGCGGTAGTGGGCGGTGGTGGAAGGCACTAGCGGCCAAGGAGAAGTGTCGGCGGGCTCCTGGGTCGGCGGGCTGATCCAGAAGAGGATCAAGACGAGCGAAGGAGGTAGTAACAGCACGGCAGCAGCTCGATGCCAGAGACTGCACAACGGGCACTCTGCTCGTGCTCTGGGCGTGCACACAGGGTACTCGATGAAATGCCAGTGGTAGCTACAGGAACCTAAATGGGCTACAAATTAGCAGGGTGGTGCTTATGGGCATGAGAGAGGTGATGGACATGCTGGTTGGTCCAGAGGCTCAAGTTCTCAATGCAAGTTCAAAGGGTTATAAGAATCTGTCATGCATGTGATGTGTTTGACAGAATGCTAGGACCATCTACAAGGCTTTGTAGGATGTGCAATTTGACAGGATGATGTCTCCCTCGCTGATAGAGATGGTGGTGGTGTTGGTTTGGCAAAAAGAAATACTTGCTAGTGCAAGTTTTGAAGAATTTTAGTTCTGTACAGAAACTTTAGAGGAATATTTGGGGGACTTCCAAAATTCAAACTGAGCTGATATTTTGTACTTAAGGGTTTGGTTGGAAGGACAGTAAGTGGGAAAAATTTCAGAATTTTTGGAGCAAGGAAAATTAGGGTTGTAGTAGAAACTCAAATACTGGACAGAATTGAAAAGAGATTGTTTCACTCAAATTTTTCAAAAGACCAAGTTAGGTTTTTGCATAAAAGTGATATATAGGCATCACATGACACCTCATAATTTTTGTGGGGTTTTAAAAGAATTATTTAAAATAGTTGTAGTGCAACAGAAGCATTTAAAGTATAGAAATAGCTATTAAAATAATTGTTTTGGGTAATTTTTATTATGAAAAATAATTCTTACTGTTATTAAAATGTAATTGAAATGATTTGAGAAAACTACCAGAGCCACAATATTATTCCAAAAATTTCTATATGGAGGGAAGAATTTTGATAAACAGAAACAGAAAATGGTTCTGAAAATAATAAAAGACCTAGTAAAAATTCAAAATTTTAATTCTGGCCAAATTTTATTTAATAAAAATATGATTAAATTTTTGGGGTGTTACAAACTCTACCCCCCTTAAGAAAATCTCGTCCTCGAGATTTGTTAAGGATGGAAGAATTAAAAGCAATCACAACAGACAAGCAATCATGCATAAGACAATAACGCACAGGCACATCATTCAATCAAACACTACACACTGCTAGAAATATACCCATAATCGTCTACGGCGACGGTGGAATTTACAGGGCAACATGGTTGCTAATGACAACTACTCTGGCAGACTCAGTCTACTTCGTCGACATCCAGACGGGCGTGTCTCGTGGACGTCGAGGCTTCTCCGGGGGCTTCAACGTCGGAGTTGACCAGAGTGTTATGAGGAGCTGCAGGGTTGGGGTAGCGATGATGACCCACACGGGGTGTAGTGGCTACAGTCCCGTTGGAGGAAATCCCAAAGAGACGACGGAGTTCATCCGGGGAAACGAATGCATTGCC
Source organism: Thinopyrum elongatum (assembly GCA_011799875.1). Lineage (NCBI taxonomy): Eukaryota > Viridiplantae > Streptophyta > Magnoliopsida > Poales > Poaceae > Thinopyrum > Thinopyrum elongatum. Next base: position 341,515,894 of record CM022297.1, on the reverse strand, counting down.
CGGGTAGGCAACAGGGGCAGACCTCGCAAGCTCGATTGGTCTCCCGAACAGTACTATCGGGGAGTCGGTGGCAGGTGCAGTTTCACTTCTCACCGGGGTCAGGAGAGCAAGCGTCCTGCGGGTCTCAATCAGATCATTGGTGACCTGATCGAAGAGTGCCTCTTGTGCTCTCAGGTAGCGCACCAGATGCACCAGAGCAGGATCCGTCTCATGGTCTCCGTTGGCGACTTGGGTCGGCCTACCATAGCCTTCACGACTAGGGTAGTAGTAGAAGGAGCGACAGTTAACCCTCGGCGACCGATGCCGGAGTTGAACTACAGCTTCTCGGGCTACAAGTTGGATGGCTTGGGGCTCGTCGGTGGTCGTCCTCCCGGTGAACCGGCAAGGGCGCTCTGCGGTGATGCCCCTCCCGTAGATTTGCACTGTGGCCCAGTAGTGGTGGATGGCATCACTCGCGTGCTCTTGGTACACGACATACTCCGGCGGCTCTTCGATGCTGAGAGCACGACGGGTGAGATTGGCAAGGATGACTACAAAGCCTTCAAGCTCGGCTGCGGTGGTCTCATTGTGCACGATGAGGCCAGGCATCTTGGGGTTTGGATATCGAACTGGGAGTGAGGCTGTGATGTGCTGGTTTGGGGCAAGGCTTCTCTTATAAGCCAGCAGAGTCTACCATCGCACGCTTGCGGATGGGACAACTCAGGTGCCAGCCACAGGCACACGGCCTATGGGCTAGGTTGATAGGTTGGGCATCGACTATCAAAAGATGTCGGCCGGCCACTGTGCGGTTATCGGATAGGATGGGCTTAACTGTGGACAGGAAGGGATGTGGACGGTGTGGAAACCTAGAGATAGCGATCAGGCTAAGATAGGGTTAGCCAATGGTCAGCCTGGCTCTGATACCAAGGCTGTCGGGGCCGGATTTCGGGGACACAAACATATTCCCATAAATTAACCCCTCGTGTCATCACCAGCCGAGGATTACTGTTACTGGTGGACACGTCCTTGTTACAGATTACCAAGCTATTACAAGAGTTGAATACAAGACCATAAAGGTCCAATGATACAACAATGATGTCTGGTGGTGGATGACAGAATTAACTCGTGGTTCTCCAACGTCGATGGGGCTCCATTCCCACAGAAACAGCTGACCCGGATAATTCCTATCCCGCATGGCTGCCATCCTAGGTTCCGCACGGACATCGCTGTGGTACTCCTTGTAGAAATCCTGACCTGGCCAAGTAAATAGCCAGGGACAAGCCTGTGAGTACGTTTGAATGTACTCGCAAACATCATGAACAAAAGATATACCGAATGCAACAATTAAATTATAAGATCATGATGAACCAAACTTTATGTGTATGCTCATGCTGGACTATATAAAATGCATGCTGACAGGGATTAATTCATGGCATGATAAAATATTAGCATGTGAAAATATATAAAATTGTTAGTGATAAACAAGGAAAGTCAAAGGAAAACAAAATAAAAGAAATGCCGGTCGGATGTCAAGTGACACCACGGTAGGTCTTGAAGAGAAATGCCAAACGGGTGTCTAAAAGAGAAATCGGACAAGACATGACCATCCGAGAACTCAGGCGACGCCACGAGAGGTCTTGAAAAGAAATGCCAGTCGGGTGTCAAGTGACGCCACGGTCGGACTTGAAGAGAAATGCCAATCGGGTGTCCACAAGAGTAGTGGCCTGATAATCCGCCTGTTAACTCGAGGGACGCCATGAGAGGTCTTGAAAATAAAATTGAGTGCCCGGGGTAGTCTAGCCAGCCCCTGAGACACTCAGGAAAAATATAAAATGAGAGAAACGGGTTAGTCCTCAATATTATGCATAACCATAATAATATTTAACAAGCATAAAAATATCCATGGTAGCAACAGGGTGACAATAATTATTCCGCAAAATAATTCAGGCTCAATTTAATTATTTTCCTCCGAAGACCGACACTAAGACCGACACTTGACCAACCCAGACTGTAGCCCTTAACCGCGGACACGGCTATTCGAATAGGTTTAAACTCTGCAGAGGGTGTACTCTTTACCCATAAGTAAAGGATTTCTTTAGTCAGTACCGTGACACTGACTAATTCCCATTACGGTCTTTGGGTTGAAACACACCTGACCAGCACACACCAAATTAACTTTCCGGATGCCAGGAGTCACCCAAGGCATCGTTCAAGAAAAACTCTGAGACGGAGAGACCAACGTCCTGCATAGGATCACTATTAATACGCGCGGATTACAAGGGGTGCCCCCCTCTCAGTCACAACTGGAAACACCCATGCCCCCTGACCCGATGACAGGATTTAGTCCCGGATCCCTGGGAAAACCTCATCGTGGCCCTCTGTACGGTGTGTGTATGGAAAGGGGTTATCAACTTACTGAACCATACCCTACCTGTGGCAGGAACATGTGGCAGCACGAAACAAGTATGGGGGTTACCGAAACAAGACTCGATCTATGGTCGACTCAGGAGGCATTAAGTTTCCTGCAACGGTTAGCACAACAAGGTATTCCTTCCACAGCAATTCCCAACAGGGCCACAACCCTTGCATGCTCCAACATGCACAACAAACAAGGCATGATCACGCTCCAACGTGATCATCCTCCTGCCGGTAACGGTATTTTTCTTATGACTGCTCCTGCAAGTTAGTCATGGCAATACACGATGCACGGTACGATGAAACATGCCAACACTACATGCATGCAAATTTTACTCGAATTCAAACCATGCAAGCACTACTAGCAATATGCAATTTAGTTTGAATTTAACATAGTCATGTTTAAATTATTCTAGCAAATAATTCACCATGCTTTCACCATATCAAGTGTTCAAGATGCTTGCCTTGAGCATGCAGAAGTGTGGGGTGCACTCCAAGAGTTTGAAAACTTTATCTTCCCTCCATTTCCTATTTTTCAAAAATATTTGAATTACCACATAATTCAAAAACAGTGCCAAAAATTGTTTCAAATATTTTTGAAATAAATACTATAATAAACTAGACGAAAATTAGAAATACCAGAAAAAGAATTAAATTATTTGGAGTTCATATGATTTATCTAGAGAGTTTCTAAGCTGAAACAATTGATTAAAAGGACTATTTAATAAATCCAGTAATAACAAGGCTTAGGAAAAAAATGTTCACCTAATCTAGATAAATAGAGCATGATTTATGGAGCATAGAGAAATTGGAATCAATCCATTTGGTTTAGAAATGCACACTAGGGAAATATTTTAATCTCTGGATAAAAGAAGAAGACAAAGGAAAAATCCTGATGGGCTGGCAGCGGCATGCACCGGGCGAGGCCCAGCTAAGCAACGCCTCTGGGCCGAGCCCAGGGACGCGGCTACGCGGGCGCAACCATCCCCAGTCACTGACGGTGGGTCCCGGAGACCCACCAGTCAGGTTTGACTGGTCTTCGTCCTCCTCCTCGCGCGTGTCTCGACGGAACAGAGGAGCCCCGGCGAGGGCTGCCGGCGCTATAGAGCATCCCTGGTGATGCTCGGCACATGGATGGATTCAGGGGATGATGCCGCACCCGATGGTGGTGGGTATGGACGCCGGCGAGCTCGGGATGGAGCAGAGTATTGGTGGAGGCGGAGCACGGTCTCGGGTGAGAGTGGGGGCGAGGCTATGGTTATCCCCAGAGCAAAATAAGGCTCGGGAGGTCCTTGTGGTAGTGGTGGAGGTTGAGGGGTGGGGCTAGGTGAGGAGGAGAAGGCCGGGGTGGCTTGAATTTGAGCTGCGGCCGACGACAGGGCTTCGGCCATGGAGGTAGATGGAGGGCACGGGAGAGAGAGAGGGTTGGTCCAGGGAGAATCCTGGGAGGAGTGGAGTGGCTTGCCCTCCAGAACGAGCCCGAGGTGGTCTCTTTTATAGCACGGAGATGTCGGTTCCACGGATCACGGCTTCACCGACTCCGGCGGCGGCCATTTATGGCATTGAGTGAAGCCAGTGAGGTTGGTGGGGAGGCCGGTGTAACGTGTGCGAGCTTACGACAGAAGCCACCATCCAGGAGGGTTGCTGGCAGCTCGGGGATGCGCCACGCATCCGGGCAGAGCCGTGGCGGATACGGCGGCGAGGAATGGCGGTAGTGGGCGGTGGTGGAAGGCACTAGCGGCCAAGGAGAAGTGTCGGCGGGCTCCTAGGTCGTCGGGTTGATCCAGAAGAGGATCAAGACGAGCGAAGGAGGTAGTAACAGCACAGCAGCAGCTCGATGCCAGAGACTGCACAACGGGCACTCTGCTCGTGCTCTCGGCGTGCACACAGGGTACTCGATGAAATGCCAGTGGTAACTACAGGAACCTAAATGGGCTACAAATTAGCAGGGTGGTGCTTATGGGCATGAGAGAGGTGATGGACATGCTGGTTGGTCCAGAGGCTCAAGTTCTCAATGCAAGTTCAAAGGGTTACAAGAATCTATCATGCATGTGAGGTGTTTGACAGAATGCTAGGACCATCTACAAGGCTTTGTAGGATGTGCAATTTGACAGGATGATGTCTCCCTCGCTGATAGAGATGGTGGTGGTGTTGGTTTGGCAAAAAGAAATACTTGCTAGTGCAAGTTTTGAAGAATTTTAGTTCTGTACAGAAACTTTAGAGGAATATTTGTTGGACTTCCAAAATTCAAACTGAGCTGATATTTTGTACTTAAGGGTTTGGTTGGAAGGACAGTAAGTGGGAAAAATTTCAGAATTTTTGGAGCAAGGAAAATTAGGGTTGTAGTAGAAACTCAAATACTGGACAGAATTGAAAAGAGATTGTTTCACTCAAATTTTTCAAAAGACCAAGTTAGGTTTTTGCATAAAAGTGATATATAGGCATCACATGACACCTCATAATTTTTGTGGGGTTTTAAAAGAATTACTTAAAATAGTTGTAGTGCAACAGAAGCATTTAAAGTATAGAAATAGCTATTAAAATAATTGTTTTGGGTAATTTTTATTATGAAAAATAATTCTTACTGTTATTAAAATGTAATTGAAATGATTTGAGAAAACTACCAGAGCCACAATATTATTCCAAAAATTTCTATATGGAGGGAAGAATTTTGATAAACAGAAACAGAAAATGGTTCTGAAAATAATAAAAGACCTAGTAAAAATTCAAAATTTTAATTCTAGCCAAATTTTATTTAATAAAAATATGATTAAATTTTTGGGGTGTTACATCTTCGCCTGCAAAGCTTCTGGCCATGACGCAGAGGTGGGCTCGGCGATGACATCTATCCTGCCGAGCTCGTGGTCTTGGTCTCGTTGCACCGGAATGGAAACCTTTGGGGGATCCTTCGGGCACCCACGCTTGTCCTTGTCTCCTTAGCATCAAAGAGGAAACTGTCCTCCTCTGCGCCCGCTAGCACCCGCCTGGCCTTGGTCATCATGGCCCACGCCATGGCGAGGCGGGGTACCTGCATAGAGATCTCCGCTCCTCGGGAGGCAAGCTCGGGAAGCCGCTCCTCGGTAGGTCTTGGCGTCATTCACCTCGCGAGGCCGGGGGGCCCTCGCGAGGGTCTTGCTTGCAGAGTCTTGTAGTCGGGTCATACCGGGCCATCGACGGGGCCACGCGCTGGGCCATAGGCAGGCAAGTCTGGGTACCCCCGATCCCAGAACGCCGACAAGATGTGGCTTGGCGGGGCGAGAAGAGACCGCGGCGGCTGATGTGGTGAGGTGAGGCGGAGGCGAGGCCGCCCGGCGAGGGCGGCTCGTGAAGGTGGATGTTGGCATCTTGGCCGTGCCGGTTCGGAGATCAGCAGAGGAGGCGATGGTGTTCTGCAGCCGAAGCGAGGTGAGGCCGCAGGGGTCGCAGCGAGCCACGACGACGATGACTCAGCGTGAATCCACGCGGTAGTCCAGAGACGTGGCGGGTCGATGAAGTGGGCCACGGCGGCGGCTTTGCGGTGATGGCGACTTGAAGGTAGACCATCTCTCTGGCGGCTCGGAGGCACATAGCTGTGGCGGAGGCGAAGGCGGAGACCGAGTCCCTGCTTCTTCCTTTTAATCTGCTCTCTGGTTCTGATGGAATTGTTTCCTTTTTCTTCTTAGGACTAGGATTCGATGAATTCGGCCGGCGGATTGATGATAGCTCTGGACGCCACGGAGAAAACACTAAACACCCTTTATCTATGATCTGGTAGTTGCCTTCGCGGCTGTAGATGCAGTATTTCAGATGATGCAGTACTCATTTAGTACTAATCTTGGTCACGTACTAGTGCAAGTACTAGTTGATTCTTTGGCTTTGATGATTCATCATGTCTTGGAAAAAAGGTAGCAGCAGACGGTTGATTCCCTCGGGACTTGAAGCCTATGACTTGTGGACGTTGAGCAGCAGGGGAACTCGGTGGATCGGGCTGTAGCCGGTCCGAGGCCCCGAAGGCGGAGGCTGGTGAGGTGGCTTAGCGATGAAGCGGGTTGACGGCCACGTCGGCGGCTTGACTGCGAGGCGTGGCTGAGCCGGCAGCGGGTTGGAGAGACACCAGCATGGCTGGGCTGCGGCCGAGCGGTAGTAGGAGTAGAGGCGTGGGTGACTCGGGGGCAAAAACATTGTTCGTGCCCATGTCCAAGCTCTTCTCCGGGTCATAGCTGGTTTGACCACCCGCTTCCATGTATGATCAGCAGCACGACCCTGTTGTTTGACTTGTGCGTCCGTAATAGAGACCCGCTAGATCGATGTTGATGATTATGAAAAGACTGTCAGGCTTGGCGACTTGTGAGATAGCGGGGGCGGAGTCGACCGTGACCCTAATTTGTTTTGAACTTTAAACCTCATAGATGGTAAATCTGGACTGATAAACTTAAAGCTGACGCAGATCCTTCAAAACCGGCTTTCTTCATCTAGACCATTGCAAACTTCTTGATCCCTGGGAGAGATCCCTCCAAGAACTCAACACCACCGTGCGTGGCCCCACGGTGGGTGCCAACTGTCGTGGTTTTGTCACGGCAGATATCCTAGTGTGAGGACTTAGTCGTGAGGCCATCGCAACTATGTGGTAGCTTGAACGGGGTTGATCGGAATCGAGAGACGCGAGATTTTACCCAGGTTCAGCCCCTCATGGTAGAGGTAGAAGCCTACATCCTGCTTCATTGGTATTGATGATGATGATCTCGGTTACAAGGGCGGTGTTTCGCTACCTCTATCTCGAGAGCATCTATTTTTATCTTGTCTAAGACTTGTCTGTCTGTCTAAAACATGTCCCTCTTGCGGTGCCCTGCTCCTCCTTATATAAGTTGAAGGGGCAACTTAGATGTAGAGTCCTAGTAGGATTAGGACTAGTCTATTTGGACTTATCGCGGACGACTTATCACAGGTGACTTATCACTGGCGACTTATCACAGGCGACTTATCACTGGCTCCTTATCATTGGCGACTTATCACTGGCTCCTTATCATTGGCGACTTATCACTGGCTCCTTATCGCTGGCTCCTTATCCTTGGCTCTTTATTCTTCAGAGATGACTTAAGTCCAGAGATTACTTAACCTTATGAGCCGGGTCTAGCCGCGGGTAATTCCCCCGATAGTCTCCGTAAAGATGTTGGGATCTGGAGTATGGTGGGAAACATAGCTCTCTCCATCTGAATCTTGTGACGACATATTTTCAGATCTGCCAGGAAAATAGCACGAAACAAGAACAGAGGATTTCTTCACGATACGGTGGTCAAATCGTCCGGGGGTATATATAGAGAATTTTTATCTTGGGAAACAAGTATACTACAGGAAAACGGAGTCGGGAAGGTGCCCGAGGGGCCCACTACCCATCAAGGCGCGCCTGGTAGGGCAGGCGCGCCCTAGTGCCTAGTGGGCACCTGGGTTGCCTTCCGGTTGTTTCTTATTTTAATTTTTTTTCTAATATTCCAAAACTGACAGAAAATATTTTGCGGAATTTTTGGAGTCCGTTTACTTACCGTATCATATACCTCTTCCTTTTTAGGGTTCTGGAGTGTTCTTGAAGGTCTCTTTTATGTATTCCTCCAGTTTCATGGTTTGGATAATATTAGTTTCAACATTAATAGGTGTACCTAAGATATAGTGCTTAATTCTTTGTCCATTGACCAACTTCGGATTAGTGCCTTCGGCGTTATTGATCTTAATAGCTCCAGAGTGATAAACTTCTTCGACGTTATATGGTCCTTCCCATTTGGAAAGAAGTTTTCCTGCAAAAAATCTAAAACGAGAATTGTACAATAGAATATATTCACCAACTTTGAATTCTCGCTTTTGGATTCTTTTGTCATGCTATCTTTTAACTTTTTCTTTAAATAGTTTGGCATATTCATAAGCTTGGGTTCCCATTCATCTAGTGATCTAATATCAAATATCCTCTTTTCACCGACAAGTTTGAAGTCATAGTTGAGTTCTTTAATTGCCCAATATGCTTTGTGTTCTAACTCAAGAGGCAAGTGACAAGCTTTTCCATAAACCATTTTGTATGGAGACATACCCATAGGATTTTTATAAGCTGTTCTATAGGCCCAAAGTGCATCATCAAGTTTCATAGACCACTTCTTTCGGGACCTATTGACAGTTTTTTGTAATATTAATTGTATTTCTCTATTGCTAAGTTCAACTTGTCCACTAGATTGAGGATGATAGGGTGATGCAATTCTATGGTTGACATCATATTTAGCAAGCAATTTACGGAAAGCACCATGAATAAAATGTGAACCACCATCAGTCATTAAATATCTAGGGACTCCAAACCTCGGGAAGATAAGTTCTTTAAGCATTTTAATGGAGGTGTTATGATCAGCACTACTAGTTAGAATATCTTCTACCAACTTAGTGACATAAAACAGCAACCAAAATATGTGTATAGCCATTAGAGGAAGAAAATGTCCCATATAATCAAAACCCCAAACATCAAATGGTTCAATAACAAGTGAATAGTTCATAGGCATTTCCTGACGTCTACCAATATTACCAATTCTTTGACATTCATCACAAGATAAGTCAAATTTACGGGCATCTTTGAAAAGAGTAGGCCAATAAAAACTAGATTGTAATACCTTATGTGCAGTTTTATCCCCCGCATGATGCCCTCCATAAGCTTCGGAGTGACATTTTCGTAGGATTTTTTCCTATTCATGCTCAGGTATACAACGTCTAATAATACCATCTACTCCTTCTTTATAAAGATGTGGGTCATCCCAAAAGTAATGTCTTAAATCATAGAAGAATTTTTTCTTTTGTTGGTATGTGAAACTAGGTGGTATAAATTTAGCAACAATATAATTAGCATAGTCAGCATACCAAGGAGTATTATGAGAAGCATTTATGATAGCTAGTTGTTCATCAGGGAAACTATCATCAATAGGCAGTGGGTCATCAAGAATATTTTCTAACCTAGACAAGTTATCAGTTACAGAGTTCTCAGCTCCCTTCCTATAAGTGATATGTAAATCAAATTCTTGTAGCAATAGAACCCACCTAATGAGTCTAGGTTTAGCATCTTTCTTTTCCATAAGGTATTTAATAGTAGCATGATCGGTGTGAACAATTACTTTAGAATCAACAATGTAAGATCTGAATTTATTACAAGCAAACACAATTGCTAAAAATTCTTTTTCAGTACTGGCATAATTTCTTTGGGCACTGTCTAGAGTTTTACTAGCATAATGGATAATATTTAATTTTTTATCAACTCTTTGTCCTAGAACCACTACAGGAATCAGCTTCTTTGCCGTCTGCCATGGCAGACGGCAAAGGCATGAATGGCGGTCGGCAAAGCTCTTTGCCGACTGCTAGCTGTCGGCAAACAGTCCGGCTCAATTCCTGCCGGTAAAGGCCTTCTTTGTCGTCTGCTTCAGAGAAGCGGACGACAAAGGTTTATGCCGTCAGCCGTTTGCGGCCAGCAGACGGCAAAGAGCGTAGACGGCAGTGAGGTGAGGTGGGAGCCGTTAGGGGTTAACGGCGTGCTTTGCCGTCAGCCGGCAGACGGCAAAGAGGCTAAGGTCTTTGCCGTCTGCTGGCGGACGGCAAAGAGCCCAAATAGGAGTCACTGGGAAGCTGCCACGTGGCCTTATTTGCCGTCAGCCGGCAGACGGCAAAGAGGCTAAGGTCTTTGCCGTCTGCTGGCGGACGGCAAAGAGCCCAAGAAGCTGCCACGTGGCCTTATTTGCCGTCTGCTAGCTGTCGGCAAAGGGATTTGAACCCTTGCCCACCATCCTGTCAACACCTGCAATGACAAAAAGTAAACGACATTAGTATAACATAAAAAATTTGAATAACTGACATGAATACTATGTATATAATTTAAGAGTATCATCATCATGAACATAATAAAAAATTGAATACCTGACATTACTAATATTACTCTGAATCGTCTATATATGCTCCGGGATCATTAAATGCATCATCATCATCACTATCAGTGATGAGCTCATCATCATCATTAATAAATGCATCAACATGTGGAAGGCCTCCTTTACGTAATTGTTCAAGCATTGAAAGGTCATCTGCAGCAGTAACTTCTTCTTGTTCCGGCTCTTCTTGTTCCAGCTCAGGGGTGAAGTCGGATTCACTATCGCTGTCTACTTCAATGTTCAGGGGTACAGTTGAGCGGTTCTTGAAATGTTTTTTGGAAAGACGTGTTTCTTGGAAGAATTCTCCTTCGTCATATGTGTCTTGGTCATAATCCTCTTCATTGGGGGGAGGTGGTCTAACACGTGGCGGCACTTCATAAATGACATCCCAACCACTGAGATTTGAATCACTTTGACAGGCCCACGGTAGATAGAAAACTTGGGTTGCCTGTTGAGCCGTAATATAGACATCGGGAACATCCAAATGGGTGCTTTGTTTGATTTCGACTAGCCCTATATGTTCATGAGTCCTTCTAGTATCCTTCGGCTGGAACCAATAACATCTGAAGACTACGACGTTTGGTGGGTTTTCACCATAGAATTGAAGTTCATAAATTGCTTCAACTCTTCCATAATACTCAATACCTCCTTCGCCGATAGCAGAGACACAACAATTTGTAGACTTTCGGTCGGCCATAGATAGCTCTTTGCCATAGGTACGAAAGCGATACCCGTTGATGTCGTATTTGTCAAATGAACGGACCTTATAGTCAAAACCATTAGCTACTTGTCTCAATTCGGCATCCATAATCTCTGAATTAGCCTACAAGTTTAATACAAAAGGATTGTTGCATTAGTCGCAAATTAGCCAAAGAAATGAAATGGTCTAATGGAAATTACCGTTTGTTTGAACCAAGAGATGAAACCGGGATAGGCGCCTCCTTGCTTTGCGAGAAGCTCATACTCTTCGATGGAATCCTTTTGTATCACTGCACCATACGAGAATATGGCGACGTATCGACTGCATCAAATATCCCGGAATAAGAGCAGTTCAAAGGAATTAGAAATTGCGAAACAATGTACGGAGATCTTACTCGATGTACGGCCGCACTTCTGTTAGGTTGTTGAAGAGATACAGCGAAATGGTCCGCCATTCTTCAACACCCAACGGTACTGGTTTCCAACCACTGGCTGGTGCGAGATCCCCTTTGAATAGGCTGAGGTTGGATTGACCCTTTTTAGGGTCGTCAGCATTGTACCGAGGCTTCGGATTATGCAAATGACGATTTTTGGCTTCGTAGTGTGCTGTCACGAAGTTTGCCGCCTCCTCAGTGATGAATGCCTCGGCCATCGATGCTTCAATTCTACGTTTGTTTTTACATTTTGCTCGAAGCGTCTTCTACATTCTCTCAGTTGAGTAGCACCAACGATTTTGCACGGGCCTCCCAATCTTGCCTCGGTCGGGAGTGCAAAATCAAGTGCTGCATTGGATTAAACATGCTCGGCCGGAAAGATTTTCTCTAACTTGCAGATCAACCTCCGGTGCCAACTGTTCCATTTCTTCAGGAGGCCAGGCGATAGTTCTTTCGCACAAAGAACACGGAAGAAATAGCTCAGCTCTGCCATGTACTAGCCATCATCCTCAGGGATGAAGCCACGCAAACCACCGGCATTATCCGCTCAATCCTATGTGCCATCATGACTTTTTAGACCAAATATTTTCAATTTTTCAAGACTCGCTCCCCTCTTTAGATTTGCTGCATACCCATCGGGGAACATCAACTGCATTTTCACACACAGAATAATTTCCCTCATAGCTGGCCTTCCAGATTGAACCATGCCTTTGGCTTCGTGAAGTTCCGCTTTCCTTTCGGATCTTGCATGTTTTTGTAACGGTCTATCACATAGCTCCTCTTGATCGACTCTAGCCTTAGGATTATCCTTTGACTTCCCCTCTATGCCGAACAATGTGCCAAAAATGGCTTCGGCGATGTTTCTTTTCGGTGTGCATCACGTCGATGTTGTGTGGGCAAAGGAGTCTTTGAAGTAAGGCAGATCCCATAATTCTTGTGAGTCCAGGCGTGTTCCTTATTATACCCTTGAATACCCTGGACGCACTGGATCTGGCTCGAGAGCGTTTAACTGATCTAGGGTTTGTTGGCCTGTCAACGCAGGTGGTGCGAGTGTTTGAACAACTCTACCTTTCATGAAGTTCTTCTTGTCTTTCCTGAACTTATGTGAGATCCAGAAACGGTTCTATGCAAGTCAAAGCAACTATACTTGTGCCCTGCGGTCAGCCAACGAAACTCAAGATCTCCTTGCATGTGGGGCACGGGAACCTTCCTCACACACCAGCCAACGAATAGCGCATACGCCGGCAAGTCATGCGTCGAGTACATGTACCAGGCAGCATTATGAAAGTTCTGTTTGCTAAAGGCGTCGTATGTCTTGAACCCATTATCCCAACTTCTTGCAATTCGTCCTTAAGCGGCTGCATGTACACATTCATATCTTCCGTCTCCCGGATAGTTGGGCCCTGGAATTATCAACGTCAGGAAATGTTCTTTCTTTGCATAATCTGTCCGGGGGAGATTGAGTAGATGACAAACACGGGCCAACAACTGTATTGGGTTGCCGTCTGACCATACACACTGAACCCATCCGTGCTGACGGCGACTCGAGGATGCCTTGGATCTGCCGTTTTTCTCCTTATGTAATGCATCGAAGCGCTTCCACGCTTCACCATCCGATGTGTGCACCATCATCACTTCCCCATCTGCATCACGTTCGGTTCTTTTGCCCGTTTTGTGCCATGTCATATGTCCTGGCCGTCTCTTTGACCATGAAAAGACGTTGAAGTCTTGGTACGATTGGCAATACCGAAGAACATTAACGGGTATTTTGGTCTGCGTCCTTCTCACCCATACCATTGTCTACCACAACATACCTGGATGACTCGCAAATGGGACAATAGTTCAAGTCCTCATACTGGTGCCTAAATAAGACACATCCTTTCTCCCGGCATGTTCTTCTCATAGGGCATCTTAAGACACGAGGATTTTGTCTGACTGGTACAGGTTTGTAGGTAGCACATGGCCTTGGGTAGAAATCGTCCGAATACTGTCATCATCATCGCGTGTAGCATTCTCTACCCAAGTTTGAACTGAGCCTTCAAGCCATGATTTGTGAGATGCATCCAGCTGACAAAGCTCAGTGTGCTCGTGGAGAGGACGTTTTGAGGACTCCAACTTCACAGTGAAGGCCTTTGCAGATTTCCTCCATCTCCTCGTCCGATTCCCGAGCATCGTACAAGTCTTGCACCATGTCTTCCATCCCGGTACCATGCTCGTCGGTGCGACGACGAACCACTCAGGTCTGGCACGTTGGGCAGACTCACCATGAATGTCCAGACCGTGTAACCAGGCGTAAAACCCAAACTTCTGCAGGTGTTTACTCATTTCAAGCTCGTCCCTCTTATTAAAGTTGTCGCACCCGGACACAGGGGCACCAGCTTAATCTCTGGCCATTAGCAAATGCGGCTCTAACAACACTCTTTGTTTTTGTTAACCATTCACCCCGTCCAAACTTTCTGACTAGTGTAAACCGGTGTACATCCACTCACGATCACTCATATTGACTTCCTACTAGACAGACAATAAATATATACATCTTAGCAAACCATATCCATTAGTTATGGAGTTTGTCAGTTCTCTTACGTCCTGCAACCTACATGCTAATAGGTAAGATAGGTCCTAATCCCACCCGAGTATGTGTAGATTGATTTCGTTTTCCCCATGCTCTGCTCTCGATCGACGCAAAATTTCGGCAGCACCTCCCTGCTGTTCTCCTGATACACGTCTCGGCAATAAGCAGAGAGGATGTGTACCCGGAGAACAACAGGGAGGCACTGACGAAATTCTGCATGGATCCGGAGCAGAGCATATAGGAAACGAACCCAATCTACACATACTCGGGCTGTCCATGATAAAGTTGGACAATTCGAAATACACGATTATAATATGCAAATGCATGCATATTATAGATGTAACCCTTTCGAACGGGAGACGCATAGTGGTTACGCATACTGATGACGGACAACCTATAGCTAGCTAGTTCATTGGCACGAAGACCGGAATAGAGAAAATGTAGGGGGGAGGAGGAGATGTCATTTGTGCTCACCAGGAAAGCAGGCGGAGCTCGTCAACGCACGGGAGGTCGTCAAACACCACACCCTTGCCGATGAAACAACTGCACATTTTAAATCCCCACCTAGATTAACACAAATATATATGATGTTTTGCATACCAAAATCGAAAAAATATACGACCTAACTCATAATTCACAAATATATGACCCCGTCGGGGTCGGGTCGGGCCAGGGGTCGGGGTGTGTGTCAGGTGTAGGTGTCGTCGGATTCAGGATGTCGTAGTCGGGTCGATCAGGGTGTCGATCAGGGTGTCGGGGTCAGGTCGGGTGAAATTTCATGAGAGAAACATAAACATCAAGTGAAACAATTAACATGTACAAAGTTGAAAACTTGCTACTACGACGAGGTAAAAGTTCCTTGTCGAAATCTATAGTCTTGAAAGCGATATATAATAGCATCATCATCAAACCTTTGCAAATTTCTCGCTCAGTAATTATTTGGTCAGTAGCAACAACGATAAGCATACTGCAGTAGCAAAATCTAAACATTAAGCAGCAGATCAAAAAATGTTCATCTACAAAATTTATAACAACAACAGCAAGGCATAGCATGCCGTGTACCAATGCACATGCAACTATTATCCTGTCTGTTAGTGATGAGTCTGTCCATTACCAATCCGGCTCTTCAGTGCGGCTGCGGCTGCGGCAGACGGCGTGGCGGACAGCAGAGTCGCGGAGACCAGGGCAAGGGAGGCCGGAGCCCGGAGCAGCCCGGCGTGCGAGTCAGTAGAGCCGCAGCCCGCAGAGGAGAGCCGTAGAGAGGGAGAAGCGGCGGAGCGGGCGGCGTCAGTGCGGAGGCGCGGAGCCGCGAGCACCGAGGGGGCACGGCAGTGGAGGAGGGGAGGGGGCGCCGGTGGTGAGGAGGGAGGGGGCCACGGTGGTGGAGGGGAGGGGGGCGGCGATGGAGGGAGGGAGGAGGGGGGCGGCGTGGGGAGGGAGGAGGGAGGCGGCGGTGGAGGGAGGGGGCGGCGGCGGCCTGTGCGGGAGGGGGCGGCGGCGGCGGCCTGCGCGGGAGGGGGCGGCGGCGGCGGCGGCCTGTGCGGGAGGGGGCGGCGGCGGCGGCGGCGGCCTGCGCGCGTGCGGGAGGCAGAGGGTGGGGAGGCGGGAGAAAGAGATGGAGGAGGGCGCGCGCGCGGGGGGCCAAATTAACCCCCCGCATTGCCGTCTGTTTTTTTTTCTCTTTGCCGTCTGCTGGCGGACGGCAAAGAATTCTTTGCCGTCTGCTGGCGGACGGCAAAGAGGATGACCGTTAGACGGCCACCGCCGTGAAACTGTGGGCCCCTCTTACCTCTTTGCCGTCTGCTGGCAGACGGCAAAGAAATCTTTGCCGTCTGCGGGCAGACGGCAAAGAAGTGGCCCGTGTGACCTACCCAGTGCAGTACCCCGTGGGGTCCACTTTGGACTTTGCCGTCTGCTGGCGGATGGCAAAGAACTCTTTGCCGTCTGCTGGCGGACGGCAAAGAGCTCGCAGACGGCAAAGACCCTGTTTGCCATCAGCTGGTTCTTTGCCGTCTGCTTTGAGAAGACAGACGGCAAAGAGCCTCTTTGCCATCAGCTGGCAGACGGCAAAGAGCTGGCAGATGGCAAAGACCCAGATTCCAGTAGTGAACAGCACCAACAACATAATCACTAGCATCACACATAATTTCAAAAGGCAAGTTCCAATCAGGTGGTTGAACAATAGGTGCAGAAGTTAAGGCTTTCTTAAGTGTTTCAAAGCCTTCTACACAAATGGAACATCCTTTTGTAAAAGATTAGTAAGAGGCCTAGAAATTTTAGAGAAGTCTTTAATAAACCTCCTATAGAAACCAGCATGACCAAGGAAACTACGGATAACTTTAATGTCTTTAGGACATGGCATTTTCTCAATTGCATCAACTTTAGCTTTATCCACCTCAATACCTCGCTCAGAAATTTTATGCCCCAAGACAATACCTTCATTCACCATAAAGTGGCACTTCTCCCAATTCAAGACAAGATTAGTTTGTTCACATCTCTGCAAAACTCGATCAAGGTTGCTTAAGCAATCATCAAAAGAAGTTCCGTAAACAGAAAAATCATCCATGAAACCTCAACAATCTTTTCACAAAAGTCAGAGAATATATCAGTCATACATCTTTGAAAGGTAGCAGGTGCATTGCATAAACCAAAAGGCATACGTCTATAAGCATAAGTTCCAAACGGACAAGTAAAAGGGTTTTCTCTTGGTCAGGTTGTGATACAGGTATTTGAGAGAAGCCAGAATATCCATCCAAAAAGCAAAAGTGTGTGTGCTTAGATAATCTTTCTAACATTTGATCGATAAAAGGCAGAGGGTAATGATCCTTTCTAGTAGCTTTGTTTAATTTTCTAAAATCAATTACCATTCTATAGCCAGTAACAATTCTTTGTGGAATGAGTTCATTTTTATCATTAGGAACAACAGTAATACCTCCCTTTTTAGGGACACAATGAACAAGACTTACCCATCTACTATCAGCTATGGGATAGATTATACCTGCTTCCAGAAGCTTTAGTATTTCAGCTCTTACCACTTCCTTCATCTTAGGATTTAATCGTCGTTGATGATCAACAACAGGTTTAGCATCCGGTTCCATATTAATCTTGTGCTGACAGAGAGTGGGACTAATGCCCTTAAGATCATCAAGAGTATATCCAATAGCAGCACGGTGCTTCCTCAAAGTTTTTAATAATCTTTTCTCTTCATGCTCTGTAAGGTTAGCACTAATAATAACATGATATATCCTTTTCTCATCAAGATAAGCATATTTCAAAGTATCAGGTAATTGTTCCAATTCAAACACAGGATCACCCTTCGGTGGAGGAGGACCTCCTAGAGTTTCAATAGGCAAATTATGTTTAAGAATAGGTTGTTGTTCAAAAATATTTTATCTATTTCGTCTCTTTCATGCAAGTGCATATCAGTTTCATGGTCGAGCAAATATTGTTCTAATGGATCAGTAGGAGGTACATCAATAGAAGCAAGACCAATTATTTCATCCTTACTAGGCAATTCTTTATTATGAGGTTGTCTACGAAATTTAGAGAAATTAAACTCATGAGGCACATCACCCAAATTAACACTGACGGTTTCTTTCTTCAATCTATCTTAGCATTAACAGTGTTCAAGAAAGGTCTACCAAAGATAATGGGACAAAAGTCATCTTGTGGGGAACCAAGAACTAGAAAATCAGTTGGGTATTTTATCTTTCCACACAAGACTTCAACATCTCTAACAATCCCAAGTGGTGTGATAGTATCTCTATTAGCAAGTTTAATAGTAACATCAATATCTTCTATTTCAGGGGGTGCTATATCATTCATAATTTCTTGATAAAGAGTAAAAGGAATAGCATTGACACTAGCACCAATATCACATAAGCTATGATTACAATGATCTCCTATTTTAACTGAGACAACAGGCATGCCAACAACATGTTTATTTTTATCTTTAGTATCAGGTTTGGCAATTCTAGCAGCTTCAGCACAGAAATAAATAACATGCCCATCAATATTATCAACCAAGAGATCTTTAACCATAGCTATACTAGGTTCTACCTTAATTTGTTTAGAGGGTTTAGATGCTCTAATATTACTTTTGTTAACCACGGTTGAAACCTTAGCATGTTCCTTTATCCTAACAGGGAAAGGTGGTTTTTCAATATAAGCAGTAGGAACAACGGGATCAACATTGTAAATGTAGACTCATCCTTAACTATAACTGGCTCTTTAATCTATTCTTTAATAGGGGGATGATATTTAAACCACTTCTCCTTAGGGGATCAACATGAGTAGCAAATGATTCACAAAAAGAGGCTAATATCTCAGAGTCAAGTCCATATTTAGTGCTAAACTTGTGAAAAGCATCGGTATTCATAAAAGATCTAACACAATCAAACTCAAGCTTAATACCTGACTCTTTACCTTCATCGAGTTCCCAATCTTCGGAGTTGCATTTAATTCTTTCCAAAAGATCCCACCTGAATTCAATAGCCTTCTTCATAAAAGAACTAGTACAAGAAGTATTGAGCATGGATTGATCATCACGAGAAAGCCGAGCATAAATTTTTTGTATAATAATTTCTCTTGAGAGCTCATGATTGGGGAATGAATATAACATTGACTTAAGCCTTCCCCAAGCTATAGTGATACTTTCTCCTTCACGAGGCCAAAAATTATATATATAATTACGATCACAATGAACTAGATGCATAGGATATTTTTTTGGTGAAATTCCAATTTCAATCGATTCCAATTCCAAGCTCCAATATCATCACATATCCTATACCATGTCAATGCATTCCCCCCCAAAGATAAAGGGAAAACCTTCTTCTTAACTTCATCTCCGGGTAAACCTGCAAGCTTAAACAATCCACAAACTTTATCCACATGGATTAGGTGCATATCAGGATGTTTCGTTCCATCTCCTGCATAAGGATTAGCTAGCAGTTGTTCTATCATACCCGAAGGAATCTCATAACTAATATATTCAGTAGGTGCAGTAGGTTGAGGGGCAACTCTTTGTGTTTCCGGTCGAGGTGAAGATACCCCGAACAAACCCCTCAAAGGATTGTTTTCCATAGTAACAAGTGACAGTAAATTTCAGCACGTAATATAAATTTTTCCTTACCAATTTCCACTTACCAAGAGCACTTCACTCCCCCGCAACGGCACCAGAAAAGAGTCTTGATGACCCACAAGTATAGGCGATCAATCATAGTCCTTTCGATAAGTAAGAGTGCCGAACCCAACGAGGAGCAGAAGGAAATGACAAGCGGTTTTCAGCAAGGTAATTTCTGCAAGCACTGAAATTGTCGGTAACAGGTAGTTTGATAGCAAGATAATTTGTAAGTAACAAGTAGCAATAGTAACAATAGGTGCAACAAGTTAGCCCAATCCTTTTTGTAGCAAAGGACAGGCCAAAACAATCTCTTATAGTAAGTAAAGCGTTCTCGAGGACACACGGGAATTTCATCTAGTCACTTTCATCATGTTGGTTTGATTCGCGTTCGCTACTTTGATAATTTGATATGTGGGTGGACCGGTGCTTGGGTGTTTTTCTTACTTGAACAAGCCTCCCACTTATGATTAACCACTCTCGCAAGCATCCGCAACTACGAAAGAAGAATTAAGATAAAATCTAACCATAGCATTAAACGTATGGATCCAAATCAGCCCCTTACGGAATAGCGCATAAACTAGGGTTTAAGCTTCTGTCACTCTAGAAACCCATCATCTAATAACTACTCCACAATGCATTCCCTTAGGCCCAAAGATGGTGAAGTGTCATGCAGTCGACATTCACATAACACCACAAAGGGAATCACAACATACATATCATCAAAATATCGAACGAATATCAAATTCACATGATTACTTGCAACACGACTTCTCTCGTGGCCTCAAGAACAAAAGTAACTACTCACACAACATATTCATGCACAAGATCATAGGAGTAATAAATATCATAATGGATCTGAACATATAATCTTTCACCAAATAAACCGGCTAGCATCAACTACAAGATGTAATCAACACTATTAGTCACCCACAGGTACCAATCTGAGGTTTTGATACAAAGATTGAACACAAGAGATGGACTAGGGCTTGAGATGAGATGGTGATGTTGAAGATGTTGATGAAGATTGGCCTCCCAAAGATGAGAGGGTTGTTGGTGATGACGATGGCTTCGATTTCCCCCTACGGGAGGGAAGTTCCCCCTACGGAATCGCTCTGCCGGAGGGCAAAAGTGCTCCTGCCCAAAGTTCCTCCTAGAGACGGCGACGCTCCATCCCGAAGGTCCTCCCCTTATTTTTCCTAGGTCAAAAGACTTCATATACCAGAAGATGGGCATCAGAGGTGGGCCTGGGCTCCCACTACCCACCAGGGCGCGCCTGGAGGGGTGGCACGCCCTGGTGCCTAGTGGGCACCTGGGTGGCCCCCTCCGGTAGTTCTTTTCTCCAGTATTTTTATATATTCCAAAATAATTCTCTGTAAAATTTCAGCTCATTTGGAGATGTGCAGAATAGGTATCCCTAACATAGCTTTTTCAGGTCCAGAATTCCAGCTGCCGGTATTCTCCCTCTTTGTGTAAACCTTGCATATTATGAGAGAAAATGCATTACAATTACTCCACAAAGTATTATATTGCATAAAAGCACTATAAATAATAGTAGGAAAACATGATGCAAAATGGACGTATCAATAGCTTTGAGCGACCCCAAACTGGTTATTCGTGAACGAGCAGCTGAAGTCGTGCGTGCTCTTGCACATTCCAACATGGAGGCGGCGGCGACAGACTATGCAACGAAGAAGGCAAAACTGGAGGGAATCGATCAGGTCAGCCACCTTCCGGATGAGACGCTCGACACCATCATCTCCTTCCTCCGCACCGATGCTGTGCGCACTTCTGCCATCTCTCGCTAATGGTGTTCCCTGTGGCACTTCGCTCCACTCAACCTTGACACTGCCCATATCCGTGGGTGTTGTCCTGAGAGAATTGAGGTTGTAACCCAGATCCTTTCAGTACACCAGGGCCCCATCCTCCGCCTCCACCTCCATAGTCTCTACTCTACTGACCTTGATGGCTGGTTCAGGTCCCCGACCCTTGCTAATCTCCAGGAGTTCGACATCTGGGTTCCTAAATTCGATGACCCACTGCCACTGCCAATGCTCCGCTTCGCACCGACCCTTCATGTGGACCGCATTGCCCACTGCAGCTTCTTTGAGGATGAGGCCCCAGTATTGAATTTCCCACAACTGCAAACACTTGTTTTGGGCTCCCTTTCTGTATACGATGACACTCCCCGCAACATTCTCTCTGGTTGCGCTGTCCTCGAGAACTTGCTTGTTAACAATTGTTGTGGCTTCAGCCGCTTGGTGATCAACTCGCTGACACTTAGGAACATCATTGTCTGTGATGATCGCTATATGGAGGAAGTAGTTATCGAAGATGCCCCTTGCCTGGAAAGATTCATCAGATCAAATTTATATCACACAACACCAGTCATATGGGTAATCACTGCACTGAAACTAGAGATATTGGGGTCACTAACAGACAACTTTGATCAACTCAAGCTTGGAACCACAATTTCACAGGTAGCTGTGGCTGGCTATCTCAGATTTGACATTCCGTGCTGCATGTACTATTTTTAATGGTTTTTCTATCAGCAGGAAATGGTTGCTAGCAACTTGAGAATGTTGATGCACAGTGTGAAGGTCTTACATATCACGTCTAGTGGCCCTAATCTTGATGTGATTGTTGTCTTCCTCAAAGTCTTTCCTTGCTTGGAGAAGCTATACATCATGGTAAGTTGATGAATCTCTTCTCCAGTAGTGTTAAAATCTTTTTGACTTTTATATTTTATCCAATCAGTCATTGTTTTACTTGCCATTGCCAGGTAGAAACAATTATGTTGGCTTGGTAATAACTGTTTCTGAATTGTTTATACTCTTTTCAGTCACCTCTGCAGATGGATATGCAAAATGTGCATCATCATGAGCCAACAGATCTGATTGAGTCTCTTGACCATATCAGATATGTAGAGTTGAAGTGTTACACGAGCAAGAAGCCAGATGTTGACTTTGCCAAGTTCTTTGTTCTGAATGCTAAGGTGCTTGAGTTGATGAAATTTGTTGTCGAAGGCAGATGCACTCAGCAACGGAGAACTAATCAATACAAGTGCCCACAGTTTGACAGTAGAGCTTCTCAAAATGCTCTATTTGATTTTAGATCTTACTCTGGTAGTGCACATCCTACCGGATGTATCCAAAGGGGCAATAACCATAATGATCATGTTCTATCCATGGCTGATCCCTTCAATAGCTCTTCTTGTAGTCACTGCACAGAAGCCTGACCAGGTTGATGCCCTTACGAGAGTTTCCTTTTCCTGGTTTCTCTATGCAAACATTGCAACATGTCTCGATGTGAATGTTTTTGAAGACATCAACACCTGTTCATGACTAATGCTAAATGTCTTTGGGTCAATATTTGATGTGCAATCAAAATACATTGGCCAGTTTGGCATCAGGTTTAACTCTATTGCCTTTTTGCTGAAGTAGTTGGCAACTATGCTTCCTACTTGTATGATGTTGTGTTACGGAAGACACAAAATGGTTGGTTGGAGGATGCCTTTTTGTGAAAGTGCACATGCCAGGCGTTGCGGCTCTTCTTGTCTCGTTCTGGAACATGTAAATACCCTTTTTTGATTTTAGAGCGTTCTCTGTGGAATTTCCTCAAAATGATTGCAAAGAATCCAATTCTCCTAGCTTTTAACTTCCATAGATTGGTCATGATTTTATTATTATTATACCACCTATACATATTTATCAATTCAGTATGAACATATCAATGCTATGCCAACAACCAATTGCTATCCAACTCTCTAAAACAATATTAGTGAAGCATAGAGAGCTTAATTCTTTTCTACTCCCTCCATTCCTAAATATAAGTCTTTTTAGATATTTCATAAGTACTACATACGGATGTATATAGACATATTTTAGAGTGTAGATTCACTCATTTTGCTCCGTATGTAGTCTGCATTGGAATCTCTAAAAAGACATATATTTAAGAACAGAGGAAGTATGTGGAACTCATGCTCCAAAAGATATAAGTGTGGCAATATAGGAATTCTCTAAATAGATGACCATGAATAAGCTGTCCCAAATCATAGTGATCACATGTGATGATTGTAATGATCAACATTCAACAAGCAAAATAAATAGACGTTCCAAGAATAACACATAATATGTGAATGAACAAAAATATAGGACCAACCAAGATAAATTGATGATTGCTGAGGAAGAAGAGGGTGCCTTGGACATCCCCAAGTTTTGAAGCTTGCGATCTCTTGAAATGTTTCTTGGGCGTGCCTTGGGCATCTTCAAGCTTGGATGCTTGCATATTATTGATCTTCTCATATCATTGTCTCCTTGTCTTAAAAACTTCATCCACATGAAACTTACACATAACTCACGAGGTAACTCAGTATAAATAGCATTTGGTTCTAATCATGCATTGCTGCGAACTACTTTTAAAGTTGCAATTCATAATTATCTATTGTATGCTAACACAATTTTAAAACTCCTACACCCCTATAGAAACAATAAAACATAAGTAATTAAAGACAACTATAACAATAATTTGTCTAAAGAGAGTGGTGTGAAAAGATATGAATGCAATCAATTGCAGTCAGATAGATGCCATAGACTAAATTCAGATAGTGCGGGCATCTCTGCTTGGAAGGGGTCAAGACTTCTAAAATGTAGTAGATTGGTCGCTGGGTCTTGAAGGCTTCGCCTTGTTCCCCGCGCTTCATAGTGAGCACGGTGCTAACCACTTGGCTCGTGGCTGCAATGTACAAGAGCAAAGGCTCTCGGCTGCCCGGAGTAGCAAGCACCGGCTGGGTGGAGACTAGGGCTTTGAGTTCCTTGAACGCAGCCTGCACTTCATGTTGGGAAATGTTGCATGGAAAACAAAAAAAAATCTATGCACACGCAAGATCTATCCATGGAGATGCATAGCTATGAGAGGGGGAGAGCATCTACATACCCTTGTAGATCGCTAAGCGGAAGCGTTTATCAACGAGGTTGATGTAGTCGTACACCTTCATGATCCGTTACGATCAAGCACCGAACATACGGCACCTCCGCGTTTAGCACACGTTCAGCTCGATGACGTCCTCGCTTCTTGATCCAGCAAGAGGGGCGAAGTAGTAGATGAGTTCTGGCAGCACGACGGCGTGGTGACGGTGGTGGTGAAACTATTTCCGCAGGGCTTTGCCAAGCACAACGGATTTAGAGCGGAGGATAAACTAGAGGGAGGAGATTAGAACCACACTGGGCTTCTAAATACGAGGATTAGAGGTAGCTAGGGCTAGCTCTAATTAGTCAACTAGGACCAACTAGAACTAGAACTAGATCAACTAGAGGAGGCTCAAAAACTTGTGTTCTAGGGGCTAGCCCTGCTCCTCTATTTATATGTTGAGCCCTGGGGTCGTTACTTGGGGAGAGGGCCTCCCCAAAGTCGGCTTGGAACACAAGGAAGATTCCTTCTTGGATTCCAGCACTAGACGCTAGGGTCCCTGGCGTCTGGTCCCCGACCTCCGCAAAACTTCCTTTTGCACCGACCTAAAGCCCCGTGGGCCTTACCCCTTGGCCCAACCATCATCCTATATATCAATCTTTACCTCCAGACCATTCTGGAGCTCCTCGTCATGTCCGTGATCTCATCCGGGACTCCGAACAACATTCGGTCACCAACATACATAACTCATATAATACTATATCGGCAACGAACATTAAGCGTGCGGACCCTACAGGTTCGAGAATGATGTAGACATGACCGAGACGCTTCTTCGGTCAATAACCAATAGCGGGACCTGGATGCCCATATTGGTTCCTACATATTCTATGAAGATCTTTATCGGTCGAACCTTTATGACAACATACGTAGTCCCCTTTGTCCGTCGGTATGTTACTTGCCCGAGATTCGATCATCAGTATCTCCATACCTAGTTCAATCTTGTTACCGGCAAGTCTCTTTACTCGTTCCGTAATACATCATCTTGTAACTAATTCCTTAGTCACTTTGCTTGCAAGTTGCTTGTGATGCTGTATTACCGAGATGGCCCAGAGATACCTTTCCGTCATACGGAATGAAAAATCCCAATCTCGATCCATGCCAACTCAACAGACACCTTCGGAGATACCTGTAGAGCACCTTTATGATCACCCAGTTACGAAGTGATGTTTGACACACACAAGTCATTCCTCCAGAGTCCTGGAGTTGCATGATCTCCTGGTCAAAGGAATATGTATTTGACATTTAAGAAAGCAGTAGCAATAAACTGAACGATCATATGCTATGCTAATGAATGGGTCTTGTCCATCACATCATTCTCCTAATGATGTGATCCCATTATCAAACGATAACTCATGTCTATGGTCAGGAAACCTTAAACATCTTTTGATCAACGAGCTAGTCTAGTAGAGGCTTACTAGGGACTTGGTATTTGTTTATGTATCCACACATGTATTTAAGTTTCCAATCAATACAATTGTAGCATGAATAATAAAATTTTATCATGATTAAGGAAATATAATAATAACCATTTTATTATTGCCTCTAGGGCATATTTCCAACAGTCTCCCACTTGCACTAGAGTCAATAATCTAGATTACATAGTAATGTATGTAACACCCATGGAGTCTTGGTGTTGATCATGTTTTGCCCGTGGAAGAGGTTTAGTTAACGGGTCTGCCACATTCAGATCTTTATGTACTTTGCAAATTTCTATGTCTCCATCCTTGACATAATCACGAATGGAGTTGAAGCATCGCTTGATGTGTTTGGTTCTCTTATGAAACCTGGGCTCCTTAGCTAAGGCAATTGCTCCAGTGTTTTCACAAAAGATTGTCATTGGACCCGATGCACTGGGTATTACACCCAGATCGGATATGAACTCCTTCATCTAGACTCCTTCATGCGCTGCTTCCGAAGCAGCTATATACTTCGCTTCACATGTAGATCCCGCCACGACACTCTACTTAGAACTGCACCAACTGACAGCTCCACCATTCAATATAAATACGTATCCAGTTTGCGACTTAGAGTCATCTGGATCTGTGTCGAAGCTAGCATCAACGTATCCCTTTACGACGAGCGCTTCGTCACCTCCATAAATGAGAAACATATCCTTGGTCCTTTTCAGGTACTTCAGGATATTCTTGACCGCTGTCCAGTGATCCACTCCTGGATTACTTTGGTACCTACCCGCCAAACTTATGGCAAGGCACACATCAGGTCTGATACACAACATGGTATACATTATAGAACCTATGGCTGAGGCATAGGGAATGACTTTTATTCTCTCTATATCTTCTGTCGTGGTCAGAATTTGAGTCTTAGTCAATTTCACACCTTGCAACACAGGCAATAACCCTTTCTTTGACTGGTCAATTTTGAACTTCTTCAGAACTTTGTCAAGGTATGTGCTTTGTGAAAGTCCTATTAAGCGTCTTGATCTATCCCTATAGATCTTGATGCCCAATATGTAAGCAGCTTCACCGAGGTCTTTCATTGAAAAATTCTTATTCAAATATCCTTTTATGCTATCCAAAAATTCTATATCATTTCCAATCAGCAATATGTCATCCACATATAATATCAGAAATGCTACAGAGCTCCCACTCACTTTCTTGTAAATACAGGCTTCACCGTAAGTCTGTATAAAACTAAATGCTTTGATCACCTCATCAAAGCGTATATTCCAACTCCGAGATGCTTGCACCAGTCCATAGATGGATCGCTGGAGCTTGCACACTTTGTTAGCACCTTTAGGATCGACAAAACCTTCTGGTTGCATCATATACAACTCTTCTTTAAGAAACCCATTAAGGAATGCAGTTTTGACATGCATTTGCCAGATTTCATAATCATAAAATACAGCAATTGCTAACATGATTCTGACAGACTTAAGCATCGCTACGGGTGAGAACGTCTCATCGTAGTCAACCCCTTGAACTTGTCGAAAACCTTTTGTGACAAGTCAAGCTTTGTAGACAGTGATATTACCATCAGCGTTTGTGTTCCTCTTGAAGATCCATTTATTCTCAATGGCTTGCCGATCATCGGGCAAGTCCACCAAAGTCCACACTTTGTTCTCATACATGGATCCTATCTCAGATTTCATGGCCTCAAGCCATTTGTCGAAATCTGGTCTCATCATAGCTTCTTCATAGTTCGTAGGTTCGCCGTTGTCTAACAACATGACTTCCAGGAAAGGATTACCGTACCACTCTGGTGCGGTACGTGTTCTAGTCGACCTACGAGGTTCAGTAGTAACTTGATCTGAAGTTTCATGATCATCATTTTCTTCCTCTCTGGTTGGTGTAGGCATCACGGGAACGGTTTTCTCTGATGTGCTACTTTCCAATTCGAGAGAAGGTACAACTACCTCATGAAGTTCTACTTTCCTCCCACTCACTTCTTTTGAGAGAAACTCCTCTAGAAATGACCCATTCTTAGCAACAAAAATCTTGCCTTCGGATCTGAGGTAGAAGGTATACCCAATAGTTTCTTTAGGGTATCCTACGAAGATGCACTTCTCCGCTTTGGGTTCGAGTTTATCAGGCTGAAGCCTTTTGACATAAGCGTCGCATCCCCAAAATTTAAGAAATGACAGCTTAGGTTTCTTGCCAAACCATAGTTCATACGGTGTCGTCTCAATGGATTTAGACGGTGCCCTATTTAACGTGAATGTGGCTGTCTCTAATGCATAACCCCAAAACGATAGCGGCAAATCGGTAAGAGACATGATAGAACACACCATATCTAATAAAG
The DNA here is from genome assembly GCA_011799875.1 of Thinopyrum elongatum. Lineage (NCBI taxonomy): Eukaryota > Viridiplantae > Streptophyta > Magnoliopsida > Poales > Poaceae > Thinopyrum > Thinopyrum elongatum. The sequence continues at coordinate 341,488,033 of CM022297.1, read as the reverse complement.
TATGGTTACGACGTTCGGAGACACCATTACGCTGTGGTGTTCCAGGTGGCGTGAGTTGTGAAACAATTCCACATTGTCTTAAATGAAGGCCAAACTCGTAACTCAAATATTCACCTCCGCGATTAGATCGTATAAACTTTATTTTCTTGTTACAATGATTCTCTACTTCACTCTGGAATTCTTTGAACTTTTCAAATGTTTCAAACTTGTGTTTCATCAAGTAGATATACCCATACCTACTCAAATCATCTGTAAAGGTTAGAAAACAACGATACCCGCCGCATGCTTCAACACTCATCGGACCGCATACATCGGTATGTATTATTTCCAATAAGTCATTAGCTCGCTCCATTGTTCTGGAGAACGGAGTTTTAGTCATCTTACCCATGAGGCATGGTTCGCAAGTATCAAATGATTCATAATCAAGTGATTCCAAAAGTCCATCCGCATGGAGTTTCTTCATGTACTTTACACCAATATGACCTAAACGACAGTGCCACAAGTATGTTGCACTATCATTATCAACTTTGCATCTTTTGGCATCAATATTATGAATATGTGTATCACTACAATCGAGATTCAACAAGAATAGACCATTCACTAAGGGTGCATGACCATAAAAGAATTTACTCATATAAATAGAACAACAATTATTCTCTGTCTTAAATGAATAACCGTCTCGCAATAAACAAGATCCAGATATAATGTTCATGCTCAACGCTGGCACCAAATAACAATTATTGAGGTCTAAAACTAACCCCGAAGGTAGATGTAGAGGTAGCGTGCCGACGGCGATCACATCAACCTTGGAACCATTCCCAACGCGCATCGTCACCTCGTCCTTAGCCAATCTTCGTTTATTCCGCAGCTCCTGTTACGAGTTACAAATATGAGCAACTGAACCAGTATCAATTACCCAGGCGCTACTACGAGCACTAGTAAGGAACACATCAATAACATGTATATCAAATATACCTTTGTTCACTTGGCCATCCTTTTTATCTGCCAAGTACTTGGGGCAGTTCCGCTTCCAGTGACCATTTCCCTTGCAGTAGAAGCACTCAGTTTCCGGCTTAGGTCTAGCTTTGGGCTTCTTTATGGGAGCGGCAACTTGTTTGCCAGTCTTCTTGAAGTTCCCTTTCTTTCCCTTGCCCTTTTTCTTGAAACTGGTGGTCTTGTTAACCATCAACACTTGATGCTCTTTCTTGATTTCTACCTCCGCCAATTTCAGCATGGCAAAGAGCTTGGGAATCGTTTTCGTCATCCCTTGCATATTATAGTTCATCACGAAGCCTTTCTAGCTTGGTGGCAGTGACTGAAGAACTCTATCAATAACACTCTCAACTGGAAGATCAATTCCCAGCTGAGTCAAGTGGTTGTGGTACCCAGACATTCTGAGTATGCGTTCACTGACAGAATTGTTCTCCTCCATCTTACAACTAAAGAACTTGTTGGAGACTTCATATCTCTCAACCCGGGCATTAGCTTGAAATATCAACTTCAGCTCTTGGAACATCTCATATGCTCCGTGGCGTTCAAAACGCTTTTGAAGTCCCAGTTCCAAGCCGTAAAGCATGGCACACTGAACTACCGAGTAGTCATTAGATCGAGCCTGCCAGATGTTCATAACATCTGCATCAGCTCCTGCAGCAGGTCTGTCACCTAGCAGTGCAGCAAGGACATAATTCTTCTGTGCAGCAATGAGGATAATCCTCAAGTTACGGACGCAATCCGTGTAGTTGCTACCATCATCTTTCAACTTAGCTTTCTCTAGGAACGCATTAAAATTCAAGGGAACCGTAGCACGGGCCATTGATCTACAACATAGATTTGCAAAGAATATTAGGACTAAGTTCATGATAAATTTTAGTTCAAATAATCAAATTACTAATGAACTCCCACTTAAACCAACATCCCTCAAGTTGTCTAAGTGATACATGATCCAAATCAACTAACCCATGTCCGATCATCACGTGAGATGGGGTAGTTTTTAATGGTGAACATCTCCATGTTGATCATATCTACTATATGACTCATGTTCGACCTTTCAGTCTCCAGTGTTCTGAGACCATGTCTGTACATGCTAGGCTCATCAAGTTTAACCCAAGTATTCTGCATGTGCAAAACTGGCTTACACCCGTTGTATGTGAACGTAGAGTCTATCACACCCGATCATCACGAGGTGCTTCAAAACGACGAAGTTTAGCAACGGTGCATACTCGAGGAGAACACTTTTATCTTGAAATTAAGTGAAGGGATCATCTTATAATGCTACCATCATTCTAAGCAAAATAAGATGCATAAAGGATAAACATCACATGCAATCAAATATGTGACATGATATGGCCATCATCATCTTGTGCTTTTGATCTCCATCTCCAAAGCAACGGCATGATCTCCATCGTCACTGGTGCGACATCTTGATCTCCATCGTTGTGTCGGGGTCGTCTCGCCAACTATTGCTTCTACAACTATTGCTAACGCATAGCGATAAAGTAAAGCAATTACATGGCGCTTAGTGATTGACACGCAGGTCATACAATAATTAAAGACAACCCTAAGGCTCCTGCCGGTTGTCGTACTCATTGACATGCAAGTCCTGAACTTATTACAAAACATGATCATCTCATACATCAACATATATCATATCACGTCTTGGCCATATCACATCACAACATACCCTGCAAAAACAAGTTAGACGTCCTCTACTTTGTTGTTGCAAGTTTTTACGTTGCTGCTATGGGCAACTACCAAGAACCGTTCTTACCTACGCAAAACCACAACTGTGATTATCAAGTTGCTATTTAACCTTCTGCAAGGACCACGTAGTCAAATTATATTCAACTAAAGTGGGAGAAACAGACACCCGCCAGCCACCTTTATGTAAAACAAGTTGCATGTCAGTTGATGGAACCGGTCTCATGTACATGGACATGTAAGGCTGGTCTGAGCCGCTTCATCCCACAATACCATCGAATCAAAATAAGACATAGGTGGTAAGCAATATGAACATCATCGCCCATAACTCCTTTGTGTTCTACTCATGCATATCATCTACGCATAGACCTGGCTCATGATGCCACTGTTGGGAAACGTTGCATGGAAAACAAAAAAATTCTACGCACACGCAAGATCTATCCATGGAGATGCATAGCTACGAGAGGGGGAGAGCATCTACATACCCTTGTAGATCACTAAGCGGAAGCGTTTATCAACGCGGTTGATGTAGTCATACACCTTCACGATCCGTTCCGATCAAGCACCGAATGTACGACACCTCCACGTTCAGCACACGTTCAGCTCAATGACGTCCTCGCCTTCTTGATCCAGCAAGAGGGGTGAAGTAGTAGATGAGTTCCGGCAGCACGACGGCATGGTGACGGTGGTGGTGAAACTATTTCCACATGGCTTCGCCAAGTACAACAGATTTAGAGCGGAGGATAAACTAGAGGGAGGAGATTAGAACCACATTGGGCTTCTAATTATGAGGATTAGAGGTAGCTAGGGCTAGCTCTAATTAGTCAACTAGGACCAACTAGAACTAGAACTAGATCAACTAGAGGAGGCTCAAAAACTTGTGTTCTAGGGGCTAGCCCTGCTCCTCTATTTATATGTTGAGCCCTGGGGTCGTTACTTGGGAAGAGGGCCTCCCCAAAGTCGCTTGGAACGCAAGGAAGAGTCCTTCTCGGATTCCAGCACCAGACGCCACGGTCCTCGGCGTCTGGCCCAGACACCATGGTCCTCGGTGTCTAGTCCCCGACTCCGCAAAACTTCCTTTTGCACCGACCTAAAGCCCCGTGGGCCTTACCCCTTGGCCCAACCATCATCCTATATATCAATCTTTACCTCCGGACCATTCTGGAGCTCCTCGTCATGTCCGTGATCTCATCCGGGACTCCGAACAGCATTCAGTCACCAACATACATAACTCATATAATACTATATCGTCAACGAATGTTAAGCGTGCGGACCCTACGGGTTCGAGAATGATGTAGGCATGTCTGAGACGCTTCTTCAGTCAATAACCAATAGCGGGACCTGAATGCCCATATTGGTTCCTACATATTCTACGAAGATCTTTATCGGTCGAACCTTTATGACAACATACGTAGTTCCCTTTGTCCGTCGGTATGTTACTTGCCCGAGATTCGATCGTCGGTATCTCCATACCTAGTTCAATCTCGTTACCGGCAAGTCTCTTTACTCGTTCCGTAATACATCATCTTGTAACTAACTCCTTAGTCACTTTGCTTGCAATCTTCTTGTGATGTTGTATTACCGAGAGGGCCGAGAGATACCTTTCCGTCATACGGAATGACAAATCCCAATCTCGATCCATGCCAACTCAACAGACACCTTCGGAGATACCTGTAGAGCACCTTTATGATCACCCAGTTACGAAGTGACGTTTGACACACACAAGGCATTCCTCCGGAGTCCGGGAGTTGCATGATCTCATGGTCGAAGGAACGTGTATTTGACATTTAGGAAAGCTGTAGCAATAAACTGAATGATCCTATGCTATGGTAACGAATGGGTCTTGTCCATCACATCATTCTCCTAATGATGTGATCCCGTTATCAAACGACAACTCATGTCTATGGTCAGGAAACCTTAAACATCTTTTGATCAACGAGCTAGCCTAGTAGAGGCTTACTAGGGACTTGGTATTTGTTTATGTATCCACACATGTATTTAAGTTTCTGATCAATACAATTATAGCATGAATGATAAACCTTTGTCATGATTAAGGAAATATAATAATAACCATTTTATTATTGCCTCTAGGGCATATTTCCAACACTTCAGTCGTCGACTCGAATTCATCTGATTTCTTCATGAGTCGAGCAGAGCTTTTTCAACGAGTCATGAAATGAATCTGCTCAGGGCTGCCAGACAACCCATGAGTCTCTACATGTCGTGAAGATGCTCTAGTTGCTTCATTCGGACTATTGCACTGATCTTTTTGGGGTTAGCATCAATCCCACATTCGAAAACGAGAAAACCGAGTAACTTGTCGGCTAGACCCCAAAAGTGCACTTGGCCAGGTTGAGCTTTATTTCGAATCTGCGCAGATTCGCAGAGGTCTCGGCAAGGTCAGCCAGGAGGTCAGAACCTTTCCTAGACTTGACCACAATGTCATCCATGTAGTCCTCCATGTTCCGACTGATCTGCTTTTGCAAGCATTTCTGGATCATGCGCTGGAAAGTTGCTCTAGCGTTTTTCAGTCTGAATGACATCATGATATAACAAAAGCACATGAATGGGGGTGATGAAGGCTATTTTTTATTTCATTTGGACCATACATTCAGATCTGGTGGTACCCGTAGTACGCACGAGAAATGACAAGTGCTCGCACCTCGGAGTAGAGTCTACTATCTGATCTATGCGGGGGAGAGGAAAGTGGTCCTTCGGGCAGGCCCGATTGATGTGCCTGAAATCTATGCACGTTTGGAGGGAGTTGTTCTTCTTTGGCACCATGACGACATTGGCGAGCCACTCAAAGTGGTACACCTCTCGGATGAACTCGTCGACTAGTAGCCGTGCGATCTCCTCGCCAATCGCCTTGCGCATCTCCGTGGAAGAGCGTCGGAGGTGCTTTTTAATAGGCTTGATTTCTGGGTCAACTCAGAGTCGATGATCAGCCAGTTCCCTGGGAACACCCGGCATGTCAGAAGGCTTCCGTGCAAAAATGCACCAGTTCTCATGGAGGAACTGGACGAGCTTGCCTTCCTATTTGCTGTCTAGTGCTACTTCTTAAGCTTGTGTTGGTTTTTTTTCCCTTGAAGAGTAAAGGGTGATGCAGCAAAGTAGAGATAAGTATTTCCCTCAATTGAGAACCAAGGTATCAATCCAGTAGGAGGAACACACAAGTTACCAATGGTTGCACCTACACAAACAAACAAATACTTGCACCCAACGCGATAAAGGGGTTGTCAATCCCTTCATGGTTACTTGCAAGGATGAGATCTGATAGTGATAGATATAAAAGATAAGTAAAGTGAAAAATAAGATAAAGGTAAATAAATTGCAGCAAGGTATTTTTGGGTTATTGGTTTTATAGATCTGAAAATAGTATGATAAAAGATAGATCCGGGGGCCATAGTTTTCACTAGAGGCTTCTCTCTTGAAAAAAAGCATATGGTGGGTAAACAAATTACTGTTGAGCAATTGATAGAAAAGTGCATAGTTATGACGATATCTAAGGCAATGATCATGAATATAGGCATCACGTCCGTGACAAGTAGACCGACTCCTTCCTGCATCTACTACTATTACTGCACACATCGACCGCTATCCAGCATGCATCTAGTGTATTAAGTTAACGAGAATGGAGTAACTCCTTAAGCAAGATGACATAATGTAGAGGGATAGATCCAATCAATATGAACAAACCCCACCTTTTTATCCTTAATGGCAACAATACAAATACGTGTCATGTCCCTTTCTGTCACTGGGAATAAGCACCGCAAGATTGAACCCACTACAAAGCACCTCTCCCATTGCAAGAAAATCATTCTAGTTGGCCAAACTAAATTGATAGATCGGAGATAAATACAAAGCTATCTTAATCATGCATAAAAGAGTTTAGAGAAGACTCAAATAATATTCATAGATAATCTGATCATAAACCCATAATTCATCGGATCTCAACAAATGCACCGCAAAAGAAGATTACATCGAATAGATCTCCAAGAACATCGAGGAGAACATTGTATTGAAGATCAAAGAGAGAGAAGAAGCCATCTAGCTACTAGCTATGGACCCGTAGGTCTGTGGTAAACTACTCACACATCATCGGAAGGGCAACAAGGTTGATGTAGAAGCCCTCCATGGTCGAATCCCCCTCCGACAGAGTACCGAAAAAGGTCCCCAGATGGGATCTCACGAAGACAAAAACTTGCGCGGCAGAAAAGTATTTTTGGTGTGCCCTCTGGTCTATGGGGAATATTTGAGTATTTATAGAAGAAGAATTAGGGATGGAGGAGCAACAGGGGGCCAACAAGCTTGGAGGGCGCCCCCCTAGGGCACTCCCCTGAGCTTGTCGTCTCCTCGTGGCTCTTCTGGCCTCCTCCCGAAGCTTCTAGGGTGTCTTGTGGTCCAAGAAAAATCGTTAAAAAGTTTTGTTCCATTTGGACTCCGTTTGGCATTGATTTTCTGTAAAGACAAAAACAAGGAAAAAACAACAACTGGCACTTAGCACTAGGTTAATAGGTTAGTCCCAAAAAATGATATAAAATAGCATAATAATGCATATAAAACATCCAAGATGGATAATATAGTAGCATGGAACAATAAAAAATTATAGATATGTTGGAGACGTATCAAGCATCCCGAAGCTTAATTCCTGCTCGTCCTCGAGTAGGTAAATGATAAAAACAGAATTTTTGATGTGGAATGCTACCTCACATGTTTATCATGTAATCTTTCTTAATGTGGCATGAATATTCAGATCCATAAGATTCAAAACAAAAGTTTAATATTGGCATAAAGAAACAATAATACTTCAAGCATACTAAAAAGAAATCATGTCTTCTCAAAATATCATGGCTAAAGAAAGTTATCCCGACAAAATCATATAATCTTGTCATGCTCTATCTTCTTAACACAAAGTATTTATCATGCACAACCCCGATGACAAGCTAAGCAATTGGTTCATACTTTTTAATGCGCTTCAGCCTTTTCAACTCTCACGCAATACATGAGTGTGAGCCATGGATATAGCACTATGGGTGGAATAGAATATGATGTTGGAGGTTGTGTGGAGAAGACAAAAAGGAGAAAGTCTCACATTGACGAGGCTAATCAACGGGCTATCGAGATGCCCATCAATTGATGTTAATGCAAGGAGTAGGGATTGCCATGCAACAGATGCCTAGAGCTATAAGTGTATGAAAGCTCAAAAAGAAAACTAAGTGGGTGTGCATCCAACTTGCTTGCTCATGAAGGCCTAGGGCATTTGAGGAAGCCCATCATTGGAATATACAAGCCAGGTTCTATAATGAAAAATTCCCACTAGTAATATATGAAAGTGATAAAATAGTAGACTCTCTATCATGAAGAACATGGTGCTACTTTGAAGCACAAGTGTGGAAAAGGATAGTAACACTGTCCCTTCTCTCTTTTTCTCTCATTTTTCTTCTTCTTTTTTCATTGGGCTCTTTGGCCTCTTTTTTTTAGGCCGGAATCTCATCCCGACTTGTGGGGGAATCATAGTCTCCATCATCCTTTCCTCACATGGGACAATGCTCTAATAATGATGATCATCACACTTTTATTTACTTACAACTTAATACTAGAACAAAAATATGACTCTATATGAATGCCTCCGGCGGTGTACCGGGATGTGCAATGATCTAGCGTGACATGTATAAAAAATATGAACAATGTCCAAGCCACAAATACTATGTCAACTATATGATCATGTAAAGCAATATGACAATGATGGTATGTGTCATAATAAAACAAAACGGTGGAAGTTGCATGGCAATATATCTCGGAATGGCTATGGAAATGCCATAATGAAGGAAATATGCCCTAGAGGCAATAATAAAGTTGTTATTTTATATTTCCTTATTCATGATAAAGGTTTATTATTCATGCTAGAATTGTATTGATCGGAAACTTGAATACATGTGTGAATACATAAACAAATACCGTGTCCCTAGTAAGCCTCTACTAGACTAGCTCGTTGATCAAAGATGGTTAAGGTTTCCTAACCATAGACATGTGTTGTCATTTGATAATGAGATCACATCATTAGGAGAATGATGTGATGGACAAGACCCATCCGTTAACTTAGCATTTGATCATTCAGTTTATTGCTATTGCTTTCTTGATGACAAATACATATTCCTTCGACTATGAGATTATGCAACTCCCGGATACCGGAGGAATACCTTGTGTGCTATCAAACATCACAATGTTACTGGGTGATCATAAAGATGCTCTACAGGTATCTCCGAAGGTGTTTGTTGAGTTGGCATAGATCGAGATTAGGATTTGTCACTCCGAGTATCCGAGAGGTATCTCTGGGCCCTCTCGGTAATACACATCATAATAAGCCTTGCAAGCAAATGACTAATGAGTTAGTTATGAGATGATGTATTACGGAACAAGTAAAGAGACTTGTCGATAACGAGATTGAACTAGGTATGAAGATACCGACGATCGAATCTCGGGCAAGTAACATACCGACAGACAAAGGGAATTATGTATGTTGTCATAAGGTTCGACCGATAAAGATCTTCGTAGAATATGTAGGAGCCAATATGGGCATCCAGGTTCCGCTATTGATTATTGACCGGAGAGGTGTCTCGGTCATGTCTACATAGTTCTCGAACCCGTAAGGTCCGCACGCTTAACGTTCGTTGATGATATAGTGTTATATGGAATTGGTGACCGAATGTTGTTCGGAGTCCCGGATGAGATCACGAACATGACGAGGAGCTCCGAAATGGTCCGGATGTAAAGATTGATATATAGGACGATACTATTCGGACACCGGAAGAGTTTCGGGAGGTACCGGGTGGTCATCGAATCACCGAAAGGGGTTCCGGGAAGCCCCGGGAGGAAGATGGGCCTATTGGGCCATTAGAGGGGAGCATACTAGCCCACAAGGGGCTGGCGTACCCTTCTATGGCAGCCGGCCTTGGGGAGAAAAGGAAAGGGGGATTCGCCCCCTGCCTTCCTCTCCCTTTCCCTTTTCCCCCGGAGCAAATAAGGAAGGGGGCGCGGCTAGGGCAGGAGACCAAGTAGGATTCGGCCCTACTTGGGGCATCTCTTGGCTGCTCCCCTCTCCCCCCCACCTATATATATGTGGGAGGGGGGCGCCACACATCAACGACGACAATCTCTTAGCCGTGTGCGGCGCCCCCTCCACAGTTTCATCCCTCGGTCATATTTTCGTAGTGCTTAGGCGAAGCCCTGCGGAGATAGCATCACCACCACCGTCACCACTTGTGCTGCCAGAACTCATCCACTACTTCGCCGTCTTGCTGGATCAAGAAGACGAGGACATCACCGAGTTGAACGTGTGCTGAACGCGGAGGTGTCGTACATTTGGTGCTTGATCGGTTGGATCGCGAAGAAGTTCGACTACATCAACCACGTTACTAAACACTTCTGCTTACGGTCTATGAGGGTACGTAGACACACTCTCCCCTCTCGTTGCTATGCATCTCCTTGATAGATCTTGCGTGTGCGTAGATTTTTTTTTGTTTTCCATGCAATGTTTCCCAACACATAATAGGTAGGTATGGTGGCTGTTTTGAGGAACATATAAGGTGGCTTATGTGTGATAGAGCGTATCATATCACGGGGTTTGGATGCACCTGCTAAGTTTGCACCACAACTCAAGGTGAGTAGGGGCAATGAACGGTACCGAAGAGGCTAGCAAAATGCGGAAAGGTGAGAGTGTGTATAATCCATGGACTCAACATTAGTCATAAAGAACTGACATACTTATTGCAAAATTTTATTAGCCCTCGAAGCAAAGTACTACTATGCATGATCCTAGGGGGATAGATTGGTAGGAAAAGACCATCGCTCGTCCCCGACCGCCACTCATAAGGAAGAAAATCAAAAATAAATCATGCTCCAGTTTCATAGCATAACGAGAGACCATACGTGCATGCTTCGGGAATCACAAACCTTAACGCAAATATTCTTACTAAACCACAATTACTCACTAGCATGACTCTAATATCACCATCTTTATATCTCAAAAGAAATGCAAGGAATCAAACTTCTCATATATTCAATGATCTTCATGAAAGTTTTTATTATATCCCTCTTGAATACACATCATATTAGGACTAAATTAATAACCTAAGAAAATTGCCATACTATTTATAAGACTCTCAAAATAATATAAGTGAAGAATGAGAGTTCATCAATTTCTTCAAAATATAACCACCGCCGTGCTATAAAAGATATAAGTGAAGCACTAGAGCAACTACCTAGCTCAAAAAATATAAGTGAAGCACATAGAGTATTCTAATAAATTCACTATTAATGTGTGTCCCTCTCAAAAGGTGTGTCTATAGAGGATGATTGTGGCAAACTAAAAAGCAAATACTCATATAATACAAGACGCTCCAAGCAAAACACATATCATGTGGTGAATAAAAATATAGCCTCAAGTAATTTACTGATGGATCGTAGACAAAAGAGGGGATGCCATCCGGGGCATCCCCAAGCTTAGATGCTTGGTTGTCCTTGAATATTACCTTAGGGTGCCTTGGGAATCCCCAAGCTTAGACTCTAGTCACTCCTTATTCCGCAGTCCATCGAAACTTCACCCAAAACTTGAAAACTTCACAACACAAAACTCAACAGAAAACTCGTGAGATCCGTTAGTATAATAAAGCAAATCACCACCTTTAGGTACTGTTGTAAACTCATTCCAATTTTATATTTGCATTATATCTACTATATTCTAACTTCACCATGATTCATACCCCCCGATGCAGCCCATAGATTCATCAAAATAAGCGAACAACACAATGAAAACAGAATCTGTCAAAAACAGAACAGTCTGTAGTAATCTGGACTTTAGCCAAACTTCTGTATCTCCAAAAATTCTGAAAAATTAGGACAACGTAGGAAATTTGTATATCAATCTTTTGTAAAACAATTCAGAGCAAAAACATGTTTCTGTGAATTTACAAAATTCCATAACTGAGCGCAAAAGTTTCTGTTTTCCCGCAGAATCGAATCAACTATCACCCAAATCATCCCAAAGGTCTTACTTGGCACAAACACTAATTAAAATACTAAAACACAATCATAACAGAAGTATAATTGCATATTTATTGAAAAACAGAAGCAAAAGCAAAAAAACATAAAAAAAAATTGGGTTGCCTCCCAACAAGCGCTATTGTTTTACGCCCCTAGCTAGGCATATTGCATAGATCTAGGTATTGTCATCTTTGGTATTCAATTCCTTTCTAATCAAATCTTCCAAAAAAATTCTTAGTAAATTTATCTTATCATGTTCTTCCTTTTTAGTGGGAGAGCTTAAAGCATGGAAAGGACTTTGATTAGTAATTTTGACATTCATAATTTCATACTCAGGATCATCACCATAAACATCTTCGTGTAAAACATGTATCTCATTTTTAATAGGATCTATAGACATCTCTTCAATCCATTCTTTATTAAACCCTTCATCGATTCCCTTAGTGACCCAATCAAATCTATCATAAGCATCAATGTATAAAGCTTGGATAACTTCCGCATAAGGGACTCTTTTCCTTAGATTGTTACTAAAAGCAACATAATCCTTAGATTCCAAACCACGTAAGGTTTCTTTATCGTAAAGAATTTCTTCTATTGGGGGATGCTCAAAATTTATATTATAGTAAGCAAAGATTTCTCTAGCCTCTCGGACTATGTAATCAAATTCATGCATAAGGATAATGGTAGCAATTTTCTTAGCCTTAGGATCATGTATATTGGGGAGTTCGTAAAACATCTTTTGTAAGGCCGGATGGATATGTAGAAATTCTCTCTCTAATTTGATCACAAGCATGGAAATAGCATCCGAGTAGCAATTTGTATTATGAAGAATGGATCCCCTATCTATAGGCATAACTCCCACGCAATCAAACAATTCCTGAATAATATTCTTTCCAATAATGTTCCCATCACCCACATGATAGATCTTAGTTTTAAGATGAGTGGGGGTTTCGGTTTCAAGAGATTCATGATTAAGAGCACAAGATTCAAACTTTTTCTCAAGAATTTTATTTGTGTTTTCAATGATAACCTCCCCAAATTCAGACATGGTGGCAAAGCAAGCAATCTAGCACACAAGCAAAAAAGCAAACGAAAAGACGAACCAAAAGAAGGAAAAAGGCAAATATTTTTGTGTTTTTTTGAAAAGGTTTTAGAAGTGGGGGAGAGGAAAACGAGAGGCAAATGGTGAATAATGTAAATGCAAGAGATTAGAGTTTATGATAGGTACTTGGTAGGCTTGATGTAGATCCTCCCCGGCAATGGCGCCAGAAATTCTTCCTGCTACTTCTTGAGCTTGCGTTGGTTTTTCCCTTGAAGAGGAAATGGTGATGCAGCAAAGTAGAGATAAGTATTTCCCTTATTTGAGAACCAAAGTATCAATCCAGTAGGAGGAACACACAAGTCACCAATGGTTGCACCTACACAAACAAATAAATACTTGCACCCAACGCGATAAAGGGGTTGTCAATCCCTTCACGGCTACTTGCAACGATGAGATGTGATAGTGATAGATATAAAATATAAGTAAAAGTGCAAAACAAGATAAAGGTAAATAAATTGCAGCAAGGTATTTTTGGGTTCTTGGTTTTATAGATCTAAAAATAATATGATAAAAGATAGACCCGGGGGCCATAGTTTTCACTAGAGGCTTCTCTCTTGAAAGAAAGCATACGGTGGGTAAACAAATTACTGTTGAGCAATTGATAGAAAAGCGCATAAGGCAATGATCATGAATATAGGCATCACGTCTGTGACAAGTAGACCGACTTCTTCCTGCATCTACTACTATTACTCCACACATCGACCGCTATCCAGCATGTATCTAGTATATTACGTTAACGAGAACAGAGTGACGCCTTAAGCAAGATGACATGATGTAGAGGGATAGATCCAATCAATATGAACAAACCCTAGTTTTTTATCCTTAATGGCAACAATACAAATATGTGTCATGTCCCTTTCTGTCACTAGGAATAAGCACCGCAAGATTGAAACCATTACAAAGCATCTCTCCCATTGCAAGAAAAATCAATCTAGTTGGCCAAACCAAATCAATAGATCAGAGAGAAATACAAAGCTATATTAATCATGCATAAAAGAGTTCAGAGAAGACTCAAATAATATTCATAGATAATCTGATCATAAAGCCACAATTCATTGGATCTCAACAAACGCACCGCAAAAGAAGATTACATTGAATAGATCTCCAAGAACATCAAGGAGAACATTGTATTGAAGATCAAAGAGAGAGAAGAAGCCATCTAGCTACTAGCTATGGACCCGTAGGTATGTGGTAAACTACTCACACATCATCAAAGTGCAGCAAGGTTGATGTAGAAGCCTTCCGTGGTCGAATCCCCCTCCGGCAGAGTACCAGAAAAGGTCCCCAGATGGGATCTCACGAAGACAGAAACTTGCGGCGGTGGAAAAGTATTCTTGGTGTGCCCTCTGGTCTACGAGGAATATTTGAGTATTTATAGAAGAATAATTAGGGCTGGAGGAGTAACAGGGGTCCCACAAGCTTTGGGGGCGCCCTCGTAGGGCGTGCCCCATGAGCTTGTCGTCTCCTGGTGGCTCTTCTGGCCTCCTCCCGAAGCTTCCAGGGTTTCTTGTGGTCCAAGAAAAATCGTCAAAAAGTTTCGTTCCGTTTGGACTCCGTTTGGTATTGATTTTCTGTAAAGACAAAAATAAGGAAAAAAACAACAACTGGCACTTGGCACTAGGTTAATAGGTTAGTCCCAAAAAATGATACAAAATGCTCCCTCCGTTCCAGAATATAAGGTGTATTGATTTCCGTGCAAGTCAACCATTTGAATGTTTGACCAAGATTATATAATAAAACAACAACATCTGCAATACCTAATAGATAAAATACGAAACTACTTTTCATGAGCAATCAAATGATATAAATTTCGTATTGTGGATATTGATATATTTTTCTAGAAACTCGGTCAAACTTACACACGTTTGACTTTTCGAAAAACAAATACACCTTATATAAAGGAATGGAGGGAGTAGCATAATAATGCATATAAAACATCCTAGATGGATAATATAATAGCATGGAACAATAAAAAATTATAGATACGTTGGAGACGTATCATCCAGCGTCGTGGAGATGTTAGTTGGCTGGGCATTTGGATCCTCCGGATGGTTGCGAACTTGCTTCGTCTCTCTGGACGACTGGAAGGCAGATTCCACATCGGCTTCTTTGACCTCAGCAGCTCACTCGAATCGACTACTTTCTTGTACTTATCCAACTCTGCCATCACCATCTATTCGTAGGCTTTCTGAGACCCCTTTGCTACTTGTGAGCTGCGTTGGGATTTCCTCGAAGAGGAGAGGACGAAGCAGTACAGTAGAGATAAGTATTTCCCTCAGTTAACAACCAAGGTTATCAATCCAGTAGGAGAACCGCACAGAACCTCGTTAGCAGTACTTGCACACACAAAAGCAAATACTTGCACCCAACGCGAAAAAGGGGGTTGTCAATCCCCTTGGCGGTTATTTAAAAGGAATCTCGTAGTGGTAGGTAATAAGATAAATTACAAAACAAAATAAATAAAGTAAAATTGCATCAAGGTATTTTTGTGTTTTTATATATGATAAAAATAGACCCGGGGGCCATAGTTTTCACTAGAGGCTTCTCTCTCGAGCACATATCATACGGTGGGTGAACAAATTATTGTTGGGCAATTGATAAGAAAGTGCATAGTTATGACAATATTCAAGGCAATGATCATGTATATAGGCATCAAGTCCAAGACAAATAGAACGACTCCTGCCTGCATCTACTACTATTACTCCACTCATCGACCGCTATCCAACATGCATCTAGAGTAATAAGTATAAAACAAAGTAAGACCTTAAGCAAGATGACATGATGTAGACAAAGTAAACCATTCAATATGAATAAACCCCATCATTTTATCCTTAATGGCAACAATACAAATACGTGTGTTGTCCCTTTCTGTCACTGGGATATAAAACACCGCAAGATTGAACCCAACACAAAGCACCTCTCCCATTGCAAGATAAATCAATCTAGTTGGCCAAACCAAACCGATAGATCGGAGAGAAATACAAATCTATAACAATGATGCATAATAAAGTTCAAAGAAGACTCTATTAATATTCATGAATAATCTGATCATACACCCATAATTCATCGGATCCCAACAAACACACCCCAAAAGAAGATTACATCGGATATAACTCCAAGAAGATCGAGGAGAACATTGTATTGAAGATCAAAGAGAGAGAAGAAGCCATCTAGCTACTAGCTATGGACCCGTAGGTCTATGGTGAACTACTCAAGCATCATCGGAAGGCATCAAGGATGATGTAGAAGCCCCCCGTGATCGATCCCCCCTCCGATAGAGTACCGGAAAAGGCCTCGAGATGGGATCACGGAAGAACAAAAACTTGTGGCGGCGGAAAAAAGTGTTTCAGGTGGCTCTATGTTGGTTTCCCGATTTTAGAGAATTTATGGAGGTGGAATTAGGTTAGACGGAGCAACGTGGGTCCCATAAGGCATCAGGGCGCGCCCTGTTACCTTGCCGTCTCCTCGCTTCTCGGCTGGTCTCCTCCCGAAGCATCCAGGGTCTCTCTTGTCTAGAAAAAAATCATCCAAAAGTTTCGTAGCTTTTGGAATCCATTTGGTACTGATTTCCTGGAAAACAAAAAATAAGCAGAAAACAACAACTGGCACTAGGCACTGGGTTAATAGGTTAGTCCCAGAAAATGACATAAAATAGCATATCATTGCATATAAAACATCCAAGATTGATACTATAATAGAATGGAACAATAAAAAATTATGGATACGTTGGAGACATATCACGATGGTAGAGGTTAATATGGAGAAGACGTAAAAAAGGAAGATAGTCTCTCATCGACGCAGCTAATCAACGGGCTATGGAGATGCCCATCAATTGATGTCAATGAGAGGAGTAGGGATTTCCATACAATGGATGCACTAAGAGCTATAAGTGTATGAAAGCTCAAACTGAAAACTAAGTGGGTGTGCATCCAATTTGCTTGCTCAAGAAGACCTCGGGCATTTGAGGAAGCCCATCATCGGAATATACAAACCAAGTTCTATAATGAAAAATTCCCACTAGTATATGAAAGTGACTACATAGGAGACTCTCTATATGAAAAACATGGTGCTACTTTGAAGCACAAGTGTGGAAAAGGATAGTAAGATTGCCTCTTCTCTCTTTTTCTCTCATTATTTTGTTGGGGTCTTTTTGGCCTTTTTTCTATTTTTTTCCTCACTGGGGCAATGCTCTAATAATTATGATCATCACACTTCTATTTACTTACAACTCAATATTACAACTCAATAAAACTGAAATATATGACTATATGAATGCCTCTGGCAGTGTACCAGGATGTGCAATGATGCTAGCGTAACATGTATGATAATGATGAACGGTGGACAAGCCACAAATAGTATGCCAGCTATATGATCATGCGAAGCAATATGACAATGATGATGTGTGTCATAATAACGGAACAATGGAAGTTGCATGACAAAATATCTCAGAATGGCTATGGAAATGCCATAATAGGTAGGTATGGTGGCTGTTTTGAGGAAGATATAAGGAGGCTTATTGTGTGATAGAGCGTATCATATCACGGGGTTTGGATGCACCGGCGAAGTTTGCACCGACTCTCGAGGTGAGAAAGGGCAATGCACAGTACCAAAGAGGCTAGCAAATTGCGAAAAGGTGAGAGTGCGTATAATCCATGGACTCACATTAGTCATAAAGAACTCACATACTTATTGCAAAAGTTTATTAGCCCTCGAAGCAAAGTACTACTATGCATGCCCCTAGGGGGATAGATTAGTAGGAAAAGACCATCGCTCGTCCCCGACCGCCACTAATAAGGAAGACAATCAATATAAATCATGCTCCAACTTCTTAGCATAACAGGAGACTATACGTGCATGCTTCGAGAATCACAAACCTTAACACCAATATTCTTACTAGACCATAAGGAGGACATATTCTCATCTTTATATCTCAAAACTATTGCAAGGAATCAAACTTATCATATTCAGTGATCTACATGAAAGTTTTTATTATATCCCTCTTGAATACCTATCATATTAGAACCAATTTCATAACCCGTAATTGTTGCCATTACTATTTATTAGACTCTCAAAAATATATAAGTGAAGCATGAGAGTGCAACTATTTTATTTAAAATATAACCACCATCATGCTCTAAAAGATACTCCCTTCGTCACTTATTTTGGGATGGGGGGAGTATAAATGAAGCACTAGAGCAACTGCCTAGCTCAAAAGATATAAGTGAAGCACATAGAGTATTCTAACAAATCATGAATAAATGCATGTCCCTCTCAAAAGGTGTGTGCAGCAAAGATGATTGTGGCAAGCTAAAAAGGAAATGAAGCAAAGACTCTTATAATACACGACGCTCCAAGCAAAACTCATATCATATCATGAATAAAAATATAGCTCCAAGTAATTTACCGATGGTTTGTAGACGAAAGAGGGGATGCCATCCGCGGCATCCCCAAGCTTAGACGCTTGGGTATCCTTGAATATTATCTTGAGGTGTCTTGGGAATCCCCAAGCTTAGGGTCTTGCCGCTCCTTATTCATTAATCCATCATGATCTCACCCAAAACTTAAAAACTTCAGCACACAAAACTCAACAGAAACCTCGTGAGATCCGTTAGTATAACAAGCAAATCATAAAATTTAGGTACTGTTGTAAACCCATTCATATTTTATTATTGCATAATACCTATTGTATTCTAACTTCTCCATGACTTATACCCCCTGATATAATCCATAGATTCATTAAAACAAGCAAACTATGTAACAAAAACAGAATATGTCAAAACCAGAACGGTCTGTAATGATCCGAACAAACGCAATACTTCTGTAAATCCAAAAAATCTGAAAAATGAGGACAACATGGGAAATTTATATATCAATAATGTGGAAAAAATTCAGAACTTTATCACGTTCCATTAAGCCATAGTAATTCAGGTACTATGCGTAAAAGTTTTTGTTTGTTCACAGAATCAAGTCAACTGTCAACCAAATCATCCCAAAGGCTTTACTTGGCACCAACACTTATTAAAACATAAAAATACAATCACAACAGTAGCATAATTGTGTGGATACAAAAAACAAGAAAAATAAGATAACTATTGGGTTACCTCCCAACAAGCGCTATTGTTTTACGCCCCTAGCTAGGCGTGATGCATAATTTCAAGTATTGTCATCCTTAGTGTTTAACCCATAGGTGGCCCTCATAATAGATTCATATGGTGGCTTATTTATCTTTCTAGGGAAGTGTTCCGTTCCTTTCTTTAATGGAAATTGGAACCTTATTTTTCCTTCTTTCATATCAATAATAGCACCTATGGTTCGTAGGAAAGGCCTACCAAGTATTATAGAACAAGAAGGATTGCATTCAATATCAAGCACAATGAAATCCACGGGCATATAATTTCTATTAGCAAGAATAAACACATCATTTATTCTACCCAATGATTTCTTAATGGTTGAATCCGCTGAGTGCAAATTAAGGGAACATTCATCCAAATCATGAAGGCCTGGCACATCACATAAAGATTTTGGTACAGTGAAAACGCTAGCACCTAAATCACACAATGCATTACATTCATAATTTTTAATTTTTACTTTAGTAGGTTCTCATTCATCATATAATTTCCTAGGTATTGAAACCTCCAACTCTAGTTTTTCTCCTAAAGCTTTCATCGTAGCTTCTACAATATGTTTAGTAAAAGCTTTATTTTGTTCATAAGCATTGAGTGAATTTATCATGGATTGCAACAAGGAAATACATTAATTAAAGAACAACTATCATAATTAAAGTCCTTGAAATCCAAAGTAGTGGGCACATCACTAGTTAAAGTCTTGACCTCTCCAAACCCACTTTCATCATTTTTATCATTAAGATCATCACCCTTCGAACAATTGGGATGCCTTCTAGCTAAAGTTGACTCATCTCCAGTCCCTTTTTTATCAAGTTTTATATTACTAAATAAAGATTCAATGGGTGAGACGCTAATCATTTTAATATCTTTATCATGATTACGGTAAAAATCGGGTGGAATAGCCTTTTCTAGGAATTCTCGCTTAGATCTCAACCTAGCGGGTCTTTCTTTAGTTTCATTAATGGAGACATAGATAGATTTAATGGACTCATTAATATCAAGCTTAGGTGGCAAAATTTTAGATTTGAGATTTTCCACATCATGAGCAATTATATCCATGTTCCTAGCCATATTATCAACTTTATTCAAATTTTCTTCTACCATGGCATTAAAAATCTTTTGAGAATTAATGAATTCTTTAATATTACTTTCAAGATCAGTGGGTATCCTATTTTTATCATTATAAGAATTTCCATAGGAATTACCGTAATTATTAGAGGAATTTCCGGGATACGGTCTAGGATTAAAATTACCTCTATAAGTATTGTTATAGAAATTATTTCGAGTGGCAAAATTCACATAACCAAAATCATTATTTTACGTAATCAAAGTAGATAATGGCACATCATTAGGATCAACATGAGCATTCTTACTAGCAACCATTTTCATAAGAGCATTCATTTTATCACTCAACGTAGTAATTTCTTCAACAGAATTTACCTTCTTACTAGTTGGAGCTCTTTCGGTATGCCATTGAGAGTAATTTGCCATAATATTATCAAGGAGTTTTGTAGCTTCTCCTAATGCGATTTCCGTAAAGGTTCCACCTGCAACAGAGTCTAGAAGATTTCTAGACACAAAGTTTAGTCCTGCATAGGAATTTTGTATAATCATCCATAAACTTAAACCATGAGTGAGACAATTTATTTTCATTAATTTCATCCTCTCCCAAGATTGTACAACATGCTCATGCCTCTGCACGTCATGAAGACGCTCTGGTTGCTTCATTTGGACTATCGCGCTGATCTTTTCGGGGTTAGCATCAATCCCATGTTCGGAAACGAGGAAACCGAGTAAGCTGTCGGCTGGACTGCAAAAGTGCACTTGGCCGGGTTGAGCTTTATTCTGAATCTGCGCAGCAAAGGTCTCGACAGGGTCAGCCAGGAGGTCGGAAACTTTCCTAGACTTGACCACAATGTCATCCATGTAGGCCTCCATGTTCCGACTGATCTGCTTTTGCAAGCATTTCTGGATCATGCGCTAGAAAGTTGGCCGATGTTTTCTAGTCTGAATGGCATCGTGATATAACAAAAGCACATGAATGGGGTGATGAAGGCTGTTTTTTATTTCATCTGGACCATACATTTGGATCTGGTGGTACCTGGAGTACGCATCCAGAAACAACAAGCGCTCGCACCCCAGAGTAGAGTCTATTATCAGATCTATGCGGGGGAGAAGAAAGTGGTCCTTCGGGCAGGCCCGATTGATGTGCCTGAAATCTATGAACATTCGGAGGGAGTTGTTCTTCTCTGTCCTCATGACGACGCTGGTGAGCCACTCGGAGTGGTACACCTCTCGAATGAACTCGGCGGCTAGTAGCCATGCGATCTCCTCGCCAATCGCCTTGCACTTCTCCATGGAAGAGTGTCGGAGGTGCTCTTTAACATGCTTGATTTCTGGGTCGACTCAGTTCCCTGGCAACACCCAGCATATCAAAAGGCTTCCATGCGAAAATGTCCCAGTTCTCATGGAGGAACTGGATGAGCTTGCCTTCCCATTTACTGTCCAGCGTCGTGGAGATGTTGGTTGGCTGGGGATTCGGATCCTCCGGATGGATGCGAACTTGCTTCGTCTCTCCGGCCGGTTGGAATGCAGATTCCACAATCGGCTTCTTTGACCTTAGCAGCTCACTCGAATCGACTACTTTCTTGTACTCGTCCAACTCTGCCATCACCATCTGTTCATCGGCTATCTGAGATCCCTTTGCTACTTGTGAGCTACGTTGGGATTTCCTCGAAGAGGAGAGGATGAAGCAGTATAGTAGAGATCAATTTCCCCTCCGGCAGAGTACCGGAAAAGGCCTCCAGAAGGGATCAAGGAAGAACAGAAACTTGCGGCGGCGAGAAAAGTGTTTCGGGTGGCTCTCTCTTGGTTTCCCGATTTTAGAGAATTTATGGAGGTGGAATTAGGTCAGACGGAGCAAAATGGGGCTCACAAGGCATCAAGGCATGCCTACCCCCCTGGGCGCGCCCTGTTGCCTTGCCGTCTCCTTGCTTCTTGTCTGATCTCCTCCCGAACCTTCCAGGGTCTCTCTTGTCTAGAAAAAATGTCAAAAAGTTCCGTAGCGTTTGGACTCCATTTGGTACTAATTTCCCGAACAAAAAACAAGCAGAAAACAACAAGTGGCACTAGACACTGGGTTAATAGGTCAGTCCCAGAAAATGATATAAAATAGCATATAATTACATATAAAACATCCAAGATTGATACTATAATAGCATGGAACAATAAAAAATTATGGATACGTTGGAGACGTATCACTCTTCTGCACGCACTCTTCCGCTCGTTTCCTGTTCCCCGAGATGGTTATCACGCCATTCGGCCCTGGCATCTTAAGCTTAATATACACGTAACATGGTCTGGCCATGAAACGTGTGTAGGCGGGCCTACCCAGGATGGCATGATAGGAACTGTGGAAGTCCACCACCTCAAAGCTCAACCTCTCCTTCTGAAATTTTTCTCGCCACCGAACACGACGTCCAGGGCTATCTGTCTGAGTGACTTTGCCTTCTTTCCGGGGATGACCCCGTGGAACTACATGTTGCTTTTGCTCAGTCGGGACATCGGAATGGCCATCGCCTTCAGTGTGTCGGCGTAAATGATGTTCAGTCCGCTGCCTCCGTTCATGAGGACTTTGCACAGTCGGACTCCACTGACGGCTGGATCAACCGCTAGCGCCTACCGCCCAGGGGTCGGTATGTGAGCTGGGTGATCTGACTGGTCAAAATTGACGGGCGTCTGGGCCCAGTCAAGATACTTGGTGACAGTCGGCACGGCCATGTTAACCTCTCGCTTTATGACCTTCAACCTGCGCTTGCTCTCGACGTCTGCGAATATCATCAAGACATTCTTGACGTTGGGATAGCCAGAAGCATGCTTCTTCCCTTCGTCATCATCGTCCTCATCTTTACCCTCTGAGGGTTCTTCTCGCATTTCTTGCTTGAGCAATTGGCACTCCCGAGTGGTGTGCTTTGGCAGGATCAGGTTGCCATCTTTGTCTCTTTTGGTGTGAATCTGACAGGGTTGATCAAGAATGTCACCCTTTGGGTTACTCTTCTTCGTGTCAGCCCATTCCTTCTTCTGCTTCAGCTGACCTTTGCCCGGCCAGGGCCGCAGCTTCAGCATTGTCTACCGAATCGGCTTTTTGCTTCTGCTTCCGACTGGACTTATTGCCCGACTGGTGGGCCTCTCCAGCTCGCCCCTTGCCGCTTCTCAGCTGGTCTTCCTCTTCGTCGTTGGCATATCGACTGGCGATCTCCATTGCTCGGCTCGGAGTTAGGATCTCGGTCCGGCCAAACTTCAGAACAAGCTCTCGGTATTTGATACCCGCCTTGAAGGCGCAAATGGCTTGGTGCTCAGTGACATTCTCCACGGTGTTGTGCAGAGTGGTCCATCGCTGGATGTACTCTTGGTGAGTCTCATTGTTTTTCTGTACGCAGTGTTGCAGCTCTGACGATCCACCCGGCCGCTTGTACATGCCCTCGAATGTTTTCACAAAGACTCGGGCCAGGTCATCACGGCAATAGATGCTGCCGGGTGGGAGCTGATTCAGCCAGGCTCTCGCCGACCCCTCAAGCATTAGTGGCAGATGTTTCATGACCACATTGTCATTGCCGTCACCGATCTGGACAGTCACTCGGTAATCCTCCAACCAAGTCTCTGGCTTCGACTCGCCACCGAACTTGCTAATCCCCGTCGCCAACCTGAAGTTGGATGGGATATCAGCAGCGCGGTTATACCTGCTGAAGCACTCAGGTCCTGAAGGTGTGGATCCACTCAGGACATCCCTGTCAAGGGCGTCTCTTTGGGCTCGGCCCCTGTCGACCAAGCTCTGAGCGAGAATAGATCTCGCGTTGAACTGCGGGTCTCAGAGACCTCCCAGGCGGTGCGGAGGACTCGGCCTCCGATCATCTTCGTACGGTCGCCTCGCGTCATAGGGCTGGCGCCTGTATGCGACATCCCGCGGAGGGGGCGTCCAAGTGTGACGATAATCGTCGCGTCGCCGGGGAGGAGTGATCTGGTCACGTCTCCGGTCTCTGTACTGATCTCTCAGAGGGGGCGATGGTCTACGCCTTCCCGATGCGATCGGGCTATGAGCCGACTGGACTGTCTCGACGCGAACGGACGCGCTATGGATGCGATCCCGAGACTGTGACACAACCGCATTTTGCGTCAAAGCTATCTTCAACATGGCCCGGATCTGTCGAATCCCTTCTCCAGCAGCTGAGCCGAAGGGCTGGATGGAGTCAGCGATTCGGGTCGCCGCCGCCAAATTCTGCAATGTGGCCACCATGTCGCAAAGGGGCTGGAGTTGGAGCTGAACCATCTCCACCAAACAAGAGGCGCTGAAGGCTTGCAGCTCAACTCTCCAAAATGGATAGCAACCTTCAAAATAAAACCGAGCGTTCTAGAAGCCCTACTGTCCAGTCGTAGCTGCCTGCGCTAATTAGCTTCCATTTCTCGGTGAATGTGTCATCCCAAACACCAGTTTCCATTCATAACAAAGAACCGGGGAAAGAAAATCCGATTGTTTGCCTTCGTAACCCTTCAGGACTATACTTCTATATCCAATGTGATCTTTTTTTAGTGATAAAACATCCAATTTGTAATTATGGGTTAAGACGGCGCACATTTTCTTTTTTTCATTTCAATTTCCATATATGATTGCCTATTGAAAATTTTAAATTACCTGCAAATGTGGCGCCCGATGGTGCGGAAAAGGGACAAACCATGACTAGAAAAGGCGAATCTGCTGATCCGATCAGTTCAGACATCGTTGAGTGATCTCGCTGATGCCTAATCTTCTGTACTTGGGGTCGCATCCTGGATTTGCATTTTCGCTTGTCAGGGTCGTACCCATTTGGAACCTATGTTGTAAGTCACTTATGTCGCTCATGCGTTGAGTTTGCATTTTTGTAAGGCCATGTATGGTGGTTTGCTGCTTTATTATTTATGTAACCTTTCATCTAAAAATACATGTTCCAGGACGAGGAAAGAACCACAACGCCTTGCATACGCAATTTCTGCATCCTCCAACAGCTCCGACCAATCGTTTTATGTCTTCCGTAACACAACATCCATGCACGATATAAGAAAGAAGCTTAGTTGCGGATTGCCAACTACTCCCTCATTTTCTAAATATAAGTCTTTCTAGGGATTTCAATAGAAACTACATACGGATGTATATACACATATTTTAAAGTGTGGTTCACTTATTTTGCTTCGTATGTAGTCCGTAGTAGAATATCTAAAAAGACTTATATTTAGGAACAGAGAAAGTATTTTTTTTTTGACAAATTAGGAACAGAGGAAGTACTTATAACTAGCAAAAAGCAAATTGGACATATAAAGGATGAAGGGGTGGCTAGGCAGGCTCGCGGGCCCGCATCGCCCCCCCCCCCGCGAAGCCGCTCGCACACCCTAGCCGCCTCTCCTCCGCTCCCCTCCTCACGAACCCTAGCGCCGCCACATCCCTCCCCCGCTCTCCACTCGCCCCACGGCCTCCGTCCATGGCGGCGCCCTCCCCATCTTCAAACTAGGGCCCAGTCAGCTGAAGCAGATGGAGAGGGGTGGCGGATGTGCGTCCTCTAGGGCCTCGTCGGCCAGAGAAGGAGGGGAGGAGCGGATGCCGACGAGCGAGGTTGCTCGGTTTGGACCGGCCATGGTGTTGGCTGCTGACTCCCACCGGTCTTGTCTCCCCCAACCCTGAGCTCGCTTAGCCGCCGGCCGGCCGTGATGGAGGATATGGCGAGGGCAGACGGTGGCTCCCCATGACGAGGTAATCTCTCCCATACCCTTCCTCCCTAGATGCCATCGAATCCGAGGCGCGGAGGCGAGCTGCGGCGGTGACCTGCAACCAAAAGAGCGACGGCGAGGGCGCTCGATTCGATGCAGATCCATGGATCGGTGAGAGAGAAGATGAGAGGAAGGGAGAGAGAAGGAACGAGAGGAGGGAGGAGAGGGAGGTGCCGCAGCAGACGACAGAGGGTCACTGGCCAGTGTCGCCGCCACTTCTCCTTGTCTCCTCACTGATTCCCGATCTGGAGCAGGAGGGACCGACGCGGCTACAAGCACCGGCGCGATGGTCCACGGTGTCATCGTCGTCGTCCTCGGCTATAGGAGAACGCCTCTCCGTCGTTGGGCCTCCTCTGAGAAGGAGCGGAACGGCGACAGAAGCGGGACACCGCTGCGTCTCTCGCTACAAGCTGCAAGCTCCCCTGCGACCTTGCTCACATCTTCTTCTCGCTCACAGCACCAAGGTAGGCAAAATTCTTTCTTTTTCCCCATGATGTGATTTCTTTTGCTAGGATGGATTACAAATGGTTGGAGTAGCGGATGTGTGAAGTTTTGCCTGTAATCTAAATTCTGTATTTTATCTAGCTAAGTTCAGCAAAAGCTTGCTTTTTTACAATGACTGAAGCAAAATCATTCTCTTGCAGGCCATGTAGCTTACTGTTTAACTGTTATTGCTGATTGGAGCCATTGCTATTGGCTATTTATACATAAGATGGAAGGTGAATAGAGATTTTTGTGAGGGGGATTGGATTTTATCCAGATGGCTTGCTTCTCATGATGAGGCTGATACTAATAAACTAATGAACTAATGACGACATGAAGGTTGCATCTTATCCCCATTTCCCTTTCTACATTTTCCATTTAGTCGATTATCATACATTGTACTATTTCCCTTTCTACAGTTGCCATTTAGTTTATTAACATAGATTGTACTATTTTCGGTTAAGCACACTATGGGTCAATGGATGTTGAATTAGCTACTTTTATATCCCTGGACCATATATATTACATGCATCAGTACTTGCTGCATCTCTGATATGCTTTTGCTTTTTATTGTTGCCCTTAGTTACTACTTTTCTATGAACCCAACGTTTAGGTTGCAGGCTCAACTGCATATCTATGTTCTCTGTATGAATTTTTTAGCTAGCTTTGAAGTGAATGTGGTGATCAAGGCTCTAATATGTATTCTTTATTTGCATGAATGTTGTGTGCATATAGGTACTTGCAATGGAATCTTTTTCTCATAGACGAGAAGTACTTTGAAAACAGATTTTAAAAATTGATATAATTTTACAAGTGTGCAGATAGCTGACAAGGCAACAATGCTATTGTTCAAATGTAGTCGAGCCGGGCTGTCGGTGTTTTGAGAATGAGCACACAAGTTGCTTTCTTAGATTCATTGCAACCAAAAGATTTGGTAATATGTTTTTCTGAAAACATGGATACACTTGTTGGTGTTGTATACTGGGATCTGTAAGTATTGCCATAGGAATTTCTTTATCCTAAGGATTCACACAGATTGGAGGGGAATTAGTATCTAACATATTGTTAAAATGTACGCAAACTGGTCAATCTTCTTCATGGCTTTTAAGCTATAATTGTAGATGCTAATTTATGCTTTGATAAAGTAATATCTTACTTCTTGGTGCTTGGATAAAAGAGTATAGTTTGCTGAAAATATGTTCATACTATATATCACAGAAGTACAAACTGACAATCAGCCTATGGTGAAGTTAAAATAAGCAAAAATTATTGTGTGTATAATCATTAGTTTTGTTTTCCAAGGTGAATCAGATTTATTTTTGCTGCTGTACGTAGAATGCAGTTTATTTTTATTCATGTTGCTGCGTTTGGCCCTACATGTCGATGGGTGTGGCCGCTCCCTGGTTAGTTTGTTGCTCGATTCGGTTTGGTCGAAGGTAGGCTGTGTGTTTTCTACGTCTGTATATTCGTTGGTTGGATAAGAAGATTTTGTAGGTTTTTCTTTGGTTTGGTTGCTTATGCTCTCAGTGCAGGTTCCTATGATTTCTAGACAGTGTATTGGTTCTAAGGATTGTCTCGGTTAGTTTAAAAGTGCTTTGGTTGCCTTCTTGTCTTCACGCACAGACCTTGGAGATGGCTAGGTTTGCATGGGCATGGGGTTTGGCATACCTGGCCTTTGTTTAGATTTGTTAATAAATCCAGTTTATCACGAACACCATAAATGTGTATCAGCACATGAGCTATTTTTCAATCAATGCATGCCGAGTCCACTTGGAACTGAATATGCAGTGTTTTCTTTGAAACTGAATAACGGTGGTTGAGATTTAGTTTCATTTGGACGAGCTACCCCAAGTATCATCAATTCATGATGGCTAATTTGTTTTGGTTCTTGATGAATCGGCCCTGGTCCTGATTTAAGAGTTTTTATGTTATTTCTCGACTTATTTGAGCTATTATCGTTTCTGTTTAACACACACAATTGTAGCTGCCCTTTTTGATTCAGAAAAATGGTTTTCATGTCTGTGTTTTGGTTAAACATTTTCTCAGCATATCTCTATTCGTCAGTCTAACTCACATAACATCCAATATAGTTTATCTGACCCAAACTAAATGTTGGCTATTGCTATGGTTTGTGTGCAGTCTATTTTTCTTCGATCTTGGTCATTAAAGATATGACAAGAAAGAAATTTCAAAAGGTTTGATAATCTAGAATGCTCATATGGAGTTATTTAAACCAGTTCTTTTAGTAGCTGCTGAGACCAGATGTATCGGAAAATTTTAAAATATACCAACAGTAGGAGTTGACCAATAATGCTGAATTGATTCAGTCTTCAGGCCTTATGCACAATTTCCACAATGTTAAGATAATATATGCTTTAATGCTCCTGTGCACTGCTTTAATGCTTCTGCTTGTTTATCTGAATCTTGTTGTTGTTCATTAATTTCTTGTCGCCTGCTGTTGCCCGTGAGGGGGAGTCGGATCCATCTTGGATAACCATCCCTGATGAGCTTTTAATACACACTGATGGTAAAATCGATGCCATTGTTCAGGCTGTATACAAAGATGTTCCTACTAGGTATTCTGATGTTGATTATCTAAAAGAAAGAGCAATTCTAACACCAACGAACCAAGTAGCTGAAAAAATAAACGAGCGTGTTCTGTCTTTAGTGCCTACCAGTGAGAGAGTACCTAAGCTGTGTCAAGTGTACATGCCTATGTTTTATATGCAAATACCTTTCCTCTTTTGCACAAACCATGCTTCCTGTACAATGATATTTAATAGCAGCAAACTAAACAAGTTGGTCAGGAAACTGAAGCTGCAGCTACTGAAGAGCCAAAGAACATTCTTGCTGAATAGGCTAAAGCCAAGAGGTAAAGACTCATAGTCTATTACATCCAACCAGTTTAACATAAGATATGGCGTGCCGCCTCTTGTTCTTCCTTTACTTGTCTTCTTTGACAACCAAAGCATCCTTCTCTGTGGCTCTCAAAAATGCTTTCTTCTTCACACGATGCATGTTATGCCATTTGATCAAACTATTTTTTCTCCCACAACTATATTCAAATTGATCATAGACCCAATAAAACATCATTTTACCTTTAAAATCTAATATACGTTTTATTTTTTTCCTGTTGCATATACAGGCAACTCTTCCTGTTGCATCAAAAGTAACTTGCTTCGTACATGCAAACTAATTAGCCATATAGTTAAATTAGCCACGTATTAAGATTCGGTACACCTACTGCTTATTTATGTTGTGTTCTATTTGCTGTGTCCAATCTTTATGTGCTTGTTATTTTTATCACACTGTAATCAAGCTTCTGTTCTTATAGCAATAAGAAACCCTGTGCAATCAAGCTTCTGTTCTTATAGCAATTACAGTTTTGATACCTCTGTTTCTTTATATCATCTTGTTGGGTTTCTGTTTCTCTTCATATATGTGATTCTCATGTGATCCTTTTGCTGGAAACTTGCTAATCTTAGGGGTGCTGCTACTGGTGTAAAAACCGTTTTATCAAAAGAACTAAAGTAGTAGCTAATCCAAGCATTGAAGAATTAACGCAGAGGTTACGCTATATTGGCATAAAGTCAGAGCAGCGCCTGAAGACTACATAAGATAGTTTCTGGTGACCTTCAGTCTATATATCCTAACCAACAGCAGCCACCTTTTATTTCGTATCAATCGATCCAGTATCTTTCCCCTTTTGGCGTTGCTCTGAGCAAGATATATATAGCCTTTAAATTTCCATTCGTGTATGATACTGCATGTACACTTTAGACCTCATTACTGTCTCTCTGGTCAAAAGAAGTTTGTGATCACTTGTTCTATATATGTAATCAACTGCCCTTCTACTAATATTTTCAGAAGACTATTTATGTATGTTTACACTGGTTAGAGAAAATCATGACACTGCCAGCAGCAATTTTTTATTTCCATATGTTTCAGTCTGTCTCTAAATATTTTTATGTGTAGCCACGGGCAAAACATGAAGAGCTATCAACCTGCTCAGGCATCTCTGCAGTGAATACAAGAAGAGCTATCGAAGGGATTAGCCATGGACAGGACATGCTCATTATGGTGATTGCCCCTTCGGATACATCCAGCAGGATATGCATGACCAGAGTAAGATCTAAAATCCAATAGAGCATTTGGAGAAGCCCTACTATCAAACTGTAGGCACTTGTATTGATCAGTTCTCCATTTCTGAGTGCATCTGCCTTCGACAACAAATTTCATCAACTCGAGCACCTTAGCATTGAGAACAAAGAACTTAGCAAAGTCAACATTCAGCTTCGTGCCAGTGTAACACTTCAACTCAACATATCTGATATAGTCAAGAGACTCAATCAGAGTTGTTGGCTCATGATGATGCACATTTTGCATATCCGTCTGCAGAGATGACTGGAAAGAGTATAAACAATTCAGAAACAGTTATGGCAATGTCAGGCAAAACAATGACTGATTAGATAATATATAAAATAAGTAAAACAGATTTTAACACTACTGAAGAAGAGATTCAACAACTCACCATTATGTATAGCTTCTCCAAGAAAGGAAAGACTCTGAGGAAGCCAAGAACTGCATCAAGATTAGGGCCACTAGACGTGATATGTAAAACCTTAACACCGCGCATCAACATTTCCAAGTTACCAGCGACCATTTCCTGCTAACAGAAAAACATTGCAAAAAAGTCAGTGTATGCTTCGTGGAATGTCGAATATGAAATGGCCATCCGCAGCTACCTGTGAAACTCTGGTTCCAAGCTTGAGTTTATCAAAGTTGTCTGTCAGTGAGCCCAAGATCGCCAGTTTCGGCGCACTAATTACCCGGAAGACTGGTGCTCTGCGCAGTTGGCTGGTTCTGCGAAATAAATCTGATCTGACGAATCTTTCCAGGCAAGGGGCATTCTCGATGACTATTTCATTCATGTTGCCCATATCATTACAGACACCGATGCTCCTAAGTGTCGGCGAGTTGATCACCAAGCCCCTGAAGCCATCACAACTGTCAAGCAGCAGGCCCTCGAGGACAGGGCAGCCAGAGAGAATGCTGTGGAGGGTGCCTTCATATACAGAAAGGAAACCCAGAACGAGTGTTTTCAGGTGTGGGAAGTTAAATACTGGGACTTCCTCATCCTCAAAGAAGCTGCAGTGGGCAATGCGGGCCACGCGAAGGGTCGGTGCGAAGCGGAGCACAGACAGCGGCAGCACATCATCGAACTTAGCGACATAGATGTCGAACTCCTGAAGATTAGCAAGGGCTGGGGACCTGAACCAGCCATCAAGATCAGCAAAATAGAGGCTGTTGAGGTGAAGGCGGCGTATGGGGCCCTGGTGCTCAGAAAGGATCTCGGTTACAACCTCAATTTGCTCGGGACAAAACCCAGGGATATGGGCAGTGTCAAGGTTGATGGGAGCGGAGCGCCACAGGTGACGCCAGCGGCGAGAGAGGGCAGAAGTGCGCACGGCATCATCGGTGCGGAGGAAGGAGATGATGGTGCACAGCGTCTCATCCGGGAGGTCACTGATCAGATCGATTCCCTCTAGTTTCACCTTTTTCACTGCACAGTCTGCCACCGCCTCCATGTCGGAACGTGCAAGCGCACGCACGGCTTCAGCTGCTCGTTCACAAATAACCAGTTTGGGGTCGCTCAAAGCTATCAGTATAACATCAACAAACTCAGGGATATAATTCTTCAGCCATCTCCTACAACAAGAAAAGGAGGAACTTTATACAAATCATAATATAGTTCATCTGGGAAAAAATCTTGGCATAAAAAGTTAAACTACTATCATAATAAACTACTCCCTCCGTTCCATAATATATATATATTAGATGTAATAAAATCTTATATATATTATGGGACGGAGGGAGTAATTTGCAAACTGCAACAACCCAGGATGCTAGTTGTGCTGTGCATAGGGTTCTTTTCAGGGAACCTTGGAGTGAAAGAAATGGTACACATGGTTTAATAAGATAGCTAGAACTAACCAATATTACTTAAGTCGTACATTCAACTCAATATTATTTGTGACTTGCAGATCAGTCACGACTAGTCATGATTAGTTGTCCACTAGTTGTTGTTGATCATTAGTTGCTTGCTGCAAATACTACGCAGAGAAAACAATAATACACATACTACAAATCAGTGGTACACAACTACACATGCTAATAATCAGGGGTACCCTCATGATCATGATTGTTGATTAAACACCACAGAAGCTGATCGGTTCTACTTACTTTGAGAATAAGGAGAGCTGCAAAGCGGCGATATTCCACTCCATCCCCACCAAGCCACCCTAACGCAGTTGTAATAATCTAAAAGAAGCGCTTCTTAGAGAACTGGAAAAGTTTGTTCATGAAAACTGGAACCCGTTATAAGTTAGTATAACTTACCTGTCGCTCAACTTCGTGTGCAGTTAATGCTCCCCCAGCATTTGCCAAATGACCAAGCACTGTGCTTACTGGAACTAGGATTTCAGGATCTCGCTTGACCTGAAACACATTTTTTAAGACATTATTAGCCAGCTTAGAAACCTTTGAAGCGCCTCCAACAGGTAAATCAATCAGAGCATCGATAGCATGAAGAGCCAGTAAACTTTCAGTAGCATCATGGCTTTGCAATAAGCTGGATATTTGCTCATAGAGCTGATCCATAACCCTTAGAAGATCTTCACCGCTGAGATGTCGAGCTTCCTCCTCAACATGTTTCCGCAGGGCAGCAGCAATACCACCCTATTATAGACGAGAACAAACTATATAAGCCTAGAAAATATCATTGTTCGACATAAACGAAAGTACAGTTAACATAGAGAATCTGTGGGTTAACATCCCAGGAAGCTAAACCTCCCAATGAACAGCCAAGGTACGAAATTTACGAATGAATTTATTCTTCATTACCATGAACACACAAGGCATATACATGTCATGTGAACTACGCACTTCACGTTACCCCCAACAACAAATCCGCAATATCATCATTTGTTCATAAATCATAATATTATCTGACAGGCCAGCACATCCATAGAACCCAAGAGTACCTCAACAGTCAAATCCTGAACAAAATGTATATATAGTGCGAAAATCTACATAATTACAGTACTCCAGAGTAGACACCAAAAGCACTGACTTTTATGTACTGCTACTGAGCATTGACACAAGAAAAACAGCATCACAAAGATCGCAAGCCCCAATTACCAATACCCACAACCACAAAAGGCACCAACACAAGCAATTAACTTGGCAATTGATCGTCCCATGCCCGTCCATCCATTCCACACTGGCCCAGCACCGAAGCAGTGCCCTAACAAGAAACAGCCAACTGGTTCGATTCACACCCTCGGCTGATTAGCCTGTACACGCACAGAACCCCGCACGCAAGCCCAACACCACCGGCCAAAACCGAAGTCTATCATAACCGCACCACAGCGAGGACGGCGATATCTCACAGCATGACCAAGAGAAGGCGATCGACCGAGACACGAACCTCCCCAGATGAGATGTAGGCGGCGATGCTGAACCAGCGGTCCTTGGCGATCAAACCTGCGCGCCAGGCAAATCGATGGTTTAGCCACGGCCAGAAGAGAAACCCCGGGCGATCGAGATCGGCGGGGAACAATCCGGAAGCGAAGGTGACGTACGGCGGCGCCGAGATCTGAGGAAGGAAGGAAGGCGTACCTTGAGGCTTGCCCGCGGCCTCCGGGGGGAGCCGCGAGGGTTCCATGTCGACGGCTCCTCCGGAACTGAGCCGGCGGTGCCAAGGGAGGCGGAAAGTTTTAGGCAATCCCAGCCTCGGCCTGGCGCAGTTACACGGCGAAATGACTCGGGAATGGGGAGATACCGGCCTCGCACGGGCTTGGGCCGTGACATCATGGGTTGATCGTGCCCCCAGATCGCTCCACCAAAACTGGCCTGCTATTTTACAGTTTTGTACCGCTAAAAAAAAATACAGTTCTGTGCCACTGTTTATCCATTCCTGTCCAATCCTTTGGCTCAAAAAAAAAAAAATCCCTGTCCAATCCTATAGAGAACTCTTTCTATCCAAGGTTTCTTTCACCGGAATGTCATTGACCCCGAAGAAATTTCACTACCGTTCAAAAAAAAAAAGGTTATAGATGCAGGCGTGCTCGATGCACTATGTGCCGCTCTTGTTGTGGTCGTGGTCACATTTGGAGCGTGAAACAGAGGTTGCCTCAATGCCAAGCTTAGGCGAGAATGAATCTAGGTCGCTCGATTTAGCTTCAGTGGGGCTACCTTCAGCCTAAAGCATGTACATTTTCTTATTGCGAACACAAACATTATGTTGCAATAATTCGGGTGTGCTGCAAGTACTTGTTCAGTACTGCAAATATATTTTGGCGTCATTGCACATGTTACATTTATATGTATTAGTGGAAAGACAAGCATCTGATGCAATTCGACGACCGATGAGGTGAGCCACGCGCCTTTACCACTTCGGGGGGCGTTGCTTCACAAACCTTTATATCCAATGGCTCATGCAGTTCAACGAAATTTTGCAAAAGAAACAATCCTTCTGTAGCCTTACGAATATTTGGATTGCAAGCACAAATCCTAATCGATTGTGTTAGCAAAGCTAACCTGGTCACTCCTATGGTTGACTGACAACATCTCTACTATGGAAGTCTTTCGTAAAGAAAATTACATTTCATTAAATGGTTACAAGACCTGGCACCAATCATATTCTCCCAGATACGTAAATATCCGATGCATTTATTTTAATGCTTGAATGATGAAACATGTTTACATTTTGCACACATCTCTGCTGATAAAAGCACCAAGGACTCTGTGGGATTTTATTACACTTTACTAGAACAAACAGCCCGAACTGTTTCAGCAAAACATATTATCCAGCGCATCCTCCTGTAGGAACTGCTGGTTTCTTCAGGTAAAATAAAAAAGAAAGAAAATAAATTGCTGAAGCAGAACCACAGTCAACTGAACAGTTCACCCATAATTTCCAAAACCCAACAACCTATTTCCAGAAATATAAGCAGTTCATAACCAAGGGTATATTGCCAAATTAAAGTAGCCTGATGAGGTTGTCCTCAGGCCTTTTGCAGTTCTAAATAGAAAACAAGTGCTGGTCGTAGTACATGATAAATAACATAGCTGCATACAGAAAAAGTTCGAAATACACATGAAGGGCGATATCATCAATCAGTATGCCCACAAACTCCGCAAGAGGTGCCAACAGGATCAGCCATGGTCAAAACATGAGCATGATTGCTGCATGCAAATGTAGTAAACGGATAAGCTTCTCCAAACTCAAACCAAGCATTTCTAGAAGCCCTGCTATCCAGTTGTAGCCGCCTACGCTGATTAGTTTCCCATCTCCTGGTGAATGTGTTATCCTGGACCCGGAGTTCCATTGCCTCAAGCACCTTAGCATTCAGAACAAAGAACTTGGCAAAGTTAAGATCCGACCGCTTGCCCTCGTAACCCTTCAGCACTACTTCTTTCAAACTGAGGTCAAGACATTCAATGCGATCTTGTGGGTCGAGATGGCGTACATTTTTCTTTTTCATATCAACTTCCAGGTATAACTGAAAAGAGCAGAAGTGCATTGTATTACTTGTATGTTTGTTATATAAAGGCTAGTTTCTACCTGGATTGATGGATGACATATGAACTGAATGGAGTTCATTCGGCGCTACAAGCTACCCAAAAATGAAGAGATTTACCGTGATGATGAGCTTCTCCAAGCAAGGAAAGTATTTGATGAAGTTTAGAACTGCATCAAGATCAGGACCAACAGTATCAAGAATGAAAATCTTCACGCTGTGCAGTGACATTGCCAAGTTTCCGCCAGAAATTCCCTGCAAACAAGAAGCACATAACATGAAACGCAAGAGTATTCCCTGAGGAATGAATGTGATTGTTCAAGGAAAGCAGTAGTTACCCGAGAAGCCATGGTTCCAACCTGGAGTGTAGTCTTGTGGCTGTCCAGAAAGCAAACCATCTGCAGTCTAGGCGCTCTGATCACCTGGATGTCGAAATTATCAAATGCAATCAATCTCTCCAGGCGAGGGGCATACTGTATGACCAGCTCGCCCACGTAGCTGTCCGCGACAATGCCGAAGCTCTGGAGAGTCGGCGAGTCGATGACCACTCGGTCGAAGCCGCTGCACCAATCCAGCTGGAGCACCCTGAGCGCGGAACAGGCGGAGAGCAGGCCGTGGAGGGCATCCTCGGAGATTTCGACCTCGGTGAGGGCGAGCCGCGTCAAATGCGGGAATGCGAGGGTCGGGGGAAGGTCCTCGGGGAAACGGCAGCGGGCGAAGCTGGCGACGCGGAGGGTCGGCGCGAAGCGGAGGGCGCACGGCGGCAGCAGAAGGTCGTAGCGGTAAGAGATATGAATCTCCTCGAGGCTGTCGAGGGCGGGAGATCTGATCCACTCTGCGAGATCGGCGATGCTGTTCGGGCCGTCGAGGTGGTGGAGGCGGAGGCGGCGGCCGGGGCCGCGGTGCTCGGCGAGGATCTTGGAGATGCAGTCCCAGGACCACCTGGGGAGGCGGGCGTCGTCGAGGTTGAGCGGGGAGGTGGGCCAGAGGGGGCGCCACCGGCGGGCGAGGGCGGTGGTGCGCGCGGCGTCCTTGATGGGGAGGCGGGTGATGACCTCGGAGAGAATGCTGTCGGGGAGGAGGCTGATAAGGTCGGCCCCTTCGGCTTTCGCCTGCTTGGACGGGCGAGCCGCCGCATCCTCCATTGCCGGCGCGCCGCGCGACGGCGGAGGGTCGCTGCTGGAGTTTTGGGGGAGGTGCGGTTGCTAGGTTCCGAGGAATCCTCTCCTTTTTCCCTCTCTTTCTGCGAGTGGGTTTCCGGAGAATCTGGCTCGGCCGAACGCTGCAGGTCTCCACCCACACTGCTGGCCACAACTCCAAGGCCTCCAATTGATTTTTTTGAGACAAAGGCCTCCAATTGATGATGATCGTTGTGCTTGTGCAACGCTCTGCCTTACTACTGATACGAAGGATTCAGGCCCAGATTGTAAGTGAATGCAGCGACAATAAGGTCGGCCGTGGGCCGGAGTTATAGAACAGAAGGGTGTTTTTTTTAGATGAGAGAAGGGTGCTCTTCCAAGTGCATACTTTTTTGTTTGGGAGCGCCTATGTCTCGCGTTCAGCGAGTCCACCTTCCGACTCGCTGAAGCGACTCCCATGTATACCTGGCCATGGGCAGCCCGGCCCGGACGGCTCGACCCAACCCGGCCCGAAAATCCCGGGCCGGGCTCGGGCCTGGAAAATAAGCCCGACGAGTAGATCGGGCCGGGCTCGGGCTTGCAGAAAATACAATTTTAGCCGTAGCCGGGCCGGGCCGACCGGGCCGTGTCGGGCTTTCTCAGGCTCAGGCCCGATTTAGTAGGCCCGATGGCCGGGCCGGGCTCGGGCCTGAATTTTTAGCACCGGGCTTTTTTTCGCCTGGACCGATGCCCGGCCCGGCCTGAGGTATGCCCAGGTATACTCCCATGTAGTAACCAATTGGTGAAATCTTTTGATCATGTATATATAAAGAAAAAATAATCAAGCATTTGAAAAAATGGTGAACAAGTGTTTCAAAAATGTTAACCAAACATTGGTAAAATGTTAAATGTGTATAAAAAAATGTTGACCATGCATTAAAAATAATATTTTTTATCATTGTATACAAAAATGTTAATCAAGCTTTTGGAAAAATGTTGAACAAAATTTCAAAAATATTAATCAAGCATTTGGAACATGTTAAATATGTATAGAAAAAATGTTGACCATGAATTAAACAAATATTAAACTTGCATTTGAAAAATTATTGATAAAGCATTTGAAAAATGTTAAATGTGCATAGAAAAAATGTTGACCATGTATTAGAAAAATGTTAATCCTGTATTTGAAAAATATTAATCAAGCATTTGAAAAGGTTTAAAATGTGGATAAGAAAAATGTTAACCATGTATTTAAAAATTATTAATCTTGTATTTGAAAAATATTAATCAATCATTCGAAAAATATTTAAAATGTGTATAAATTTTTTGACTATATATTAATTTTTTTATTTATTTTTTATTGAAAAATGTTAAACATGTATT
Source organism: Thinopyrum elongatum (assembly GCA_011799875.1). Classification (NCBI taxonomy): domain Eukaryota; kingdom Viridiplantae; phylum Streptophyta; class Magnoliopsida; order Poales; family Poaceae; genus Thinopyrum; species Thinopyrum elongatum. The sequence continues at coordinate 341,449,701 of CM022297.1, read as the reverse complement.
ACAAAAATATTGTTGGCATATACAAAAAATGTAGAATGTAAAACCAAAAAACAAATAAGAAACAAAAATAAACCAAAAGGTAAAAGAAAATGAAAATAAAACCGAAGAAACAAATAAAAAAAGAAAAAAACAGAGAAGAAAAAGAACAGAAAGAAAAGAAAAATGAAAAAGGGAAGAAAATCCGGAGAAAACCAAATAAAACAAAATAAAATGGAGAAAAACCAGAAAACCAGTGTAAAAATCGGATCTTTTCCTTCTAGTAGGTTGCGCTCGACTAATTTAACACAAACTCGATGTTGGGTCAGTGACTAACAATGCTACGAAGCAACCAGGAGATCCTAGGTTCGATCCCAGCGCGTTGCCTTTTTTACTCTATTTTTTGCAAATATATGCACTGGTGGGCCGGCCCGATTAGTCGAGACGCTTCAGCGGGAGAACCTTCGGTCTCGCTGAATGTGAGATATAACGCTCGCGTTTTTGTTTGGTTTCTCTCAACCGAGCTGGGAGCTCATATTGAGTTCAGCGGAGCCGTCACGAGGATTTTGAGACCATTGTGCAGAATGGAAACAATGCCCCCAAAATTTGAAACTTAATATAACTAAGGAACCAATATAACTAGAGCGTATATCCAGGTCGAGCCGTTAGGCGGGTACAAGTGCGGACTGCTTCCTGCTCCAATGCCCTAACTTCATGTCGACACCGATCGATTGCGTAGGACATCTGTCAAGCGTTGGTCAACTGTGTTGGGTTCTACGGTAGGGTGCGTCGACTGCAAATTAAAAATTCCTACCTACAGAACAACCAGGAACATGCTACGAGAATGGATCACGGATCGTTACCACTAGACGTGCAGTGCCGTGCAGCGGAGTAGAGTTGGGGCAGCGCGTCCAGAGTCGTCTCCTCCTCGTCCGATCTCCCTCGAACAACCGGTGGTCAGATCCCACATACAAGTTCACCGGAGCGGCGCAGGTGCACCGCCTCTAACGGTATCCGCGCATGCAGGAGGAATACCGTGCGGTGGACTGCTAGGTCCGATCACACAGTCGACGGCAAGTGGAGGTGGCTATTCGCAACACATGCAAACCCTAGTGACAACGCCGAAGCGATCAACCAAATGAGTGTGCCGCACCTCCACTTTATATAGGCATCCGTCGCGGGTTCGACACTTGGGCCTCGCATGGATCTTAAAGTCCAAAGTCTACTCGGTCACGATCCAAGTCCATCTCGGATCACATCCGTCCAGTGTCCTCGGATCCGACCTCGTAGATTCCTTCCCTTAAGCGCGCGACCCCTTAGGTTCTCGTTCACTTGGTCCCGAGTCAGATCACATCTGGCTCGGCTGGTCGGTAGCGGCCTCTAGCAAAGCGTGCCGACTGCAAGTGTTCGATGAAGCTGGTTAGGCGAACCTGTACATCACACTTCTGTTCCCTTTGCCACACGATATATGTTGTCGGGCTCAAGACGAGTTTGTCATCCTTGTGCTATCCCGACTTCTTTCTCGTTCTAGTGATGCCGATCATAAACCGGATTATCTCATAATCCTTGTCGCATGGCCATACTTATCTTGGTCGGATCACACGAGGGGCCCAGAGTATATCTCTTCTGATCGGAGGGGCAAATCCTATCTTGCTCGACCATGTCTTGCAGCATGGGTCTGGAGAAGACCGAAACCTACCTTTGTAACTACCCAGTCACGGAGCAGTGTTTGGTCGGCCCAAAACAAGTCTGTCACCATCCCGAATACACGCGCCAGCTCAGGTCTTAGGACATAGAACGTATGTTGTACTAGAGATTCACAGATGACATATCGCTGCGTCTTATAGTTGGGTCTGTCTGACTCGGACCTTATCTCGACTCGGATCCGACTATGTCGGATCCGACCAGATCCTTCCGAGTCCATATTATCCGATTAGCATCCAATGCTCCATGGCTAGTGAGACCTAGCCATCGACCATGTCATATGCTAGTCTATTCGGCTGCGCGTCCACACAGCCCTTTCGACTAGGGACCTTTTAAGACAGTCATCATACAATGCATAGTCCCACAAACAAGTCACGTACTTGTTGATACACATCATTGATAATGTACAAAGACTATATTTATTCATAAACACATAGGAAATACCATCATACATGATTGCCTCTAGGGCATATCTCCAACAAACTGTCAGACGTGATAGTGGATCGCACATCCTGTGATTGATCAGAGTTTTAACTGTCAATTTCTATAGAATACAAGATTTTTTTTTTTCATACAAGCATTCTCACAAACACCCTGTAAACAAACTCCATTCCATGGTATAAACTCACAACATACACTCCAAAGCAAGTAATCATCATAATTCACAAACACAACATGCGTTGTAAGCATATAATCTCACTATACACAATAAATTGCACAATTAGAGAGAGAAAATTTAGAAGAAAGAAAGATATAACATAAAGGAAACAAGAAGTTGGCGTGGTAGCTACCACTTCGGATGATCAGACATAGGAGAACGAGGCTAGTACAAAGAAGAAGGGGATAGGCCAATATGGGGCAGAGAAGGCTGGCATGGGGTCTTGGAGATATAAAAACGAAATGGTACACTACTCGTCTACGTGGTTTTTCTTTCAGTGTGAGCTGTTTTTATGGTTTTGTCTCGCGGATCGGGGTGGAGGTGGGTGGGGGGAGGGGGGCTGCGATTTTTGGGGCCATGTGGTCTCACTGCTCTCATATGCTCGTCGACGGTCTTGGAGGTCGCGTTACAAATGTTGCATATGCACTATGTTATCTTAGCATTTAGTAGAAAATAGGGGAAATACGAAACATGTGTATTATAAAAAAGGGTGCACAATGGTGACACAGAAAGACGGTGACATGTCATCTGGCATACGTACACCACATCTTTGAAAATAGTTAGATTTAATTAAATTTCACCCTCTCTTTTATTAATTTTGAAACGGATTACCTCATTTAAGCAAACTTTTGCCATATTTTACCCTTTTTTTTAATTGTGCATATTTTTTCAAGCTGGCACCACATGTCAGCGCACACATGATGTGCCACTATGACAGATTTTTCTTCCAACAGCCAGTTTCTCCAAGCGATCAAACAAGATCAAACAAGAACATTTCAGGCTTTTACGACGACGTTCGTTCAGTGAGAGAAAACGTTCCCGTCGTCTACGAGACGCCTATGATGATTTTATCAATCTTGAAATGTTGTGCCGACATATTATCCCGAAGGTTCTCATAGGGGTATGATGTGTGTGCGTGATTGTATACAGTGTTTAAAAAAACCCAAATGATAACACCCACATGTGTGGCATGTTTGCACAACGTCCACACGCCTTGATCCACGTTGATTCTGTTTTGCACGAATCCTAAAGGAATCTATTAGAATCTGAGTGCCACGTGGGCATCATCATGTGTGTGGGCGTTGGAGAGTTCGCCCACGCGCCCCGAAGCACGCGGTTTGCCAGCTGCGCTGTGTGGGCGAACTAGTTTCTGCCCACACAACCACCACCTAGTCCACGCGCGTGTGGGCGAACTACTTTTCGCCCACACAACACTCGTACGTTGTTGGATGGCAACTGCAGTTGCGCGTACGTGGCAACTAGGTAAACACACATGGCAACTATGATTCGTTGCTAGACGACAACTGCAGTTGCGCGTACGTGGCAACCAGGGTAAACACACATGGCAACTGTGATTAACCATACATGGCAATTATGGTTGGACCACACGTGGCAACTAGGTAAACACACATGACAACTATTGTTTGACCATACGTGACAAGTAGTTAATCACACACGGCAATTATTGTTTGATTACACGCGGCAACTATCATAAATTAGACATGGCAACTATAGTTAATCAAAACAGAGAGAGTTGCCATGCTTTTACAACTGCATTTGCCATCCCGGATAACTACATCTGCCATCCCGTTTGCTTCGTGCCACACGCTTGGGGTGAAAATGAGTAGTACTTGTTGGGCGTGTGGCACGAAGTAGCTGCGCCCACATGTGTGGGCAATTCTAATATTCGCCCATACATAACCCGTGTGGGCTGCCTCCTGCTCACGTCACACACGATGTGTGGGCGAATGTCTAATATGCCACATATGTGGGCGTTATCAGGACCTTAAAAAAAACAGCCAATAGATAACAGAAACTAGAAACTGTAATCATGCTGGTAGCCTGGTGTGCCTAATTTCTCCCGGTCGATTTCCACGTCGTTCTCATTTTCTATATTCGGGTAAATACAAGCCACTATCAGCACCTCAAAAGAAAAGGATGCTCAAGATCGAGATCTCCGGGAGCCGAGTCATGGCTGTTACATGAGCCCATCATCCAGCTGTATGTCCATCACGGTGCCCAATCCAACCGTGCTCCAAGCCGAGCACCACTTGGCTTAAACCTGACTCTTCCCGTCTGCAGGCCCTACTCCTACTACGCGCACGCACCAGCACACAGCACTGAGCTGAGCAGATCACATCCAACGTACAGTACCGAGCCCTCCATGTCCATCCCACGAGGCCATGATCCCATCCTGTGCCGACGCGACTGGTGGTAGCTCGATCGCGTGCGCGAGCGAATGAGTGAATGAATGAACACCATCGCACTCGCCCGGTGAAACAAAACACATGGGCTGGCGTAAAGGCGCAGGAGCCGCTCGCAGGCGCGCATTGATGGCGGTCTGATCTGATCGCCGGTGGCGGTTGGTGTGGTGCCAAACTGCGGCCGGACAGGAAACGACGCCGCCAGGATCCAATGCTGGGCTTCGTCGTGCCGCCGGCGTGTGGTCGCTATCCGGCAAGAACAGGGGCACCACCTACGTACGCCATATTTATGCCGCCGCTTACGGGCACCGTCAGCAACGAGATGCCCAGTTTGTCTTCCTACAAGTGCTTTTGTTCTCGTCTGCCATTCTTCTGTTCTGTGCATGACCAGTTTGTCCCGTTTGATCCGTGCTGTTCATTTTACAATTAAGGCGATGAGGCGGCCAGGCGGAGTCATGGCCAGGGACTGAACGGTGAATGGTACTGCTGTCTTTTTTTTTCTTCTTCTTTCGAGGAAAGAATGGTACTGCTGGTAGTGGACTGCCCCTGGAAAATCATACCACCAGCGTCGATATGATCGGAAATGATATGATATGATATCATAACATATCTCGATCAGTTCTTCAATCATTCGCACGTCATAGGGTGCTTTGGCAAAGCGACGTCCCCCAGTGCGGGCAATCGAGCTACATTCAGACAAAAGTTTGACTTTGGCCGCTACCGTGTCTAGTATATACAAGTACTTTTTTTTTTTGCGGGGAGTATACAAGTACTTTCATGATCCGTTACACCGGAATGATATAAATATGTTTGTATTCATAATATACAATCTCGAAAAATAAAATGTTTGTATCCGAAATACACCCATCCATACGACCGAAGAACTACAAAAGACGGGTACATTTAGCATTTTTTTATGGGGCTAAAAGACACACTGATGCATGCGTACGCTACAAGGTACCGTACTTAATTAGCATCCATGCACAGTGCCACCAAACGCCCTAATCTCAACGGACACGTCGGCTCATCAGGATTGGATATAAGCCGCATCACGAATGACGTGCTAACGGAATAAGTGGCCTAGTTAATTATGATGGCGACCACCATTACATTCTACCACAGCAGCCTAACAGCATACGAAGCAAAATGAGTGAATTTATACTCTAAAATATGTCTATATACATCCGTATGTGGTAGTCTATTTCAAATCTCTGAAAGGACAAATATTTATGAACGGAGGGAGTATGTAGGATGTTAGATTCGTAGCAAATATAACAACTTCTCGCAATCAATCTGTGACCAACCGATCCTGGAATGTTAGAGGTGCTTCTTAGATCTGTTGGGCTCACATCTATGCTTCTTGATTTAGCAAAACAAATTTATAGGTCTCAATTTGTTTTCCAATTTTATAGTCAACTTTGAAGCTTTTTGTGCATCTCATATATGTCGTGACAACACCAAATTATTTCTTCTTGTCAACCATGCTTCCTACCTTTATTTTTTTATTGCCAATATTTGTGTGGTAGTAAATTTTTTGCTTCAACTGCTACTAATGTGGGCTTCAGTCACTGTAAACTTAATTTGCTCCCCTTAGAAAAATTTGTTTCGAGCACTATCTGTGTGTTGTTCCTATTGTGCTTCCTTAGTAAAAAAAAATTATAATTTTTTTCAAGCACTATCTGTGTGTGCTTCCTTGGTTACCGCTGATGATTCTATTTTGCAGACATTTTACGACGCCTTATTCCAACAATGCCTTCTTGCTTCCAATAAAATTCCAATGACGTTACAATCACACTGAGTTTGATTTTGAGGGACAAGACGTCGATTTATGTTTGCCGGCTGCGCTCATCCAAGATCAACCAGTTTAGCACGCACTACGACATAGACTAGGCGGAAGTGCAAATATTGTTGTTGTAATAATGTTTATGCAAAAATAGATGTAAACTATTACTCATATCGAGTATCTTTGTATACATGCTTCATGAGTTGTATCATGCTTCCACGCGAGGTTTGAAGCAATAGAGACAATTAGGAAGCAAATAACATGAGCATGTGCATACATGTTGGTTTACTATTGAAGCAGAGAATGGAAGGAATTTTTCAGCATGTTTGGTTTCGTTATTATTTGTTGAAGAAGCACCGAATGAAAACTTACGAAGCTTCACAAAACTATAGAGGAAGCAAGTAATGAACTGCGTACATAACACACATGCACAAACATCGAAACATGATCTTTTATATTTGTTGCATAATATAGAAGTTTTTTTATGATTGCATAATATAAAAGTTTTTTCATGGTTGCATAATATAAAAGTTTGTACGAATCAATATATATGTTGCACCACTAATTTCATGTGAAGCAACCAAATTAATAGTAAACTGAAAAACTACTGAAGCATTGGCGTGATTCAAGGGTGCTGTTACCAAAGCTACTGAAGCATACTCCCTCCATCCATAAATAAGTGTACATCTAGCTTTTGTCTTAAGTCAAAGTTTAAAAACTTTGACCAACTTTCTAGGGAAAAGTAGCAGCATTTATGACACTAAATTAGTATCAGTAGATCCGTTTTGACATGTACTTTCATAATATACCAATTTGATGTCATATATGTTACTATTCTTTTCTATATAACTGGTCAAAATTTTAAAACTTTGACTTGAAATAAAAGGAAGATGTACACTTATTCATGGACGGAGGGAGTAGGCGTGATTCAAGGGTGCAATTACCAATAGGAAGAAATAAGCACGGTGCATTTATATGGAAGCAGAATAGAAGATCCACGTCCTGAGCACTAACAAACTTGTAATTAACTTGCTAGACTCTCTCAAATCTAACGGTGTGGCACACTAGTCTGATGGGGCGCTAGGGACCAGTAGTCCGATCCCTAGCGGTGCCCGATAAATGCTGATGTGAAGGAGAGAAAAATCATAAGAAAATATTTATCTTCTCTTATTTAAGAGATGATCTTTTAACACGTCTCACCATGTTTTTAGGAAAGACTAGTTATTAAAGACATGGCTAAAAGATACCCATTATAGACATCTTTTTATTGTCAACTCTAAACTACATGCAAGGCTTAAGATAACATTGTCTTATCAACCACTGTATATGCCCTTACACCATAATTTTTCTCTTCCACAACACTAGTAGAAAACGGCCCATTTATCCCGGTTCCAGAGGCCCTTTAGCCCCGGTTCTATAACCGGGACTAAAGGGTCGGGACTAAAGCCCAAAACCTTTAGTCCCGGTTCGCTTACGAACCGGGACAGAACGGGCTCCACGTGGCCGCTGCGGGGCGCCCAGGCAGTGTTGGGGAACGTAGTAATTTCAAAAAAAAAATCCTACGCACACACAGGATCATGGTGATGCATAGCAACGAGAGGGGAGAGTGTGTCCACGTACACTCGTAGACCGAAAGCGGAAGCGTTAGCACAACGCGGTTGATGTAGTCGTACGTCTTCACGATCCGACCGATCCAAGTACCGAACGCACGGCACCTCCGAGTTCAGCACACGTTCAACTCGATGACGTCCCGCGAGCTCCGATCCAGCAAAGCTTCACAGGAGAGTTTCGTCAGCACGACGGCGTGGTGACGGTGATGATGATGCTACCGACGCAGGGCTTCGCCTAAGCACCGCTACGATATGATCGAGGTGGATTATGATGGAGGGGGCACCGCACACGGCTAAGAGATCAATGATCAATTGTTGTGTCTATGGGATGCCCCCTGGCCACGTATATAAAGGATGGAGGGAGGAGGAGGCCGGCCCTCACAGGGCGCGCCCAAGGTGTGGAGTCCTACTAGGACTCCCTAGTCCTAGTAGGATTCCACCTCCCACATGGAATAGGAAAAGGGGAAGGGAGAAGGAGAAGGAAGGAAGGGAGCGCCCCCTTTCCCTAGTCCAATTCGGACCAGTCCATGGGGAAGGGGCGCAGCCACCCTTGAGACCTTTCTCTCCTTTCCCGTATGGCCCATTAAGGCCCAATACGAATTCCCGTAACTCTCCGGTACTCCGAAAAATACCCGAATCACTCGGAACCTTTCCGATGTCCGAATATAGCCTTCCAATATATCGATCTTTACCTCTCGACCATTTGGAGACTCCTCGTCATGTCCCCGATCTCATCCGGGACTCCGAACAAACTTCGGTCATCAAATCACATAAACTCATAATACCGATCGTCACCGAACTTTAAGCGTGCGGACCCTACGGGTTCGAGAACTATGTAGACATGACCGAGACACGTCTCCGGTCAATAACCAATAGCGGAACCTGGATGCTCATATTGGCTCCCACATATTCTACGAAGATCTTTATCGGTCAAACCGCATAACAACATACATTGTTCCCTTTGTCATCGGTATGTTACTTGTCCGAGATTCGATCGTCGGTATCTCAATACCTAGTTCAATCTCATTACCGGCAAGTCTCTTTACTCGTTCCGTAATACATTATCCCGCAACTAACTCATTAGTTACAATGCTTGCAAGGCTTATAGTGATGTGCATTATCGAGTGGGCCCAGAGATACCTCTCCGATAATCGGAGTGACAAATCCTAATATCGAAATACGCCAACTCAACAAGTACCTTCGGAGACACCTATAGAGCACCTTTATAATCACCCAGTTACGTTGTGACGTTTGGTAGCATACAAAGTGTTCCTCCGGTAAACGGGAGTTGCATAATCTCATAGTCATAGGAACATGTATAAGTCATGAAGAAAGCAATAGCAACATACTAAACGATCAAGTGCTAAGCTAACGGAATGGGTCAAGTCAATCACATCATTCTCCTAATGATGTGATCCCGTTAATCAAATGACAACTCATGTATATGGTTAGGAAACATAACCATCTTTGATTAACGAGCTAGTCAAGTAGAGGCATACTAGTGACACTCTATTTTGTCTATGTATTCACACATGTATCAAGTTTCTGGTTAATACAATTCTAGCATGAATAATAAACATTTATCATGACATAAGGAAATAAAATAATAACTTTATTATTGCCTCTAGGGCATATTTCCTTCAGTCTCCCACTTGCACTAGAGTCAATAATCTAGTTCACATCGCCATGTGATTTAACACCAATAGTTCACATCACCATGTGATTAACACCCATAGTTCACATCGCTATGTGACCAACACTCAAAGGGTTTACTAGAGTCAATAATCTAGTTCACATCGCCATGTGTTTAACACCCAAAGAGTACTAAGGTGTGATCAAGTTTTGCTTGTGAGAGAAGTTTAGTCAACGGGTCTGCCACATTCAGATCCGTATGTATTTCGCAAATTTCTATGTTTACAATGCTCTGCACGGAGCTACTCTAGCTAATTGCTCCCACTTTTAATATGTATCCAGATTGAGACTCTGAGTCATCTGGATCGGTGTAAAAGCTTGCATCGACGTAACCTTTTACGACGAACTCTTTTATCACCTCCATAACCGAGAAATATTTCCTTATTCCACTAAGGATAATTTTGACCGCTGTCCAGTGATCTACTCCTAGATCACTATTGTACTCCCTTGCCAAACTCAATGTAGGGTATACAATAGATCTGTTACACAGTATAGCATACTTTATAGAACCTATGACTGAGGCATAGGGAATGACTTTTCATTCTCTTTCTATTTTCTGCCGTGGTCGGGTTTTGAGTCTTCACTCAACTTTACACCTTAAAACACGGGCAAGAACTCCTTCTTTGACTGTTCCATTTTGAACTACTTCAAAAACTTTGTCAAGGTATGTACTCATTGAAAAATCTTATCAAGCATCTTGATCTATCTCTATAGATCTTGATGCTCAATATGTAAGCAGCTTCACCGAGGTCTTTCTTTGAAAAACTCCTTTCAAATACTCCTTCATGCTTTCCAGAAAATTCTACATTATTTCCGATCAACAATATGTCATTCACATATACTTATCAGAAATGTTGTAGTGCTCCCACTCACTTTCTTGTAAATACAGGCTTCACCGCAAGTCTGTATAAAACTATATGCTTTGATCAACTCATCAAAGCGTATATTCCAACTCCGAGATGCTTGCACCAGTCCATAGATGGATCGCTGGAGCTTGCACACTTTGTTAGCATCCTTTGGATCGATAAAACCTTCAGGTTGCATCATATACAACTCTTCTTCCAGAAATCCATTCAGGAATGCAGTCTTTACATCCATTTGCCAAATTTCATAATCATAAAATGCGGCAATTGCTAACATGATTCGGACGGACTTAAGCATCGCTACGGGTGAGAAAGTTTCATCGTAGTCAACTCCTTGAACTTTGTCAACAACCTTTTTCGACAAGTCTAGCTTTGTAGATAGTAACACTACTATCAGTGTCCGTCTTCCTCTTGAAGATCCATTTATTTTCTATGGCTTGCCGATCATCGGGCAAGTCAACCAAAGTCCATACTTTGTTCTCATACATGGATCCCATCTCAGATTTCATGGCCTCAAGCCATTTCGCGGAATCTGGGCTCATCATCGCTTCCTCATAGTTCGTAGGTTCGTCATGGTCTAGTAACATGACTTCCAGAACAGGATTACCGTACCACTCTGGAGCGGAATGTACTCTGGTTGACCTACGAGGTTCTGTAGTAACTTGATCTGAAGTTTCATGATCATCATCATTAGCTTCCTCACTAATTGGTGTAGGCATCACTGGAACTGATTTCTGTGATGAACTACTTTCCAATTCAAGAGAAGGTACCACTACCTCATCAAGTTCTACTTTCCTCCCACTCACTTCTTTCGAGAGAAACTCCTTCTCTAGAAAGGATCCATTCTTAGCAACAAATATCTTGCCTTCGGATCTGTGATAGAAGGTGTACCCAACAGTTTCTTTTGGGTATCCTATGAAGACGCACTTCTCCGATTTGGGTTCGAGCTTATCAGGCTGAAGCTTTTTCACATAAGCATCGCAACCCCAAACTTTAAGAAACGACAGCTTAGGTTTCTTGCCAAACCAAAGTTCATACGGTGTCGTCTCAACGGATTTAGATGGTGCCCTATTAAACGTGAATGCAGCTGTCTCTAATGCATAACCCCAAAACAATAGTGGTAAATCGGTAAGAGAAATCATAGATCGTACCATATCTAATAAAGTACGGTTACGACGTTCGGACACACCATTACGATGTGGTGTTCCAGGTGGCATGAGTTGCGAAACTATTCCACATTTTAAATGAAGACCAAACTCGTAACTCAAATGTTTGCCTCCGTGATCAGATCGTAGAAACTTTATTTTCTTGTTACGATGATTTTCTACTTCACTCTGAAATTCTTTAAACTTTTCAAATGTTTCAGACTAGTGTTTCATTAAGTAGATATACCCATATCTGCTCAAATCATCTGTGAAGGTCAGAAAATAACGATACCCGCCGCGAGCCTCAATACTCATCGGACCGCATACATCGGTATGTATTATTTCCAATAAGTCCGTAGCTCGCTCCATTGTTCCGGAGAACGGAGTTTTAGTCATCTTGCCCATGAGGCATGGTTCGCAAGCATCAAATGATTCATAATCAAGTGATTCCAAAAGTCCATCAGTATGGAGTTTCTTCAAGCGCTTTACACCAATATGACCTAAACGGCAGTGCCACAAATAAGTTGCACTATCATTACTAACTTTGCATCTTTTGGCTTCAATATTATGAATATGTGTATCACTACGACCGAGATTCAATAAACCATTTACATTGGGTGTATGACCATAGAAGGTTTTTATTCATGTAAACAGAACAACAATTATTCTCTGACTTAAATGAATAACCGTATTGCAATAAACATGATCCAATCATATTCATGCTCAACGCAAACACCAAATAACATTTATTTTGCAATAAACATGATCCAATCTTATTCATGCTCAACGCAAACACCAAATAACATTTATTTAGGTTCAACACTAATCCCGAAAATAGAGGGAGTGTGCGATGGTGATCTTATCAACCTTGGAATCACTTCCAACACACATCGTCACCTCGTCATTAACTAGTCTCTGTTCATTTTGCAACTCCTGTTTCGAGTTACTAATGTTAGCAACTGAACCAGTATTAAATACCCAGGGGCTACTATGAACACTAGTAAAATACACATCAATAACATGTATATCAAATATACTTTTGTTCACTTTGCCATCCTTCTTATCCGCCAAATACTTGGGGCAGTTCCACTTCCATTGACCAGTCCCTTTGCAGTAGAAGCACTCAGTTTCAGGCTTAGGTCCAGACTTGGGCTTCTTCCCGGGAGTAGCAACTTGCTTGCTATTCTTCTTGAAGTTCCCCTTCTTTCCTTTGCCCTTTTCTTGAAACTAGTGGTCTTGTTAACCATCAACAGTTGATGCTCTTTCTTGATTTCTACCTTCGTTGATTTCAGCATCACGAAGAGCTCGGGAATCATTTTTGTCATCCCTTGCATATTATAGTTCATCACGAAGTTCCAGTAACTTGGTGATAGTGACTAGAGAATTCTGTCAATTACTATCTTATCCGGAAGATCAACTCCCACTTGATTCAAGCAACTGTAGTACTCAGACATTCTGAGCACATGCTCACTGATTGAGCTATTCTCCTCCATCTTGTAGGCAAAGTACTTGTCAGAGGTCTCATACCTCTCGACACGGGCATGAGTCTGAAATACCAATTTCATCTCTTTGGAACATCTCATATGCTCCGTGGCGTTCAAAACGTTTTTGAAGTCCCGATTCTAAGCCGTAAATCATGGCGCACTAAACTATCAAGTAGTCATCACATCGAGCTTGCTAAATGTTCATAACGTTTGCATCTGCTCCTGCAATAGGTATGTCACCTAGCGGTGCATCAAGGACATAATTCTTCTGTGCAGCAATGAGGATAATCCTCAGATCACGGAACCAGTCTGCATCATTGCTACTATCATCTTTCAACTTAGTTTTCTCTAGGAACATATCAAAAATAAAACAGGGGAGCTATACGTGAGCTATTGATCTACAACATAATTTGCAAATACTACCAGGACTAAGTTCATGATAAATTAAAGTTCAATTAATCATATTACTCAAGAACTCTCACTTAGATAGACATCTCTCTAATCATCTAAGTGATCATGTGATCCAAATCAACTAAACCATAACCGATCATCACGTGAAATGGAGTAGTTTTCAATGGTGAACATCACTATGTTGATCATATCTACTATATGATTCACACTCGACCTTTCGGTCTCAGTGTTCCGAGGCCATATCTGCATATGCTAGGCTCGTCAAGTTTAACCTGAGTATTCTGCGTGTGCAAAACTGGCTTGCACCCGTTGTAGATGAACGTTGAGCTTATCACACCCGATCATCACGTGGTGTCTCGGCACGACGAACTTTGGCAACGGTGCATACTCAGGGAGAACACTTTTACCTTGAAATTTAGTGAGAGATCATCTTATAATGCTACCGTCAAACAAAGCAAAATAAGATGCATAAAGGATAAACATCACATGCAATCAATATAAGTGATATGATATGGCCATCGTCATCTTGTGCTTGTGATCTCCATCTCCGAAGCACCGTCATGATCACCATCATCACTGGCGCGACACCTTGATCTCCATCGTAGTATCGTTGTCGTCTCGCCAACTATTGCTTCTACGACTATCGCTACTGCTTAGTGATAAAGTAAAGCAATTATAGGGCGATTGCATTGCATACAATAAAGCAACAACCATATGGCTCCTACCAGTTGCCGATAACTCAGTTACAAAACATGATCATCTCATACAATAAAATATAGCATCATGTCTTGACCATATCACATCATAACATGCCCTGCAAAAACAAGTTAGACGTCCTCTACTTTGTTGTTGCAAGTTTTACGTGGCTGCTACGGGCTGAGCAAGAACCGTTCTTACCTACGCATCAAAACCACAACGATAGTTCGTCAAGTTAGTGTTGTTTTAACCTTCACAAGGACCGGGCGTAGCCACACTCGGTTCAACTAAAGTTGGAGAAACTGACACCCGCTAGTCACCTGTGTGCAAAGCACGGCGGTAAAACCAGTCTCGCGTAAGCGTACGCGTAATGTCGGTCCGGGCCGCTTCATCCAACAATACCGCCGAACCAAAGTGTGACATGCTGGTAAGCAGTATGACTTGTATCGCCCACAACTCACTTGTGTTCTACTCGTGCATATAACATCTACGCATAAAACAAGGCTCGGATGCCACTGTTGGGGAACGTAGTAATTTCAAAAAAAAAAATCCTACGCACACACAGGATCATGGAGATGCATTGCAACGAGAGGGGAGAGTGTGTCCACGTACCCTCGTAGACCGAAAGCGGAAGCGTTAGCACAACACGGTTGATGTAGTCGTACGTCTTCACGATCCGACCGATCCAAGTACCGAACGCACGGCACCTCCGAGTTCAGCACACGTTCAACTCGATGACGTCCCGCGAGCTCCGATCCAGCAAAGCTTCACAGGAGAGTTTCGTCAGCACGACGGCGTGGTGACGGTGATGATGATGCTACCGACGCAGGGCTTCGCCTAAGCACCGCTACGATATGATCGAGGTGGATTATGGTGGAGGGGGGCACCGCACACGGCTAAGAGATCAATGATCAATTGTTGTGTCTATGGGGTGCCCCCCGGCCACATATATAAAGGATGGAGGGAGGAAGAGGCCGGCCCTCACAGGGCGCGCCCAAGGTGTGGACTCCTACTAGGACTCCCTAGTCCTAGTAGGATTCCACCTCCCACATGGAATAGAAAAAGGGGAAGGGAGAAGGAGAAGGAAGGAAGGGAGCGCCCCCTTTCCCTAGTCCAACTCGGACCAGTCCATGGGGAAGGGGCACAGCCACCCTTGAGGCCTTTCTCTCCTTTCCCGTATGGCCCATTAAGGCCCAATACGAATTCCCATAACTCTCCGTTATTCCGAAAAATACCCGAATCACTCGGAACCTTTCCGATGTCCGAATATAGCCTTCCAATATATCGATCTTTACCTCTCGACCATTTGGAGACTCCTCGTCATGTCCCCGATCTCATCCGGGACTCCGAACAAACTTCGGTCATCAAATCACATAAACTCATAATACCGATCGTCACCGAACTTTAAGCGTGCGGACCCTACGGGTTCGAGAACTATGTAGACATGACCGAGACACGTCTCCGGTCAATAACCAATAGCGGAACCTGGATGCTCATATTAGCTCCCACATATTCTACGAAGATCTTTATCGGTCAAACCGCATAACAACGTACGTTGTTCCCTTTGTCATCGGTATGTTACTTGCCCGAGATTTGATCGTCGGTATCTCAATACCTAGTTCAATCTCATTACCGGCAAGTCTCTTTACTCGTTCCGTAATACATCATCCCGCAACTAACTCATTAGTTACAATGCTTGCAAGGCTTATAGTGATGTGCATTACCGAGTGGGCCCAGAGATACCTCTCCGACAATCGGAGTGACAAATCCTAATCTCGAAATACGCCAACTCAACAAGTACCTTCGGAGACACCTGTAGAGCACCTTTATAATCACCCAGTTACGTTGTGACGTTTGGTAGCACACAAAGTGTTCCTCCGGTAAACGGGAGTTGCATAATCTCATAGTCATAGGAACATGTATAAGTCATGAAGAAAGCAATAGCAACATACTAAACGATCAAGTGCTAAGCTAACGGAATGGGTCAAGTCAATCACATCATTCTCCTAATGATGTGATCCCGTTAATCAAATGACAACTCATGTCTATGGTTAGGAAACATAACCATCTTTGATTAACGAGCTAGTCAAGTAGAGGCATACTAGTGACACTCTATTTTGTCTATGTATTCACACATGTATCAAGTTTCCGGTTAATACAATTCTAGCATGAATAATAAACATTTATCATGACATAAGGAAATAAAATAATAACTTTATTATTGTCTCTAGGGCATATTTTCTTCAGGCAGGAGGACCTTTAGTCCCGGTTGGTAACACCAACCGGGACCAAAAGGCATCCACGCGTTAGCAGCTGGCAGGAGCTGGGTTTTTTTTTGAAAGGGGGGTTTAGGGGTTTTGGAGGGTTAATTTAGAGGTTTCATATTGTTTTAGCTAGCTAATAGAGAGAAGTGACATCTCTTTATCTCCGTGCTTGGTCGACGCTAGCTACTATACGTATAGAGAGAACTCGACACGCTAGCTAGTAAGCAAATGAAGGAACCATTAAGTACACAAGATCGTCATGAACATATACAGAGATAAGTGATCGACCTCTCTTTCTCCGAGAGATTGGTCGAACAACAAGTTTTCGTATATCTATCCGACGCTACTAGCTACATATACAATATAAGATCTCTTACAATCCCTAACATCTAAAGTCTATATCAATTTCCACATGGTATTCTCCGGCTTTATCTATGACGTGGTCAAGAAAGAATCCCGTCAATTCCTCTTGAATTGCTCGTATGCGATCATGTGGTAGGAGTTCATCCCACATCTGCCACATCTAATTTAAAGAAGGGGTTCAATACATATATATGAATGAAACTCAACACAAATGATGGTAATAAAATAAAATTGTGAATATTGTTGTTTACGTACTTCATATTGTTTTTCAGAGTAGCCCCGCTGAGAGGCCGTCGTGTTGTAGATGAACTCGCAAACGTAGTATCCACAAAAATCATTCCCGGCTTCCTGCCACAAGCACTTTACGAGAAATAGAGTTCAATCAAACTGATAATCAAGCATGATAAATGGTATTGATGAAACTAGAATCAATGGGAGATGCGTGGAACTAGCTAGTAGTACTTACTTTCGGGTGTGTAAATCGCAGCTCCCTCGGCAGTCTCGGAACAATTCCGGTGAACTCTTTCCAAACCCTGCCAGACAAAGGAAATAATTACTTGATATCAGGAAATGAACAAAGTTGCCGATATGGTGCGATAATAATCGATTGAACTTACTTCTGGAGCATTTCAGTCATGCCCGCATAGTCCTGGGGCTCTTTTCGTCTCGAGTCTAAGACAATTACTACTCCCCGTTCAAGCTTAATCTCTAGCAGAATAAAGTGGAAGCTGCGCACGCATGCATGCATAACTCATCAATTACATTACTATAACCTCGAGTAAGGGAAACCGAATATGCACAAGACAGTAACACTCACTTGAAGTTGTAAGGAAAGTGTATTTTCTCTTTGTTTTGATTTTTAAGCAATGATTGTAGCAAGTTGTCCTCGGTATCTGTGACTCTATTTTTAACCGTCCATTCATGTATGATATTTGGGTCAATGAACCCAATGTCATAGATTTGTGATTTTCTGCATTCGACGATCTTCAATCTGCATAATATAGTGAGGATAATTATATATACATGCAACGAAAGAGCTGAGCTATATATAGAGACTTAATTACAGAAGTAGTGCTTACAGACAGTGGCAAGTCATGAGTTGTTTGTCGAGGGCCATTTGATTGTATAACTGGAATAACTCATCAAATTCAACAGGCAACAGCTCAGTTCCAACAAGGTCGTGCTCCTCTTTAATTCTCAGCATCAAAGTATCCTTCCCAGACTCGCTGCAGGTTTTCATGTACCATTCATGCAATCTTCGCATCATCGTTTTTAGAGGAGGATGATCAGGTTTGACGAGAGGCTGCCCGTACAGGTATCTGAATTCGTCCACCTCCATTGTTTCAAACTCTACATCATCGCTCAGGTAATCAGCAGGATTGGTACCGGGCACCATCCCCGGATGATTAGTGACGATATCGTTAGACACCTTGAGCGGGGGGCACGATTGGTTCGCCTGTTCGCCGAGCTGGGGAATTTTTCCCACTTCTTCGTTCTGCTAACCTTGCATCACTGCAAGTACTTTCCGACCGCTCAGCTTCCTTATATGTCCTTTCAATAATGTGCTCATAGTTGGATTGCGGCGGAGGCGGTGGTGGTCGCTTCAGGCAATCGATAGTGCGCTTCACTTTCACGTGATCTACCGTTTCCTTCGGAGGTGGAGGTTTCTTTGCAAAAAAGTCCCTCACTTGGGCATGACAGATGTCCTTGTTTTCCTTGTCGGTCCTCTGATATGGTAACTTTTCCGGAGCCTTGAGAGATGGAACGTATTTGAATTGCTTCCCGCCTCTGCTTGTACTGCTAGCCGCCGGAGCGGCGGCATCTCTCTTCCGCCGTGGCTGATGCGGCGGAGAAGGAGGCGGAATGCTCTGACGCGCTGGAGGAGCCGGAGCGGCGGCATCTGTCTTCCGCCGTTGCTGACGAGGCGGAGGAGGAGGCGGAGTGCTCCGACGCGCCGGAGGAGGCGAAGGAGGAGGCGGAGTGCCCTCACGCACCGGAGGAGGCGGAGTGCCCTGATCACTCGCTGGAGGAGGAGGAGGCGGAGTGCCCTGACTCGCCGGAGCAGGAGGAGGAGGAGGAGGCGTCCAGTTTGGAAGCTTGATGTACTCCTTCCTCCATAGACATGTACTCCTCAAAGCATAAACCAGTTAATTCTCCCCTTCACCTGTAGGGTGGTCAAGCTCCAGCTCCTCAAATCCCTCCATTATTTCATCCACCGTCACAACAACATAGCCATGTGGAATCGGACAGCAGTGAAAAGTTCCGTCAGCTAGAGGAGGTGCAACAGAGCCGACAGCCGCCTTCAAAGTAAGGTTCTGCCATTTCGTCATAAGCTCGCAATGTTGAGCCTCCGTGATAGTATCCACGGGGTAGCGAGGAGCCGTGAAATCAGGCTGAACGAGCTTCGTGGAAGCCACGCTGCTTCTCCGCTGAGATGGTGGGGTAGCTTCTGGGGCAGGATCTTCGTGCCGCTGAGATGGATGGCCGGCAGCTGCAAGTTCCTCTAGCTTCGCTATTCTTGCATTGAGCTTCTGCATTTCGCTCAGCTCTGCTTTCCTCTTTCTCTCTCGGCTTCTGTAACCGCCTGCGTCGGGAAACCCAACCACCCACGGAACGGAGCCTGGTGTGCCTCGTGTTCGTCCAGGGTGCTTAGGATTCCTGAGGGCCTCAGTCAGCTCGTCCTTCTCTCTATCGGGAATGAACATCCCTTCCTGCGCTGCGGTGATATATTCCTGAAGCTTCTTCATTGGTATTGCAAGTTGCTCGTCCTACCAACGACACTCTCCTATTTCTGGGTCCAAAGTTCCCCCAACCCCGAAGAACCAAGTCCTTGAACGGTCTGGCCAGTTCAATGTCGCTGGTTGGACCCCTTTAGCAAGCAGGTCTTGCTCAACTTTGTCCCACAACGGCCGGGCTTTGTAGTAGCCACCTGACCCCGTGTGATGGTGATACTTCTTCTTTGCAGCATTTTTCTTGTTTGTCTCTGACCTTTTCTTACCCTTCTCCGAATTCTTGAAGGCCACAAATGAGGGTCAGTGATCTCTTATCTTCTCATATCGGCCGATGAATTCTGGAGTCTTCCCTTTGTTGGCAAACTTTGTGTTCAACTCTTTCTTCCAGTTTCTGAATAGATCTGCCATCTTCTTAAGAGCACACGCCTTGACCTTTGGCTCTATAACTGGCTTATTCGGATCCTCCTCTGGCGGTAGGGTGAAATTTGCCTTCAGCGAGGTCCAAAGATCATCTTTCTGTCTATCATGGACATAAGAAACTTCAGGGTCGTCCTTACTCTTATTCCATTGCTGGATGCTGTCCCTAACAATAGCTCCGCACTGAGCAACAAATGCGTCCTTGGTCCGCCTGGGTTCAATCGGTTGGCCATCGTCCGCGATTTGTGTGATCGTGAACCTTTCATCCTGGCGCAACCTTTTCTTCGGGCCTCGTCTCGTTACGGAAGTTTGGCTCGATCCGGAGGGCTATAAAAGAAGAAAGAAGCGTTAATATATGTACATACCAAAACAGTTAATGCATCAATTAGTCAGCACAGGCTTAATTAATATATATACCTCACCGGACTTTGCAACAGCCCCCTCCTTCGTTCGGTCACCGGAGCCGTCATCATGGTCTCCTTCTTCCTCCGCCATTCGGTCACCGGAGCCGTCATGATCATCTCCTTCCTCCTCCATTGTTCGATCACCGGAGCCGTCATCCTCTCCTTCCTGACCATCGGTGTCGTTGAGAAACGAAAAGGGATCACCTCCGCCGAGGATTATATCCCCCAACAACTGTTCTTGTTCCAAGTCTCTTTCCATAGTTTCTGCAAATATTACAACATGGCAATATACAAACATGAGAGATGGATATATTAGTGGCAAACATAGACCTAGCTAGCTAATCACAACAAGGGATCATATTAGTGGCCTCGACGCTTCTACGGTTTGGGGTGGCCTCGAGAACGCTTCTAGGGTTTGGGGTGGCCTCGACAACGCTTCTAGGGTTTGGGGTGGCCTCGACAACGCTCTTTTAACTTGGTAAGTTTGGGGTGGATCGACGTCCCCCCTCATGTTGAAGAGTTACCGGAGTTTTCTATTAAAAAAAATACTACCTATCACATCTCAGTCCCGGTTTGGGTGGACTCGAGAGTTTGGTCGGGCGAGAGGGGGTTGATTGACGTCCTCCCTCATGTTGAAGAGTTACCGGAGTTTTCTATGAACAAAAAAAAATACTACCTATCACATCTCAGTCCCAGTTTGGGTGGACTCGAGAGTTTGGTCGGGCGAGAGGGGGTTGATCGACGTCCCCCCTCATGTCGAAGTGCTAGAAGTTTTCTATGAACCAAAAAAAATGCCACATGACATGTCCGACGACCGGACCGTCTCTCTCATGAATGTTCGACGTCCCCGCCTCTCTCATGAACAAAAAAAAACATTCTATGAATAAAAAAATCATATTCTATGAATAGAAAAACATCATATTCCATCCACATCCATGCATACATATGAACAAAAAAACATCATATATATGATCATCTATGAACAAAAAAAACATCATATTCTATTGGGAAAAAAAATCATCATATATATGAAAAAAAAAATATGAAAAATCAGGACATATCATCATATATACACATACATATCATCATACACTACATATCATCTCTGAACAAAAAAAATCATCATATATATATATATATATATATAAACAGGACAGAGAGGAGGAGGCCGACCAGACCGAACGGGGAGGAGAGGTGCGGCGTGGTCGGGGCACGCCGGGGGCGCAGGGCGGCGTCGGGGCAGGGGCACGGGGCGGCCGGCGTCGATGCAGGGGGCACGGGGCGGCCGGCATCGAGGTAGGGGGCACGGGGCGGCGCGTCGGGGCAGGGCAGGGGCGCGGGGCGACGATGACAAGGAGCGGGCGGCGACGGCGATGAGGAGCTGGCGGCGACGGCGACCTCGGGGAGGCGACGGCAACGTCGGGCCGGGCAGGGGCGCGGCGTCGAGGAGCAGCAGCAGCCTGGCGGCGTTCGAGAGAAGAATGGCGGGTGGGGGGGAATTTCCTAAGTGTTGGGTTATATAGCAACCACCTTTGGTCCCGGTTCATGGCACCAACCGGGACCAATGCTACCCTTTGGTCCCGGTTCGTGCCACCAACCGGGACCAAAGGTACCTTTGGTCCCGGTTGGTGGCACGCATTGGTCCCGATTCGTGCCACCAACCAGGACCAAAGGTTGGTATTGGTCCCGGTTGTTGCCACCAACCGGGACTAAAGGTTGGTGCTGCCCGGGCCAAAAGTTTAGTCCCACCTTGCTAGCTGAGAGGGCTCGAGAGTTGTTTATAAGCGCTGCTGCGATGACCCTCTCGAGCTCCTCTCAACTGCAGGCTTACGGGCCTAATGTCACACTCCTCTGCCTATGGGCCTGCCGCGGGCCTGAATCCTGGCCCAATGGGTTTCTAGCCGTATTCAGGCCGTGGTGGCCCAGCAGGCGACATTTTTTTAATTTTTTTTCAAGTTTTTTTGTTTTCTTTGATGCTTTATTTGTTTTCTTTTGTTTGTACTTACTAAATACTTACAGTTTTTCAGTGATTTTTTTTGCTTTTAGGTCACAAAAATTATAAACTTTCTGTTAGTGCCATTAGTTTTCAAATTTAAATAGTTTAAATTTGAATTCTTTTAAATTTGTGTGAATCACTAGTTTGTGAATAACTTTACTATAAAAATAGATTTTTGAGTGATTCTTTTCCTGCTATTTAATATTACTGTTTTTTATCATTATATTCAATTTGGTAATTTTATGGTTATTTTAAATGTCTTTTTTAATCAAAAACAAATTTTGTTATTTTAGTTTGCTATTAAAGTTTCTAAACAAAAAATTATTTATGAAAATTCTTTTTGCTATTAATGTTTTGAACAAAATACTTTGATAATTTTAGTTGCCTAAAATTTTATAAAAATTTAGTTTCAAAAATACTAGAGGTTTATAAAATCTTTTTAGTTGATTCCTTTTGCTATTAGAGTTTTATAAAAGCTTTTTAGTTGATTCTTTTTGCTATTGAAGAATATTATAGTTTTGTTTTAGTTGATCATAATAGAATATTTTAATTGATTATTTTTAGTTCATTCTTTTTGCTATTAGAGTTTCATAAAAGTTTTCTAGTTCATTCTTTTTGCTATTAGTTCATTCTTTTAGCTAAATGACCCTGAAATTGAAAAGCACTTCAAATGAACTCTGAAAAGGTTGAAAGTTGGCAATGTATCATCATTTCACCCACATAGCATGTGCTAAAAAGTTGAGAGGGTTACGGCAAAAGCTGGAGGCACTTCGTGTACAAAATGGACAATCTCTTTCGAAGTATCAGGGTTTCAAACGAAAACTCATATGTTACAAAGGGATTTCATTTTTTTGAACTTATTTGAACTCCAGACTTTTTGTGTGTTCAAAATGCACCATTCAAAGCCACATCATCAATTTTCAGCCCTTTCTGACTTCATTTGGTATTTTTCATGCATTTACTGATTTTTTTGAGCTAAATGACCCTGAAATTGAAAAGCACTACAAGTGAACTATGAAAAGGTTGAAAGTTGGCATGGTATCATCATTTCACCCACATAGCATGTTATAAAAAGTTGAGAGGGTTACGGCAAAAACTGGATGCATTTCATGTACAAAATGGACAATCTCTTTCGAAGTATCAGGGTTTCGGACGAAAACTCATCTGTTACAAAGGGATTTCATTTCTTGACATGTAACTGCAGTGATATTTTAGATCAAAGGCATCATCATAATAGTTGTGGAGAGAAAGTCTTCACTTTTTCTTCGCTTGTGTCCTTTGCTTGTTGCGCCGTAACCATGGATAATCTTCATCATTTAACAGGGTGCTTGGGTCAGCCTTGACTTTGAAGGGAGGAATTTCATGAAACTTTTCATAATCTTTAGACATGTCTGTCTTGCCCTCCACTCCCACGATGTCTCTTTTTCCTGAAAGAGCTATGTGGCGCTTTGGCTCATCGTATGATGTATTCGCTTCCTTATCTTTTCTTTTTCTCGGTTTGGTAGACATGTCCTTCACATAGAAAACCTGCGCCACATCATTGGCTAGGATGAATGGTTCGTCTGTGTACCCAAGATTGTTCAGATCCACTGTTGTCATTCCGTACTGTGGGTCTACCTGTACCCCGCCTCCTGACAGATTGACCCATTTGCACTGAAACAAAGGGACCTTAAAATCATGTCCATAGTCAAGTTCCCATATGTCCACTATGTAACCATAATATGTGTCCTTTCCCCTCTTGGTTGCTGCATCAAAGCGGACACCACTATTTTGGTTGGTGCTCTTTTGATCTTGGGCGATCATGTAAAATGTATTCCCATTTATCTCGTACCCTTTGTAAGTCAATACAGTCGAAGATGGTCCCCTGGCCAACGAGTACATCTCATCAGAAACAACGTTGTCACCCATGAGACGTGTTTGCAACCAACTGCCGAAAGTCCTGATGTGTTCACATGTAATCCAGTCGTCACACTGCTCCGGGTGCATGGAGCGCAGAATATTCTTGTGTTCATTGACATACGGGGTCACCAAGGTAGAATTCTGTAGAACTGTGTAGTGTGCTTGAGACCAAGAATGCCCGTCCCTACATATTATTGAGTCCGCTCCTAGCGTGCCTTTTCCAGTCAGTCTCCCCTCATACCGTGATTGAGGGAGACCAATCTTCTTAAGGTCAGGAATGAAGTCAACACAAAACCCAATGACCTCCTCTGTTTGATGGCCCGTGGAGATGCTTCCTTCTGGCCTAGCACGGTAACGAACATATTTCTTTAAGACTCCCATGAACCTCTCAAAGGGGAACATATTGTGTAGAAATACAGGGCCCAGAATGGCAATCTTGTCGACTAGATGAACTAGGACGTGCGTCATGATATTGAAGAAGAATGGTGGGAACACAGCTCGAAACTGACAAGACATTGCGCTAGATCACTCCTTAACTTTGGTAGGATTTCTAGATCAATCACCTTCTGAGAGATTGCATTGAGGAATGCACATAGCTTCACAATGGCTAATCGAACATTTTCCGGTAGAAGCCCCCTCAATGCAACCAGAAGCAGTTGCGTCATAATCACGTGGCAGTCATGAGACTTTAGGTTCTGAAACTTTTTCTCTGCCATATTTATTATTCTCTTTATATTCGACGAGAAGCCAGACGGGACCTTCATATTGAGCAGGCATTCAAAGAAGATTTTCTTCTCTTCATTGGTAAGAGCGTAGCTGGCAGGACCTTCATACTGCTTTGGAGGCATGCCGTATTTTTCGTGCACACGTTGCTGGTCCTCCCGTGCCTCCGGTGTATCTTTTGTCTTCCCATACACGCCCAAGAAGCCTAGCAGGTTCACGCAAAGATTCTTCGTCACGTGCATCACGTCGATTGCAGAGCGGACCTCTAGGTTTTTCCAGTAGGGTAGGTCCCAAAATATAGATTTCTTCTTCCACATGGGTGCGCGTCCCTCAGCGTCATTCGGTACAGATAGTCCATCGGGACCCTTTCCAAAGATTACTTGTAAATCATTGACCATAGTAAGTATGTGATCACTGTTGGGGAACGTAGCATGCAATTTCAAAAAAATTCCTACGCTCACGCAAGATCTATCTAGGAGATGCATAACAACGAGAGGGGGAGAGTGTGTCTACGTACCCTCGTAGACCGAAAGTGGAAGCGTTTGTTAACGCGGTTGATGTTGTCGAACTTCTTCTTGTTCCGACTGATCAAGCACCGAACGTACGACACCTCCGAGTTCTGCACACGTTCAGCTCGATGACGTCCCTTGAACTATTGATCCAGCAAAGTGTCGAGGGAGAGTTCCGTCAGCACGACGGCTTAGTGACGGTGATGGTGAAGTGATCCGCGCAGGGCTTTGCCTAAGCACTACGTGAATATGAACGGAGGCGTAAACTGTGGAGGGGGGCGCCGCACACGGCTGACAATTGTTGGTGTGTGTTCTAGGCGCCCCCTCCCCACATACATATAGGTGGGAAGGGGAGGGGGACAGCCATGGGGCGCCCCAAGTAGGAGTAATCCTACTTGGGCGCCTCCCACAAGTCGGCCTCCCCCCCTTCCATAAGTGTCGGAGGGGGAAGGAAAGAGAGGGGGGAGAGAAGGAAAGGGGGAGGCCGAATCCTCACCTTTCCTTCTCCCTTCCCCCCCTTCCTTCTCCTCCTATTTTGGCCTATATGGGGGCGCACCAGCCCACCAGGGGCTGGTCTGTCCCTCTCTTGGCCCATAAGGCCTATATCTTTGCCGGGGGTTCCCGGAACCCCTTTCCGATGACCCGATATGTACCCGGTACCCTCGGAACACTTCCGGTGTCCGAATATCATCATCCTATATATGAATCTTTACCTCTCGACCATTTCGAGACTCCTCGTCATGTTCGTGATCTCATCTGGGACTCCGAACAACATTCAGTCACCAAATCACATAACTCATATAATACAAAATCGTCATCGAACGTTAAGCGTGCGGACCCTACGGGTTCGAGAACTATGTAGACATGACCGAGACACCTCTCCAGTCAATAAGCAACAGCGGAACCTGGATGCTCATATTGGTTCCTACATATTCTACAAAGATCTTTATCGGTCGTACCGTAATGACAACATACGTTATTCCCTTTGTCATCGGTTTGTTACTTGCCCGAGATTAGATCGTCGGTATCTTCATACCTAGTTCAATCTCGTTACCGACAAGTCTCTTTACTCATTCCGTAATGCATCATCCCACAACTAACTCATTAGTCACATTGCTTGCAAGGCTTCTTATGATGTGCATTACCGAGAGGGCCCAGAGATACCTCTCCGATACTCGGAGTGACAAATTCTAATCTCGATCTATGCCAACCCAACAGACACCTTCGGAGATACCTGTAGAGCATATTTATAATCACCCAGTTAAGTTGTGACATTTGATAGCACACAAGGCATTCCTCCGGTATCCGGGAGTTGCATAATCTTATAGTCGAAGGAATATGTATTTGACATGAAGAAAGCAGTAGCAATAAAACTGAACGATCATTATGCTAAGCTAACGGATGGGTCTTGTCCATCACATCATTCTCCTAATGATGTGATCCCGTTAATCAAATGACAACACATGTCTATGGTTAGGAAACTTAACCATCTTTGATTAACGAGCTAGTCTAGTAGAGGCTTACTAGGGACACAGTGTTTTGTGTATGTATCCACACATGTATCAAGTTTCCGGTTAATACAATTCTAGCATGAATAATAAACATTTATCATGAATAAGGAAATATAAAATAACAACTTTATTATTGCCTCTAGGGCATATTTCCTTCAGTCTTCCACTTGCACTAGAGTCAATAATCTAGATTACATTGTAATGATTCTAACACCCATGGAGTCTTGGTGTTGATCATGTTTTGCTCGTGGAAGAGGCTTAGTCAACGGGTCTGCCACATTTAGATCCGTATGTATTTTGCAAATCTCTATGTCTCCCTCCTTGACTTGATCACGGATGGAGTTGAAGCGTCTCTTGATGTGTTTGGTTATTTTGTGAAATCTGGATTCCTTCGCCAAGGCAATTGCTCCAGTATTGTCACAAAAGATTTTCATTGGACCCGATGCACTAGGTATTACACCTAGATCGGATATAAACTCCTTCATCCAGACTCCTTCATTCGCTGCTTCCGAAGCAGCTATGTACTCTGCTTCACATGTAGATCCTGCCACGACGCTTTGCTTGGAACTGCACCAACTGACAGCTCCACCATTCAAAATAAATACGTATCCGGTTTGTGACTTAGAGTCATCCAGATCAGTGTCAAAGCTAGCATCGACGTAACCATTTATGATGAGCTCTTTGTCACCTCCATAAATGAGAAACATATCCTTAGTCCTTTTCAGGTACTTCAGGATGTTCTTGACTGCTGTCCAGTGATCCACTCCTGGATTACTTTGGTACCTCCCTGCTAAACTTATAGCAAGCACACATCAGGTCTGGTACACAGCATAGCATACATGATATAACCTATGGCTGAGGCATAGGGAATGACTTTCATTTTCTCTCTATCTTCTGCAGTGGTCGGGCTTTGAGTCTTACTCAACTTCACACCTTGCAACGCAGGCAAGAACCCTTTCTTTGACTGATCCATTTTGAACTTCTTCAAAACTTTATCAAGGTATGTGCTTTGTGAAAGTCCTATTAAGCGTCTCGATCTATCCCTATTGATCTTAATGCCCAATATATAAGCAGCTTCACCGAGGTCTTTCATTGAAAAACTCTTATTCAAGTATCCTTTTATGCTATCCAGAAATTCTACATCATTTCCAATCAACAATATGTCATCCACATATAATATTAGAAATGCTACAGAGCTCCCACTCACTTTCTTGTAAATACAGGCTTCTCCGAAAGTCTGTATAAAACCATATGCTTTGATCTCCTTATCAAAGCGTATATTCCAACTCCGAGATGCTTGCACCAGTCCATAGATGGATCACTGGAGCTTGCACACTTTGTCAGCACCTTCAGGATCAACAAAACCTTCTGGTTGCATCATATACAACTCTTCTTTAAGAAATCCATTAAGGAATGCAGTTTTGACGTCCATTTGCCAGATTTCATAATCATAAAATGCGGCAATTGCTAACATGATTCGGACAGACTTAAGCATCGCTACGGGTGAGAAAGTCTCATCGTAGTCAACTCCTTGAACTTGTCAAAAACCTTTCGCGACAAGTCGAGCTTTATAGACAGTAACATTACCATCAGCATCAGTCTTCTTCTTGAAGATCCATTTATTTTCTATGGCTCGCCGATCATCGGGCAAGTCAACCAAAGTCCATACTTTGTTCTCATACATGGATCCTATCTCAGATTTCATGGCCTCAAGCCATTTATCGGAATCTGGGCTCATCATCGCTTCTTCATAGTTTGTAGGTTCGGCATGGTCTAGTAACATGACTTCCAGAACAGGATTACCATACCACTCTGGTGCGGAACATGCTCTGGTTGACCTACGAGGTTTGGTAGTAACTTGATCTGAAGCTTCATGATC
This sequence comes from Thinopyrum elongatum, assembly GCA_011799875.1. Lineage (NCBI taxonomy): Eukaryota > Viridiplantae > Streptophyta > Magnoliopsida > Poales > Poaceae > Thinopyrum > Thinopyrum elongatum. The sequence continues at coordinate 341,420,778 of CM022297.1, read as the reverse complement.
ATCATCATTAGCTTCCTCTCTAGTTGGTGTAGGCATCACGGGAACAGATTTCTTTGATGAGCTACTTTCCAAATTGAGAGAAGGTACAATTACCTCATCAAGTTCTACTTTCCTCCCACTCACTTCTTTCGAGAGAAACTCCTTCTCTAGAAAGGATCCATTCTTAGCAACAAAGATCTTACCTTCGGATCTGTGATAGAAGGTGTACCCAACAGTTTCTTTTGGGTATCCTATGAAGACGCACTTCTCCGATTTGGGTTCGAGCTTATCAGGCTGAAGCTTTTTCACATAAGCATCGCAACCCCAAACTTTAAGAAATGACAGCTTAGGTTTCTTGCCAAACCACAGTTCATACGGTGTCGTCTCAACGGATTTAGATGGTGCCCTATTTAACATGAATGCAGCTGTCTCTAATGCATAACCCCAAAATGATAGTGGTAAATAGGTAAGGGACATCATAGATCGCACCATATCTAATAAAGTACGGTTACGACATTTGGACACACCATTACGCTGTAGTGTTCCAGGTGGCGTGAGTTGTGAAACTATTCCACATTGTTTTAAATGAAGGCCAAACTCGTAACTCAAATATTCGCCTCCGCGATCAGATCGTAGAAACTTTATTTTCTTGTTACGATGATTTTCTACTTCACTCTGAAATTCTTTGAACTTTTCAAATGTTTCAGACTTATGTTTCATCAAGTAGATATACCCATATCTGCTCAAATCATCTGTGAAGGTCAGAAAATAACGATACCCGCCGCGAGCCTCAACACTCATCGGACCGCATACATCGGTATGTATTATTTCCAATAAGTCAGTGGCTCGCTTCATTGTTCCGGAGAACGGAGTTTTAGTCATCTTGCCCATGAGGCATGGTTTGCAAGCATCAAATGATTCATAATCAAGTGATTCCAGAAGTCCATCCGCATGGAGTTTCTTCATGCGCTTTACACCAATATGACCTAAACGGCAGTGCCACAAATATGTTGCACTATCATTATCAACTTTGCATCTTTTGGCATCAATATTATGAATAAGTGTATCACCACGATCGAGATTCAACAAAAATGGACCACTCTTCAAGGGTGCATGACCATAAAAGATATTACTCATATAAATAGAACAACCATTATTCTCTGATTTAAATGAATAACCGTCTTGCATTAAACAAGATCCAGATATAATGTTCATGCTCAACGCTGGCACCAAATAACAATTATTCAGGTCTAAAACTAATCCCGAAGGTAGATGTAGAGGTAGCGTGCCGACGGCGATCACATCGACCTTGGAACCATTCCCGACGCGCATCGTCACCTCGTCCTTAGCCAATCTTCGTTTAATCCGTAGCCCCTATTTCGAGTTACAAATATGAGCAAACGAACCGGTATCAAATACCCAGGTACTACTACGAGCATTAGTTAGGTACACATCAATAACAAATATACCTTTGTTCACTTTGCCATCCTTCTTATCCGCCAAATACTTGTGGTAGTTCCGCTTCCAGTGACCAATCCCTTTGCAGTAGAAGTACTCGGTTTCAGGCTTAGGTCCAAACTTGGGCTTCTTCCCGGGAGTGGCAAATTGCTTGCCATTCTTCTTGAAGTTCCCTTTCTTTCCATTGCCCTTTTTCTTGAAACTAGTGGTCATGTTAACCATCAACACTTGATGCTCCTTCTTGATTTCTACCTCCGCAGCTTTGAGCATTGCGAAGAGCTCGGGAATTGTCTTCTCCATCCCTTGCATATTATAGTTCATCACGAAGCCTTTGTAGCTTGGTGGCAGTGATTGAAGAACTCTGTCAATAACACTATCATCTAGAAGATTAACTCCCAGCTAAGTCAAGTGATTATGATATCCAGACATTCTGAGTATGTGTTCACTGACAGAACTGTTCTCCTCCATCTTGCAGCTATAGAACTTGTTGGAGACTTCATATCTCTCAACTCAGGCATTTGCTTGAAATATTAACTTCAACTCTTGGAACATTTCATACGCTCCATGACGTTCAAAACATCTTTGAAGTCCTGATTCTAAGCTGTAAAGCATGGCACACTGAACTATCGAGTAGTCATCAAATCGAGTTTGCCAGATGTTTAAAACATCAGCATCTGCTCCTGCAGCAGGCCTTTCACCTAGCGGTGCATCAAGGAGATAGTTCTTCTGTGCAACAATGAGGATAATCCTCAAGTTACGGACCCAGTCCGTGTAGTTGCTACCATCATCTTTCTACTTAGCTTTCTCTAGGAACGCATTAAAATTCAAGGGAACGGTAGCACGGGCCATTGATCTACAACATAGATATGCAAATACTATCAAGACTAAGTTCATGATAAATTAAGTTCAATTAATCATATTACTTAAGAACTCCCACTTAGATAGACATCTCTTGAGTCATCTAAATGATCACGTGATCCAAATCAACTAAACCATGTCCGATCATCACGTGAGATGGAGTAGTTTTCAATGGTGAACATCTCTATGTTGATCATATCTACTATATGATTCACGTTCGACCTTTCGGTCTCCAGTGTTCCGAGGCCATGTATGTACATGCTAGGCTCGTCAAATTTAACCCGAGTATTCCGCATGTGCAAAATTGTCTTGCACCCGTTGTATGTGAACGTAAAGCCTATCACACCCGATCATCACGTGATGTCTCAGCACGTCGAACTATCGCAATGGTGCATACTTAGGGAGAACACTTATACCTTGAAATTTTAGTAAGGGATCATCTTATAATGCTACCGCCGTACTAAGCAAAATAAGATGCAAACAAGATAAACATCACATGCAATCAAAATATGTGACATGATATGGCCATCATCATCTTGTGCCTTTGATCTCCATCTCCAAAGCACCGTCATGATCTCCATCGTCACCAGCTTAACACCTTGATCTCCATTGTAGCGTCGTGGTCGTCTCGCCAACTATTGCTTCTACAACTATCGCTAACGCATAGTGATAAAGTAAAGCAATTACATGGCGTTTGCATTTCATACAATAAAGCGATAACCATAAGGCTCCTGCCAGTTGCTGATAACTTTTACAAAACATGATCATCTCATACAACAACGTATATCACATCATGTCTTGACCATATCACATCACAACATGCCCTACAAAAACAAGTTAGACGTCCTCTACTTTATTGTTGCAAGTTTTACGTGGCTGCTATGGGCTTCTAGCAAGAACCGTTCTTACCTACGCATCAAAACCACAATGGTGTTTCGTCAAGTTTGCTATTTTAACCTTCAACAAGGACCGGCCGTAGTCAAATTCGATTCAACTAAAGTTGGAGAAACAGACACCCGCCAGCCACCTTTATGCAGAACTAGTTGCATGTCTGTCGGTGGAACCGGTCTCATGAACGTGGTCATGTAAGGTTGGTCCGGGCCGCTTCATCCAACAATACCGCCGAATCAAAATAAGACGTTGGTGGTAAGCAGTATGACTATCACCGCCCACAACTCTTTGTGTTCTACTCGTGCATATCACCTACGCATAGACCTGGCTTTGATGCCACTGTTGGGGAACGTAGCATGCAATTTCAAAAAATTTCCTACGCTCACGCAAGATCTATCTAGGAGATGCATAGCAACGAGAGGGGGAGAGTGTGTCTATGTACCCTCGTAGACCAAAAGCGGAAGCGTTTGTTAACGTGGTTGATGTAGTCGAACTTCTTCTCGTTCCGACCGATCAAGCACCGAACGTACGGCACCTCCGAGTTCTGCACACGTTCAGCTCGATGACGTCCCTCGAACTATTGATCCAGCAAAGTGTCGAGGGAGAGTTCCGTCAGCACGACGGCGTGGTGACGGTGATGGTGAAGTGATCCGCGCAGGGCTTCGCCTAAGCACTACGTGAATATGACCGGAGGCGTAAACTGTGGAGGGGGGCGCCGCACACGGCTGACAATTGTTGGTGTGTGTTCTAGGCGCCCCTCCCCACATATATATAGGTGAGAGGGGGAGATGGAGAGCCATGGGGCGCCCGAAGTAGGATTAATCCTACTTGGGTGCCTCCCACAAGTCGGCCTCCCCCCCTTCCATAAGTGTTGGAGGGGGAAGGAAAGAGAGGGGGGAGAGAAGGAAAGGGGGAGGCTGAATCCTCCCCTTTCCTTCTCCCTTCCCCTCCTTACTTCTCCTCCTATTTTGGCCTATATGGGGGCGCACCAGCCCACCAGGGGCTGGTCTGTCCCTCTCTTGGCCCATAAGGCCCATATCTTTGCCGGCGATGCCCCGAACCCCTTTCCGGTGACCCGATATGTACCCGGTACCCTCGGAACACTTCCGGTGTCCGAATATCATCGTCCTATATATGAATCTTTACCTCTCGACCATTTCGAGACTCCTCATCATGTCCGTGATATCATCCGGGGCTCCGAACAACATTCGGTCACCAAATCACATAACTCATATAATACAAAATCGTCATCGAACATTAAGCGTGCAGACCCTACGGGTTTGAGAACTATGTAGACATGACCGAGACACCTCTCTGGTCAATAACCAACAGCGGAACCTGGATGCTCATATTGGTTCCCACATATTCTACGAAGATCTTTATCGGTCGTACCGTAATGACAACATACGTTATTCCCTTTGTCATCGATATGTTACTTGCCCGAGATTCGATCGTCGGTATCTTCATACCTAGTTCAATCTCCTTACTGACAAGTCTCTTTACTCATTCCGTAATGCATCATCCCGCAACTAACTCATTAGTCACATTGCTTGCAAGGCTTCTTATGATGTGCATTACCGAGAGGGCCCAGAGATACCTCTCCGATACTCGGAGTGACAAATTCTAATCTCGATCTATGCCAACCCAACAGACACCTTCGGAGATACCTGTAGAGCATCTTTATAATGACCCAGTTACGTTGTGACATTTGATAGCACACAAGGCATTCCTCCGGTATCCGGGAGTTGCATAATCTCATAGTCGAAGGAATATGTATTTGACATGAAGAAAGCAGTAGCAATAAAACTGAACGATCATTATGCTAAGCTAACGGATGGGTCTTGTCCATCACATCATTCTCCTAATGATGTGATCCCGTTAATCAAATGACAACACATGTCTATGGTTAGGAAACTTAACCATCTTTGATTAACAAGCCAGTCTAGTAGAGGCTTACTAGGGACACAGTGTTTTGTCGATGTATCCACACATGTATCAAGTTTCCGGTTAATACAATTCTAGCATGAATAATAAACATTTATCATGAATAAGGAAATATAAAATAACAACTTTATTATTGCCTCTAGGGCATATTTCCTTCAATCACCAGTACGGACGGCGGGTTTCTTCCGGTGATCTGCCTCGCCTTTGAAATGCTTGCCTTTCTTTTGACATTGATGGTTGGTCGAAAGAAATCGACGATGCCCCAGGTACACATTCTTCCTGCATTTTTCCAAATATATACTTTCGGTGTCATCTAAACAGTGCGTGCATGCGTGGTATCCCTTGTTTGTCTGTCCTGAAAGGTTACTGAGAGCAGGCCAATCATTGATGGTTACAAACAACAACGCGTGTAGGTTAAATTCCTGCTCGTCGTGCTCATCCCACACACGTACACCTTTTCCATTCCACAGCTATAAAGTTCTTCAACTAATGGCCTTAGGTACACATCAATGTCGTTGCCGGGTTGCTTAGGGCCTTGGATGAGCACTGGCATCATAATGAACTTCCGCTTCATGCACAGCCAAGGAGGAAGGTTATATATACATAGAGTCACGGGCCAGGTGCTATGATTGCTGCTCTGCTCCCCAAAAGGATTAATGCCATCCGCGCTTAAACCAAACCATACGTTCCTTGCGTCACCTGCAAATTCCCCCCACTTTCTCTCGATTTTTCTCCACTGTGACCCGTCAGCGGGTGCTCTTAACTTCCCGTCTTTCTTACGGTCCTCTTTGTGCCATCGCATCAACTTGGCATGCTCTTTGTTTCTGAACATACGTTTCAACCGTGGTATTATAGGAGCATACCACATCACCTTGGCAGGAACCCTCTTCCTGGGGCGCTCGCCGTCAACAGCACCAGGGTCATCTCATCTGATCTTTTACCGCAATGCACCGCATACCGGGCATGCGTTCAAATCCTCGTACGCACCGCGGTAGAGGATGTAGTCATTAGGGCATGCATGTATCTTCTGCACCTCCAATCCTAGAGGGCATAGAACCTTCTTTGCTCCGTACGTACCATCGGGCAATTCATTATCCTTTGGAAGCTGCTTCTTCAATATTTTCAGTAGCTTCTCAAATCCGTTGTCAGATACACCATTGTCTGCCTTCCATTGCAGCAATTCTAGTGTGGTACCGAGCTTTTTGTTGCCATCTTCGCAATTGGGGTACAACCTTTTTTTGTGATCCTCTAACATGCGATCGAACTTCAACTTCTCCTTTTCACTTTCGCATTGTCTTTTTGCATCAACAATGACCCGGCAAAGATCATCATCGGGCACATCGTCTGGTTCCTCTTGATCTTCAGCTTCCCCCGTTGCGGCATCACCGTATTCAGGGGGCACATATTTTTCATCATCATCTTCTTCTTCGTTGTCTTCCATCATAACCCCTCTTTCTCCGTGCTTGGTCCAAACATTATAGTGTGGCATGAAACCCTTCTCAAGCAGGTGGATGTGAAGGGTTTTTGCGTCAGAGTAAGACTTCGTATTCCCACAGATAGGGCATGGACAACACATAAAACCATTCTGCTTGTTTGCCTCAGCCACTTCGAGAAAATTATGCACGCCCTTAATGTACTCGGAGGTGCGTCTGTCACCGTACATCCATTGCCGGTTCATCTGCGTGCATTATATATAATTAAGTGTGGCAAAAACCATTACAGAACATCAAGAATAGAGAAGTGACCAAATTAATAGAAGTTCATCATCACATTAAAACCAAAGTACAGTAGTGATCAAATATTATTACTGAAAAAATAAATACATAAAGTTCATACATAGTTCTCATTGAACAACATATAGCTCTCTAGAGCATCTAATTAAACCATTTCAATGCAACAACAAATGCGATCATAATCGCAACTAAGGTAACAATTGATCCAACGGCATAATGATACCAAGCCTTAGTATGAATGGCATATTTTTTAATCTTTCTAATCTTCAAGCGCATTTTATCCATCTTGATCTTGTGATCATCGATGATATCCGCAACATGCAACTCCAATGCCATCTTCTCCTCCTCAATTCTTTTCATATTTTTCTTCAAGTAATCATTTTCTTTTTCAACTAAATTTAACCTCTCGACAAGAGGGTCGGTTGGAATTTCCGGTTCACATACCTCCTAGATAAAACATCTATGTCACGTTGGTCGGCATAGTTGTCATAAACACTAAATGAAACAAATAGTTATAAAAGATAATATATACCACATCTGAATCATAGACAGGACGAGGGCCGACGGGGCGGATACCAAAACCATCGCACTATATAATACCAAACAATAATAAAAGTAAGAAAATTATACAAGTATCAATCTAAATCATACAAGTAAGAATTTTTTTTCTTTTAGAAAGAAGATAAGAACAAGAGGCTCACCACGGTGGTGCCGGCGACGAGATCGGCGCGGGCGATCGATGGCGGTGAGGACGGGGACGGGACGGGACGGACCGCCAAACCTAGACAAATCTTGAGGAAAATGGAGTTTGGACAAGGAGCTTCGAGAGAAGAAAGCTTAAGTGTGGCTCGGGCATTTCATCGAACACCTCATGTGCATAGGAGGTGAGCTAGAGCACCACAAAGCTCTCCCACGGTCGGCCAAAAAAACAGAGCAGTGCACTGCTCTGCTCGCGGGCAGGGGGTATATATAGGCCTCTCTTTAGTACCGGTTCCAGCCACCAACCGGGACTAAAGGTTGTGGGCCAGGAGCGAGGCCCATTGGTTCCAATTCGTGTCTGGAACCGGGACCAAAGGGGTCAGACGAACCGGGACCAATGGCCCCCGAAGCCCGGCCGGCCCCTGGCCTCACGAACCGGGACTGATGCCCCCTTTGGTCCCGGTTCGTGAGTGAACCGGGATTAATGCCCTTACCCAGGCCTCAACCAAAGCCCTGTTTTCTACTAGTGCAACTGGATACCACAATTACAAATTCTCAAATCCATACAATTACATGCAATATAAAACCTAATCTAAATCTTCGCCGGCGCGCCAAGGCCATGTCCATGTTCGGTGGTCGGCCGAGCCCCTCGGAGGCGCCGGTGAGGTAGAGTAGAACTTGACACACTGACCGGCTCACGGGACTCGAGGTGTTGCCGTCTCCCATGCCCTACTCTCCATCGTCAAAGCCCGTGGCCTGCACATCACAGGTCGGTGTGAGGCCCATGATAGATCCCTCGTGGTCAAAGGCCTGGACGTCACGAGTCGGTGTGAGGTCCATGATAGATCTGTCATGGTCGAAGGACCACATGTCCACCACGACACGGTTTGCGGTGCCAGGGGTTGCCGTTCACCTGTAGCGGCAGCGAGGCATGCGACTTCGCCTCACCTCATCTGCTGCGAGGTCTTCCGCGGCCTCCCGTGGCCTCTGCCTCGCTTGGCGGGCACGCCGCGCCACATTAGCATCCGTCGACAACTGGCCATAAGTGCGGGCGTTTACCTCCGGCTCGGCGCACCAACGAAGGGTTTTGCCTCCGCCACGGCTTTGGGGCACCAAATGGACCACACAGCTTCCAACGATGCAGCGGCGACGTGCGTAGCGCCGGATCCAAGCAACATTTGGGCGGACGCAATGAATACCCCCTGGATCGAGTCCGACCGCAGTGGATCGGTTTCCTCCCAGGAGCGGTGAAGAACAATGCGGACGGTCATCTCCCCCTCGGGACCGCATGAGGCGAGGTCCCAGTCCACAGATCGGGTGACCGAGGACCCGGATCCACTGACAGCCATGCCAAGAAGGCCAGATATCGCCAGAAAGGAGATTGAGGGTGGAGTGGAGTGGAGTGAAGTGCTAGGGTTTGGCCTGAGGAGCGGATGGAGATGAATATATTTATAGGATGGGTTTGGGGAGCCCGGCCATGCTCTAAGATCTTAGGTCTCGTGTGTCCCTTTCATGAACAAGGATTTTTTTATATACTCCCTTCGTTCGTAAATCTAAGTCTTTCTAGAGATTCAATAAGAAGTACATATGAATGTCTATAGACATATTTTTTAGCGTAGATTCATTCATTTTGATTCGTAGTCTGCATTGGAATCTTAAAAAACTTATACTCTCTCTGTCCTTAATGTAAATCTTTTTACAGATAAGCGGATCAGACCGCACTGGGAACGGGAAAAATGGATCTCGCTTCCGTGCCGCTCCCAAGCGGCACAGGGGTGCCCCAACCCTAGCAGGTCTCGGCTTCCCACCACCTCCCTCCTCCCCCCGCTGCCGTCGGTGCATGCCGCCGGGCAAGGCCCGCGCGGTGCCGGCGGCGGTGGGATTTCTCTCTGGTGGCGGGCGGCTCCTCGGGGCTCTGGATCTGCGTGTGGTGGCGGCTGCATGGGGCAAGCTCCTCGGTTCATGGCTACACGGGGCAACGATGCAGCTCCACTTGCTGCATGGGCGTCCTGCTGTGACGACTTGACGGCCGGGCGGCATAGCTCTCCCGCGACAGCAAGACTGCCCTCTGCTGGATGGGCGCCTTCGTGCGACGCCAGCTTGTCTCTTCTTGTGGCTTGGCTCCGGCTTGCTGCAGGGCGTGGAGGCAACGAGGTCGCGGGCTCCAGCGACTCTGGATCGTGGTCTGTTTCTGTTGGGCTTCGCTGGAAAACAAAGGAAACGCCCTCGCGCCGTTGCTCCCATGCGGGCGACTCAGGCGGCTACAGCCGAACCTAGCTGTCTACCGGCACAGTGGATCTGGAGACGGCGCGGTGCAACAGTTGCTCGGATCCGGCGTGTCCGGTCCCGATGGTCTGCCACTCGTTCAGGGCGCGGCGCACGACTGGGGCTGCCCTCCCTTGTTGGTGGCAGCGGCGGCAGCAATTTCAGTGTCGTTCATGACCGACCCAGCGTGGTTGCTCAATTCAGATCTGGACGGCTTGGTGGTGGTGATCCAGATTCGATCGGTCGAGTGGGGTGACTGCAGACTGTGTTGCAGTGACCTCCTGCGGCTCCATGGCGACGGTGGTCACCGAGGGATCTTCGGGAGGGTTCATCTCTCTATGTCCAATGGTAGACTTTGGTGGTGAGATGGAAACTATGGACGACGGCTTGACGCAGAGGAATGGTTGTGCAGTGGCAGCGGTCGCATCGTATGTAGCTACTGGGATTACGAAAAAGTGGTGGCGACAACACTTGAGTGACTTCGAAGGTGGTGCTGTGAGCACCCGGTCGCGAGATCCGAGGTGAAAGCCTAGGTTGACCCAAGCTGGTTATACCTGGCAATGGCGATGTTCTTTTATGTCGTTACCTTGTTGAATGCATTGCTCAGATATGCTTGCACTGATTCTTCAGGGTGAAAACCTAGATTCAGACCTTAGTGGTTGGATCCGGTGACGGCAACACTTGAGTGTAGCTCCCTTCTTGAAGGCGTTACTGTTGAAGAACCTCGTCGTCTGTGTGTTGTCATGAGATGGTTGGTGCGGATATGGTCGCTGATGTAGTTTGCCGATCGTGGATCTGATCGCTTCGGGTTTTTCTTTTACTCACCTACACATAGCTTTGGTCTTAGATGACTTTGCTATCTGGCGTGTTTTTGTGTGCGTGTGTTGGTATTGGCTGTGTGCATCCTAACTATGCAGAGGCCGGGTGTGTGCTCTTTGGGTTTGTACCCTCTTGATGCTCCTCTTTGAGCCAATAAAATCCACCCTTTATGAAAAAAAAAGTCTTTTTAGAGATTTAAATATGAACTACTTACGGAGCAAAATGAGTGAATCTTTATTCTAAAACTAGTAGAATGCCCGTGCGTTGCTATGGGCAAAATACAGGAAAACGAATCAAATCGATGACAAAGTGACACGAGTGAAGTCCTGCGATGTATATATCACCTTTTATCAATTACTTTAACAGATACTATGAGAGCATGATCATCCTCCTTCCGCCCCAGAGTCCATCCTCCGACACCGGTCACGGTCGATGTCGATGTCGTGTGCCGCCCTGACCGAGCCACCTTCTCCCTCGATCCACCGTTACCCCCTATCCACCCTTTCGTCGCGACCAATGCTGATGTCGCATGTCGCCTTGCCCGAGCCGCCTTCTCCCTCGATCCACCGTTGCCCCCGATCCACCCTCTAGTCGCAACCAGTGCCGCGCTGCCCGAGCCGACTTCCCGTAGGTTCACCGTTGCCCCTGACCATCCTCTATTCCGTCCCCATCTTCTAAAATTCCATGCTCATTGCCGTCTTCTTCCTTTAAGACAGACACACCCCTCCTTCTAGGACAATGCACGTGTGTTGCAGCGGGGGCACATATATTTTCTCACTTCCCAACTTTGTATGACAAATAAGTCTTTTAACTCCTTTTTATCCTCAACAAGCCTTTCTTTCTCCCAATTCTCCAGTTCAACCTACTCTGCCATTTTAGTGATGTTTGGAGGTGCCTTCGAACCCGTAAGATTTAAACTTGCAGTAATCATGTACTGCAAACCTCTGACAAAATACACATTCCATTGAACTTCTATTTGGACCAGATTGCACTGGAAATTTTGGACAAGGTACCCAATGCACAATCAGGATCCTTACAACAGAGCATTCGGAGAAAGATCCAACTTTCAAACATAGTCACCTCATGCGCTTTCACAGTTACTCTTCTGGTAAAAAAACAAAAATGTTTTAAAAAAAGTTGTTGAGTGCTGACAATAAGCAGTCAATGTTTTAAAATGGTTTTTGCTGCTCCAATTTATGGAGCGCACTTCCCAAATTCATTCTACCTTGGAAGTTGAATGCTTGAAATTCTGAGTATGTCATAGCCCTTCAGCAATTGTGTACTTAGATCCCAGACACAACCACCACTCTCTCCTGATGTCCTTCACATCGCTAGTCCAACAAAAACAACATCTTTATAATCCCGACGTTAACAACTTTGTCTAACGATGATAAAAATGATTCAAGTGCAGGCACTCAGATAAACAAACTGACCCACTATGGTAGTATATTTCCATGTTTATAAATATAGAAAAAATGTATTGAGCAGACACAGATACCACATAATGCAATGGCTATACTCTAGAGCCATTTGATAATATAGACAAATACGTAAAGAATAATGCAAAGCAGCACATATATTCATCTTCTAGGCCCTTATATAAGCACCAAACACACCTCTGTATCTTCTTGGAAGTCCATAGCTTGATGTAGCAAGCACAAGCTCCTAACAAGGTGTGCAAAAACAATGGACACCTATTTGAAAACTCAACATGAGTGAAATTATAAACTATCCAAAGAGACTGCGGTATAATTCTCACATTGTCACAGGGGATGAATGAAAACAGGAGTCTACTTGACAATTCTCATAACATCACATGGCACTACTTGCAGATGGCCAAGGTCGAAACTTCAGCATCATGTGCCACATACTCTAATTTCAGAGTACAAGTTAAGGAGAAGTCAAGTTTGAGAAAACAAACTTTTGAAGAGCCCCTTTGATTCAAAGGCATTTCATATGAGAAAAATGATGTAGATTGATCATGCATGAACGGATGAACCAAACATGATTGTATAAAATGGAAGAATGTCAAAGATTAGCCTGCCTCTCCTATAAACAGTGACGATATCTATGTGTTGTCCTAGATCTAAAAAAGTGTGCAATATATTTGCATTTGAAGTAGCATGCCTACTGTGTGAACTTTCACAATACATAGAGGTATGCCATATGCGGATATAAATCCCATGTATGATTTCCTACGTAGCTATTAAAAACATTGCAATCACTTTTACCATTTGAAGTACCCTACCTCCAATGTGAAATTTCACAATACCTACAGGTATGTCCTATGCCGAAATAAATTCCATCCACATGGTTTGCAAACATTTGTCAAAATATAGGCAGCCATTCAGGCAAACATCAGTTGCCTTTTTTATGGTGGTCAAGAACAATAAACTTTTTCTCAGGTAAAGCAAAAAGAAATAAGCATCTATATATGTTTGTTCATGTACAACATGAGGTCTATTCTTCTTTTCCTTATCAGCAAGAAACATCTTGCAAAACTTGATGCTTAGATTTTTTTTTGTGCCCTACGCTAGTTCAACAATATATATATATATATATATATATATATATATATATATATATATATCTCATGCAGAGACCAGCCAATAAAGAGGAAGAGAAGTAGTTATGCAGGTTTACATAGGATATAATTCAAAATGTAGATGCTTGTTTTGTAACACTTACGAGTGATCGCTGTAAATATAGTAATCCAAAAGCAACAATTACATAGGCAACGCTTCATATTAAAGGCAATTTAATCATTTGTTCACCACGGAAACAGATTCTTTGTCTCATTTTTCACATGGCAATGATGTGAGGTGCTTCCGGTGTGATCATTATCGGCATAATTCATTGTCTAAGCTGAATAAGCACATGAATTGGAAAAAGAAATGGCTAGCCACAACTTCTAGAAACCAGTTCTACCAAGAAAATCTTTTCCACGCGAATAAAATACGTACCCAATATTGACATTTGTCCATTTTTGTCACCATCAGCACACACATCTTAAGTCCTTCTTGTATAAGCTTTTCAATACATTCTGGTACCTGAATATAAATGCATGCACATGTGTGCAAACGAAATATAAATATTTAATATTTATTAGCCTGCATTTGAATAAAATGAAGTAGACCAGAAAACGTAACCTTCTCATAAAAAGCATACCAATTTCTAGAGCATGTCTTAGTAGCACCAAAAGTAAGTCACACTCAATACCGTCAGCAGCCTCCTAAATATTTTTCATCTCTGTCAGCATTTCCAGGTGGTTTGACAGTCCAACTCAAAAAAGATGGTTTGACAGTGCAGAAGTACTCGTCAAAGTTCACATACTCTCTCTCATCCAAGACACATACATGAACCAATGTTCTCAGACCCAGAATCAGAATACTCATTAATCTGCCTTTTAGTCTCTTCTTCAAATTATCTTCCATGTGGTACAAAAGGAGAAAATAGACTTTCAATTAGTCTCTTCCTCAAATTCTCTTCCAGCTGCTGCACATGGAGAAGACAGATAAGGAGGCATGGGTGGTACAAAAGTTTCGAATCATAGAAGACAGTTGAATCATCTGGCCAAAGATACCGCCGACTAACCGTTTCTTCAAACATCTTAAGGCCATATTCGGGTATCCCAAAAAGAACAACAGATAAATGATTTCAGATAGATGGTGGGTCAACTGCATTTTGCATCACGTAAATATCATGGCCAAAATGACTAAGAATAGAGGTAGTGGAGGGAGATTTGTATTACCAAAGTTCCCGATTAAATTTTGCACCAACTTATACAATCATTGTATGATTCGTATGAACTCACACCAACCTTTTCATTCAAAATAAAAGCATATCGTGAACATGAACTTGAAGAATCAAAATATCCGCCTAGGTTGGCACTCCATTGATACGTGTGAGCCGTCAGGCAGCAGAGGAACGTGGATGCTCCAGTACGTCAACGTGTGTACATGTGCACATGCTAGCCAAGGAGGTCGAAATTCCCCATGCCGGGGAGGGCGAGGCAGCCGACTCCTGCATGTCAGGGTCAAAGTCAATGAACACGTCAAAATCCAAATGAGAGCAATGGAAGGAGGAATTGCGTGGGATTGGGTGCTGAACATCGCCTGATTCAGGATTTTGACGTGCTCACAAAAATTGATTCGCCCAGGCCAGGACTATCGGCTTGGGAGCGACCGAGGCTGAGGCGACCACAAAAATTGAACGCCCGAGCGAGCGAGATCGGAGGCGGGGTCATCAGGGTCGACTGCGGCCTACGCCCATTATAGGTAATTGGACATGGCGGAGGCCGTCGAGATCAGGTAGTCGGCTTCTGCGATGAGGAACGACAGCCATAGCAGATCAGCCTGACCCCCCCCCCCCCTACTGACACGCCATGGTGCTGGACAGCTGGAGGGTCGCCCACGGCGCCGCCACCTTGCCGCGCTGCCGCAGGCCCTTAGGAAGGTCACCGACTGCAGGAAGCTTCACTCCCCGCCTCCAGGCTACTTGTGGCTACTGCCACCTCGGTCGGCTTCTTTCTGCAGGATCGTCGGGGGAGATGATGATTATGTGGGAGAGGCCGACCGTGTATGCATGCAGGGAGTTATGGGAGGCGGCGCAGTGCGGCAAGGTTGGAACCCTAGAGGAGAGGACTTGGGTGGAGCGATTTGTTTTCCGTAGGAAAAAAACCGGGGACAGGAGATGTGGCAGTTAGCTAGGTTAGCTAGGATAAAAATCAGGGGAGTGGAGCATTCGATCGATGTGAGGCTGGGTAGGAACGAACAACGTACAAACTCGAGTAGAGATTAGAGATGTGATTGGACAATGTATGGTAATTTTAATTAATGTAATTTTGGTGATGTATGAAAATATTAATTAATGTGATTGAGCGATTTATGGTAAGGATAATTAGTTTAAATTTGGTCTTTATAGATTGACCGCGATTGATTTTTCACATAAAGACATTACTAAATAACTTGCACCCGCATGAAAAGTTCTGATCTGTTTAGATTTTTTTCCCATTGTGTAAGAGGTGAGGCGAAAATAAACCAGTGAAAGGGGTGAGGGGAGGTGGACGAAAATAAACCGGACGAAAATAAACCGGCGTACCAAGCTACCAACTATTTCATTAGGCCGGGTGCGTGTGTTGGTATTGGCTATGTGCATCTTAACTATGCAGAGGCCGGGTGTGTGCTCTTTGGGTTTGTACCCTCTTGATGCTCCT
Source organism: Thinopyrum elongatum (assembly GCA_011799875.1). NCBI lineage: Eukaryota > Viridiplantae > Streptophyta > Magnoliopsida > Poales > Poaceae > Thinopyrum > Thinopyrum elongatum. The sequence goes on along the minus strand of CM022297.1, from coordinate 341,404,917 downwards.
CTTTGAGCCAATAAATCCACCCTTTATGAAAAAAAAGTCTTTTTAGAGATTAAAATATGAACTACGTACGGAGCAAAATGAGTGAATTTTCATTCTAAAATATGTCTATATACATCCGTATGTAGTTTGTATTGAAATCTCTAAAAGGACTTATACTCGGAGTATTTAGGAACGGAGCAAGTATATTTTAAACTATGCAGCTCCATTTTCAAGTAGATATGTTGCGAGTAAATGCGTGTGGTTGTGGAAGTGCATTGTACCTGGTGTTTCAGAAGAAGAAAAAGTTGATGTACTGAACGCCGTAGGTTAGTACTATAATTTGAGATGAGGTTAAATCCCAGTAATCTAGAATCTACGAAGGCATCGTGAGTACTACTAAAGTACTACCTACACAAGAAAAAGAAAAACACTAACCCTGTGATGACACAGGTATAAGTGCCGGGCAGCTAGCTGGTGCTACTAGCAGAGCATACGCGCACACGACACACCCCTCCAGCCTGCCATTACAAACCACCCACCATTTTCGTACACCACGCGGGATCAGGGCACCCAGGCCAGCCTCCCCCGGCTCCACCAAGGAACCAAGAAGCTCGAGAGCAGCCATGGCCGGCGCGTCCGCCACCAGCACCGGCAAGGGCGGCATCAAGGCCTACTGGAAGCACCGCGGGTACGACCGCCTGGACGCGGCCGCCGCGCAGCGCCGCCCGGCCCTCGCCACGGCCGAGCTCGGCGCCGGGGGCGGGGCGGCGGCGGCGACCGCGGGCCGGCGGCGCGGGTGGCGCGTGCGGCGCCGCGGTCTCGGGCGGCGCCTCCTGCGCGCGCTCTCGCCGCGGCGGCTGCTGGCGCGGCTCCGGGACGCCTACGTGAACGCGATGCTCCGGCTCGCGTCCTCCGCCGCCGTCGGCTACGGCTCCGCCCCGTTCTGCGCCGCCAGCGAGCCCTTCGCGCGGCCGCGGCCGCTCAAGGAGTACGACGAGAAGGTGCTGGTGGAGATGTACCGGTCCATCCTGGCCCGCGGCGGCGTCATCCCTCTCTCCGGCGACGCCTCGCTGGTGGTCGGCCCCGCCCCGATGGCGATGCCGGCCTCCGCCACGGTGGCCTGACCTGAGCGCCCACCCCGGTGGACTGGCGCGGCGCGGACGCAAGCTTGTCACGCCATTTGCCCCTTGGTTTCGCCGCGCAGAAACCGTGAAGTGCACTATCTAGCGTGTATGCTACAAGTTCTGTAGTACTATGTCTTGGTGTAATTTGCAAAATGGTCTACCTACAGTTTCTTCTTCTTCTTTTTACGCATTTTACTCCGCGAGACTAGCGCGGAAGCTGGCTGTGCTGTCGGCGATTGTTCACTGGAACTCGCAGGATTTTGCGGGAATAAGTTTGGTTCAAGCGGTCGATTATTATGGTTGGTCGCATATATTTAAGCGTGGATGGTAACAGAATTAGTGTGCAAGAATCAGGAAAAGCGGAGAATGCGCAACCCTTTGGCTTTATAGAATTATTGCTGTTGACGGTACTAGCCATACAGACTGGCAGGGCCGGTATTTAAAGTCAGTAGCGCCACAACAACTTACGGGAAAAAAAAACTTACGTTGGTGAGATCAGATGGGCCGGCGCGCTAGCCGCCCCTCACGCTCTTCTCGACTTGGTTAATAATAATTGCTCATGTCCTTACGTGCATGGCCGGAGGTTTCTCGTGTGAGTATCGGGTTGGAGATCCTGAGAACACCATCTGTAAGATTTTCAGTCCATAGTGATGCTGTACCGCCTTCAGTTGAACTTTACCGCTCGTACTCTTGCGCCGGCGATGAGTACCTTCAGAGTGAATCGTTTTAATATTTTCTCTCAAAACAGATTTAGATCTATTAACCAGATCAGCAGTGCAAACAACCCTAGCAAGTAAAGAAATTGCACCGAAATCCCTGAAAGTCAACCGTCTACTTCCTCTCAGAAATGGTGCATCGTCGCAAAGCCGCTACGATGTCGAAGCCAGCCTAACATTGTTGTTCGTCGATGGGAAGTCATCATGGTACGGTCCTAGCAGATCATCGCTTTGGCTAAGCCTCACCACCAAAAGAGTCGCAGATCAAGAGCCCGACCTCACCGAAGTGACGGAGGTGAGTGTGTGAGACCGGAGGACCCAACTGCGAAGGGATGTTGTCGCCATCGCCTCGAAAAAGCTTGCAAACCTATCCTCGCTGTTCAGAATGGACAACAGGGATCTAGGCCCGCAAACCAGCGACACTGCCACAGATAACACCGTTGAGATGTGCTGGATCAAGGAAAAAATATGCGTCGGGGCAGATGTCACCGCCACCATCAACGACACACCACAAATATTGTACGCACCGCTGGTAGCACGAAGCAATGAACAAAAAGAAGGCATATATATCTTGAATTAATCTCAAAGGAGTGAAACTATATCTTCATTTGGTAAATCGAGGTGTCACAACACTCCAACATTAACGAGGCTAGTCGAGGAGGAAGGGGGTCACAACCTACCGGCGGAGGAAAAGTGGCGGCAAAGGTCGCCTCTTGAGAGTTCACATAACCTTAATTGATGGTAATCTAAAAAAAAAACTTAATTGCGTCACCCCCCTTCCCCCACCCACCCACCCAAGAAAAGAAAAGAAAGCTGAATTAGTATTGTGTACGTCTCTCAAAAAATAGAAACCAAAATTGGCGGAGGAAAAGTGGGGCAAAGAATTCTTCTGTTTTGAATTAGAATCCAAAATTACATATACATGTTGCAACCACCTTGCGTAGCTTATTTAAAGTTGCTGCCCCGCAATGGCACGGCACATCTCTCTTGCGTGCATGGCAAGAATGGCAGTCGGTTGATAATGGAAAACAAAAGATGCCTGGTGCCTCTACCAGACCAGTAGTTGTAGGTCAACTAGATTAGAACCGCAAAATAATACTACAAGCAGGAGAACTGAAAGCTGAACCGATGTACTCGTAGCACGTACGTAGGGCGTGATGTCTTCTCATCGCCATGTGTCTGTATAGTTTAAGTCGCGCGAGGGAGAGCAGAAGTTGATCACGATGTGGCGCGTATGCGTACGCACAGTGGGTGCGGTTTTCTTTTCATGATTCGGCATGGACGAGAAAAGAAAAGCGTAGCTGCCTTCTGGTGGACGTACGTAGAAAACTGGCGGCCGCGGCCCTCGCGTCGCCCCTGGGGCGACTCGGGGGCGATGGGATCGCCGCCCAGCCACCCCTTCTTTTGTTACGCAGGGGTAAACTCATGTTGAGCAGTGCCATGTTTTTGGCATGTTCTTGTTGAATTTCTTCCCTTCTTTTTGTGGTCAATTTGTGTGATACCGATTAATATTTTGGAGCCTTTCTTGCAGATTGTGCATCTGCACAAAACAATTCTTTTTTCGCTGTAAATGATCATCTTTCACTCCATTTGTTTTTGAATCTATGACATTGTTCTAGTATTAATCTGACTGCTAATTAGCAAGCTTACTGAATTTTGTGATTTTTCAGTACACTTTTATTTGTCGTAATGTTTATTTTTCAGGAAGAATTTACGATGTTACTTGGTAGCATGAACATGTAGAGATCCATTGATAACCGTGAAGATTTTTTTTCCTGTGATCTCACATACAGAAATTTCTCAAAGAATGTAAATATGGGCTGTAGCGACTTTCATTTGTTTGTGGAAGTAGTGACATATGGCATTTTAGTATAGTACATAATCTCTTTCTTAAAATGGTTTTGTGCACAAAGTATATCTTTACTATTTCCACAATTGTTTTGTACGCACATTTTTTACTGTACACGCATAACTGAGCATGCAGTATTCCGGTCAGTCAAGCAAAGCATTTGAGTAATACCAAGAGTACTAAACTTTAAAATCTTAGGGACTCTAGTGCAAGATGCACCATCAAACCAAGCCGTACTTGATCTGTACCATGAGATCTTCATCCGATGGCTGACATTGATGGATCGCATGATCTCACCTGATGTGATGATCTCATACTAGTCATGCCCCCCCCCTTCAGCCCCCTTCCCTCCTCGCCGCCACCGGAGACGGCCGCCGGGAAAGCCCGCGCGGGCGCCAGGGAAGGTGGCGGCGGGGATCTCGACGCTCAGATCGATCTTGTCGGCCTGTGGACCAGATCGCATTGGAGGCCTGCGGTTCCTGGGGCGGCGGCCCTGCCAGCCAGGCGGCGGCGTCCGGCGGCTGGCGACGTCCGCAGGAGACGTTGGCCAGTGTACTCGACCGCGCGGGTGGCGGGCCGCTGGTAGAGTCCGGCTGCGGCGCGGTGCTCTATTGCGTCAGATCTGGAGGTTTCCCTCCGTTCTGCTGCCTCTCTCGACGTCCCGGTGGCTTGCGTCTATTGGCTCCGGTGATGGTGAGCCCTGGTGGTGTACTTGGGGTCCGGGGGAAACCTTGGCCGGTCTGGCCGGCCCGGCGGCGGCGACGTCCAAGGGCGCCGCTTTCCTTCATGGAGGCGCAGCTGAGGTCCCAAACTACCCATCCCGATCCCCTGCCCGGGTGAAAACCTTCAATCCTCTTCGAATCTGGCGGCGGCGGCGCTGTTCGCGTCGTGACCTTCCTCAGTGGCGGAGCTACAAAGAACTCGCTGGGCGGGCCATGCTGAGCAAGAGTTTGCCCTCACGTATAGATCCTGGACTGGGCTGAGCATACCGCACATGTATAAAATTCGTTTTTGCTCCAATCATGGGCGGGCCAGGGCACAGGTTTGCCCTCACGTAGCTCCGCCAGTGACCTTCCTGGAGGCGTCATCAGGGGCCTTGGGGCTCGGTTGGGAGTGTAGAGGAACTGCAGGCGGAGGGGATGGGACCAGTGGCAGCAGGTGGTGTCCGCGAAGGAGGAGCGGCGTGGCATCTGGCACGTCGACAACGACGGGTCTCAGCGGCATGGAGCAGCGGGGTGTCGCCGCTGGACGTGTGATGATGGATGAGCGCAAGATGGTGGCGTTGTCTGTCGTAGTGGTGGCGTCGACGGCAGCTAGGCCAGGCAAGGTCGATGCGTCAGTACAGCTCTGAAGATGGATCGGGGGCAGTTGGCGGCGGCGGCCTCTGAGAGTGCACCGGACCGGTGTGTGCCCCTTACCCGGCAAGTGGCTTGGTTGGGGCCTCCGGTCTTAGATGTCAGGCTTTGCTGCAAGGTCTGTTTGGTATTAGGCTCGGACTATCAGCATCCCTCCATCAACTGGATAGGAGTAGCGACAGATGTTGTCAAGGCGGTGGCTTTAAACTTACTGATATATCACTTTGTAAGTTCTTTGTGAACAATTAATAAAGTGGCTGTATGCATCGCCCAGATGCAGAGGCCGGGGGTCTTCCTCCTTTAAAAAAAAGGCTGCCTTCTGGTTCCATAGATAAAAAAAAAAGGTGCCTTCTAGTAGGTCATGGGAATCAAATCCACATCCGCCGATTTTATTTTCAATATCCGCTGCACCTCAAGAAGAGAAAACGATCCGCGTGCTGCGTTCGAGCAGCTATTGCATGTTACTCTAGTCCGTTGAGGTGAAGTAGCTCCCTACGGCACTTCATCACGAATCATGTTCCTTGATTCTGCGCAAAAAAGAAAAATTCACGCATTAGCTAAACGTCAATCGACTGACTTTAGCTTTAAAATGGGCGGCGAAAGCAGGCGGCTAGGCCGATGGCGGCGGGGCGGTTCGAAGGAAGAAGAAGATCAGCGGGACAAAGAAAAAGAGATCCGACTCTTACTCTTGTATCTGACGGCTGAAAAAATCGACCGATTCAAAACTTATTTTCATGCGACTGACGTATAGCCAGACCCAAAACCCATGCCCCTTGATGGTAAATAACCGAAATTCAAGTTTTCATTTCCACCAGGGCGATGCGAGCTGGAAAGAAAAGAAGCAACAGGAGATGCAGAGATGCCATGTTCCTCGAGGCAACTGCGTGCGTCCAAGGTTGGCTCGGGGCTTGACCTGAACGCAAACAAGCTATCGGGAGCTGCGATTTGAGGGTGTATTTTCTTTTCCAATAAAAAACATGTTCATCCAATTATCATATCAAGCTTATACAACCGCACTAAGCGAATGCCAATCACGCAACCAACAAAAATTAGTACGCACTCAAGCGTAAAGTTTTGAAGTCTGTGTATTCCTTAAATACTTATGGGTCGTCATGTATAGCTCATTTCTGCTTCGGGAGATTGCTTTTATAGAAATCTTGCTAGGATAAAGCAGTCGGCAGGGTTCTAAATAAGTGCAGTTACTACATAACAAATTAACAAATGGAAAATTCAAATATGATATTTTGCGCTTGATGCCATGATCAAATAAATAACTGGCTTGTTTGATTAGCATAATCATAAAACACATGAAATATAGAAATACAAGTGTAAAACCGAGGATTGAAAACTAGAATAAGAAATTAACATGGGTATCAAATAAGTTTTTCCCGAGATATACATGATTTAGTTGTGGATGTTGGATTTCACTGACTAAAGTTCTATGAATCTTTCCTCAAACCATATTATTATTATTATTATTATTATTATTATTATTATTATTATTATTATTATTATTATTGTGGAAATTGGACTTCATTCGCTAAAGATGGTTTTTCCTCTTCTTTTCAATAGATCAATCAAACTTAGAATTTGGCAACAACCACGTGGGACAAAAATATACACCTGTTGTTATTTATTTATTTATTGTGAGAAAACTTTTGATCTGTTAATCAAATGTCCATATAGAACTCCCTCCGTTTTTATTTAGTCCGCATATTAGCTTTGATCAAAGTCAAGCTTTGTAAACTTTGACCAAGTTTATAAACAAAAATATTAACATATAGATTTATTATTGAATGTACTTTAACATTATATATATATTTGTTATGGTAAATATTTATGTTGTTTTCTATAAACTTAGTCAAACAGACAACTCTAATATGCAGAGTAAATAAAAATGAAGGGAGTATAAAGAACACCAAAAGTAAAAGTACAACCAAGCCCTTAGACTACCTAGCGACGACTACAAGCATTAGAGTAAGACGAAGGCGCGTTGCCGTCATCGTCCATTCCGACTGGCACATGACTGGCACTTGTAAAATGATATTTTTTAAGCTCTCATGGCTATCTGGCTCCATCGATCGGGACCTGGCTATGTTGAACAGATGTGTCTTCGTGCTCGGTGTGCCTTCATCTAGCACTTGAACAGACTGTCTTGACGAACGACCAGAGTAAACATTCTGTCGAGTAATGCGATCCTCCTATTCGGAAAAAAAGAAGTTGTACACGAAATGGTGGCGGCTATTCTGTCTAGTGTTAACTATATATGGCATGGCGCCAGACAGTGGCAAAGTGGAAATGCCAATTAACTTGGTAAGCACAGAGTTTGGTGTGCAGGGTTAGACCGATATGTGCACCAAACACATGCATCAGGCCATCATCCTCGAAATCACGTCACATTAACTAACGAAACTTGCGAAATACGACTGGATAATGCATGGTACTACTCCGGAGTAGCTAGCCTGGCCTGCAGCAATAAGTGTCCCGAATTCTCTGTGGTCGTCACGTCCATGTCCGGTTCAAGGTCGGAGAAGCGATGTGCGGTGCATGCCCAACCGCCAGCGACCCTGATGTCCGTCGTAATTAGTGCCAGCCTCCATAATCGATCACGATCGTCCCCCTCTGGTCTCCGCCGCGCGCCGCGCCATCATGCATGACGTGACGCCTAATCAATTAACATCGACCTCCGGCTCAGTCTTTTGAAGGTGCTCAGGAGTAGGGTGTGCGTGTGTGCGTTCATAGAGATGAGTGTATGCTCATGTATGAGCGCTTGTATCTGTAGTGTGTTAAAAAAAAGAATATTTCTTTCTTTTCTGCTAGGGAAGCTCTTTTTTTTTTCTCTTCGGCGGAACGGCACGTACGGCGCTTTCTGCGGGTTCTCATTCCTCCTGGTCGCGTCGACCCCCTGAAGTGTGTCGGCCATCGCCGGCTGCCACGTTCGCGTACGCGGCGTAGAACGGCGACAAAGGTGCAGCCCAGCTTCCGCGGCGGAACGCGAGGAGTAGACCAGGTGCGCATCTTTCACCAGAGCGATGCGAACTGAGGGTTGTGATCTGGTTCGCTGGCAGACGAGACGGAACAGGACGAGCGGAGACTAGTCAGTGAAGAGCGCTGGTTTGGCACTTTGGAAAACAACCGCACTTCACATCACTTCTCCGACCTTGAACCGGACATGGACGTGACGACCATAGAGAATTCGAGACACTTATTGCTGCAGGCCAGTCGAGCTACTCCGGAGTACCATGCATTACCCAGTCGTATTTCGCAAGTTTCGTTAGTTAATGTGACGTGATTTCGAGGATGATGGCCTGATGCACGTGTTTGGTTCATATATCGATCTAACCCTGCACACCATACCCAACCCATTGCTTACCAAGTTAATTGACATTTCCACTCTGCCACTATCTAGCGCCATGCCATATATCTCTCTATAAAGAAATATAAGAGCGTTTAAATCAAAGAATAAACATGACGAACTAAGTGTTTGCTTGACTCTTTGGCGCTTGTGTATGCCATGTAGTGCTTAGACATAGTTTAGCTAGGTGCGGTGTGTCCTTTGTTGGATTATGGATGGGCTTAGGTCCATATAAGACAATAATTCCTGGTTAATTTCTAAGGCCCATTAATGTGTACGGCAAGTGATGTGAAATGTGGAAAGTTTAGTACCATACTGCTACAGTAAGAAGAGTGAGACCTTTTTATAATGGCTGCTCTACCACTTGCTATTGGGAGCTTGGGAATATGAGTTGTACACGCGCGCTCCTCCTCCTCCGCCGCCCGCCTCGCCTCGTCACGACGCGCGCGCGCGCCGCGGGTTGCGGGAATGAGCCGAGCCGAAGCTTTTGCCGGTGGACCGTGGGCTGAGAAGGCGCTGGCCAGTGGAGTGAACCCTAACTCAGTTCACTCACTCCCTCTCGTACGGAGAGCAGGTGCCTCCGGAACCCTGTCGTTCGAGATACTGCCCGGGAGAACGGCAATAAGGTTTTTGGGGAGCGTCTCGACGCGACTGCTTCCGATCCGTCCCCATCACCGACCGCCTCTTCTTTCACTACTTCCCCTGCATCGACTCCATGGCTGACGATGAAGCCGCCAAGAAGAAGGCCTCGGCCGATGCCGAGGCTGCCGCCGTCGCGTTGGCCTGGCCAACCGGAGGGTATGACTCGTTCATCCCCTATTTGCTCGTACATGTGCTGGCCGTATATATGTTGTTCATAGATGTTTCGGTTCTATGTATTATACGTGCTCACATGCTTACGTATCGGTATGAGATGCATACCGTATTTGCCATCCTTATCGTTCACTCGTGGATTAGATTAGTCGAAAATGTGCTAATATTTCCAACAATCCAAGAACCTTATTTTAGGCACTTTTTGACTCATGGCTTCGCCGCTACTCTGAAACCGGAAAAGTTTACCGGGACGCATTTTAAGCGTTGGCAGACGAGGACTACCTTGTGGCTCACAGCAATGAACGTGTTCCGGGTTGGTGGTGTGTCTCCCACGGCAACGATTGCTCCTGAACAGGAGAATGCGTTTAGGGAGGCAACCACAATCTTTGTGGGAGCCGTTCTTACTGTGATCGGAGACAAGCTAGTCGACGTGTATCTTCATATGCGTGTTGCCAAGAATTTGTGGGATGCGCTCGAAGCTAAATTCGGCGCAACCGATGCTGGAAGCGAGTTGTATGCTATGGAGCAGTTCCATGATTACAAAAATGGTTGATAACCGTTCTGTATTGGACCAGGCCCATGAGATAGAATGCATCGCTAAGGAGCTGGAGCTCCTGAACTGTGAGTTACCGGACAAGTTTGTCGCGGGTTGCATTATTGCAAAACTCCCTCCTGGATGGAGGAACTTTGCTACTTCTTTCAAGCACTTGAGACGTGAATTCTCTGTTGAGGATGTCATTGGTCATCTAAGTGTTGAGAAGAACTCGAGAGCAAAGAACTCACACGTGAAAGGGGCAGAGGGTTCTTCGAGCGCCAATATGGTGCAGAAGAATTCCCACAAGTTCAAGGGAAAGAACTTTGTCCAGCAGAATACTACTTTAAGAAGAAGGGTAAGAAGAAAGACAAAAAGAGAGATGACTGATTTACTTGTGGTTCAGAGGAACACTGGGCAAACAAGTGTCCAAACAAATACAAGAAGCCAGGACAGGACTCTAAGTCTGTCAATGTCACTCTGAGCAACAATGATGCGGCATCTGGGTATGGTAATCTGTTTACTATACTTTCAGTTTGTCGGTCCACCGATTGGTGGGTTGACACTGAGGCCAATATTCATGTGTGTGCTGATGTGTCTTTGTTTTCTTCTTACCAGGTCGCACGAGATTGTTCCGTCCTGATGGGGAACGGCTCGCATGCTTCTGTTCATGGTGTTGGCACGGTAGATCTGAAGTTTACTTCGGGAAAGATCGTGCAACTAAAGAACGTGCACCATGTCCCCGCCATCAAGAAGAATCTCGTTAGTGGCTCCCTTCTGTGTAAAGAAGGGTTTAAGTTAGTATTTGAGTCCAACAAAGTAGTCGTATCTCGGTATGACTATTTGTTGGAAAAGGATATGATTGTGGTGGTTTGTTCCGCCTTTCCCTGGAGGATTTCTGTAATAAAGTCATGAACCAAATTCATTCTAATGTGAACGAATGTGAGGTTTGGCATTCACGTCTTTGTCACATAAACTTCGGTTGTATGACGCGGCTAGTTAAGATGAATCTAATCCCGAGTTTCACTTTAGCCAAAGGCTCTAAGTGCCATCCGTGTGTGCAAGCAAATCAACCTCGTAAGCCTCACAAGCCTGCGAAGGAGAGACACCTGGCACCACTAGAGCTCATACATTCAGATCTCTGAGATGAATGGTGTGTTGACTAAAGGTGGAAAGAAATACTTCATGACTCTGATTGATGATTCCACTAGATTCTGTTATGTGTATCTGTTAAATACAAAGGATGAGGCTCTACACTACTTTAAAATGTATAAGACTGAAGTTGAGAACCAACTTGAGAAGAAAATAAAACGAGTCCGGTCTGATCGTGGTGGAGAGTACTTTTCTAGTGAGTTCGATTTATTCTGTGCGGAACATGGTATTATTCATGAGAGGACGCCTCCCTATTCACCCCAGTCAAATGGGGTTGCCGAACGGAAAAACCGTACTCTAACTAATTTGGCTAACGACATGTTAGATACATCGGGTTTATCCAAGGCATGGTGGGGGGAGGCTGTATTGACATCATGTCATGTCCTGAATAAAGTTCCCGCGAAGAATAATGAGACTACTCCCTACGAGCAATCGGAAAAGAAAAGAACTACACTTTCTTACTTGCGCACTTGGGGCTGTTTGGCGAAAGTCAATGTGCCGATCCCCAAAAAGCGTAAGCTTGGACCAAAGACCATGGACTGCGTTAATTTGGGCTACGCTAAGAATAGCGTTGGCTATAGATTTCTAGTAGTGAAATCTGAGGTACCTGACCAGAAGGTCGGTACAATTATAGAGTCTAAGGATGCTACATTCTTTGAGGATATTTTCCCTATGATAGATATGCAAAGCAGTTCTAGACTGGAATCTGATGAGACTCCTGAACCTGCCATTCCGATGGAATATTATGAACACAAAAGTGATGAAAGTTCATCAAAGGATGACGAGGAAGCTCCTATTAGGAGCAAGAGACAAAGGACTGCAAAGTCTTTTGGTGATGATTTTCTCGTGTACCTCTTGGATGATGACACTCCCAGTTCCATTTCAGAAGCCTATGCATCTCCGGATACTGACTACTGGAAGGATGCGGTCCGTAGCGAGATGGATTCCATCATGGCTAACGGAACATGGGAGATCACTGATCGTTCTTATGGTTGTCAACCATTGGGATGTAAGTGGGTGTTCAAGAGAAAGCTTAGGCCCGATGGTACTGTTGAGAAGTACAAGGCTAGGCTTGTGGCCAAGGGTTATACCCAAAAAGAAGAAGAGGATTTCTTCGATACTTACTCACCTGTGGCTAGACTGACAACCATTCGAGTGTTACTCGCATTGGCTGCCTCGCATGGTCTTCTCGTTCATCAGATGGACGTTAAGACGGCTTTCCTTAACGGGGAGCTAGTCGAGGAAATTTACATGCAACAACCAGATGGCTTTGTAGTAAATGGTCAGGAAAGAAAGGTGTGCAAGCTAGTGAAATCTTTGTATGGCCTGAAACAAGCGCCTAAGCCATGGCATGAGAAGTTTAATATAACTTTGACATCTGTTGTCTTTGTTGTTAACGAGGCCGACAAATGTGTATACTATCGCTATGGTGGGGATGAAGGAGTAATACTGTGTCTGTATGTTGATGGCATACTGATATTTGGGACCCACCTCAAAGTCATTGAGGAGGTCAAGGCTTTTATATCTCATAACTTTGAGATGAAAGACCTGGACGCGGCTGATGTTATCTTGAACATCAAGCTACTGCGAGATACTGAGGGTGGAATTACACTTTTGCAATCCCACTATGTTGAGAAGATTTTGAGCCGTTTTGGATATTCGGACTGCAAACCTTCTGCAACACCATCTGATCTTAGCGTGCGGATTCGAAAGTTCGAAGGCACGACTGTAGATCAATTGAGATATTCTCAAGTGGTTGGTTCGCTGATGTACCTAACTTGTGCTACTCGTCCTGACATCTCATTTGTTCTATGCAAACTGAGACGGTTTGTTTCCAATCCGGGAGATGTGCATTGGCATGCTGTTGAACGAGTCATGCACTATTTGCAAGGTACTATGAGCTATGGAATTCACTATTCTGGGTACCCGACGGTACTTGAGGGGTATAGTGATTCGAATTGGATATCTGATGCTGATGAGATGAAAGCCCCAAGTGGATATATCTTCACACTTGGTGGTGGTGCTGTTTCCTCGAAGTCTTGTAAGCAGACGATCTTAACGAGATAGACAATGAAAGCAGAACTCACAACATTAGACACATCATGCGTCGAAGCAGAATGGCTTCGAGAGCTTTTGATGGATTTGCCGGCGGTTGACAAACCAGTCCCGACTGTCCTTATGAACTGTGACAATCAAATTGTGATTGCCAAGGCTAAGAGTTCTAAGCACAATATAAAATCCACAAAGCACATAAGAAGAAGATTAAAATCTGTCAGAAAATCAAGAAACTCTGGAGTGATAGCGTTGGATTATATCCAGACGGCTAAGAATCTGACAGACCCTTTTACGAAAGGGCTATCACGGATTGTGATAGAAAATGCATCGAGGGAGATGGGTATGAGACCCACGTAAGTTGCCATGTGGGTAACCCAACTTATGTGATAGGAGATCCCGTGAATTAGGACCTAGGAAAACAATCCAGCGGTCAACTGAGTAGAGTATTCTTAATTAACCCACTTCGTTGAAGATGCATAATACTCTCAATTCTGTAAGGCAGACTGACTTTTGTCTTAATGTGTTCCAAAGCTTATGTAAATAAGATGCTAACCTACAGAGCATTCTTTGGAGGAACACACCTATGTGAGCCCGACTGCTGGTCACAGTCTATGATATTGGGTGATCTCTAGGAAGCTCATGAGAAGGTACGGAGTATGACTAATAAGCTCCACCCGTGGGGTTTAGCCTTCGGCAGCCACGTATCAGCTGACAATGGGCGAAACTTCTACACGCCAAACTAACAATTCAAGGCATAGTCCATTGTTCAGTTGTGAAGAAGTCTAATCCCATTGCTCTAGGTGGAAGTTCAACTTAACAGTCTCCACTGAAAATTCTGGTATATCAAACATTGTTTGGAACAATTGACAAACTTATGTGCCTCGAGATCTGGTGGGGGATTGTTGTATTATGGATGTGCTTAGGCCCATATAATACAATAATCCCTGGTTAATCTCTAAGGCCCACTAATGTGTACGGCAAGTGGTGGGAAGTGTGGGAAGTTTAGTGCCATACTGCTACAGTAAGAAGAATGAGACCTCTTTATAAGGGCCGCTCTACCACTTACTATTGGGAACTTGGGAATAGGAGCTGTACACGCGCGCTCCTCCTCCTCCGCCGCCCGTCTCGCCTCGTCACGACGCGCGTGCGCGCGCCGCGGGTTACGGGAATGAGCCGAGCCGAAGCTTATTTTTGCCGGTCAAGAATGGTTAATTAATTTCGTATTAATTAACGAGTCGCTTACGGAAATGCCACTGTCCGAGACGTTGGACCGTGGGCTGTTCGCGGACTCGGTCGTGGGCCTGAGCCCAGCCCCATCTACCCGACGGCCTATATAAGAAGGCGCTGGCCAGTGGAGTGAACCCTAACTCAGTTCACTCACTCCCTCTCGTACAACCCTAGCCGTAATCTACTGTTTCTCTCTCGGTGCTGCTTCCGGCGATCCCATCCCGACGACCGCGTGCACGGTTGGTCGGGAGAGCAGGTGCCTCCGGAATCCTATCGTTGGAGATCCTGCCCGGGAGAACGGCAATAAGGTTTTTTGGAAGCGTCTCGACGCGACTGCTCCCTATCCGTCCCTGTCATCGACCGCCTTTGCTTCCACTACTTCCCCTGCATCGACTCCATGGCTGACAATGAAGCCGCAAAGAAGAAGGCCTCGACCGATGCCGAGGCTGCCGCTGCCGCCGCCGCGTAGGCCTGGCCAACCGGAGGGTATGACTCGTTCATCCCCTATTTGCTTGTACATGTGATGGCCGTATATATGTTGTTCATAGATGTTTCAGTTCTATGTACTGTACGTGCTCACATGCTTAGGTATCGGTATGAGATGCATACCGTATTTGCCATGCTTATCATTTACTCGTGGATTAGATTAGTCGAAAATGTGCTAATATTTCCAACATCCTTTGTACAGGTTTTCGCCCGGTTTTCCTTCAATAAACCGAGTAATTTCAGTCATCGGCTTTTTCTTCTACGATGGAATCTTAGCAGCTCTCCTGCTAACTTCCAAAAAAAAGAGAGAAGTCTGTGAACTTTTATATAAGACTTTTTAGATTACTTTACAGAGGAAATATATATTCCAAATTAAAAAAAAAACAGGCGCCATGGAGTAAATATACATTTACTCCATAATTTTTTACGAATAAATATACATTTTTGATTTTTCGTGGATCCATATAAACAGGTACTAGTAAATTCATTGGTTGCATATAATCAAACGATAAAGAGGCACCCACAAAAAAAACGATAAAGAGACACGTGTTATTTTTCTTCTCCAATTATTTTAAAGTTGAACAGGATATCATCAGCCAAGAATTTTAAAGTTTCCAGGGCCAAACTAATCAGTCAGATACAGTGGTGTCATGTGATTTATATTCCGGTTCATTCATTTTGGTACCAACATTTTGGGAAGAATTGTCTCAATTTTTTTTTTTGGAAAGAACACCTTGCACCTGGATGCAGCTACGGTTTTTTTTAGAAACGGATGCAGCTACGTAGGCCCGTATAATGCCATTCCAGGCTTGTTGCATACCGACAGGCCCAACTTTAATTTGGGCTTTATGCTTGGGCACAAGGGCACGCCTTTGTCTCTGGTGCTCCTTAAATGGGCCTCCCGACAAAATGTTCTACGTGAATTTTTCTTTTTGGCTTTACTACATTTTTTTTATTTCTGAAATTAAAATTATTATATTGAAATTTTAGAAACCGTTCAGGAATGTAAAAATGTCAATATATTCCAAAACTTTCAAAAATGCGAACAATTGTTCAATAATCAGATTCCAAAACTTAAATTTCATTGAAGTTGAAAAACATGATTTAAAAAAATGTTAACACAGTGTACAATTTTTTTAGCATAGTTTAGAAAAAAATTATAGCATTAAAAATACTGTTTTAACGAAAAACTTTTCTTGTGCTTCGAAAAAAATTGTTCTTGATATTATAAGAAAGTGTTAATTATGTATTCAGAAAATGTTAAATGTGCATAAAAACATGTTTTTGATGGATTCGCCAAAATGTGCAATGTGTGTCATAAAAAGTAGATATTAAAACATATATTAATAAAATGTAAATTCAGTATTTAAAAATGTTAAACATGTATTTAAAAATATTACTGATGTATACGGATAATGTAAAACATAATGAAAAAAATAGAAATCAGAACATATATTTGTAATAATATTAGTCATGTATTTAAAAAAAGTTAAACGTGTGTAAATAAAAATATTCCTCGTATATATGAAATATGTACAACATGCATAAATATGAATTAGACATTACTAATAACATATATTAGAAAAGCTCTGCCATTTAAAAAAAAAATGTTAAACATGCATAAAAAATATCACTGGTGTATAAAAAACGTACATTGTGCATGAAAAAGAAAAAAAGAAAATTTGAAAGAAACCAGAAGAAAAACCCCAAAAAGAAAAAGGAAACCAAAAAAATAACAAAGAATACCAAAAGAAACCAGAAGATAAAGAAAAGGGAAAGAAATAGAAGGTAAACAAGAGAAAAAACGACAGAAGAACCTAAATGCTATAGTGGTGGGCCAGTCCGCTAGCTGCCCCCCTAGGCGACTCCTTGGTTAGAACACAACCCGGGCCATTCCAATTTCGTTGCAGATCGTCTCTCCTGGTCAAAACTTTGGCAGCTGCAGATCCCGTCGAAGATTCGGGTGTTTGCCTAGAGACTTTGTAAGACGTCGCTACCCACTGGTGATGTGCGACATCACAGAAGCATGGCAGATACATCCGAGTGCTCTATTTGCCACGCAGCAGTTGACACGTGGCGGCATTCCCTCCTGGACTATCGGATGGCAAAATGCGTATGCGCCCTAGCGGACGAGGAACTGACGGACGTGATTATTTCAAACCGAACTGAAGATGCCAAGTTGTGGATTTTTTGGCTACTTGATACTTTACCTCCGCCAGATCTCGCCGAGGTACTGGTTACGATGTGGGCGATATGATGGGCCAGACGTCGCGCTATCCATGATGCACAATTTCAGAGCCCTATGAGTACGCATTGCTTCATTCTGAAGTTTATAGAAGACCTTGAGAAGACTGCACATCACGACAGGAACTTGCATGTTAAACCCGAGGGACTTGCATGTGACAGATTCGGTCGCTCCACAAGGCTCCTGGATACCCACGGTGGCAAGCCATGCTACAAAGATGAATGTTGATGGTGGGTTGGCTAGGAGCGGAGCTCGAGGTGCGGCAGCAGTTATATGCAGAGACAAGGATGGTCGCTACCTCGGGGCATCAGCCGTGGTGTTTGACGGCCTCGTCGATCCGGCTACCCTAGAAGCGCAAGCATGCAAAGAAGCTCTATCCATTGCCTCTGATTTACACCTGATTTAGTAGTTGTGGCATTCGACTGTTAGAATTGTGTCAAATATTATTGTACAAGATAGATTACAGTTGGATTTATAGTTGTATTGTGTTTAGATAGGATATGGAGTCGTGTCCAAGTAGGACACTTGTATCCTAGGCCTCTCATATATAGCGGGGGTAGACACACGATGTAACATATGCCAACATAATAGCACATGCACGCGGGGGAGCCGGCGGCGTGTGCCAGCGCTCGGACGGCCATGGTGCGGTATTGTGACGGTGTCATGGGGAGGAGCGTCCGTAGTCATGCCCCGGGGATGTAGCCATATCGGTGAATCTCGTTAACAAATCTCGGTGTCGTGCTCGTGTGATTACTTGGTCCTCGGTAGATCGACTGTATACCTCGGATTTATTCTAACAAGTGGTATCATGAGCTATGGTTACGAAGAGGCTGATCTAGAGGAGGGCGATGAAGGACATCAGATATCTCAGCCGTGGTGGTCGGAAGAGTTTTCGATGGGCGTGAAAATTGTCGCGGGAAAAGCTATCGGAATCAACTTGTGTGGCGGCGGCGGCGTGTTCTGTGCAAGGGCTTGGCCAGATCGGATTCATCCGATCGAGACGCGTGCAAGCGGCGGCGGCGTAAACGTGGAGAAGCCGTGCTGCAAGGCGAACGCCACGCGGAGCTGGTACGACGCGGTGTCACGCATGTGGAGAGGCCTGCTGGCCGGTGGCCCAGATGGGGATTTACGGGGGGTGCAGCCCAGGAAGAGGCTGAGCGGCCGGTCCAGTGGCGGGCATGGCCCAAGCGAACTTCGGGCGCGGCTGATCCGGTGCGTAAGGCTAAAAGCGGAGCTATAAGACAGAGGCTGTGTGCGCGTTGTTGTAGAAGGCAAAGGGCATGGATGCAACGAGATTTTGTTTGTGAAAAAAAAATGCACGTGCGTAAGGCAGGAGGAAATCAATCAGCGAAGGAAACTAATCATATGGATATCTTTCATCTGGTAGCAGTGACGTTGGCTGAGAAAACAAATCAACTTCAAGCATTGGAGTTTGTGCCAAGAGAAGCACCGCCACGTAAGGGCCAAAGGATATTGTCTCGTGGTTGGATTTTACGGTAGGAGTGGAGTAGCTCGGTCGGCATAGCAGTCATGTTTGACGGTGTTGCAGAAGCCCATACAGCTAAGATGAAAATTATATGATGGATGACAATTCACGGAAGATGACTTGGGAGCCTGGAGCGCTTTGTGCGAGTATCATGCATACACAGGGCGTCAAGCAATGCACGGATGTGTGAGGCGGACACGATGCAGGGTGGAGCATGGTTGCAGTCGGATAATTTCGGCTGGGTCGGACTGGACAGTCTGATGGATCGACACAGATGTTGATCAAAGCAAAAGACGGTAGTGATTTCAGCGACGACGACATAGGAGCGTGATGCTGATGGTGGCCGACTTCTGGGACGTGGAAACACGTGGTGCAGGTCTGAGGGCTTGTGCGGCTTCAACAGACTATGGCGCGGGGATGATTCAAGACGGTGCACATGAGAGCTTGGAGTCAACGGGGCGCGGGAGGGTGGCACGTACAACCACAATGGAGTTATGTTGAAGGTGGAGTTGGAGTCTGATGGATGACTTCACTCTGAGCTGATGGAGGGGCTACGGCGTAAATGCATGGAGAGTCGAAGCCTATTTCAGCGGGATAGCGAGAGACACGTGGATCGGACTGGGTACCAGTGGTCTGATGGAGACGTAATACTCGACATCGGTCGGTGATGATCGGTGGTTCTCTGCAGTGGGGGTTGAGGCGGTGTGGGCTAGCTACCCGGGAGACTCGACCAGGACAGCAGAGGCTCGATGCGGTGATAGCGGCGAGGCGTGCGGTAAGCACGGGACACAGCGACAGGCCAAGGCACTGGTGGTCAGACATGTGGTCAGACAAATTGTGCAGGGGGTGCTGAAGCAGTGTTGACGAGTACCAGGTTCAAGTTAGTGACTAGGTCTATTGGTGCCGGAAGATGGACATGAGTTGACCATGGAGAATCTGAGAAAGTGGCGGAAAGTCTGAAATTGTCAAAAGCTAAGAGAGTACATGGCCGTATATTCTGTGGTGTTCAGTGCGGATGACAAGTACAAAAGGAGACGGAGTGCTATAGCTGTGGGACCGGAAAAAGGATGAGACAACTGTGAATTTGACTCAGGGTGACACAGGGCGACGGTGAAATTCCTTCAAATTTCAGACAGACGGTCAAGAAAAAGCGGCGATGTTGATTTCAATTAACTCTTATAGGTGACATCCAATATGTGAGTTGTTCACTTTCACGCAGGTCAGTGATCGGTGTGTGATGACGTTGAACGGATACTCCGGAATTTTGGGAGCACAAAGTAGGGTAATGAGGAACTTGATTTTGCTCGAGTGTTGACTGTGTGAAGAAGACGAGAAGGGACTACAGTTGCAGGTGGAGTCAAATGGAGTCTGGGAGTAGCAGCGGTGCTCATGGCGTATCTCAAGTCCAATGTACATGGAGGTTCGACACATGGATGAATCCAATGTGATAAAGAATATTCGTCAATGTGGAGTTTGTTAGAATTGTGTCGAATATTATTGTACAAGGTAGATTACAGTTGGACTTGTAGTTGTATTGTGTTTAGATAGGATATGGAGTCGTGTCCAAGTAGGACATTTGTATCCTATGCCTCTCATATATAGCAGGGGTAGACGCACGATGTAACCCATGCCAACAGAATAGCACATGCACGCGGGGAAGCCGGCGGCGTGTGCCGGCGGCCAGGGTGCGGTATTGTGACGGTGTCATGGGGAGGAGCGCCCGTAGTCATGCCTGGGGATGTAGCCATATCGGTGAAGCTCGTTGACAAACTCGGTGTCGTGCTCATGTGATTGCTTGGTACTCGGTAGATTGACTGTGCAGAAGTGACGGCGAACCTAGCAGCTGAAGTTCCATGCCGGTACATCACTGTCTTGTGGGAGATCAAGCACCAGCAAACCCTCTTTCGAGCTATCGATTTCGTCAACGAGAAGCGTCAACACAATGGCGAGGCTCGCACCCTTGCAAGATGGCTTCGTCTTCCATCTGGGCGCCATGTGTGGCTAGTAGCTATGTCTGATACAATTTGTATCCCTAGAAACATTATGATTTAATAAAGGGTCCAGATTCTAAAAAAAAAGGCGAGACATAGTCTTTGCGTGGGCAGAAAGACACGGCAAAGCACTTCATGTTGTGATTAAAAAACACTTCATATTAAACACATATAGTTTGTGGCGCCACCTGGTGGCCTTTGTATCAATCTAATAATTTCTGAATAATATAGAAAGTTGTTTTCAAAAGAAAAACTTCAGCAATTTCCTCAAAAAAGAAATTTTTTGCCCAATCCCATCATTGGCAGCTGAGGCAAACCCTATACTCAGAAGAAAAGAATATATGACTGTTCATGTGCTTTTGTTTGTGCTTCTCTCGGTTCTAGAGGTACATTCAGTGCCTAGGCGGGAGGAACACAAAATCAGTGCTTATCACTCAAACTAAGTTTGTCAGAGTCAGCTTGATTATGAAAACAATACCGTACATGATAGAAGTGCTTTGACCCTTTATGCCATGGTTTGGCCGTCGGATCAATATAGCCAACGCTAGGGAACCTTTGATGTCTGGCCTCCTGGATCATCGGTCCTTAAATCTGACTTCTCCTCGTCTGGTGTAATGCCCTATCTCGACAACAATGATGCTGATTGCAGTGTGAAGTTTGACTTTGACTAGCACAATACCCGTGCGTTGCTACGAAATCATCAAATACGAGGAGCTCGGCCACTGGCTTAGGAAGTCGTCAATATATTATGACATGCAACTTTTGCGCGCAGTCACAATTAAAAAGAACAAAAATACAATGAAAAATTATACGACATGCATTGAAGAATCTTAAGCAATCTTTGCGAGGCACAACATTTTGAATGTTGAAATATATGGGAGGCATTAGTAAGTTAACTGCACAAGATTGTGGATCGGGTAGAGGGACAATGCCTATCGTTGCTTCGAAAATATAATTTTCATATTTCTGCGATGTAGAACTGGAAAAAGTCATTAGGAAGTAACAAAAAACAAGAGCATTATTTTGAATTAGAGTCGCATTTCTGCATTTGTTATTGGTTATATTTCTTTAATTGTTGATCTCAAATAAAAGCAGTTCTTTGGAGGTTGCCAATCTCATATATTTATTTGTGTTAGGTCCTTCATGTGAGTAGAAGTACATTTATTTATCATTTGGAGGTTGTGAGTCTCACATATGGGTAGGGGTGCATTATGATAGGAAGGGTTTCCCTTTGTTTATTGGTGATGAAGGTTGGTGGTCCCACATGTGAACTCATCACCTACTCCAACCTTTATAAATAGGAAAGATAAATGACTCTTGTTTTATGTTGTTGTGCTTTGATCTTGTTACTCGGTTGTACATTACGAGACCAGCCAAGACTAGCCCTTGGCGGCATATTTTTATAGAAGAAAATCTATAAGCACCCCCCCGGCTGAGTCAGGACTCGAACCAGGGTGGACAGCATGCGCTCCTGTAGGGTTGTATAGTAACAAAGTAAGAACATGCCTTGTATTGTAATGAGTAGTATCTCCATCTGGGTTTATTAGTCCCATCATACTTTGGGTCGCACATATTTGACTAGCAAAGTGTTAATGCATGTTACTAAAAATTATATTGTTGGATTCGTATTTGAATGTAATTTTCAATGATATGTTTTTCGCTACGTATAACTTATATTTTATTAGTAAAAATATGGTCAAAATATAATCCAAAATACAAGGGGGACTATTAACCAGGATGAAGGTGGTATGTTGGTGTTGGCCAACAAAGGTTTGGAGATCTTATGTCCCAACTACTCTATTAGGGTTAGTACATTATATAGCACTTCAAAATCATTAAAATTAGTCAAGTTTATGTAGATTTAATATTGTGATGTTTATGCACTGAAGTTTGGAGAAAAGTGGCATGAAATAAATAAATGGAGCTATAGAAGACAACGAATGACAAAAGTCATCTTCTGCTCCCGAGCTCATTTGAGCTCGGGATGAACAGTAAAATCAGACAAAAATGAAAAACGTAATAAAAAAATCCTAATTTCTTTTTGGTGCAAACAATTACAAAGTTTTACGTGCCCACAAAATATAATCTTGAAAAGACATTCGTGGAAATTGTGGCAAAAAAACAAAATCAGCACTCCCAAATGCTTTCGAAAATAACACTTTTGGAGCATCATTTTTTTGCCACGACTTCCAAGAATGTGATTTCAAGATGAAATTTTGTGAGCACATAAAAGTTTTGTCAATGTTAAATCAGAATTTTTTGAAACTGTTTTTATTTTTTATTTTTTTACTGTTCACAAAACTCATTTGAGCTCGAGCTAAAAAACTCCACTTCCTTAGAATGATCCCTTCTTAAGTGCAAAGTAACATTTATTAACTCGAAATAGTTACATCATGTATCGACCTTGATGTAACTACAGGTTTTGTCACAAATCTCTATTATTCGCGCGTGTTTTGAGTTTCTTCTATTATTCGCTGAGGTGGCTGGGCGCCGGTCCCGGCTGGTGTTGGCTGACCGGCGGCAAGGTGGAAGGCCCCGGCGTGGTGGTGGCGCCGCCACAGCGTCGGGGTGTACGGGCTAGTGGGTTGGCGGATCAGCTGCGTGGCTGGTTGCGGGGATGTGGAGGCGGGTTGTACCAGGCGATGGCCTGCATGGCTCTGACCAACGCCAACGACGCGGTGCCCGTGTGGTCGTTCTTCCTTCCTGGAGGGTCGTCGTGGTACTCTCCGGCCTTGTCCGTCTTTGGGTGAAAGCCTTTGGCGCTGCTGCAGGAGGGTCGGGCGATGGCGTCGTTCCCGCGCCGCTTCCCCCTTGGGGGCGTCGTCTTGAAGACTAGTTCCCCTCCGCGCTTTCCCTGGGATGGACGCGCACGCCATCAAGGTTGGCTGATGTCCAACCGGTGATGCGAGTGGTAGACGTTGCGACTCGTGCGGCGACGACGATGGTGGTGTGCAGAGTTGGGTCGCGGCTAGTCCTCCAGATGCTGAAGGTCCAATGCGCCAATGGGTGCGCCTATGTTTGTTTCTCGCTGTGACAGAGAAGTCAGAGCTACGCGTGGTGGGGCCCCTACGGCAAAGATGACTGCATGAGGGTGGTTTCAGCGGACGATGCTCTCCGGAGATTGAGATGGACTTGGTCAGTGTGAGGCTTGCAACTTTCGGGCCCCTACAGCAAAGATGACTCCATGAGGGCGGTTTCAGCGGACGATGCTCTCCGGAGATTGCGATGGACTAGGTCGGTGCAAGGCTCGCAAGTTTCGGGACCCTGCGGCAAAGATGACTCCATGAGGGCGGTTTCAGCGGACGATGCTCTCCGGAGATGGCGATGGACTAGGTCGGTGCGAGGCTTGCAACTTTCGGGCATCTGCGGCAAAGATGACTCCATGAGGGCGGTTTCAGCGGACGATGCTCTCCGGAGATTGCGATGGACTAGGTCGGTGCGAGGCTTGCAGTTTTCTCCTGTGATGCACATCAAAAAAATCAGAGTTGCCGGTCCTCTACATCTCAGTCGATTGTTTGGCTTTGCCTGGCAAGGTCCTCGGGTGTCGTTCGCTTGGAGGGGTCTTGATGGGTCGTCAGCGATGAAGTCGAAGTCGCCTGCTTGTGGAGAGGTGATGACAACGACATTGCGGGCAACCATGACGGTGTCCTCTCCTCGGCGGTGTGTGTGGTCTTGCGGGTGCCAGGTCGGCCAGTGTGCCCTTTTCTGTGGGCGTGTTGCATCGGTTTTTGCCCGGATTTCCATTAATTAACGGGGCAACCCTCTTCTTAATCAATGAAAATGATAAATCTGTTGCCTCGTTTAAAAAAGAGAGTAATATAGTTAGACACCGTATCATAATAAATGTTATGCTATTTTGTGTCCTGCATGACAATAAATAAGATTATCTATGATACTACTCTATGATACACTATGAAGATAGTATCATACACTATGAGTAGCCTAATGTGAGGCTCACATGTCTAGGTCAGTGTCAACATATTTTCAATTATGGATTCATCAATCAGACAAACTCTGGAGTTTATGTTAATATGAAATACTGATACCAGAAACAGTCGTATTGCATGATCGAGGAGGGCGGCGTTGAAGAGGAATTCCTGACCCCTTCCCGTTCGCCATGTGAACAGGACCGATTCTTTCTTTCTTTGCAAGAAAAACGAGATCGAGCTGGACAACAGCAGGAGCGACAGGTAATGAGAAGAAAATCGCTGGCATCCATCCAGGGAAAAAGAGTAGATGGCGACAAGTCTCGTGGTTTGAGGCACAACTTGTGCTCGCCGTAGCTGGATATGGCTTTGTTCTGCCTGTGGCTCCCTGCTCTCAAAGCAGTTGGGCAACATACTCCGGGCAAAAGACGGAACTTTGGCAAGAAAGCTTACTGACATATAAAAGACCTACACTACACAGAGTAAGCAAAACAGGCACATGATTTATGGTTGGGCGGCACCATAGATCCCAAAACGTGCGGTTGGGCAAGCAAAACGGAATAGCTCATAGTGAAACAACGCCGTCCATCCACCGGGAGATTTCACGGTGCTGGCACGCACGACGTGACGAGTCGCACTCCACAGACCTGGACACCGGAATCATAGGAGTATTTCAAGTGCTCATTCTCTCGACGGAACAGCTGGAAGCCAGAATTATTCGAGATTCCACTCATTTCTTCAGACGTGCACAGCTGTAAGTTTATAGTAATCAAATACTAACATGGAAGACAGACAAGCAGTTGGATGAGCAGAAATTATATACTCCTACCATACCGCTGGGAAGAAGGTAAGCTGATTGGATCAAGATGACAGGGTGGACAGTGCTCTACAGCTGACACAAGCTCCGGTTCAGCATCAACTACTTGTCTGCTGGACGCCGCGAAATGAAGTTTGTAATTGAACACAAGACGACATGGAACACAGCATATGCATGAGCACGACTGGTAACAATCAACATCAACACAACATGGACGATCCCGTCCCGTGTCAATCACCAGGATTCGGAAAGGAGCATGACATGAATGAAGCCAAAAAGAAAAGGAGAAGGCCGTGCACATCACTTTCTCATACAGTATTTATTTGTTGGGTCAATAACACGTAGCAGCCGCGGTAATTACACATGCTAATAAGCATCGAGTCATCACAACGCTGAAGATGAAGAAAAAAACAAGGCAAGGCAGAAATGTCTAATAGTACAGTATGAAACAATTCTCTGACCCCCAGTCCATAACTTGCGAGATAACAAGAGCACAAATTCATGAAAAATATGCTGAATGAATAAATTAGGCACGAAAGGCGACAAGCAGACCCGGATTTTTACCTCACCGCCCCTTGGGGTTCATGATCTGCGAGAACACCACGCTCGGCGTCAGCCCGTCCGAGTCGATGCTCGCGACACTTTGGTCGCCCATGCTTATGGAAGTTGTCGTGGTCATGGTGGTGCTTGAATCGATCGACGGGTCATTGGGATCCTTCTTTCCAGCCATCACGAGCGGAGTGCCCTCATCTGACATCCCACAGCCGAAGCTTCCGCTCTCCTCTGCGCTTTCCTGCATCTGAAGAGCAAACTCCAGGTTCCAAAGCACATCTCCCATCGAAGGGCGCTCGATGCCATTGTCGGCAACGCACTTCTCAGCTGTCTCGGCAAACTTCTTGAAGCACTGCGGAACAATCTTTCCCTTTAGGTAGGGATCAACAATCTGATCCAGAATTCCCTTCTTCTGGCAGTGCAATGCCCATTCTGCCAGGCTGACTTCTTCCTTTCCAAGAGTGGGGTTCAAGGCAGGCCGAGCACAGAGGACCTCGAACAGCACCACACCAAATGAATAGACATCAGATTTCTCGGTCAGCTGCTGCCTGCGGAAGTATTCAGGATCTAGGTAACCAAAACTGCCCTTGACAACTGTGCTCACATGTGTGTGGTCCATCGACGGCCCAGTCTTGGACAGACCAAAATCTGAAACCTTGGCGACCCATTTCTCATCCAGGAGGATGTTTGTCGTCTTCACATCACGGTGGATAATGGTGTGCTTTGCACCGGTGTGAAGGTAGTGCAGCCCACGGGCTGCACCAATGCAGATCTCCAAACGCTGCCTCCAGCTAAGCGGCGCATTCTGGGTCTTATATAGGTGCTCACGCAGAGTTCCATGAGCCATGTGGTCATAGACCAGGATCATCTCATTCTTGTCCTCGCAGTAACCAATCAGCGACACAAGATGACGGTGGCGGAGCTTTGACAGCATTTCAATTTCAGTCTGGAACTCATGTATACCCTGCTCAGACAAGGGATTGCCACGCTTGATAGCCACCTTAGTTGTGCCCCCATCGATCTCTCCCTGGTAAACTTTACCGAACCCACCAACACCAAGGATCCGTGATTCGTCAAAGTTTTTCGTTGCAGCCTTGATCTCTGCAAAGGAGAAATGGCGACACAGGTTCGATGGCAAAGATGAAGCAATACTCCCTGTAGCATGCGACTTGGCTGAGCTTGAAGTGTGTGAATTGCCATACAGCGACAACGGCAGCCAACCAGAATGGCCATCACTCATGCCGGTATCCTTGGCCGCTTTCCTCCGCCTCTTGCAAATGAAGCAGCAATATCCAAGTGCAAGCACTGCCAAACCTCCAATTACTCCACCAGCAATAGGCCCGACAAGCGAATTCTTCTTCCCTTGCCCGGTATGCGCCGCAGGATCGGCACTTGGGACAGGGTTTGGCCCCGCGAGGCTCCCATTACTAAGTTGCAGCTTGAACACCTCCATCCCATTGAGAATAGCATCATAGTACTGTGGCTTGTTCCGTATATCCGGATGAAGAGCCACCCAGAAATCCATAATCCCTGAACCCACAGTGCTGACCACATAATCCTTATACAATGGGGTACCAGTACTAAGCGGATCCACCCACTGGATCACATCAGCACCTTCCATGGCAGTCTGGTTGTTGAGGTAAATGTTGAACACCCGCTGATTCGGCTTATCAATTGGGGATTGTATCTCACAGAAATGGAGCCTCACAAGGTATGTGAACCCAGCATCCACCTGTACTATCCAGGTGAGATTGTAGGCCAAGTTCACATCCTTGTCTGGCCCCATTGATCGCGCCGTGGCATAGACATCCGAAGGCGCCACATATCCCGGCACATTGTCAGGGTAGGTGATTGTGACATTGGGATCGTTCGGGTACGATACCCCAGCCCCTGCACCATAAATGTAAGGCGTGTCGTCGTCCCATGACCGAGCCCCGCCGGAGTCCTTGGAAGGGGAGATCGCCTGGCCTCCGACGTTGAGCCGATACATGGTCTGCAGAGCAGCACCAGGATCCATCGGGAATGGCTGGTTGTTGCCGTCACCGGTGACGAAGAACGGTGTGGCGAGGTCAAAGAGATCCGGAGAGGAGACGACCTCGATGCCATTGATGAAGGCGTAGGCGTTGGGGCGTCCCTTCTCCGGGGTGAAGGTGAGGTCGAGGCTCGGGCCGGTGACGTTGACGGAGAACTCAAGCACGAGGTAGGCGAAGTTGAGCGCCGTGGTGGTCTGGTAGGCGCTGAAGTTGGAGAGGAGCGTGACCTTGGCGGCCGGGACGGAGACGGAGAAGAAGGCGGCGGCGGCGTCGCGGCCGGAGTAGTTGGCCGGGTAGAAGTGCAGCCGGAGGAACTTGCGGCCGGGGCCGAGCGGGAAGGAGTAGGTGAAGGCCGCCGCGGAGACCCGCGCGGTGAGGTAGGGCACCTGCGGCACCGAGGGGTCCTGCGCCCCCGCGTCGGCCGAGGCGAGGTTCGGCGGCGCGTACTTGGAGCCGGCGTCGCCGCGCCACTCCCGGCCGTCCGTGTCGTTCCCCTTCCCCGTGGCGCCGCAGTCGAGCAGGATGTCGTCCCGCGGCACGAAGGGGGCCACCGAGGGCGCGGGCGCGGTCGAGCCCTGCGCCAACGCCGCCGGGACAAGCGCCGCGCAAGCGGCGGCCGCGGCGAGCAGCAGGAGCGCGCATCTCGGGCCTCCTCCCATGGTGCGAGCTGTACGTAGCTCTCCGTTTCGTCGCGGCTCAAAGATCGCCCATCAAACAGCTCTCCCGGCGCCGATCTGGGGCGGATTTGCGCGCGGGTGGGAGCTGCGCGCGGCGGCTGAGGTGGGATTTGAGGGGAAAGCGGCGGCCGCGGCGGCCGCGGCGGTGGTGGTGGCGGTGGGGAGGAGAGAAGGGGAGGGTGGCGTCGAGGAAGAAGGGGGGAGAGGTTTCGGGGACTACGGGCGCGGCATTAAGCGGGGGTCAGTGTGGTAGAAGGACGCGGTGGCCAGCCGAGCTGAGGCTGCTGCTGTTGCCAAATGCAAGCTGTGAGCCAGCCGAGCCAACACGGAACGGGGCAACGGGGTGAAGGGACCCACCAGCGACGGGGTCGGCGCAATCAGTGCCGTCTCAGAGAAAGCGAGAGGGCGACGCGGCGGGAGGAGGAAGGCGAGCGTAGGCCCCGCTAACATGGGTTCGGGGTCGTGACGTGCACCGTCTGTTCTCTCGTCGAGAGGAAGAAAGAATAAGAGCATTTTGGCTCCAACACCCGCGGACGCGATCGGGCAGGCTCGTGAGAGCATTCGGATGGGCTCTCATATTTTTTTTCGGGCATCCACATATCTCACTTAAATCCGAACTCTTAAATCCATGCAAATACATGCACGTCGATCATGCTACACAATGTCGCACGTAAATAGCAATTGTTGCTATCAATCATAGATAGCGTTTAATAAAATTTATTTGAAGTGTCAAACTCAAGCATTGCCTCCTTGGTTGTCATTGTGGATCCACATGTGCTCCACAAGATCATTGAGTAGCTGCGTGTGCACCTGCTAATCTCGAAGATTCTGATGCATCTGCAGAAAGTTCATAAACTGAGCCGCATCTTGATCTTCCGGGATTTCAACTTGTTCTCCGGGTGCTTCAAAATCATGGGTTTGGGCTACACCATCACCCTCATCCCCGACAATCATATTGTGCAGAATAATACAACATGTCATCAGCTGCCACAAGTTTCTGATTCCCACGTCATTGCAGCGCTCCGCAGAATTCCCCAACGAGCCTGAAGCACACCAAATGCCCTCTCCACGTCCTTCCTAGCCGCTTCCTGCATTGTTGCAAAGTGTCTCTGTTTATTGCCACACGGCTCGGATATGGTCTTCGCAAACGCCGCCCACTGAGGATAGATATCATCAGCAAGATAGTACCCCATGTTGTAGTCTCGGCCGTTGACGGTGTAGTTGCACGGCGGTGATTCCCCATTGCAAAGCCTCCTGAACACCGGAGATCGTTGAAGCACGTTGATGCCGTTGTGAGAACCGGGCATTCCAAAGAAAGCATGCCAAATTCATAAGTCATGTGATGCCACCGCTTCTAGTATGATGGTGGCCTCTCTGGTGTGACCTTGATACATTCCCCGCAGACCTTTGGGGCAGTTCTTCCATTGCCAATGCATGCAATCAATTGATCCGAGCATTCCAGGAAACCCCCTTGCCTCTCCAATAGCCAACAACTTCTCCGTGTCCTGCGCATTTGGTTTCTCTGAGATACTCAGGTCCAAACACCTTCACCACGGCGCGGGCAAATTTGACAGTAGTCTTCAGGCACGTGCTCTCCCCCATCCTGACCATCTCACCAACGGCGTCTGCAGCAGTACCAAGTGCAAGCATCCTCGGAGCAGCCGTGCACTTCTGCTTGGCCGAGAAAGAGAGTTGGCCGCAGCAATCCCTTCTGAGCTTGAAGTAGTCGTCGTGTGCCTCCACTCCCTCCACAATGCGAAACGGCGACGAAACCATGGATCATCCGGGAAAGCAGGTGTGGGAGCAAAGTAGTCGTTGTGCAGTAGCTTTGCTCCGGACACCCTGTCCTGGTTGATCACTCTTCTCCCTTTGATTGATCCCTTGAAGTTCAGAATATGCTCCACTTGCCGGTCCATTTCCTCTTGCATGCTCATGAGCATGATCATGTCCACTTCTTCGTCCGAATCTGATGAATATCATTTGGTCAAGCTCCGTCGGTCCATACTCCTTGTCCGACGAAGCATAGGAATCCATCATTTACCTAACAAAATCACAATAATTCTGGTCGGTCAATGTGTCGAACACATCAAGCGCAAGGCGAAGCCGGACGTACCACGGTGGCGTCCGGGCCGGCGACGATGTTCCCCGCGGCGAGGACAGGAGCGCTCTTCCGGAGCTAGCGGCGAAGAGCCTGGGAATGGCTGCGGAGCGGGCGTGGCGACGGAGCGCGAGACGGACGGCGCGGAGGAGGAAGATGAGAGGAGATAGCAAATGGATTCGGCTGGTCTTCGGGTGGATTTGGTGCAATTTGGGGTGGGGTCGGGCCATCGGGTCCGACGTGGCGGGTGTGCCCGGGCGCGCCCGGGCGCCCTCATATCCGCCCCATATTTGGGCTGGATATGGGAGGTACCGGTCAGCCCGGGCGTTTGAGGGGCCCGTCTGGGTCAAAAAATCGTGACCAGGCAGTGACCGGGCGGCCCGCCCGGGCGTATGAGGCGGGTTTGAGAGGTCCGGCTGTAGATGATCTAAGAGCAAGTACAACAGTTCCCCTAAAATTTCTTCCCTATATCTCAAAACAGGGGATTCCCTTAAAAAGATTTTCCCCTAAAAATTACTCAACTCCAGTAGTTCTCCTAAACATCTCCCTTATTTATATTTTAAGAATAACTACCAACGACTAGTTTTTGGCTCCATAAATACATGATCACTCCTCATATCTCTCACAATCCTGATCGTGCCTCCTCTTCTACTTCTCTTTCGCCATCTCTCTGTCATCTCTCCGCAACAAAATGAGTCACCGTCGAAGCTTGGCACGGCAATTTTGCGAAGATTCGTCCTCCGAAGATGAGGACCTCATGATGGTTGCAATCGTAGCACAAGAAGAACAATCCCAGTTCGATGCTCCATAACATGGAGGTTCACAACCGGGACGTCAATCTCTTCAGCGCGATTTTGCGGAATGCTTTCAGAACCTCCACAAGGACTATTTTGCACAAAAATGTACCTTCAAGGCAAGGATGTTTCGCAATAGGTAAGAAACTGGTGCATCTATATCGTTTTCACCATTGTAGTCGCTCTTCATGTCTCATTTAAGTTTTTCTTCACAGTTATAGAATGCATCGTACTCTTTTTCTGCGCATAGCAAGTGTTATAGCGGCACATGATAGCTATTTTCCCTGAGAAGAAATTGTGTTGGTGTTCCTGGTTTACATCCTTATCAAAAGTTGACCTCAATATTTTGAATCCTAGCTTATGGGATAGCAGCTGATCTTATTGATGAGTATTGTCAGCTAGCAAAGTCCACCGCTTTAGAAAATCTTAGAAGATTTGTGCGTGCTGTGATCTGTGACGCCCCCGGCTCAATCGTGCACTAATCATACACGCAAATGCACACGATCAAGCCTAAGGACTCACGGGAAGATATCACAACACAACTCTAAAACATAAATAAAGTCATACAAGCTTTATATTACAAGCCAGGGGCCTCGAGGGCTCGAATACATAAGCTTGTGTACAAGCGTCAGCGGAAGCATCAGATATCTGAGTACAGATATTAAAAGAGAAACAGAAAGGCCTTTAGAAAGGCGGGGCAAAATAAAACACTACGATCGAAAGGCGTAGGCCTCCTGCCTGGGACCCTCCGATCCTACTCCTGGTCGTCGGTCAACTCGTAGTAGCATCCATCCTCGGGGTAGTAGTAGCGATCATCGGCGGGGACAGCTGTCTCAGGGGCTCCGTCATCTTGGTCACGACAAATTGATATGGGGAGAAAAGGAAAACAAAGCAACCGTGAGTACGCAGAAGTACTCAGCAAGCAAGGATCTACACTACATATGCAACATTTTCAAAGGGAGGCTGTATATGTGGACTGGGCTGCAGAAATGCCAGAATAGAGAGGAGGCCTAGTCCTATCGAAGACTAGCATCTTCAGAGGTCTTGCGGCATTAGAAGAGTGTAGACAGTACCATATAATGTAGCAGTATCATTAAGTCTCAACCTCACCCAGAGATCCTTTCTCGACGCCCTGCGAGAAAGCAATCCCAGAGCCATACAGTCATCAACCTCGTCCTGAGATCCCTTCTCGACTCCCTGCGAGAAGCAATCCCAGAGCCATAGTATCCAATTATCCAGTTCTAATTGTATCAATCAGGATACAACTCCGAGTGTCCTTTACCGTAGGACCGGCTATCGATAGAAGTTTTCTTCCCTGCAGGGGTGCACCAACTTACCCAACACGCTCGATTAACTCCGGCCGGACACACTTTCCTGGGTCATGCCCGGCCTCGGCCAAACGACACATCGCAACCCTACCTACAGCTCAGCAGAGAGGTCCCCGTCGGTCTATATCCTAAGCGCTCAGGGGTCTTGGGCCATCGCCATGTGCACTCCGGGTCGGTGTGTGCGGGGTCGGGACGAGCACCACCTCAGTCCTGGATGGTACTGGCCCGGCCCGGCCACGAGGCTGAACTGGACGTCTGACAAAGCTTTCGGCTGATGCATACGATGCAGAGTGCCCATAACTCTTCCCACGTGATGGTTAGTGCTATCAGGCCAGAGGCCTGCTCGGATCAAATATCCAAATCGTTAGTGGACTAGGGCTTGCGGTAACGAGCAGAGACTCACGAAAGATGCGACCCCATCGCCCCGTCTCGAGGACTTGCGGCAAGGGCCAAGAATGCCCGGCCATGCCTCGTATTCACCACTCAGGCACCACACTGGCACCCGTCTTCACAACACTCGCCTCTCAAGCGCACGCGGGTACCCCTCAGGGTGGACCCGCCTATCCAAGTAACAGTGTAAAGTCCAAGTATCCGTGTGTCCATAGCATCAGAGGAATCCGAGGTATCACCCTCGTTGAATTCCCACTTGATGTATCCGTCAAGGTGAACTCGGAGGAATCACCCTCGATGGGTTCACACTTGATGTGTTGCACGACAACGTCGTTACCGGAAGTGGTGAAGGAGGAATCACCCTCGATGACCACGACCAAATAGCTACTCTACAGAGTTAACATCAGAAGTGCTACACGAGGTATCACCCTCGGCACTCGATAGTAACGCTGCAGTGTCGTTACAACTAAGGGGGGGGTGATGTGCGGTGTCGGGGCCTGGTCTTCAATCCCGTTGGTCGGGTCTTCTGATAATCCAGCGGGGCAGTCAGGAAAAGTGGGGGGTCACTGATAGGTCTCTACCCAGCCTATACTAAGCAGTTTAGGATACGCAGGTAATTATCAACAACAGGTTACAATAAATAGGCTATGCATCAGAATAGGTAAAGCTGTAGCAGCAACAATTCTAATGCAAGCATGAGAAAATAGAATGGGCGATATCGGGATGATCAAAGGGGGGGCTTGCCTGGTTGCTCGGTGGCAAAGGCAAAGGTCGTCAATGGTGGCGTCGGGCTCCGGAGCTGCGTCGGTCTCGGGGATGACGTCGGGGTCTAACGAGAGAGAAGAGGGGGAGGAAACAGTATAAATACACAGCAAACAAGTGCTACACAAAGTATAACATGACAATATGCAGTGCCGGGTGTGTTCTAACGTATGGCTGCACGTCACCGAGGAAGGGGGAATCCATCCGGGAATGTTTTCCCGGTTCCGGACATTTGTCAGACAGATGACCGGAGGGGAACGGTTGCATGTCTGCTATGCTAGGGATGCGAGACGGACGAACGGATCGCGAATTCGAATTCGTCTTGTCATTCTGAGCAACTTTCATGTACAAAGTTTTTTGATCCGAGCTACAGATTATTTCCTACGATTTTCTAAAGATTTTATTGATTTTCTGGAATTATTTTATTTATTTAAATTCAACATTATCCGAAACAGTATATGCTGACGTCAGCATGACATCAGCAGTCAACAGTGCAGTTGACCTAGTCAAACTGACATGGGGGACCCACATGTCATTGACACAGTGTTAATCAGAGTTTAATTTTAAGCTTAAACTAAACTAATTAGGGGGGACCCACCTGTCATAGTGACATTTAGTTAAAAATAATAATTAATCTAATCCATTAATTAGCAGTTAATTAAACAGGGCCGTGGGGCCCACTAGTCAGACCAGTTGACCGAGTCAGCGGTCAACAATGGCCCCACGGGCCCACCTGTCAGCGGCCCAGGGTGGGGCCCAGGGGTGGTCCACGTGGTGGCCACGTCGGCAGGGCCACCGGAGTGCCTCCGGCGCGCACGCGCACGGCGGCAGAGAGCCGGCGCGGCCCGGGTTTCGCCTGTGGGTAGCCGTCCGCGACGCGGTCGGCGGCGCTGGCACCGCGCGAGGGCCGCGGTTCGAATGGTGGCGGCGGGGTGGCTGGAAAATGGCCGGAGAGGGACCGGCGACGACCCGAGCGGAGGTGTGCTCCGGTGAGTGGTGCGGGAGGGGCTACGGCGAGGTTTTGTGCGGGGTTTTCGGTGGCATTCGAACCGGCGGACGCAACGGCGACGAACCGAGCCAAACGCAAGGCAAAACGTGCGACGGAGGTGGCCGAACGGCGAGGCACGGCGGCTGGCCGAGCACGGTAACGCGGCGAGCGACCTACGGCTAGCGAGCGGGCGAGCAAAGAGGCAGGAGAGGACGGGGTGGGGGGGCTCACAGTGGGGCGTAGCCATTAGCGTGGGCTCGGGGAAGGCGTGAAGCAGCCGGAGTCGGAGGGGAACGGCGGCGGTGATCCGAGGTAGGGGACGAAGCAGGTGCGGCGGAGGAGGGCTTCCCGGCGCGAATCGATGGCGCAGGTCGACGCAGTCGACGTCGCTGAACCCGCCGGACAACACGAAGGGGCGAAATGGGGACGGTGGCCACGCCTACGCCGGCGGCGAGGCCATGGTCGCGTCGGCAAGCGAAGCAGAGGGGTATGGCGGCAGATCTGGGCGGAGGGAGGAGTGCCTAGGGTTTGGGGGAGGTCGAGAGGGAGGCCGCAGTTGCCGGCTTTATACCCCCGGCGACGGGGTTCGACGGAGACGGCGGGGTGCCGCCCTGTAGCTACCGTCGGGGTCGCTACAGGCGAGGGAGAGCTAATGGGCCGGGCCGGCGCAACATAAGGGGCACCGCCCACTCTCTCTCCCCTTTTTCAATTCCGCTTTTCTTTTTATTTTTTTTCTTATTTTCCGTTTTGTAATTAGTTGGGCCTCAAAATGACTTTTGTAAATTATGGCATTTGTTCCATTAAATGCTAGGCATTATCTACCACTGTCAAAAATTGGTTTTGAGGCAATTGGAGTCCACACAAATTTTATATTAAATAAAATGTATTAAACCTTGCTATTTTGGTAAAGTTAGAGCCACCTAATTAGTTTATTAATTGTTGGTTACAATTTTAGAATAGTCTCTGGAATATTTGCTATTTATTGAACATTTTAGTTTCTATGCTGAACAACTTTTATTTTCCACTTTCAGTTTGAATTTCCATTTGAATTTGAATTTGAATTTGAAAAGGGATATGTTACTAATGATGATTAAGCACTGTTGA
This sequence comes from Thinopyrum elongatum, assembly GCA_011799875.1. Lineage (NCBI taxonomy): Eukaryota > Viridiplantae > Streptophyta > Magnoliopsida > Poales > Poaceae > Thinopyrum > Thinopyrum elongatum. The sequence goes on along the minus strand of CM022297.1, from coordinate 341,369,083 downwards.
TCATGATGACATGGCATTATCAAAAGGGTGATTACTGTAATTAACCACTGGGGGTGTTACAAGTCTCCTCCACTAATAAGAATTCTCGTCCCGAGAATTAAGAGGTAGAAGGAAAAAGTTCGGGGTATTCCGCACGAAGCTTATCCTCGCGTTCCCAGGTGGCTTCATCTTCAGTATGATTTGACCACTACACTTTAAGGAACTTGGTAACCTTCTGACGGGTCCGACGTTCAGCTTCATCGAGGATGCGGATCGGATGTTCCTTATATGAAAGATCATCATGCAATTCGAGCATTTCGTGATCCACAGCTCGGTGCGGAGATTCCTTGAAGCATTGACGAAGTTGCGACACATGGAATACGTCGTGGATATGAGAGAATTGCGGCGGCAATTCCAATTTATATGTCACCTGACCACGCCTTGCAACAATGCGAAAAGGACCAATGTAGCGTGGAGCTAGTTTGCCCTTGATTCCAAAACGGTGAGTGCCCTTCATAGGAGTGACACGCAGATAAGCTTGATCACCAGGTTGATAAGTCAAACCCCATCGTTTGCGATCATAGTTGCTCTTCTGGCGGTCCTGAGCCGCCTTGAGATTTTCCCGGACAATACGGACTTGTTCTTCGGCGTGTTGAATAATGTCCGGTCCCACGAGTGGTCGTTCCCCAGTTTCTGACCAATTCAGAGGGGTTCGACACTTACGTCCATAGAGTACTTTGAAGGGGGCCATTTTCAAGCTGGCTTGATAACTGTTGTTATAAGAGAACTCGGCATATGGAAGAGATTCTTCCCACTTCTTGCCGAAAGAAATAACACAAGCTCGCAGCATGTCTTCAAGCACTTGATTGACTCGTTCGACTTGGCCTTGAGATTGGGGATGATAAGCTGAACTCCAGGTAATATGAGTTCCCATAGCTTCTTGGAAACTTTTCCAGAACTTGGAGGTGAAAAGACCGCCATGGTCCGAACTAATCTCCTTCGAAATACCGTGGAGTGAAACAATTCTGGAGATATACAACTCTGCTAACTGGCTAGCAGTGATAGTTTCCTTGACGGGCAGAAAGTGTGCAACTTTAGAAAGTTGGTCGACGACGACAAGAATAGCATCGTGACCCTTCTGTGACCTGGGAAGTCCTGTAACGAAATCCATCTGAACCTTATCCCATTTCCATAGAGGAATAGGAAGTGGTTGCAGAATTCCAGCAGGCTTCTGATGTTCTGCTTTAACGCAACGACACACATCACATTCAGCAACATAACAAGCAATGTCTTGCTTCATTCTAGACCACCAGTACCTTTGACGGAGATCACGATACATCTTGGTGCTACCCGGATGAATAGACAACGGGGTATCATGTGCCTCCTTCATGACCTTGTCAGTCATAAGTTCGAAGCGAGGTACGACAATGCGGTTTCTGAAATACAAGGTTCCATCTTCAGACAACGAGAAATCCCTGTACTTTTCAAGGTGAAGATTCTTCTTCATCAGATCAATTTTAGCATCTTTAGCTTGCGCATTCTTAACAGCTTTCTCAAGATCTGGTTGTATCACAAGGTTATTAAGAGAACCCTGTGGAACAATACGCAGATTCAGCTTGCACAGTTCTTCAAAAAGACGAGGTTGAGCTCGCCTAACCATGAGGTTGTCGCAATAGGACTTGCGGCTTAAGGCATCAGCCATCACGTTAGCCTTGCCAGGGGTATAGGATATACCCAAATCATAGTCCACAATGGCCTCCATCCATCTTTGCTGACGGAGGTTTAGAGATGGCTGAGTGAACAAGTACTTCAGACCTTTATGATCCGTGTATATCTCACAACGATTACCGAGGAGGTAATGTCGCCACAACTGCAATGCATAGATCACAGCAGCTAGTTCTAGATCATGTACCGGATAATTCTCTTCATGTGGGCGCAATTGACGAGAGCCATAGGCAATCACTTTACGCTCTTGCATTAGGATACAGCCTAATCATTCACGGGATGCGTCACAATAAATCACAAAGTCTCTGCGGGTATCTGGAGGCGATAGTACTGGGGCAGATGTTAGCTTGTCTTTGAGTGTTTGAAAACTTTCCTGGCATTTTTCGGTCCATTCGAACTTAACGCCTTTGTGAAGCAGATCAGTCAAAGGCTTAGCAATCTTTGAAAAATTCTCGACAAAACGACGGCAATAACTTGCAAGGCCGAGAAAACTTCTCACTTGCTTGACGCTCTTCGGAGGAGTCCAGTCAAGAATAGCTTGAACTCGTTTCGGGTTAACAGCAATTCCATCCTTGGAAATCACATGACCAAGGTACGTTACTTCAGAAAGCCAGAATTCACATTTGGAGTATTTGGCATACAGCTGGTGTTCTCGGAGCCTTTCTAGTACAAGACGGAGGTGTTCGGCATGTTCTTCCTTATTCTTCGAATAAACCAGAATATCATCTAGATATACCATGACGAACTTGTCGAGATAATCCATGAATATATAATTCATCAGACGAGAGAATGTGGCTGGAGCATTGGTTAAGCCAAATGACATTACAGTGTACTCATAAGAGCCATAGCGAGTAACAAATGCAGTCTTCGGAATATCCTCTTCGCGAACACAGATCTGATGGTATCCCAATCTCAAATCAAGCTTAGAGAATACTGAGGAACCGGCAAGTTGATCATACAAATCTTTGATCCAGGGAAGCGGATATTTGTTCTGGATTGTGGCTTGGTTAATGGGCCGATAATCCTGAACCAATCGGTTAGTTCCATCCTTCTTCTTAACGAAGAGTGAAGGTGCTCCCCAAGCAGAGGAACTGGGCGGATGAAACCTTTCTTAAGTGACGTGTCGATTTCTTCCTTAAGCTCGAGAAGATGATGCGGAGGCATCTTATAAGGACGCTTCGCAATAGGAGTTGTGCCAGGTTTCAAGTCGATGACGAACTGAACAGCTCTAGCAGGGGGTATTCCTGGAAGTTCTTCTGGAAAGATGTCTTGAAAATCACGAGCAACTGGAACATTCTCGATGCCTTCAAGAGGTGAAGCATTCAATGCATTCAGAACATATATCTGGCTCTCAGCATCCTGAGCTATTCGGGCTGAGTAATTGATCACCTGACCAGAAGGGTGTGTGAGCTGGACTATCTTAGTAGCACAGTCAATCAAAGCATTATGGGCTGTCAACTAGTCCATACCGAGAATGATGTCTATGTCGGAAGGTCCAAGAGCAATAAGGGAAGCAGAGAACATCAACCCTTCAATTCTGATCTGATTGTTGTGACTTACCATTTTGGTTTGCCACCTGGAACGGGGAGTGATAATCTCTAATGGTGTGGGTAACAGCCCTAGATGTAGCTCATGCCGCTGAGCAAATTGTTGAGACACAAAGGAATGTGATGCTCCTGAGTCGAAAAGGACAGAAGCTGCAATTGAATTAATCGGGAGGGTACCCATCAAAATGGTTGGTTCTTTCTGAGCCTCTTCTGCATTGACATGGTTAGCATGGCCCAGTATAACAGCAGAAGGTCTGGCTTTGGGATTCCTGGGCTGACGAGCTCGGGCATCTCGATTTTGATTCGGACGGAAATTGGTAGCACGGTGCCCTGGTTGACCACACTTGAAGCAATTCCGATCGTTATGGGGAGGAGCTACAGCATTGGACTGTCCACCCTGAGTCACTAGCTGTCTCGGTGGTGGAGGCAGGCGAGGTGCAACATAAGACGGCCTTGGTGTTGGAGCAGGCCGATGATGAACATTGTGTGGGATCCAGACTCAACGTTTCTGAACAGGCTGACCCGAGGATGAGTCAGCTTCATGAGTGCGCTTGAGCGACTCCTGGTACTCAGTCAGAGCTGTTTCAATTTGGAAAGATTTGCTGACAAGCATTGCGAAATCTGTGAAATCATGGACAGCAAGTGCAAGTTTTATATCAGTACGTAGTCCTTCACGGAATTTCTCCTGCTTGCAAGTGTCAGTGTCGACATCATCTTCAGCATAGCAGGATAGTTCAAGAAATTTCCTCTGATATTCATCCACAGTCATTTTGCCCTGAGAGAGTTTGCGGAACTTCTGCTTCTTCTGGTCGATCAGACCTGGAGGGATGTACCGTGCACGAAAAACTAACTGAAATTCCTGCCAAGTGGTTACAGTCTCTGGAGGCAACATACCCTTGTGGTTTTCCCACCATTGAGCAGCTGGACCCTTTAGGTGGAATGTCGCAAAGGTGACGTAACTGTCAGGAGCAACATTAGCTGATTCCATCTCAAACAGGATGTCACGAAGCCAATCATCAGCATCCATAGGATTGGTGGAGTTGCGGAAAACGGATGGACTGAGGCGCACAAATTCTGGCAGAGTTATTGGAGCATTCTGTTGATGAGCATTCTGAGTTGGGAATTGAGCCAATACTCCGGTCATAAACTGACGGTTGAGCTCAAACTGCTGACGGTTGAGTTCAAACTGCTGCATCATTGCGGCAATATAGGGTGGAGGTGGAGGATCGTCAGCCATCCTGCCAAATCAACAGGGGCAGTTTAGCAAGAAGAACTGTAGGTATATGGAATGATTTATGAAGTAACACGCACAACAGAAGGAAGTGCAATAGATACTTCATCATATTCGCACCAGACATTCAAAGCCACACATAGCCTCGATTACAATCCGGCAATATGACAGCTGAAAGGGGAAGGCTAGACAACTAGGCGGCACGCAGGCACGCGGTAGGGAAGTACACAACGAGACATAGCAAAGGCTACATCAACGTCTGAGAAAACTATTGGAGTGAGGAATCTGCAAGTGACAACACAGGGTGCCCTCGATAAGAGGATCCTACAAGCAGAACCTGGCCCGCAATCTTGGAGCAAGGGGGGATATTTCAGAACACCGGGTGGATGTGATTACGAGAACCTAATGTTGGGGTTAGTAAAGATTTTAACCCGAATAGAAGAGAGATCAGAGTCCCAGAGTAAAGGTCGAGGTGTAAAAGATACTAATACCACCCATTTGGCGATGTGGGCCCGTAAGCCACACAGCCAAGTTAGTAAAACAGTTTTCGGTTACTAGACTCAACTTCGACCAAGGAATTGGAAGGGGGATTCCTACAGGCAGTCGGCTCTGATACCAACTTGTGACGCCCCCGGCTCAATAGTGCACTAATCATACACGCAAATGCACACGATCAAGCCTAAGGACTCACGGGAAGATATCACAACACAACTCTAAAACATAAATAAAGTCATACAAGCTTTATATTACAAGCCAGGGGCCTCGAGGGCTCGAATACATAAGCTTGCGTACAAGCGTCAGTGGAAGCATCAGATATCTGAGTACATATATTAAAAGAGAAACAGAAAGGCCTTTAGAAAGGCGTAGGCCTCCTGCCTGGGTCCCTCCGATCCTACTCCTGGTCGTCGGTCAACTCATAGTAGCATCCATCCTCGGGGTAGTAGTAGCGATCGTCGGCGGGGACAGCTGTCTCAGGGGCTCCGTCATCTTGGTCACGACAAACTGATATGGGGAGAAAAGGAAAACAAAGCAACCGTGAGTACTTAGAAGTACTCAGCAAGCAAGGATCTACACTACATATGCAACATTTTCAAAGGGAGGCTGTATATGTGGACTGGGCTGCAGAAATGCCAGAATAGAGAGGAGGCCTAGTCCTATCGAAGACTAGCATCTTCAGAGGTCTTGCAGCATTAGAAGAGTGTAGATAGTACCATATAATGTAGCAGTATCATTAAGTCTCAACCTCACCCAGAGATCCTTTCTCGACGCCCTGCGAGAAAGCAATCCCAGAGCCATACAGTCATCAACCTCGTCCTGAGATCCCTTCTTGACTCCCTGCGAGAAGCAATCCCAGAGCCATAGTATCCAATTATCCAGTTCTAATTGTATCAATTAGGATACAACTCCAAGTGTCCTTTACCGTAGGACCGGCTATCGATAGAAGTTTTCTTCCCTGCAGGGGTGCACCAACTTACCCAACATGCTCGATTAACTCTGGCCGGACACACTTTCCTGGGTCATGCCCGGCCTCGGCCAAACGACACATCGCAACCCTACCTACAGCTCAGCAGAGAGGTCCCCGTCGGTCTATATCCTAAGCGCTCAGGGGTCTTGGGCCATCGCCCTGTGCACTCCGGGTCGGTGTGTGCGGGGTCGGGATGAGCAACACCTCAGTCCTGGATGGTACTGGCCCGGCCCGGCCACGAGGCTGAACTGGACGTCAGACAAAGCTTTCGGCTGATGCATACGATGCAGAGTGCCCATAACTCTTCCCACGTGATGGTTAGTGCTATCAGGCCAGAGGCCTGCTCGGATCAAATATCCAAATTGTTAGTGGACTAGGGCTTGCGGTAACGAGCAGAGACTCACGAAAGATGTGACCCCATCGCCCCGTCTCGAGGACTTGCGGCAAGGGCCAAGAATGCCCGGCCACGCCTCGTATTCACCACTCGGGCACCACACTGGCACCCGTCTTCACAACACTCGCCTCTCAGGCGCACGCGGGTACCCCTCAGGGTCGACCCGCCTATCCAAGTAACAGTGTAAAGTCCAAGTATCCATATGTCCATAGCATCAGAGGAATCCGAGGTATCACCCTCGTTGAATTCCCACTCGATGTATCCGTCAAGGTGAACTCGGAGGAATCACCCTCGATGGGTTCACACTTGATGTGTTGCACGACAGCGTCGTTACCGGAAGTGGTGAAGGAGGAATCACCCTCGATGACCACGACCAAATAGCTACTCTACAGAGTTAACATCAGAAGTGCTACACGAGGTATCACCCTCGGCACTCGATAGTAACGCTGCAGTGTCATTACAACTAAGGGGGGGGGGGTGATGTGCGGTGTCGGGGCCTGGTCTTCAATCCCGTTGGTTGGGTCTTCTGATAATCCAGCGGGGCAGTCAGGAAAAGTGGGGGGTCACTGATAGGTCTCTACCCAGCCTATACTAAGCAGTTTAGGATATGCAGGTAATTATCAACAGCAGGTTACAATAAACAGGCTATGCATCAGAATAGGTAAAGCAGTAGCAGCAGCAATTCTAATGCAAGCATGAGAAAATAGAATGGGCGATATCGGGATGATCAAAGGGGGGGCTTGCCTGGTTGCTCGGCGGCAAAGGCAAAGGTCGTCAACGGTGGCGTCGGGCTCCGGAGCTGCGTCGGTCTCGGGGACGATGTCGGGGTCTAACGAGAGAGAAGAGGGGGAGGAAACAGTATAAATACACAGCAAACAGGTGCTACACAAAGTATAACATGACAATATGCAGTGCCGGGTGTGTTCTAACGTATGGCTGCACGTCACCGAGGAAGGGGGAATCCATCCGGGAATGTTTTCCCGGTTCCGGACATTTGTCAGACAGATGACCGGAGGGGAATGGTTGCATGTCCGCTATGCTAGGGATGCGAGACGGATGAACGGACCGCGTATTCGAATTTGTCTCGTCGTTCTGAGCAACTTTCATGTACAAAGTTTTTCGATCCGAGCTACGGATTATTTCCTATGATTTTCTAAAGATTTTATTGATTTTCTGGAATTATTTTATTTATTTAAATTCAACATTATCCGAAACAGTATATGGTGACGTCAGCATGACGTCAGCAGTCAACAATGCAGTTGACCTAGTCAAACTGACATGGGGGACCCACATGTCATTGACACAGTGTTAATCAGAGTTTAATTTTAAGCTTAAACTAAACTAATCAGGAGGGACCCACCTGTCATAGTAACATTTAGTTAAAAAAATTAATTAATCTAATCCATTAATTAGCAGTTAATTAAACAGGGCCGTGTGGCCCACTAGTCAGACCAGTTGACCGAGTCAACGGTCAACAGTGGCCCCACGGGCCCACCTGTCAGCGGCCCAGGGTGGGGCCCAGGGGTGGTCCACGTGGCGGCCATGTCGGCAGGGCCACCGGAGTGCCTCCGGCGCGCGCGCACACGGCGGCAGAGAGCCGGCGCGGCCCGGGTTTCGCCTGTGGGTAGCCGTCCGCGACGCGGCCGGCGGCGCTGGCACCGCGCGAGGGCCGCGGTTCGAATGGTGGCGGCGGGGTGGCCGGAAAATGGCCGGAGAGGGACCGGCGACGACCCGAGCGGAGGCGTGCTCCGGTGAGTGGTGCGGGAGGGGCTACGGCGAGGTTTTGTGTGGGGTTTTCAGTGGCATTCGAACCGGCGGACACAACGGCGATGAACCGAGCCAAACGCAAGGCAAAACGTGCGACGGAGGTGGCCGAATGGCGAGGCACGGCGGCCGGCCGAGCACGGTAACGCGGCGAGCGACCTACGGCTAGCGAGCGGGCGAGCAAAGAGGCAGGAGAGGACGGGGGGGGCTCACAGTGGGGCGTAGCCGTTAGCGTGGGCTCGGGGAAGGCGTGAAGCAGTCAGAGTCGGAGGGGAACGACGGCGGCGATCCGAGGTAGGGGACGAAGCAGGTGCGGCGGAGGAGGGCTTCCCGGCGCGAATCGATGGCGCAGGTCGACGCAGTCGACGTCGCTGAACCCGCCGGACAACACGAAGGGGCGAAACAGGGACGGTGGCCACCCCTACGCCGGCGGCGAGGCCATGGTCGCGTCGGCAAGCGAAGTAGTGGGGTGTGGCGGCGGATCTGGGCGGAGGAAGGAGTGCCTAGGGTTTGGGGAAGGTCGAGAGGGAGGCCGCAGTGGTCGGCTTTATACCCCCGGCGACGGGGTTCGACGGAGACGGCGGGGCGCCGCCCTGTAGCGACCGTCGGGGTCGCTACAGGGGAGGGGATGAGCGAGGGAGAGCTAATGGGCCGGGCCGGCGCAACATAAGGGGCACCGCCCACTCTCTCTCCCCTTTTTCAATTCTGCTTTTCTTTTTCTTTTTATTTTTTTCTTATTTTCCGTTTTGTAATTAGTTGGGCCTCAAAATGACTTTTGTAAATTATGGCATTTGTTCCATTAAATGCTAGGCATTATCTACCACTGTCAAAAATTGGTTTTGAGGCAATTGGAGTCCACACAAATTTTATAATAAATAAAATGTATTAAACCTTGCTGTTTTGGTAAAGTTAGAGCCACCTAATTAGTTTATTAATTGTTGGTTACAATTTTAGAATAGTCTCTGGAATATTTGCTATTTATTGAACATTTTAGTTTCTATGTTGAACAACTTTTATTTTCCACTTTCAGTTTGAATTTCCATTTGAATTTGAATTTGAAAAGGGATATGTTACTAATGATGATTAAGCACTGTTGATCATGATGACATGGCATTATCAAAAGGGTGATTACTGTAGTTAACCACAGGGGGTGTTACATGATCGAGGTCTTTGGGGGTCAGTACCTGAGATCTCCAAGTGCTGAAGATACTGCTAGATTACATGCAATTGGAGAGCAAAGGGAGTTTCCGGGTATGCTCGGAAGCATCGACTGTATGCATTGGAAGTGGAAAAATTATCCGTGGAAAAATTGCCCTACTACACACAAAGGTTTTTTTGTTGGCCATAAACGCGTACCCACGATCATTCTTGAAGCCGTTGCTTCACAAGACCTTTGGATTTTGCATTCTTTCTTTGGTTTACCAGGATCTCATAGTGATATAAATGTTCTCCACTATTCACCCGTGTTTGCAAATCTAGTTGAAGGGCATGCTCCAGAAGTGAATTATACTATCAATGGTGACAACTACAACACAGGGTATTACCTTGCAGATGGCATATATCCGCAGTGGGCAACATTTGTGAAGACAATTCCAAATCCAAATGGTGAAAAGAACAAAATTTTCTCCCGGTTTCAAGAAGCATGTCAGAAGGATGTCGAACGAGCCATTGGTGTTCTGCAAGCTCGTTTTGCTATTGTACGTGGACTAGCAAGGTATTGGGATCTGGAGACACTCAAGAAGTGATGACAACTTGTATCATCCTGCATGACATGAATAATAGAAGATGAGCGTGGAAGTCGTGTAGACTACCGCTACGATAACATGGGAGAACTAGTGACACCTTCTCACCAAGAGGAGGCTACATTGACTCAGTTTCTTCAAGCTCAAAGTGATATTCGAAACAAACAAGTTCACCGTCAGCGTTAACTTGATCTAGTTGAGCACTTGTGGTAGATCCGTGGACTGATGTAGCTTTAATAATTAGTAGGTGTTAGTAATAATGTAGTCTATGTCATCATTTTAGATTATGAAGGGTGTAATGTTTTTAAATTATGATGGTGTGTAAGTAGTACCTTGTATCATTTTGTACATAATGGAAGCAATTATCTAGTTAACATAGTCAGGAAAATGTTTCAGAGACATAGTACAGATTACTACGCATAGTTCATCCAAATGGTTCGAAGATAATAAGTAGTATAGCTTACAACACATGGTTCGTCATCCAAATGGTCAAAGACAATAACTAGTACAGATTACTACACATAGTTCATCCAAATGGTTTGAAGATAATAAGTACTACAATTGCAACACATAGTTCATCATCCAAATGGTCAAAGACAGCAAACCCCACCCGCGTCGCTCTCTAGGGGGGCGGCTCGGGTGAAACCTAACGCCGCCGCCACCCCCACCTACTCCCGCCCCCCTCGCCGCCATCGGGCGACCCCGCCGGGCAAAGCCCGTGCGGCAGCCGGCGGCGGCGGGCCTCTCTCTTCGATTGCGCACGGAGGCCGGCCCTGGACGACAAGGCGTGCGGCACAGAGCTGCACACCAGGGCGGATTTGGCTCTCCGGCCTCTTCTATGGCATGGCGGCGCTGGGCGCTGGGGCGGCGGCCCCCTCCTCTCCGTCCTCCTCGCCTTGGGGAGTGGCGGCTGGCCGTTTTGGCGGTGGATCTGGGCTCCTTTGCTCGGATCTGGTGGGCGCACATCGTCGGCGAGATGCGGCGGTGCTGGCCGTCTTGGCCGCGTGGGTGGCAGGGCGGATACCCGGTGTCGTAACCTTCCTGAAGGCACCGTCTTGGAGTCCACGGTTCGTCATATGTGGCTTCATATCTTCGCGGTGGCATGTTCACTGTTGGAGCCCCTGGTTGCTCTTGTAGTGCTAGGGGTCGTGTTGCTGCACTCAGCGCCTATGTATCCTGTCTTGGGTGTGTGTGTTGTGGTGGAGTGTCTTTGTATCGGGTTGTGGTTGACCTTTGCTTTATATATAAAGCGGGGCGAAAGCCTTTTTTGGTAATGGTCAAAGACAATCACTGGTATAGATTACAACACATAGCTCAAGCCGACGAGTTATGATGTCGGTTGATGATCTGGCTCTTCCTTAATTTGTAGAATTCTTGTTCTTGCTCGTCCATGACAGTAAGGTCCATGCTCATTATTTTGCTTTCTTCAACCCCCATCATCCGTTCTTCTGCCATTCTCATGATTCATATCTTTTCTTCTTCTAATTCCATCTTTTTTTGTATTGCAAGTTTCTTTCTTTCTTCTACCAACCTATCTTCTTCTCTCCGTTTGTCCATTGCAATCATGATCTCAAAACGCTCTTGTCTCTTTGACTCCCTAGTCTCTAAGATACCACCAAATGATTCCATGGTGCTACTGTTACCTGTAGTGGAAGAACTTTGAGCCCGTCGTACTGCATCTTTAGCCCTCTTGATTCCAGGTGGCCTTTTCATGGGAACAACTTTAGAGGGAGATGTAGCTTCATCCTCAAACACACTAGCAGGTGATGAATCGAGAGTATCTAAGTAGGATGTCTTCTATTTTTTCTGAGGCCGAGATTTCCACTTCTCGGTGTCTTCCAACTTATTAAAGCAATGCATCAATCCAAATGATTTATTTGCCTTGTCTCCATTGGCATAGAGAACAAGCGCTTGACAGAGCTACATTAATATATATGCATCAGTACAACAAACAAATGAACAAAAAACGAACCATGCAAAGTATATTTGTTACCTTATTATCACGCGTTATCCCACTTTGGTTCCTATTCAGGACCTAAGCATAACATGCACAAAACCTATTCACTTGTTCTTGAATAATAGCCCAACGATGTTGAAGAGAACCTTGTGTGCGACCATGGTCCTTAGATTTATTGGCATGGAAGTAAGCATTGATTCTTTTCCAATAACAATCACGAGATTGGTCGACTCCTATGATTGGATCTTGAGTTATCTCGAGGTATGCATCCACCAAAGTTAAGTCTTCAACCTTCCTGAAATTCTTTTGCCTCTTCGAAGCGCTCACTTTCTTCGCCTTTGCTTTCGAAAACCTTGCTTTCATAGGAGGGGTAGGTTCTTCAGGCCCTTCGAGATCAGTTTGTTGTTCTTCATGCTCTTCGATATCAGTTTGTTGTTCTTCATGCCCTTCAAGATCAACATGTTGTTCTTCGGTCCAGTGCAAATCATTCAATCCGACATCACTATGCAAAAGATCAAAATAACTCTGATTCGGGTCTTCCATTACCAAAATCTGAAACAAAAAGAAAGGTACATTAAGCTTAAACAACAACAGCACAAAACCAAATAACTAGCAATAGCAGCAGCATAGAAATTTCGAACAAGCTCTCTCTTTGTTATCTATGTAAATTTGCAATCTTCAGCATCATACATCAGCTAGTTGCTCTCTGCCAACACACATCAGTAGCTAGCTAGTTGCTCTCTGCTAACACACATCAGTACCATCGACGCATCAGTAGCTAGTTAGCTGCTCTTTGCTAACACACACCAGTGACATATCTGCTAGCTGCTCCTTTTCTTTAAAAAAATCTGCTACCTGCTCTCTACTGCAAGCACGCATCAACCAGCCTTTGAAGCAGTACAGGCCAGCAAGCCCCACCCCCTGTGTCCACTGCCGCCGCTCCCCTCACCGCCGAATCCACTGCCCGGTGGCGGCCGCGCCCCTCCCCCCGTCTCGTCTTCAGCCACGGCAGTTGTGCCCCTCCCCCTCCCCCAGCCACGGCAACTGCGCCCTCATCCATTGCACGGCGGTGCCCTATCTCCCTTCCCTAGATTCTCTATTCTGCTTAGATCCAAGAGAAAATCAAGGAAGAAACAAACCTGATGCAGTGACGGCGACGGCATGGTGGCGGGTGGGAGCTTTCCGGATGCAGTCGTTGCCTCGTCCAGCGAGTCGGGGAGGGGATCAGGGAGGTCGCCGTTGCCCTAGATAGAGGGGGGAGAGAGAGGGCGATTTGGGGGAGGGCAAAAAAAATGAGTAGGGGATCGGGAAACTACTGGAAGCGGTTTTTTTGCTCTTTTCCCCTAAAAGAATGATGAGGGAGGGTTTCGGCGTGCTGCTGGACTTGCTCTAAGGGCATCTCCAAAGCTAACCCCAAATATGCTTAGTATCATTTTGCGAACACTGACCAATCAGTGGACACCAATGTGGGAGTCGGACATCCAAAGTTGTCCGCATGCATTTCCACCGCTGTTTGAACTAATCGGACGAAATTCATGCAAAGACAGCGGATTTCATTAAAGTTCAGATGTAATTTACATAAACGATGATTTTTCGAGCATTCTACTAAAAACTATAAATAAACTAAACCCTCACTACAAAAAAAATCACTTCCGTGATGATACGTGTTTGTCATAGTAGGTCATGTTTTCTGTCATGCATGTACATCCATGATGATTTTATGACAGAATCAAGATAGTCATACCTGTGCTGTCGTAGAAGTGTTGCATGACAATACCAAAATTATCATCATGGAAGTGTCCACTTCCATGACGATAAATGGCGCGTCATGGAAGTGTTTTCGTCAAGGGTAACTGATATGTGGCATCCACCATAACGGGTCGCTGTTAAGCTATCGGGTTCCGGTTTGGATCCGATAACCCGTTAATAGCCCTGACCAATGGGGATTTTCCACGTGTAAAATTATCATTCGCCGGAGGATCCACGCGTCACCTCCTCGTTAGGACAGATGTCAACCGTCCACTGGACAGGAGTTGCCAATGAAACATTGACATGTGGGACGGCCCAATAGAGGCCCATAAGAGCATGATCTGACACGTGGGTTTAAAAGCCGGCCCAGGAAAAGGCCCACAAGATTTCATTAGATCTAATGGGCCGGCCCATTCATTTTCTGGACCAAATTGTGGCCCACATAAAATACGGCCTGTTAAATGCCTACAATATTCTGGGCCAGTTTATGGCCCATATCAGATCCGGCCCATTAATAGCCTGCAATAGTTTGGGACAAATTATGGCCCATAACAGATACGACCCTTTAACAGCTACTGTGCCTTTGGGCCAATTAGGGGCCTGCTTTGCTCTTCGGCCTGTTAATGGCCCATATAATAGTTTGGCCCGATATTAGTTTCAGCCTGTCAGCGGCCCTGTGTACATATGGGCCTCTTTCGGCCCGGTTTCACTTTCGGCCATTTAAAGGCCCGAGCTGCATCTGGGCCTAATTCTGGTCCGTAGTGACTTTCGGCCTCTTAACGGCCCGTAGTCTTCGTGGATACATTTTAGCCCAAACTGCCTATCGGCCCGTAAAAGGCCCTTGATAGTGTTGGGCCTAATTTTAGCCCACTATGCAATCGGCCTGCTTCCAGCCCGTCCTAAAATTGGGCCCACCAAGGCCCAACAACATTTCAGCCTGTTAATGGCCTGTCATATCACTGGGCCAATAATGGGCCGATGTATATTCCAGCCTGCTGTCGGCCCGTGATTTGTTCGACACAATTCAGGCTCAATCTACATCTCAGCCTGTTAAAAGCCCATTTTATTTTCTAGCCCAATTAAGGCAAGCACTTTACTCGGCCTTTTAAAGCCTGAAACTAATAGAGGGCCAGATTAAGTTTAGGCCTACTAAAGGCCCAAGATGATTGTAGGCCCATGATTCGGCCCATTCATAGTGATTGGCGGCCGGCCAGTTTTAGTACCGATTTTTTTATATAAACCTAACGTATTGGCTAATTGCGCTTCGATCGAAGATTACGACCTTTTCTCAGAGCGACGACAAAACATACAACAAATAAATTACAGCATCGTGACGAAGAATTAACCTAGACTATACAACAAAGAAATTACAGCATATTACATCCCCTGGGCATCAAAGTTCACCGCCAGTGATAATAAAGGGCAAGCAGACAGCAGATTCCATACACTGGGCAGGTCGCCACCAGTGAAGTAAACACGCCGACAAAATAATAGACAGAACCGACAACACTTCGACATAGTTCAAGAAAGGTTAGCCCTGCCCAGGAGCTGCAGCGCAAGCCGCTTAGCAACCTGATGAGACTGCGCATGTTTGACGCTTATATCCACCAACTCAAGCTACATAGCATCAATAGACGTCCTGTACTTATGGTTAATCTTGCATAGAGATTGGAGTTCCAGTCAGATTTGAGCGGAAGCATGTCTATCTGCTTGAATTTCAGACTGAAGAAGTTGAACAGATTCAGGCGGCGACTTCATCGACCTTGTGTCACTGCTATTAGCGAGTAAGTTCGACACTACATCAAGACATGACTTTGGGGTTGTATCGCTATCCTCAAGATCTGTTGCCTTCTTCTCTGGAATATATGTTGGAGGGACAAGCAATGGGTTCGTCTCACTATCATGTGGTAGTTCTTCCTAGCATCAGTGATGTCACCCTGAAAGAGAAACAAGTAGGTAGATAACAGGTTTTGCATGTATTAGCATCCGTGCTGTCAATTCATCTCATTTCTTAGTCAGAAATAAAGAGACACTGTTTAAAATAGCATTAACATAATAGGCATTGTTCATAGTTAAGACGGCAGGAAATGGCATTGTGTAGGAGCGGCCAGCTTCACTACACCACTAGATTACAGATCAAGAACACAAGCATACATGTAGTGCTAAACAACGTATAAGCATGAATGGTGAGTGTACTGTCAATTTATACCATTTGAGATTGGTAAATAAAGAGACATGATTTAAATAACATTAACATAATATGGCATTGTTCATAGTTAAGACATAGCAGGATATGACATTGTGCTGGAGTTGGTAGTTTCACAACACCACTGGATTACAGATCAAGAGCACAAGCATACATGCAGTGCTGAAGATAACTTGCTATGTTTAGTTTAATTTACATGGTATGAATAAGGAACTAGGTTGTGCAACTAAAAACTGAAATTGAGAAGGACAAACTTATGTTTATGTACTTCTTCATAATAAACTTTGAACATGCAATTTGATGCAGACGACAAAAATAAACAACATTTGCAGCCATAGCTATCCAAATATACACAACAAAGTTTGAAGGCTTGAGGAGGACAAACTTACGTTAGTAGTGAAGACCGGCTCTATAAAGCCCTTGTCCATATTGATGGGGGGGGGGGGCAATTCAAGAAATTTAACACAGACTCTTCTTCAAGAGCATTGCCTTTATTCTATATTTTGTTAAGAGTAAATATAGATGTGATAATAAGGAACAAATGGCGATTATTAAAGCTAAGATGCAGACTATAAATGTAAGTACAACATACATGCAAAAGGCACTGACAAGAGCAATGTAGAGCTAAACTTCTTCAGTAGCATTGGTTTTATTCAATATTTTGGCAATAGTAAATATAGATGTTGTCGTGGATTTGTCACGGCAGATGTCCTAGTGAAATGACTTAGGTGTGGAGCCATCGCGACTAGGTTAGCATGAAGGGGTTGAACGGGACAAAGGACACAAGGAGTTTACCCAGGTTCGGCCCCTCTCAACGAGGTAAAAGCCTACGTCCTGCTTCTAGTTGTATTGCTTGAGTTTCGATTACAAGGGAGCGAATACGCTTGACCTAGTTCTCGATTGCTTGTTTCTTGAGTTAACCCGCCGCCGGGTCACCCCTTTATATACAGGTTGATGCCCGACGGTTTACAGAGTCCCGGCTGGCTCACACAAACGTGACCGGCTCGGTTTCTAACTAAACCTGCCTTACAGAACAAGTTATCACATGGCGGCTCACACCCTTGGGCCTTGAGTCACCTCCGGGTCTTGGGCCTTCAGTAAGCCTGCTTTATGAACCGCCACCTCTATATCTTCTTCAGCCTTCTTAGGCCTTCTCACCTTGAGTCGCCAATGGTGTGACCCGGCCCCTCCTGGGCGGGTCATACCTCGGAGTTATATCCCCAACAGATGTGGTGTGTAGAAAATGGAGGGCAAGGTAATAAGCTGCAAAGTGTACATGAACAACTAGCTGACAATATAAGTACAGTGATGAAGGACAACAGATACTTACAAGAACAATGCAGAGCAAAACTTCTACATAAGCATTGGGTTTATTCTACATTAATGTAAGCATTAATATAGATCTGATAATTTGGAGCGAACAGTGGATAAGCAAGCTATAATGCACAATGATGTCACATAATCCACCAGGTATGAATGTAAGTACAATGATAGGACAACAGGTACTAACAAGAGCAAAGCAGCGAGCAACATAGTTGCGATATTCTAGGTTTTGCGGCGCTGGTTCTATTGCCAATATAAGTGGGGTGCTATCTGATTTCTCCGGTACCACCACCTTTTTCAAGGACTTTGCTTGTATTCCCTCAGGTTCTGCAATCACCCTCTGTCTTTTGGATGTCTGAAACACAAGAACATCATTTGAATGGAAAAACATGGCACTCCCTCCGTCCAAAAAATCTTGTCCCAAGCTTGTGCATTGAATGAATGTATTTAGCACTAACTTGGTGCTAGATACATCCATTTGAGGGACAAGATTTTTTGGACGGAGGGATTATGACGAAAAATGGAATAGGTATTGATAATGGATGGGCATGGCATCTTCACATATATCATGAGTAAACTAAGCAGATGGCGGTGCAACGAAACAGAAGAAATACAAGACACCTTATGCAAGATACGTGCAACCAATAAAACCTTGCCAAATTAGAACATGCACCTTATTGGGTGAACAGGATAGGCCATATGCCTTTGACTCCTTGAGCTCAGAATAGTCATTAGGATCATATGCTGAATACGAATCTGTAGGTCGGGAGCATGTGGGTTTCATTGCATTCAGAATGGACCTCAATCCCTTGATGCCAAGTTTGTTACCCATTGAACTGTTCCGCAATATTCTTCTGATGTGCGCATTCTTATATTCATTGTGATTACGTACAGTATTTGAGAAGCATGAAAACATAAATAGTAGTGAGATTATCTTTGTAATGAAGAGGATATTCTAATATAATAGGGGCTCCCTGTAAACCCTTGTGTGCTATCAGTGGATTCTGATGAGAGAGCCCATGTGTGCTGTAATATGGTGCGTAGATTAATATAATCTGGCACAACTACACAAAAAAATAGGCTCCCTGTTGCGAGCTCTAGATGTAAGGATAGTTGGCAGATGATAGGTTCATAATATACTGTATAGAAAGTTTATTGCCAAACCATGATAACGAGAGCGCACAACCACTAGGCAGATCGTAGTGTAGATAAAAAGGGGTACACCATAACAATCATAAATAAATCGGGAAAGCGGAACTGGCTGGAAAATACGGGGTTGTATTACCACTACTAATATAAAGCCTATCGATCACCTACAGGCCAGCTCTATTCATCTGAAGGCGCACTGTTGTTACTATCAGTCTAGTCTATCAAAGACTGCACAGCTCCCACCATTTCCTGAATATTATGGCAGACCAACTCGAAGTACTGAAATCATGTAGCACAAGCGGCCCAATAGAGCTGTCGACCGCAGATGTCCCTGCTCCCCTTCCTGACAAGGAACATACTGTACTTACTAAAGAAGAACAGAAGAGGAACATGTTAAAGAATAGAAGGGGAAGCATATTATTGAGATTCTGCTTCTTTCTCTATAATGTTGGTTGCCCACCCATGATGAATCAGAGCGCCCAAATAAATGTCATTCATGATGTCTCTCTATATGTGGCCACATGCATTTGGAAACTCAAGTGGGAGCATTAGCTGACCAATTAAATGTGTGTCTGTTAACTAATGTCAGAATCATATCACATTCGTATTTGAAGAAGTAAGCTTTGGACGTATGATTCGTGTGTTGTTTAGCTTCAAGAGTGGACTGCTGCTAGTACGACACAAAGCACCTACACATATCATAGTGTAGATATAATGGGAAAACCCTAAGCATCACGAGTAAAATCAGGAAAGTGGAACTTACTGGAAAATATGTGCTAGTATTGCCGGAACGGCTAGAAAGGCTTCGGATACCAGCTCTCTACAACTGAAGGCGCAGTACTGTTACTATCAGTCTAACTCTCAAAGGCGACACAGCTCCCAACATTTATTGGATATTACGACAGACCAACACGAAGAGTTGAAAGCGTCCATGACAAGCGACCGAATAGACCTATACACTGCAAATGTCCCTGCTCCTCTTCACTACAAGGAACATACTGTACTACTATTGTACTCCCTCTGTTCCTAAATACAAGTCTTTGCAGAGATTCCCCTATGGATCACATACGCATGTATATAGATACATTTTAGAGTGTAGATTCACTCATTTTGCTCCGTATGTAGTCCATGGAGGAATCTCTACAAAGACTTATATTTAGGAATGGAGGGAGTACTTATTAAAGAAGAACAAAAGAGGAGCATGCTAAAGAAGAGCAAGCAGATTTTGGATAATAAAATGTTTGTTGCCCACACATGATGAACCAGAGCGCATAAAGAATGCAACTCCCAGCTGTCCCTCGATATGTGGCGCACGTGTTTTTCGAAAGTAAAGTAGGAACATTAGCTGACCAATTAAACATTCTCTGTTTTGGTACAACATGTCAGCATCATATCAGATTCGTATTTGAGCAACTAAGTTTGTTATTATGAGTGGCATGTTGTTTAGCTTGATGGGTTGAGGAGCACTGCTTGCACGTCTCGAAGCACCTACGATGATGGTACTGAATATATAGGAATGTCTTGATGCAAGTCGCCTGACTTTCGTCATTTCTGTCAGTCGACCATTTCAGGCGGTTGGATGAAGATCCTACGTCTCCTAACCCTTCTTCTTCCTCGCCTCTTATTCTTCCCCTACAGACCACCGCACGGGCCGCCGGCCGAACCACCGGCCCCCGCCCTCCCCTGAACCGCCCACCACCTCCCGTCTTTCGGCGGCCCCGGCCATCCCTCTAGCCAACCCCACCCCCACCCGCCCACCCGCGTCGAGTTTTGCCTCCAGCGAGGCCCCACCATAGCCCGACGACCGCCCCCACAACCACTGTCCCCACCCAAAACCCTAAGATAGATAATGGGGCTGCCCTCCGGCGAGCCCCTTCCTTCCCTCCGGCGAAATCCGGCGAACTCCCAAAAATGGACTGACCCCAAATTGAAATTCAGTCGACTGTCATTTTAGCTAATGCGGAATATAAAAGGGGAAAACCATAAGCATTGCGAGTATAGTGGTGAGCGTGCCATGGCGGATCTGAAGGCACAAACCGGACAAAGGCAACTTCACAACCAATGTTTGGTTTCAGCTAACAAGTAAGATTCTAAGTGACGGACAAGAAATCACAGTAAAGCAGTGGCGATCTATTTTCTTGCTGAGATAAGTAACTTGAGCAGATACGAAAGAGTACCGCCTCTGGTGTGGCGCTGTGTAAGCATCTGCTGTGACGTTGAGGGTGCTGCGGTAGCGATGGCTGTCGGCGGCGTGGAAGCAGATCTAGGAGGGCAGATGGTGGCGGCGAGGGAAATATCCCGACGCGGTGGACGAGACGGTCATACGAGCGGCCTCGACAAGGTGGACGACGGCGCGGATGAAGCGAGAGGACGCGATGCAAGGATCCTGGTCCGAAGCCGTGGATGAGAGAGGTCGATCTCTTGTAATGGACGACGGCGCCGGGGTAACAGCTCCGGCATGGTGGAGGAGGACGGCGGTGGATGGGGCGGCGGACGGAGGAAACTGGGGTGGAGAGGGTGTTTTGGCGCCCACGGAGTACGAATGGCGAAATGGAGGGAGAGCGGTAGGGGGGAACCATGTCTTCAGGACGCGCTTGTCTCAAATGCGAGGAAATTTACAAACTTAGGCCCCGTTTATATTTTCCTACATCACAGCAATATTGGTCGGTTGGGGATAGGACAGTAATCTCGCATACACCGATATTTGCCGACAGAGATTTCGGCCGAGGAGAGTTTGTTTTGGCGCCCACCCTGTATGAATCCGGGGGAGGTGAGAGGTGATTTTGGCCGAGGAGAAACTGTGTTTTGGCGCCCGCCGTGTATGAATCCGGGTGAGAGGCGGTTATGTCATGTTTGAGTGAAATTACAAGCCTGCCCCTATCAAAACCTATAGAAATCAAGCCGACTGGTTTTGCATGTCAGGGTTAGTCAGTAATTTCCATCTCCCCGATTTTACGCCGCTTCATTCAAATTTTTGGAGAAAAAGATTGCACGTTTACCGTGCCAACTCAATTTGAATACATTTTGTATTCTTTTTTTTTCGGGTAGGATCCATTTTGTATTCCAATACAAATCTGTATACATCATTTTTTATATATACTATCAAAAGCACAACACCCTTTATACATAAATATGGTTTATAAATGGCATGATCTCAGATTCATAAGGTTGAATCCATCATAATTTGACTTTTCAAATATTTGAAACCACTTTATGTTGAAATCCAATGTATGCATTCCTCGCTAACTGTCTCCAATTAATGTGTGTTTCATGCGGGTTTTTTACTTCTCAAACACGTATAATGTGTTTGACACACGCAGCATATATATAGTGTAATCCCGTTTAGACATTAATTGCATATAAACCATGCATTGTCTCTAATTAAAAAAAATCTATGGATCACTAATATTGATAAACTAAATAACATTACACGTGTCCCCAAATTCAAATGAATATGCATGTTTGATAGACCAATTTTCGTTATGATATTTATCGATGCCCTGATCTCTAGTTTAAATATTTGAATCCCCTTTAATCCAGATATTTGTCTCATATAGCTATCATTCATGCTTATATATCCCTCTAGACCTATACGCCTTCACCGTCTCACGGGTATCTCTCGTGCTACTTGTATGTTGACAACAGTCTTTTATCTTCGTAACACACTGACGGTACTCTCTCCCTCGACCTTCACTCTATCTCTCTCGAAGTATATCTCACTCACTACTATGTGTCTCTAACTATGATTCTCCCTGTGAAATCTCTTTCTCTCACACAAACACAAACTTCATCTCCCGGGGTCTCATTTCTCTCTACTATTCGCATGTATGCCGCTCAGCACACCCTCACACACATAGATGTCTCGCGCTCCCTATGTCTCAGTAGCTACAACTCTCCCTCTTAAATATCTCTCTCACACACAAACACAAACTCCGTCTCGCAGGGTCTCATATCTCTCCACCATTCCCTTTGTATGTCGCTCAGACACCCTCTCTCCCTAGGGATATCTCGCGTCCCCTGATATGTCTCTCTAGCTACGACTCTCCTTGTGAAATATCTTTCTCTCTCGCAAACACAAAACTCCGTCTCTCGGGATCTCATTTCTCTCTGATATTCGTTTGTATGTCACTCACATGCACCCTCTCTCTATCTCTCTCCCACCCAGACACATAACTCAGCCTTCTGATCCACTTGACTATTATCTCTAACACACGCACTAGCCGATCTCCCTCTAGCTAGCATCTCTATCTTTCTATTTCTTTGTTTCTCCACCAACCTTCTTTCTCTCCTGCACTCTTTCTTCCTATCACGCACACTATATCTATTTCTCTCTACATGCATTCATGCACCCCCTTTTTATCTTTCTCTCTCACACACATAACTCACCCCTCTGAACCACTCGACTGTTAACTCTAACACACAAACTAGCCGATGTCCCTCTAGATAGCATCTCTATCCCTCTATCTATTTGTTTCTCCGTCAACCTTTCTTGCTCGCACGCACTCTTGCTTCCTATCACGCACACTATATGTGTTTCTCTATACATGCATCTATAGGTCGATCTCTTTTGCACACACGTTGTGTCTCGCTCTCTCTTTCCTTGCCATAGATGCATGCTCCAGCCCACGCCACTCTCTCTTAATGAAAAAAACACACATGCTCAATCATCGGGCCTTCTTCCCTCCACTCTCACATGCATGCATACTGTCATACTCATACCGATCCATTTCCCCCATCCCGTTGATCTCATGACTTATGTCTCCTTTCTGTTATCTCGATCATGCGTGCACACACATACACACACACACACACACATCCCACGTATGTATACCTCTCGCACATGCACGTTCAAAGGTCTCATATGTCTCCATACGTAGTTAATTACCCTCAACCCTCACCCTACATCAAATCTTTCTCTTCTTGTGCACACATGAATTCCGTCTGGATGGGTCTCTTCTCTAAAACACACACTCACACTTAACTATCTCCTTCTAGCTACCCCCTCTCCCACTGCTTCCCTCTATCCCAGAAACCAATAAGACTATCCTTTCGTTAATTCCTACCTACATGCACCATCGATAGTAGTCTTCCTCGGTGTCTCTTGAACAAACATGTTATCTCGATGTCCACTCCTCTCACGCGCACACTCCTTCTCTTCCCTCTTTACGGGCCTCTTCCCTCTCATACCCCCCTCGTTGGAGGCCTCTGCCATACACATCACCTCTCTACGATGAAGCCACACACACTTAATTACTTTCCCTACCAAAGACTTAGTTTCACACACACACACTATAAGACTCCATTTCACACACATACTCTAGGTGGAGCATTTGTTCCTACCACCCTTCGTCCAACCTTACCCATATGATAGTCAATCACCTTAATTTACTTATATAACATGGACAAATTCCACTTTATTTTAGTAGTTAGCAAACTTCTCATAATTATATAACGCAAATCACGAGCAGCAAGTGACTTTTTTTTACACAACCACATTAATATGGCCACGTAAACGGTATAAATCACAAGCTAAAGTGTAGTAACCATTATAATTATATCCCGATGCAAAAGGTGGAGTACATGTCCGAAGAGTAGAGGCGCATACACACACTCTGTCTCTCAGAATCTCAATCACATACCAGTTACGTGACGCCCCCTAAAGAGACCAGTATGTGTACAATTTGTGCACGCACGGGTACACGTGATGGAGCGCATTTATTTAAGCCGGACGGCGAACCCAAACAGTAGCCACATTCATTCCCCTCCCGCCGCCTCTTCTCTGGTCACCGTCGCCCGATAGCCATGGCCCGGCCGAAGGTAACGACATATGCCATGCCCCCGCCGGAGCGGCACTTTGATCTGCTTCCGGAGATCTGGAGGCGGCGCGAAGCCCAGATCGCAGCCGCCCTGCCTCCGGAATCCGGACTAGCCAGAGTCGGAGGAGGAGGTGGTGGAAGCGGAGCAGCACGTGGAGCCGGAGGAGGAGAACGACGACGAGGGCGACGCGGAGCCGGAACAGGAGGACGACGACGCGGGCGAAGCAGAGCCGGAGGAGGAGGACGACGACACGGGCGAGGCGGAGCCGGAGGAGGAGGACGACGACGCGGGGGCGGCGGAACAGCAGGCCATCCTCAAGTCCCATTCAGTCGGAGGCCGAGGTGGAGGCCAACCGCCGCTTCCACCACCAGCGGGAGTGGGGGATCAACGAGATGTTCGCTGTGACGCCCCCGGCTTAATCGTGCACTAATCATACATGCAAATGCACACGATCAAGCCTAAGAACTCACGGGAAGATATCACAACACAACTCTAAAACATAAATAAAGTCATACAAGCTTTATATTACAAGCCAGGGGCCTCGAGGGCTCGAATACATAAGCTTGCGAACAAGCGTCAGCGGAAGCATCAGATATCTGAGTACAGATATGAAACAGAAACAGAAAGGCCTTTAGAAAGGCGGGGCAAAATAAATCACTACGATCGAAAGGCGCAGGCCTCCTGCCTTGGACCCTCCAATCCTACTCCTGGTCGTCAGTCAACTCATAGTAGTATCCATCCTCTGGGTAGTAGTAGTAGTCGATCGATGGGGCATCTGTCTTAGGGGTTCCGTCATCTGGTCGCAACAAACTGATAAGGGGAGAAAGGAAAACAAAGCAACCGTGAGTACTCAGAAGTACTCAGCAAGCAAGGAACTACACTACATATGCAACATTTTCAAGGGGAGGCTGTATATGTGGACTGGGCTGCAGAAATGCCAGAATATAGAGAAGGCCTAGTCCTATCAAAGACTAGCATCTTCAGAGGTCTTGCAGCATTAGAAGAGTGTAGACAGTACCATATAATGTAGCAGTATCATTAAGTCTCAACCTCACCCAGAGATCCTTTCTCGTCTCCCTGCGAGAAAGCAATCCCAGAGCCATAGTATCCAAGTATCCAGTTCTAGATTGTATCAATCAGGATACAACTCCGAGTGTCCTTTACCGTAGGACCGGCTATCGATAGAAGTTTTCTTCCCTGCAGGGGTGCACCAACTTACCCAACACGCTCGATTAACTCCGACCGGACACACTTTCCTGGGTCATGCCCGGCCTCGGCCAAACGACACATCGCAACCCTACCTAGAGCTCAGCAGAGAGGTCCCCGTCGGTCTACATCCTAAGCGCTCAGAGGTCTTGGGCCATCGCCCTGTGCACTCCGAGTCGTTGCATGCAGGGGGAAGCCAGGCACCAGGGGGGCGCTGATCTGTCCCGGCCGCAAGGCTGAACTAGACGTCTGACAGAGCTTTCGGCTGATGCTACGATGCAGAACGCCCATACTATGCCCACGTGATGGTTAGTGCTATCAAGCCAGAGACCTGCTCGGATCAAATATCCAAATCGTTAATGGACTAGGGCTTGCGGTAACGATCAGAGACTCACGAAAGATGTGACCCCGTCGCCCCATCTCGAGGACTTGCTGCAAGGGTTAAGAATGCCCGGCCGCACCTCGTATTCATCACTCGGGCACCACACTGGCACCCGTCTTCACAACACTCGCCTCTCAGGCGCACGCGGGTACCCCTCAGGGTCGACCCGCCTATCCAAGTAACACTGTAAAGTCCAAGTATCCGTGTGTCCATAACATCAGAGGAATCCGAGGTATCACCCTCATTGAATTCCCACTCGATGTATCCGTCAAGGTGAACTCGGAGGAATCACCCTCGATGGGTTCACACTTGATGTGTTGCACGACAGCGTCGTCACCGGAAGTGGTGAAGGAGGAATCACCCTCGATGACCACGACCAAATAGCTACTCTACAGAGTTAACATCAGAAGTGCTACAAGAGGTTTCACCCTCGACACTCGATAGTAACGCTGCAGTGTCGTTACAAACTTTAAAAAGGGGGGGGGGGGGGTGATGTGCGGTGTCGGGGCCTGGTCTTCAATCCCGTTGATCGGGTCTTCGGATAATCCAGCGGGGCGGTCGGGACTAGTGGGGTCACTGATAGTTCTCTACCCAGCCTATACTAAGCAGTTTAGGTTATGCAGGTAATTATCAACAGCATGTTACAATAAACAGGCTATGCATCAGAATAGGTAAAGCAGTAGCAGCAGCAATTCTAATGCAAGCATGAGAAAATAGAATGGGCGATATCGGAATGATCAAAGGGGGGGCTTGCCTGGTTGCTCGGCGGCAAGGGCAAGGTCGTCAACGGTGGCGTCGGGCTCCGGAGCTGCGTCGGTACCGGGAACTGCGTCGGGCTCTAACGAGAGAGAAGAGGGGGAGGAAACAGTATAAATACACAGCCAACATAAGCAACACGGAGTAGGCTACGCTAACGTGCAGTGCAGGGTTGCCTGAAGACATGTCTAAGTCAACTAGTTATTTTAGGATTTTGTTTGGAATTATTTTATAAAAGCCAAGCACTATTCATTTATCTAAAACAGGCAAAAAGTTGCATGTTCAGATAGTTAGAGGCATCTAACAGGTATGCGGGTAGCGTATTCGAATTCGTGGGATTTTTCTGATCATTTTTCATATATAAATTATTTTCATCGGACTTACGGATTAAAAGATATGATTTTCTAAAGTTTTATTGATTTTCTGGAATTTATTTAATTATGTAAACTCGAATTATCCAAAACAGTAGCAGGGTGACGTCAGCATGACGCATGGATGACGTCAGCAGTCAACAGGCGGCCGGCCAGGTCAAACCTGACATGTGGGGCCCACATGTCAGTGACTCAGTTAATTAAACAGAGTTAGCTTAATCTATTCAAACTAATTAGCAGGTGGGCCCAGCAGTCAGTGGGTAATTAGTGTTTTAATTAACTAATCTAATTAATTAATTGAATATTTATTTAATAAAATCATTTTAGACGGCATGACCCACATGTCATAGACACAGGACCCGCCCAGTCAGTGTTGACCCTGGTCAACTGGGGCCAGGGGGGCCCACGAGCAGTGACACTGGGGCTGGGGCCCGCGTGCCACGTCGGAGCCGGCCGGCGATGAGGCTCCGGCGAGCCATTTTCGCGACGGCGCGCTCGGGAACGGCCGGAAATCGGCTGTGGTGGTCTGTTTGGACCACCGAGAGCATCTACGTGACCGGGGCGATGGCGCGCTTCGAGTGCCACGGCTGGTCGGAGCGGTGGGGGCCGGAAAGGTGGCCGGCGGCGAGCGGTGGCAGAGGAGCTCTCGGGTGGTAACACGGGCGCGCGTTTTAGCTAGCAATTCAACGAGCTGGAGGGCTGGCTGACTCCAGCGAGCGTCCATAAGCGCTTGGGCGGCACTAGCAGCAACAGAGGGGCATGGTATCCACGCCGGTGACAACAGTGGCAGACAGCGGAGCGCGGCGTCGGGACGGCTAGCTAGGAGGGCGACCGGGAGCGCAGAGAGAGAGGGAAAAGAAGAGGGCCTCACAGCGGATGCAGAGAAGGCTCGGGGAGGCCGGAGGCGGTCGGCGTTGAGCGAATGGACCGGCGATGAATGGCGGTGCCTGACGAGATGGCGAGCTCGAATGTGTTGCGGTGATGGCTTTGATCCCCAATGGGTTGGTGTAGGCGAGGATGAGGGCACTCCTGGACACGTCGGCGGGACGAGAGGCGGTCGACGGCTGCGTGTTCTACGGTGAGGCGGCCATGGCGTCGCTCGGTTGGGAGGAGCAGAAAGGGAGAGAAAGAGAGGCGATGCCAGAGGAGGGAGCTAGGGGCTCGGCGTGGCTCTTATCCAGCGCGAACGGGCGCGGGCGCGCTGTCGAGAGAGGGAGATGGGGGGCCAGGCGCGGCGGCTGTGCAGAGGGCGACAGCACCGTGGGATGAGCAGGAGGAGGAAGACAAGTGGGGGGGGGGGAAACGGGCTGGGCCGGCACTATGTTGGGCAGGCCGGTAAGTGCACAGGTGAGTTCCTCCCTTTTCTTCTTTTCCTTTTCTCTTTTCTATTTTTCTTTTCTGTTTTGTTAAATGCTTGAGTACCAAAAGGTTTTTGTAAAATATGAGACCTAGCCCATAAATCACAGTGCATTGTATGCCTCTGCAATAAAATGGTTTGGTGTCCATATCTTTTTATTTGGATTTTATTTAATTGAGAAAGGATTAAATAGTGCTGTCTTGCTGTTGTTCCTTGATGTTTGAGTCCTTTTTCAACTCCAATAAATGTTGCTTTCATTTTTATAAATGCTTTGGGAATATTTGCAACATGAGGCACATTTTAGTTTTCAGGTTTGGACAACTTTTATTTTCCACTTTAGTTTTAATTTGAAATTTTAGTTAGGAGCTGAATGAAATATGGATGCAGATGATGACGGGGCACTGATAAACATGATGACATGGCATAATCAAAAGGGTGATTACTGTAGTTAACCACCGAGGGTGTTACAAATCTCCTCCACTAACAAGAATTCTCGTCCCGAGAATTAAGAGGTAGAAGGAAAAGTTCGGGGTATTCCGCACGAAGATTATCCTCGCGTTCCCAAGTGGCTTCATCTTCAGTATGATTTGACCACTGCACTTTGAGGAACTTGGTAACCTTCTGACGGGTCCGACGTTCAGCTTCATCGAGAATGCAGATCGGATGCTCCTTATATGAAAGATCATCATGCAATTCGAGCATCTCGTGATCCACTGCTCGGTGCGAAGATTCCTTGAAGCATTGACGAAGCTGCGACACGTGGAAGACGTCGTGGATATGAGAGAATTGCGGCGGCAATTCCAATTTATATGCCACCTGACCACGTCTTGCAATAATGCAGAAAGGACCAATGTAGCGCGGAGCTAGCTTGCCCTTGATTCCAAAACGGTGGGTGCCCTTCATAGGAGTGACTCGCAAATAAGCTTGATCACCAGGTTGATAAGTCAAACCCCATCGTTTGCGATCATAGTTGCTCTTCTGGCGGTCCTGAGCCGCCTTGAGATTTTCTCGAACGATACAGACTTGTTCTTCGGCGTGTTGAATAATGTCCGGTCCCACGAGTGGTCGTTCCCCAGTTTCTGACCAATTCAGAGGGGTTCGACACTTACGTCCATATAGAACTTCAAAGGGGGCCATTTTCAAGCTGGCTTGATAGCCGTTGTTATACAAGAACTCGGCATACGGGAGAGATTCTTCCCACTTCTTGCCAAACGATATAACACAAGCTCGCATCATATCTTCAAGAACCTGATTGACTCACTCAACTTGGCCTTGGGATTGGGGATGATAAGCTGAACTCCAGGTAATATGAGTTCCCATAGCTGTTTGGAAACTTTCCCAGAATTTGGAAGTGAAAAGACCGCCACGGTCCGAACTGATCTCCTTCGGAATACCGTGGAGTGAAACAATTCTGGAGATATACAACTCTGCTAACTGACTAGCAGTGATAGTCTCTTTGACAGGCAGAAAGTGTGCAACTTTGGAAAGTTGATCGACGGCGGCAAGAATAGCATCGTGACCCTTCTGTGACCTGGGAAGTCCTGTAATGAAATCCATCTGAACCTTATCCCATTTCCATAGAGGAATAGGAAGTGGTTGCAGAATTCCAGCTGGTTTCTGATGTTCTGCTTTAACACGACGACACACATCACATTCAGCAACATAACGAGCAATGTCCTGCTTCATTCTAGACCACCAGTACCTTTGACGGAGATCACGATACATCTTGGTGCTACCCGGATGAATAGACAGCGGGGTATCATGTGCCTCCTTCATGACCTTGTCAGTCATAAGTTCGAAGCGAGGTACCACAATGCGGTTTCTGAAATACAAGGTTCCATCTTCAGACAGCGAGAAATCCCTGTACTTTTGAAGGTGAAGATCTTTCTTCATCAGATCAATTTCAGCATCTTTAGCTTGCGCATTCTTAACAGCTTTCTCAAGATCTGGTTGTATCACAAGGTTATTAAGAGAACACTGTGGGACGATACGGAGATTCAGCTTGCGCAGTTCTTCAAAAAGAGGAGGTTGAGCTCGCCTAACCATGAGGTTGTCGCAATAGGACTTGCGGCTTAAGGCATCAGCCATCACGTTAGCCTTGCCAGGGGTATAGGAAATACCCAAATCATAGTCCGCAATGGCCTCCATCCATCTTTGCTGACGAAGGTTTAGAGATGGCTGAGTGAACAAGTACTTCAGACTTTTATGATCCGTGTAGATCTCGCAATGATTACCGAGAAGGTAATGTCGCCACAACTGCAATGCATAGATCACAGCAGCTAGTTCTAGATCATGTACCGGATAATTCTCTTCATGTGGGTGCAACTGACAAGAGCCATCGGCAATCACTTTACGCTCTTGCATTAGGACACAGCCTAATCATTCACGGGATGCGTCACAATAAATCACGAAGTCTTTGCGGGTATCTGGAGGAGATAGTACTGGGGCAGATGTTAGCTTGTCTTTGAGTGTTTGAAAGCTTTCCTGACATTTTTCTGTCCATTCAAATTTAACGCCCTTGTGAAGAAGATCAGTCAGGGGCTTAGCAATCTTAGAAAAATTCTCAACAAACCGACGGCAATAGCTTGCAAGGCCGAGAAAACTTCTCACTTGCTTGACGTTCTTCGGAGGAGTCCAGTCAAGAATAGCCTGAACTCGTTCTGGGTTAACGGCAATGCCATCTTTCGAAATCACATGACCAAGGTAGGTTACTTCAGAAAACCAGAATTCACATTTGGAGTATTTGGCATACAACTGGTGTTCTTGGAGCCTTTCCAGTACAAGACGGAGGTGTTCGGCATGTTCTTCCTTATTCTTCGAATATACCAGAATATCATCTAGATAAACCACGACGA
Source organism: Thinopyrum elongatum (assembly GCA_011799875.1). Lineage (NCBI taxonomy): Eukaryota > Viridiplantae > Streptophyta > Magnoliopsida > Poales > Poaceae > Thinopyrum > Thinopyrum elongatum. Next base: position 341,338,108 of record CM022297.1, on the reverse strand, counting down.
ACTTGTCGAGGTAATCCATGAAGATGCAATTCATCAGCCGGGAGAATGTGGCTGGAGCATTTGTTAAGCCAAATGACATTACAGTGTACTCATAAGAGCCATAGCGAGTAACAAATGCAGTCTTCGGAATATCCTCTTCGCGAACACGGATCTGATGGTATCCCAATCTCAAATCAAGCTTAGAGAATACTGAGGAACCAGCAAGTTGATCATACAGATCGTTGATTCTGGGAAGCAGATACTTGTTCTGAATTGTTGCTTGGTTGATAGGTCGGTAATCCTGAACCAATCGGTTAGTTCCATCCTTCTTCTTAACGAAGAGTGAAGGTGCTCCCCAAGCAGAGGAACTGGGGCGGAAGAAACCTTTCTTAAGTGACGTGTTGATTTCTTCCTTAAGCTCAAGAAGATGATGCGGAGGCATCTTATAAGGGCACTTCGCAATAGGGGTAGTGCCGGGCTTCAAGTCGATGACGAACTCAATAGCTCTAGCAGGGGTATTCCTGGAAGTTCTTCTGGAAAGACGTCTTGAAAATCATGAACAACTGGAACGTTCTCGATGCCTTCAAGAGGTGAAGCATTCAATGCATTCAGAACATATATCTGGCTCTCAGCATCCTGAGCTATTCGGGATGAGTAATTGATCACCTGACCAGAAGGGTGTGTGAGCTGGACTGTCTTAGTAGCACAGTCAATCAAAGCATTATGGGCTGTCAACCAGTCCATACCAAGAATGATGTCTATGTCGGAAGGTCCAAGAGCAATAAGGGAAGCAGAGAACATCAACCCTTCAATTTTGATCTGATTGTTGTGACTTACCATCTTGGTTTGCCACCTGGAACGGGGAGTGATAATCTCTAATGGTGTGGGCAATAACTCTAGAGGTAGCTCATGTCGCTGAGCAAATTGTTGAGACACAAAGGAATGTGATGCCCCGGAATCAAAGAGAATAGAAGCTGCAACTGAATTAACTGACAAAGTTCCCATCACGATTTTTGGAGACTCATTAGCTTCTCCCATTTTGACGTGAGTAACCTGGCCTCGGTCCATAGCAGACATCCTGGCCTTACGATTTCTGCAACGATGGGTTCGATGGCCCTTCGTACGACCATCAGGAGGACGTGGTACATCCTGAGGAGGAGCCATAACATTAGGCGGTCCATCATGAACCGTTAGCTGTCCCGGCGGTGAAGGCAGTCGAGGTGCAACATAAGACGGCCTTGGTGTTGGAGCAGGTTGATGATGAACATTGTGTGGGATCCAGACTCGATGTTTCTGAACAGGCTAACCCGTGGTTGAGTCAGCTTCATGAGTGCGCTTGAGCGACTCCTGGTACTCAGTCAGAGCTATTTCAACTTGGAAAGATTTGCTGACAAGCATTGCGAAGTCTGTGATATCATGGACAGCAAGTGCAAGTTTTATATCAGTACGTAGTCCTTCACGGAATTTCTCCTGCTTGCTAGTGTCGGTGTCGACGTCATCCGCAGCATAGCGGGATAATTCAAGGAATTTCCTCTGATATTCATCCACAGTCATTTTACCCTGAGAGAGTTTACGGAACTCCTGCTTCTTCTGGTCCATCAGACCTTGAGGAATGTAATGTGCATGAAAAGCTGACTGAAATTCCTGCCAAGTGGTTACAGTTTCAGCAGGCAACATACCCTTGTGGCTTTCCCACCATTGAGCAGCGGGACCCTTCAAGTGGAATGTCGCAAAGGTGACGTAACTGTCAGGGGCAACATTAGCTGACTCCATCTCAAACAGGATGTCACGAAGCCAATCATCAGCATCCATAGGATTGGTGGAGTTGCGGGAAACGGACGGATTGAGGCGCACAAATTCTGGTAGCGAGATCGGTCCAGGCTCCTGGCGAGCCTCGTTGCGTTCCAAACGTCTTACCAGACTCTCGTTGAGCTGACGGTTCAATTCAAACTGCTGCATCATTGCGGCAATATAGGGTGGAGGTGGAGGATCGTCAGCCATCCTGCCAAATCAACAGGGGCAGTTTAGCAAGAAAAACTGTAGGTGTACGGAATGATTCATGAAGTAACACGCACAACAGAAGGAAGTGCAATAGATACTTCATCATATTCGCACCAGACATTCGAAGTCACACATAGCCTCGGTTAGTATCCGGCATTACGACAGTTGAAAGGGGAGGCTAGACAACTAGGCGGCGCGCAGGCACGCGATACAGGAAGTACACAACGAGACATAGCAAAGGCTACATCAACGTCGGAGAAAACTATTGGGGCGAGGAATCTGCAAGTGAAACACAGGGTGCCCTCGATAAGAGGATCCTGCAAGTAGAACCTGGCCCACAATCTTGAAGAAAGGAGGGGTAATTCCAGAACACCGGGTGGATGTGATCACAAGAACCTAATGTTGGGGTTAGTAAAATTTTAACCCGAATAGAAGAGAGATCAGAGTCCCAGAGTATAGACGAGGAGTAAAAGATCCTAATACCACCCAATTGGCGACGTGGGCCCGTAAGCCACACAGCCAAGTGAGTAAAACAGTTTTTAGACCACTAGACTCAACTTCGGCCAAGGAGTTGGAAAGGGGGATTCCTACAGGCAGTCGGCTCTGATACCAACTTGTGACGCCCCCGGCTTAATCGTGCACTAATCATACATGCAAATGCACACGATCAAGCCTAAGGACTCACGGGAAGATATCACAACACAACTCTAAAACATGAATAAAGTCATACAAGCTTTATATTACAAGCCAGGGGCCTCGAGGGCTCGAATACATAAGCTTGTGAACAAGCGTTAGCAGAAGCATCTGATATCTGAGTACAGATATGAAACAGAAACAGAAAGGCCTTTAGAAAGGCGGGGCAAAATAAAACACTACGATCGAAAGGCGCAGGCCTCCTGCCTGGGACCCTCCAATCCTACTCCTGGTCGTCAGTCAACTCGTAGTAGTATCCATCCTCTAGGTAGTAGTAGTAGTCAATCGATGGGGCATCTGTCTTAGGGGTTCCGTCATCTGGACGCAACAAACTGATAAGGGGAGAAAGGAAAACAAAGCAACCGTGAGTACTCAGAAGTACTCAGCAAGCAAGGACCTACACTACAGATGCAACATTTTCAAGGGGAGGCTGTATATGTGGACTAGGCTGCAGAAATGCCAGAATATAGAGAAGGCCTAGTCCTATCGAAGACTAGCATCTTCAGAGGTCTTGTAGCATTAGAAGAGTGTAGACAGTACCATATAATGTAGCAGTATCATTAAGTCTCAACCTCACCCAGAGATCCTTTCTCGTCTCCCTGCGAGAAAGCAATCCCAGAGCCATAGTATCCAAGTATCCAGTTCTAGATTGTATCAATCAGGATACAACTCCGAGTGTCCTTTACCGTAGGACCGGCTATCAATAGAAGTTTTCTTCCTTGCAGGGGTGCACCAACTTACCCAACACGCTCGATTAACTCCGGCCGGACACACTTTCCTGGGTCATGCCCGGCCTTGGCCAAACGACACATCGCAACCCTACCTAGAGCTCAGCAGAGAGGTCCCCGTCGGTCTACATCCTAAGCGCTCAGAGGTCTTGGGCCATCGCCCTATGCACTCCGAGTCGCGTGCAGGGGGAAGCCAGGCACCAGGGGGGCGCCGGTCCGTCCCGGCCGCAAGGCTGAACTAGATGTCTGACAGAGCTTTCGGCTGATGCTATGATGCAGAACGCCCATACTATGCCCACGTGATGGTTAGTGCTATCAGACCAGAGACCTGCTCGGATCAAATATCCAAATCGTTAATGGACTAGGGCTTGCGGTAACGAGCAGAGACTCACTAAAGATGTGACCCCGTCGCCCCGTCTCGAGGACTTGCTGCAAGGGTTAAGAATGCCCGGCCGCGCCTCGTATTCATCACTCGGGCACCACACTGGCACCTGTCTTCACAACACTCGCCTCTCAGGCGCACGCGGGTACCCCTCAGGGTCGACCCGCCTATCCAAGTAACAGTGTAAAGTCCAAGTATCCGTGTGTCCATAACATCAGAGGAATCCGAGGTATCACCCTCATTGAATTGCCACTCGATGTATCCGTCAAGGTGAACTCAGAGGAATCACCCTCGATGGGTTCACACTTGATGTGTTGCACGACAGCGTCGTCACCGGAAGTGGTGAAGGAGGAATCACCCTCGATGACCACGACCAAATAGCCACTCTACATAGTTAACATCAGAAGTGCTACAAGAGGTTTCACCCTCGGCACTCGATAGTAACGCTGCAGTGTCATTACAACTAAGGGGGGGGGGTGATGTGCGGTGTCGGGGCCTGGCCTTCAATCCCGTTGATCGGGTCTTCGGATAATCCAGCGGGGCGGTCGGGACTAGTGGGGTCACTGATAGTTCTCTACCCAGCCTATACTAAGCAGTTTAGGTTATGCAGGTAATTATCAACAGCAGGTTACAATAAACAGGCTATGCATCAGAATAGGTAAAGCAGTAGCAGCAGCAATTCTAATGCAAGCATGAGAAAATAGAATGGGCGATATCGGAATGATCAAAGGGGGGCCCACATGTTAGTGACTCAGTTAATTAAACAGAGTTAGCTTAATCTATTCAAACTAATTAGCAAGTGGGGCCCAACAGTTAGTTGGGTAATTGGTGTTTTAATTAACTAATCTAATTAATTAACCGAATATTTATTTAATAAAATCATTTTAAATGGCGGGACCCACATGTCATAGACACAGGGCCCGCCCAGTCAGCGTTTACCCTGGTCAACTGGGCCAGGGGGCCCCACGGGCAGTGACACTGGGGCTGGGGCCTGCGTGCCACGTCGGAGCCGGCCGGCGGTGAGGCTCCGGCGAGCCATTTTCGCGACGACACGCTCGGGAACGGCCGGAAATCGGCTGTGGTGGTCCGTTTGGACCACCGAGAGCATATACATGACCGGGGCGATGGCGCGCTTCGAGTGCCACGGCTGGTCGGAGCGGTGGGGGCCGAAAAGGTGGCCGGCGGCGAGCGGTGGCGGAGGAGCTCTTGGGTGGTAACGCGGGCGTGCGTTTTAGCTAGCAATTCAACGAGCTGGAGGGCTGGCTGACTCCAGCGAGCGTCCATAAGCGCGTGGGCGGCACTAGCAGCAACAGAGGGGCATGGTATCCACGCTGGCGACAATCGTGGCGGACGGCAGAGCGCGGCATCGGGACGGCTAGCTAGGAGGGCGACCGGGAGCGCAGAGAGAGAGGGAAAAGAAGAGAGCCTCACAGCGGATGCAGAGAAGGCTCGGGGAGGCCGGAGGCGGTCGGCGTTGAGCGAATCGACCGGCGATGAACGGCGGTGCCTGACGAGATGGCGAGCTCGAATGTGTTGCGGTGACGGCTCCGATCTCCAATGGGTCGATGTAGGCGAGGATGAGGGCACTCCTGGACACATCAGCGGGACAAGAGGCGGTCGGCGGCTGCGTGTTCTACGGTGAGGCGGCCATGGCGTTGCTCGGTTGGGAGGAGCAGAGAGGGAGAGAAAGAGAGGCGATGCCAGAGGAGGGAGCCAGGGGCTCGGCGTGGCCGGCGGCGAGCGGTGGCAGAGGAGCTCTCGGGTGGTAACACGGGCGCGCGTTTTAGCTAGCAATTCAACGAGCTGGAGGGCTGGCTGACTCCAGCGAGCGTCCATAAGCGCTTGGGCGGCACTAGCAGCAACAGAGGGGCATGGTATCCACGCCGGCGACAACCATGGTAGACAGCGGAGCGCGGCGTCGGGACGGCTAGCTAGGAGGGCGACCGGGAGCGCAGAGAGAGAGGGAAAAGAAGAGGGCCTCACAGCGGATGCAGAGAAGGCTCAGGGAGGCCGGAGGCGGTCGGCGTTGAGCGAATGGACCGACGATGAATGGCGGTGCCTGACGAGATGGCGAGCTCGAATGTGTTGCGGTGACGGCTTTGATCCCCAATGGGTTGGTGTAGGCGAGGATGAGGGCACTCCTGGACACGTCGGCGGGACGAGAGGCGGTCGGCGGCTGCGTGTTCTACGGTGAGGCGGCCATGGCGTCGCTCGGTTGGGAGGAGCAGAAAGGGAGAGAAAGAGAGGCGATGCCAGAGGAGGGAGCTAGGGGCTCGGCGTGGCTCTTATCCAGCGCGAACGGGCGCGGGCGCGCTGTCGAGAGAGGGAGATGGGGGGCCAGGTGCGGCGGCTGTGCAGAGGGCGACAGCGCCGTGGGATGAGCAGGAGGAGGAAGACAAGTGGGGGGGGGGGGGGGGAACGGGCTGGGCCGGCACTGTGTTGGGCCGGCCGGTAAGTGCACAGGTGAGTTCCTCCCTTTTCTTCTTTTCCTTTTCTCTTTTCTGTTTTTCTTTTCTGTTTTGTTAAATGCTTGAGTACCAAAAGGTTTTTGTAAAATATGAGACCTAGCCCATAAATAACAGTGCATTGTATGCCTCTGCAATAAAATGGTTTGGTGTCCATATCTTTTTATTTGGATTTTATTTAATTGAGAAAGGATTAAATAGTGCTGTCTTGCTGCTGTTCCTTGATGCTTGAGTCCTTTTTCAACTGCAATAAATGTTGCTTTCATTTTTATAAATGCTTTGGGAATATTTGCAACATGAGGCACATTTTAGTTTTCAGGTTTGGACAACTGTTATTTTCCACTTTAGTTTTAATTTGAAATTTTAGTTAGGAGCTGAATGAAATATGGATGCAGATGATGACAGGGCACTGATAAACATGATGACATGGCATAATCAAAAGGGTGATTACTGTAGTTAACCACCGGGGGTGTTACATTCGCCAAACTGGAGGAGGAGCAGGAGGAGCTGGAGTTGCAGCATGCGGCCGCCTACCCATCGCCGACGACGAGTAGTGTGGTCTAGCTTAGGTTATGTAGTACTTAGTAGTACTAGTTCTACTATTGCATGATATGTATGGATTTGAGATATCTAGTACTACTCCTCAATGTAAACTGCTTTTAAGATGAATGAATGAAAGCTTGGCGAGCGCCTTTTGTTTGTTAAAAAACATAATTCTAATACTCCCTCCTTTCTTGTTTATAGGGCTCATCTAAAAAAAATAGATTTCCATTATACTCAGACTTAAAGGGCTTTGAGTCTCATGCTACATTTATTTCACAGAGATTAGAGAAAGGAAATTTTAGTGGTCATGCATGCATCTTTTGTGCTACTCAGTAGTACTACTTTATTAGGGTTGACCGGTCGCTTCCCGCGGACATGCCCGGGCGGTGGAAGAGGAAGGAGAAGGGAAGCGGGCTATCGAGTACTAGTATGCCAGTTGCAGCATGATCTCCAAGGAACGTTCGTGCCAAACAATGCATAGTACACCAGCGGAGTGACATGGCTAGAACATGCAGGCTGTAGTTCAACAGCCTACCGCTCCGCCTCGCACGGTGTTTGGTCATGCAAGATTTGCATGCACGCATGTCACGCACATAGTTGTCGAAGTCGTGCTCGAAAAAGGGCGACGAGGTCCGCTAGTCCGCGTTGGTCCATGCGCCCGGAAAACAAACTAATCCCAGTGGATGGATGCGAACGTGCCGTACAACAAACCGCCTGCCAGCTCCCTAATCTCAAATATAAACTGCACTAGTGCGCGCCCGCAGAACATCCTTTCCGAAGGGACAAAGCCCTACAGTTACCATCTCCTCTCGTGGAAACCAGCTCCACAAGGGACAAGGCAGTTTGTCTCCATTGCCATGGATTCGCAAGGCGGTGGTGCTTCTCATCCTTGTCGAGGTTGGGAGACCTTGGACGACGATCCTTTGGGAGAAATCGTAAGTCGCTCTGACTTCCTCACATCCGCAAGACTTAGCGGTACTTGCACCAAATATTTTAAGAGGGTGCGAAAATATGCGTGGGAGAAGGCCATGCTAGTTGGTCTGCCATGCGTCCTCGAGGACGAGGATGTTTCCTTGGGGGTCTCTCCAGCGCGGCGTGGCCGTAGTTGCAAGTTGACGCCCCTTGAGATGCCGACGTTGAGGGGCACTCGGATTTTGTCCGATGAGCAGGTAAGTGATGAGTTTGATCATGTAGTAAATGCATTCTAAAGACTACTTCCGTGTCCATTTCCTAATTCCCCCGCTGCCCACTGTTTCATAGGTTAGGCTTGGTGCCAGTGGAGATTGGCTTGCATATGTACAGGAGGGTACCAACATCAATTTGCACGACATCTACAACGGTGACACCATTCCCGTAGAACCTTTGTCCAACATTGGGATCAGCCATGCAATGGGCCATCACCTGAATTGGTACGATGGAACCATGGTGAGATTGAAGAAGATAGCAATCCTGGAAGCCCCGATGGTGTTCAACATCGCAATTGCTTTCACGAACCCTACACATGGCGGTCAAAGGTGGACCATGCTGTCTGCGGCCAATTTGTTGTTGTACGAGTATGAAGACGTTGTGCTCCTTTCTAACCGCATCTTCGTGGTGACAAACCAGCGGACTTGTTTCATATGGAACACATCCTACGGTATACTCCCTCTCTTCCAGTTTATTTATTTTGAATTTTTTTGTTTTATAAGTTTCAAATTCAAATTTAGAGCTCCCCATCACATGTTGAGATTACAATGTGCATTAAATCATTGCGTGCATGTAGTAGTTTTTTATTGGTCATTTATATTGGTCACGCATGCATGCATTGCAAGTAATGTTTTTACCACAATTTTTTAGGAAACTGAGTGCAATAATTGAGTAGTTTTGCAAACTACCAGTACTACACCTGAAACGGTACAAAATCAATACCACCACCACGCCCGCGTCTGACCGCCCTGGCCGACCCAAACCCCCTCCCTTGCAGGCGCGCGCTTCCCACCTGAAATGGTCAGCGCCGCCCCAGAGCGTCAGTGCCGCATTAATGCCCGGCCAGAGCAGAGGCGACCTCTCACTGGCGCCGGCTTTGAAGCAGCACGACGGCCGAGAGAGCGCCGCTTCCCGGTGCACGCGACTGCTCCGTGTCGAGGCTGGCCATAGTGGTGGTAACTTAGCTGGTACATACACTTGGGAATAGCATACATGGTGATGTGGCAGAGAATTAAAGAAGAGACAGGGGGTCATGCATGGCAATAAATATGATCATTTATGATACTACTCTATGATACTATGCACTATAAAAGTAGTATATCATACACTAGTATCATGCACTAGTATATTGTATTATATGATACTCCCCACTATGAGTAGCCTCAAAGGACACCACGGCCGGTCGTCGTCCGTGAGCCACCCACATTATAGTTGCAACTTGTTTAGAGTAGGTTTTACTCCGGTTTGTATGAAAATTGTAATGTATCTCATCCGGTTTATATGAAAAGTTTTCAAAATGTAATGATTTTCGTCCGGTTTCTATGAATTCCGCCTTGTTTGCACGATTATGCAGGGCAAAGTCATCCCCCGATCTAAATTATATCGCCAATCATGGATGTGCATGGGGCATTTGGTCTAACTTGGAACCTTGTAGCTGACAACACCCAGTTGGGACGTACTATCTTAGCAGTCATTACCCATGGTACCATTGAAGGGCAACAAGGTGCCACGATCTATCACGATCGGACCCTGATCATGTATCCAGGTAATCCGTTCTCTCCGATCTAAGAGTAGTAGAGCCAGGAGCTATCGTATATCTTATTGCCATGTCATCTTATAACATTTCAGTACATGTCTCTTTATACTCCAGGAGCAGGAGTAGTTCTTTCCTTCTTTTTTTATTGATTGGGATAGTCATCTACACAACTTTATAATGCCAGTTGTATAAACTATAAAGGACTTAACAATTTCAATTCCGTGTAGTACTAGCTAGGTAGCCATAATCCCATCAAACAAAACTACTCCTCCTTTAATTAATGTACACGGCCCAGGTAACACTCTCAAATTGTTTGTCGTCGCCCGTGCCACAGCTGGTCTATACATTGCTTCCCTTCCCCCTCATAGAAATAAGCAATATCAAGTATTTTATTTTAATCCGTATCATCTGCTTACGTCACCTTATTATACTGCATGGACCATAACCATGCACGCCACCATGTATCCAGGTTTGAGATGCCAGGTGTACCAGATGGACGACGGCGTGTTCGACCCCCGTGATGCTACCTGGGTGCGGATGAACACACTTGAAGAGTACTCGATTTTCATTGGGGACAACTACCCCATAGTGCAAATGATGCCACCTTCCGTGCACGACGCCGACACCCTGCCGTTCATGAAGAATGGGTGCGTTTTCATTGCGCACCGACGGATTCATATCTTGAACGCCCCTATCCCTGATCTATGCCGCTTCAGTTTGGATGAGTCTCCGTCGTGGGGAGCCACACTAAGAAGCTGTGATGGTATGGACTCCCGTTGCCCACCGTTATGGATCGTGCCATCTATGAAGAACACGTGGGACTGGAACTTCGAGATGGACATGTACGCAAGGATGTACGAACCTGAGTAATGTAGCGCAGTAAGTGAAGTAGAAAGGCACAAATAGTATGAACCTGCATGGCAATGCACGGTGATATTATGATGTATGTGACAATGCACATATTAGGTTTTATATTTGTTTATGTGTATGGTCCGAGACCTTCCAACTAGACTCGTCTGTCTCTCAAGATCGCACTTTGTATCGTTATATACTACTACTAGTAGTACTACGTGTGGTCTCCGACCTAGAAGTGGAAGAAGTGGAGACGCTCTACCATGCTGTTCATGTCCCACTCCTTGCGCTGACGTGTGGGACATCTAGCACGTGCCGTGTTTCACACTCCTTCGTCGTAAGAGTTGAAAGCTAGCTTTCATCAAAAATAAAAAATAAATATAAATCAACAGTGATACTATACCACGCGGTTTCCTTGATCCTCGATATCGGAAAGAATACTTTCATTCACCGACATGTGGGACGTCGACCATCCTGGTCCACTTGCCATGCACGCAGAACTCCACGGGAGAGTCACCCCGGTCGTCGCGCCGCAATAATAATGACTAATGAGCCGTCAAATCACAGGCCCAACCTTTCCCATTGTAAAGTTGCTCGGACGAAGGAACCATCATGACTTCGTAGAATTCCGCTTCTTGAAGAAAACTACTCTACCAGCAATACTGCTAGCTACAGTATTACTGTACACCAGCGGATGCCTCCTTTGGTTCATAGGATAGGAATTTTGTAGGAATAGGAAAATCATAGGAAGTGAGATGACATGCATCTCAATTCCTATAGAGAAAGAGATGCCATTTGATGCATAGGATAGGAATCTTTCCATTGAATCTAGGCTAATGTACTGGTAATTTGCTCTAAAAACTACAGTAGTAACTAGTACTGGTACATGCTCGTAATTAATTAAACAAACGTACGGGCGACACAGACACACACACTAACTACTAGTACTCCTTCCCGGCTTTGTCGGCGAGACCCCATCGTGCTTGCATCTCCGCCGAGCTCTCCTCAGTAGCGCGTGCGTCCTCTTCTTTCTTGCGGTGGCGGGACTCTCTTTTCTTGAGTGCTTTCTGCCTTTTCCGCTCCCTCTGTGCGGCTTTGGCCGCCTCTTGCTCTACCGCCCATTCGGCCTTGGCAGCTTCAAAATCCACCCACCTAGGTGTGAGGTCGCGAGCGGCGATGAACTCGGCACAGCGGGATGCCATCGCTTCCCTACCATTTTGTGTGCGGTCATGGGCGGCGAGGAACTCGGCGCGGCGGGTTGCGATTGCTTCCTTACCAGTTAGTGTGCGGCGCGGTGGCATGAACGACGCTTGGTGAGAGCTCTGGGGCGGAGTTGCCAGACAACAGTATAGTGCATTGGTTTGTCAAGAGCTCAAGGACAGACGACGAAGGAAATTTGGATTCCCCTTCAATCCTGGTCATTTATTACCGCACACGGTTAATTTCCGTAGCCTCTGGAAACTGTGTGCGCTGACCCTATTGTGGGCTGCTTTCTGATTGGCCACCACCCCAGCCACGCGGACCGCGCGCGTGCACCGTGATCGAACGGCATTCCACCTCTCTATCATCACACCTGTGTAGCTGTAGCTGGGATTTGATGTTTTTGCGCTACTACCTCCGTCCTGGTTGATGCATGTAACTACAAATAATATCACTAGAAACTATGTTTAAATACGAATCCAATGATATAATTTTTGGTGACATGCATTATTATTTTCTTAGTTCAATCTGTGGTCAAAGTTTGGCACAAAATACTAAGGGGACCAATAAATCAGGATGGTGGTAGTAAATTTCTACAAAATGCACATAATGGCCTAAATATGGTAAATGAACCCGGAGAAGTGCCAAATTTGAACACGATGCTTTGTAGGGTGTATGTTGATTGTACAAAAAAAAATCAACCGCCACATTAATTGAGTACTTTTGCAAACTACAAAAACAATATACCACCACGCCAGCGTCTGACCGCCCTGGCCCACCGAAACCCCTTCCCTCGCTCACGCGCGCTTCCCGCCTGAAATGGTCACCGTCGCTCTAGAACGTCAATGCCGCATTCACGCCCGACGCGACCTCTCACTAGCGCCGGCATTGCAGCAGTGCGACGGCCGAGAGAGCGCCACCCGCACGGCAACCCGGTGCAAGCGACTGCTCCGTGTTAACGACACCACGGCCATCCATTCGTCCGCCGCCCACATTAATGACACGCGGCTGCCGACGAACCTACTCCGGCGCCAGCCGTCCGTCCGTCTGCCGTGGCTCATTGCCATTCGTCCGCTATATTAACTTCAACCCCAGCCATAGCCACAGACCCACAGTCATTCTCCCCCGGTCCCTTCCTTCTGTCGGCACCACTCCAACCATGGCCTCCTCGCGCTCCAAAGCTCTCTTGGACGTACTGTCGCTGGAGCAGACGAAGGACATCGTCAGCTCTGCTCCGGGCATGCTCCAAAGCTCTCTTGGACGTACCGTCGCAGGAGCAGACGAAGGACATCGCGGGCTCCCCCCTGGCCGCCCTCCGCCGCCATGACCATGAAGCCGGCGCGCGTGCGCGGGCGCAGCCGACAGCGAGGAAGAGTAGTACATGGTAGGTCACCGCCGCTCTGGTCCCAGGAAGGCCACCGCTCCTCCACTCCGTCGACGCCAAGCTTGGTGGGGTAAACATCGGCGGTCGATTAGCCGCTTGACGGCGACGTGGAGGCGGAAATCTTCAGAACCTTGTGCTCCAAAGGAGGAGGTTATGGAGGCGGAGCTGGACAATGCCGAGGCAGATGACGAGGAGGCAAAGGCAATAGTCGGGCCAAACATGGTGGCCGGGTGCCGACGATTGTTTAGATTAGGTTTACAGTAGGTTTTAGTACGGTTTGTGCGAAAAATGTAATGAATTTCGTCCGGTTTATATGAAAAGTTTTTGAAATGTAATGAATTTCATCCGGTTAATATGAAATTTGCTTTGTCTTGCATTTTCACTGACATGTGGGAGTGCAATTGAATAAACCATCGATAGCCGAAATCTAATCGCTCGGCCGGCGTCGGCTGAGAAGAGAGAGACGGGGAGGGAGAAGAGATTGCCCGCCCGCCGCGCACGGACTCCAGGAAATATGGTGATAATGTGAGGTGGCCATGCGGGACTCCGGACCACTCCCAAGCCCGCTTCTGACCGCCCTGGCCCACCAGAAAACCCCTTCCCCCTCCCGCACGCGCTCCCCCCAGGCGCCAGCTGCCCACATTCGGAGCAAGTACAATACAGGGCTATAATCGCGCTTATGTGGAGGAGAGAGGCATTGAAAAAGTGAAGGAGTGGGCTCTAATGCAAGAGCCTGTCTCTCCACGTTCTCCTAGGTATAAAAAAACATTCGTGTCTAAAAAAAAGAAGGTAAAAAACATTTGAGAGGAAATAGATAGAGAGAAATTGAGAAAAAGTTGTAACCTTATAGCCAACCTTATAGTCAACACTATGGTACATAAGGAAGGAGGGAGTTGTGCACATGCCAAGTTCACTGGACTGCCGTGTTTCACACTCCTCCATCGTAACAGTGGAGACAATAGTTTTCATCAAAAATAAACAATGAATACTCCTTGCTTGTCCTCAATATCGGAAAGAATACTTTCATTCGCCGACATGTGGGACATCGTCCATCCTGGTCCACTTGCCATGCACAAAGTAATGCAGGGGAGAGTCACCCTGGTCGTAGCGCCACAGTAATAAATGACTAATGAGCCGTCAAATCACAGGTCCAAGCTTTCCCACTGTAAGTTGCTCGGACGAAGGAACCATCATGACTTCGTTGAATCCGCTTCTTCAAGAAAACTTACCGTACCCGCAATACTGCTACCACACGCGAAGACTGGACACCACTGTAGCACATCATATCACTGAAACTCACTAGGCCAAACTAGCCCGCCTAGGATTTGTACGTCTCTGTACTGTTATGATTTTGTAGCACACGTATCCTTTGTCAATCTAACAACTAGAAAGAAATGGAGGGCCTTTCTCTCTATCTAGATCTCTCTCCATCCCACAACCCCTCTAGCACACGTACACACTTTCTGTAGCCACTCCAAAAGTACGATGTCACTACACATTCACGCTTCCAGCAAAAAAATTACACATTCACGCATGTTACAAGTACATGCCAATTTTGTTTCGAATGCTAGCTATTAATGTGAATGTATCCGTGAACCAACTCTTTGAGTTTGATGTGAATTAATGTATAATTGTGGACTATTGTCTGATCAATCGCTAAGCCTACAATTTTAGGAGCTTGGGCTATTGGCCGATCGACGACCAGACCTATAAGCGTACCACGAGCTCATCAGCCCCAACGTTTCTCTTCGGTGAGTGTTTGCAAGTACACTATAGCTCGCACAGTAGCTAGCCTACTAACACCAAGAATCATCAAACAAGCCCTGCTGATATGATAAGCAGTTCAAACTTACATCTAAGCATGCCATATATTACATCAAAAGCTGGCGAGGATACATCTGTTTCCATAACTCGGAGAGGGTTCGCATGATTCACTATCAAACAAAAGTAGCAAGTACCGCCCACACAAGACAGTGCAGTAGCCCTAAGATGGTTTGATAACACGCATCATTCTGGTAATTAAACACAATGCAAACTACGTTGAAGGATTAGCGTGACCAAATATTCCTTGTCATCGATCTCTAGGGCAATGTCCACAGCACGGACAGCGGCATGGGAATCGATCTCTGGGGCGATGTCCATAGGACAGACTGCGGCATGGGAATCGATCTCTGGGGCGATGTCCATAGGACGGACCGCGGCATCGGAATCGATCTCTGGGGCGATGTCCACAGGACGGACCGCGACATCAGAATCGATCTCTCAGGCGATGTCCACATGATGGACCGTGACATCGGAATCATCAAGGACATCCACCGGCACCTACACAACCCTAACATATTAGCAACCACATTGCAAATAATCAAAAACCACAACTATGGTAAGCCATTTTTTTACCTTGTGCAGCTCACCGGGGGATCCCATCCCTCCGGGGGCCATCTCCTCGATGGGGGCCATCGCCTTGCAAGGGAAATACTGCTTCTCAATGGCGACTATCTCCTCAAACTCGGCCTTGAGCCTCTCATAGGTGGCCATTAGAGTTTCTGGGGTAGGCACGGTGGGGCCCTTGCTGTTCTTCCAGCTTTCTTGGTTGAGGAGTTCGTCCGCCAACGTCGTCAACTCTTTGGCCAGTGCTTGTTTCTTGGAGTTCTTCGTCTCCATGGGTTGGCCCGCCAACATGGCCAACTCGTTGGCCGGTGCTCGCTTCCTGGAGATCTCTGTCTCGAGTGGGTTGTCCGCCGGCAACTCTTTGCCTAGTGCTCCAGGATCCATCAATAAACTGACAAACAAAAAGCAAACGAAAGGAAACCATAATCACAATGAAAACGGGAAAAGAATAGGCAGTGAGAATCGGTCGGTGCTTCGCAAAAAGAAGATTCTTGGAATGAAAATGTAGTAGCATCATTGATTCGCCCACCTTTCCTTCATCGGTACAGAAGAAAAATGGCAGAAGTGAGTAGCCTGGAGTGAGGTTTTCTTCAAGATAGGGGAGAAAGGGCTTCAACGAGCATTCCAGTGAAATGATGGCTACTTCGTCCCGTCCAACTCTGAGGCCACTTTACCACTGCTGGTAAAGGTGTGGGTTTTGTGATATGACGGGTCATGACGGCCACACAAGGGTGACTGGTGAGTCTCGACTGTAGCACCTCGCTGTGATTTGGTGGATGGCACGCGGGCCCGGATGCTTGATGTCCCACATGTAATAGAGCGTCTAGTCATAGAGTTTGGACGACAGACGAGGAGCTGGCAATAGTAGTACTACCTCCGTCCTGGTTGGTCCCTATGATAATCTGTGCCAAATTTTGACTATAAATTTAACTAACCAAATGTTCATGCATGTCACAAAAAATTACATCATTGAAAACTATGTTCAAATACGAATCCATGGATATAATTTTTGTTAACATGCACTAACATTTTGTCAGTTAAATCTTTGGTCAAAATTTAGCACAAATTACAAAGGGGGCCAATAAAGATTGTACTCTCACATTTTGTTTTGAGGATACTCCCACATAGAAATTATAAATAATAATGCATGTTGGTGCAGCCCACGTTTCCGATAATTTGAGCCATGGGCTTGTTCACAATTTTTATGAGGTGGTGGTTGTTCACTTAATGGAGGGTCTAGTACCAGACTTGAATGATACAAAGTGCGACCTGGCACACCGTTAATGAGCCCTCGATAGTTCGGCTTGTTATCCTTGTGGGTCGCTTCTTAATGAACAAAGCCAATCATCAATTTTTTAAGGAGCTTAACGAACCAGCTAACAAGTTTCACGCTAAGTTTGATAGTAACAACACAACGCATGTTTCATCTTACGTGATTTTTTTAACGAGCTTCGAACAAACCGAGCCGAGCAGGGTTTTTTGCTCGTTAATCTTTTGGAGATTAACGGGCCGAACCTTAACGACCACAAGCTTAACGAGCACGAACTTAATGAGCCGAGCAGATCGTTAATCCACCCCTGCACACCACTTGGAATAAGCGGGTAGCTATCTGAAAAAACAATCAACAACTCAAAAAAAAAATGGTGACCTGGCACGTACACAATTTTAAATGATTGTTTTGATGGAGTGAAAAAAGAAAACTACCCCACTATTCGTATATATATATATATATATACCGGATCTAAACAAGATAGCGGTGGTCACACTACCTTACTATCCTCACCGCTGGTTACAGATCCTGACGCATCCCCTCCACTGGGGAAGGGGAGGAGGGGCAGCGTTTAGGCCGTCGTCGACGGCGAGGGAGGAAACCCACTTCCGGCCGCACCATTATCTCTGGCCGAGCGCTGGCGCGGGAGGTCCTCCGATCCCTTGGTCGCTTCCGTAGTGTCGGCGGATCCGGCCTCCCGCCCCCCACTTAGCCACACCCCGACGACGTTCAGGTATATCTTACTTCGAAACCAGCCTAGCTCTACTTCCCCAGCTCACTACATCGCTGCATGCGCATCATTTTCTACCTCTCAGCCCCCCACGTAGCTAGGCTTGATCGGATTGTCCAACGCCACCTTTTTTTTCTGTTGTTAGAGGTAAAGCTACTTCATGGAGTCGAATCTTGTAGTACTTGGTTCAAACAGGATAGAAAGGGGGAAAAGATGTAGTATGTACATAGGACTTGGTACAAACACGAAAGAAAGGGGCTGAAAGTAGTACAGACTGGCCATCCAACCGGTCTCTTGGTCGAAAACGGAAATAAAGGTGAAACGCTTTACACACTGGTATGGCCAGGACTAGATTTGCTATCCACACATACGAATAGGTGGCTAAAGTGAACAAAGACGAGACCAACCCCGATATGTTGCTTGGATGTTTGTTTCTCGGGGCAACAAACTCTGAATCACCACTTTATGCCCTGGTTTAGGTACATGGTGCTGGACTGCTGGTGCACCCACTGTCCCATGTCCTTAGAGCAAATTATTTAGCTATTCTTAATCTAATGCCCCTGGTAAAATGAAGCCATTCCACTGTTACAAGTCATCACAGGTTTAACCAATTGTTTTTGCCAGTAATTGTTTGAGACTCTGACTGTTTCCTTTGTAGCTTTTTGTTCAAATAGGAATATACATTTCACCTCGATGCTATTGCGACCTTTTGGTGCACTGCACAAAAATCACTTCTTTTTAACTGGAATGTCACACCGGAACTATTGGTTGATTTCAGTGGAACTGCACAAATGGAGATCTGTGTTCCAATCTTCATCCTCCATATTGGCACCCTAACCTTCCCTTAGGTAAGAATGATATTTAATGCATGTGTTCACCTCTATTTTGCAACTGCCATGAGAAAATAATGCTATTCTTTACTAGTAGACTTGTACTCCCTCACTAAGAAAACCAAATCTGACATTGAAGACCAATCATGTACTTGGTTTCACCAATTGGTGAGAAGAAAGAGAAACAGACCAAGAAGAGGAAGACAAAGAAGAAGAAGAAGGATCATACGCTGGTACCGTCCTATTTTATCCTGACATCTTGCTAGTGGTATTGTATTACTGTGTTGCTACTAGTATTAATTTACTTGAAGAAATGCACTTGTAGTACGTAGCAGAGTAGTACTTGGCTTTACGACACATCATAGTAATTAACTGGATTCTGGATGCATGTGTGACCCAGCCCTACATGATCAACAGTGCCAAGGTGATCTTCCTGAAGCCGAGGCCTCAGTCGAGGCCATTCAAGGGCTCCGGCAACGTCTGCCTCACATGTGAGACGATCCTCCAGGAGCCCTTCCAATTTTGCTGCCTCTCCTGCAAGTTCATTAATCAATTAGGAGTATTAAGCAGCACTAATTAATCGCTGCCTAATTGTCCTATCGGAATTAAACAAATCTTTAGTAGCACCTCATGTTGAATCATGTACGTGTGTGTGTGTGTCTGTGCAGGTGGACCATATGGTGGTGGAGCCTGGAGGGGATCTTAGCAGTGTCATGAGATAGTAATGCTACTGTTTTGCATGTCAATTTATTGCCACTGGTTCAATGAGCCAATGTTTTGCTATTGTATTGGCATCATGCTTTGATGCTATTGTTAAAGTAATATGCTATTGTCTTTCTATCCTTCCTCACTAAGCTAATGAAGGTTTCACCTTGTTCCTACTTTTGCAAACAAGGATCATGTTGTGTCATTTGTACATTTTAGTGGAACTGCACAAGAGGATACAATGAACTGTATCCCAGCCAGTGCTTTAACTCTGCTGGAAGTTCTTGATAATTTCTCGATATAATCTCAACACTGGTAAACAAGAGTGATGTCAACCGTACATTGGAAGTGCACAAAAATATGTACTATTGAATGATTCCAGTCAGTGCTTTATCTTCTCTTCTGGGACTAGTTGAATAAGCTTCCTTGCTCAGGTTGGTACCGGCCTAAGGCCTTCATCTAGATTAGTGTGTTGTCATCTCTATTTGAATCGTGCTACTGTTTTGCTACTGTCATGAGAAAGTCCTTTATCTTTGCACGTTAAATCTTTGCAAGCTATGATACATGGCAATGCTTTGAGTGTTGAGCTAATTGGCACTGATAATATAAACTAATACCTCTCTTTAAGCAAGGCTACTATGTTGCTAACTTTACCCATTAGGGTAATGAGGATGCTTCTATTTGTTAGTGTATGCTTCATCAACTAGTGCCACTATTACAGTAATCTCACTTTCTCAATATATGTGCCAACAGGGATGCTCGATTTCAGTTGAACTGCACAAAACTTTGGGTGGTTCATTGCCTCGAATGCCTCATTCCTTTCCTGTCAGTCACTTATCTCAGCTTCTAGTCAAAGGAAGCACTAATTGATATGCTTCCTCACATAGGTTGTTACCGGTCTTCATCCTGATTATTGTGCTTGTCATATCTAATGGTAATTTTGTATTGTGCTACTGTTGGCCGATTTCATAAAGTAGTAACTTGTGAGCCTAAACTCGCAGGCAAATCGTTACATTGGCCGATTTCAGTAGAACTGCACAAAAAGATCAGATGGACAGATACTTATGCTGCTGCTTTGTACTCACAAGTTCACTCTGACAAGAATTGATATTGACAAGAAGAAGTGCCAGAGTGAACACCAACAATATTGCTAGGCGCATAGCCCTGAAAAACGCAGTCCAGTCTTTGGTCCCAATATGCGCTTTTTGGTTATCGGCTCGTACGCTGGTAGCGAACTGTATGTCATGGAGTCTGAAGATTCCAGACAAGTTGGTAGATGCATATATATTCATATGACACTTAACCAGTCTGCATGACTGTCATGCTCCATTTCAGTTGAACTACACAAAAACTTTGGGTGGTTCATTTTGTCGACAGCCTCGTTTGTTGTCTGCAATGTAGATTTTTGGCGAGATACTGGACAAAGATGGGCCAGTAAATTAGTTGGATGAAAGTAGTGGCCAAGTTGCTCAAACCTCTCGCGGCATCAAGGCCACTATCATGAGGATAAACCTACAAGCAAAGTTCAGATAGTCTGTGTCGCCTCTTATGTACTCGAAAGTCTGCTCAAACAAGTGTTAATTTTACCAAGAAGTACCACCGAGTGAAAGTAGTTGGATGAAAGTAGTGGCCAAGTTGCTCAAACCTCTCGTGGCATCAAGGCCACTATCATGAGGATAAACCTACAAGCAAAGTTCAGATGGTCTCTGCTGCCTCTTATGTACTCGAAAGTTTGCTCAGACAAGTATTAATTTTAGCAACAAGTACCACCGAGTGAACATCACTTGCCCGTCTGTACCGTAGGTGATTAATGTGTGTCGATGGATGATATTGGCTATGTTCTCTCAATCATTTGGATGCGTAAACATGCTGAACTTGTGTATATCTGAATCTTTTGTGAATGTTAGCTATGAATATTGGCTTGTGATCTAAGTATGAATCATTTGGATGCATAGGCATGCTGAACTTGTCTATACATGAATTTTTTGAGTTATTGATTGCCAATGTTGGCTATGAATATGAACGTATCCTGTGAACCTGAGTTTGACCTGAATGTTTACCTTTTCTATTGTACTTGTGTGTGAATAGTTAGAATGTATACTGTGGGATTGTGACGTGTGAGTGTCACACGACACACCTTCATTCCAAGAAGAATGGCACTTGCTTGTTAGGGTAGCAACGACGCATGAGCTCCTTTTTTTTTTATCTTTTTGCTCAGTCTCCCCCCCTTCCCGCTCAACCCCCGCCATAATGTTTTCGGCCGAAAAAACAAACATAATACTGCATTGTTTTTGGGCCTTGATGAAAAATCAAGTGCTGCTTTCTGTAGGTTGGCCCGCCCAGCAAATGGGCTGCTGGTCCGCCATGGACTGGGAGGCTAAAAATACAAGTTGTATCATGCAGAGGCAAGTAAAAAAATACGCCATCGAGAGCCATCCACTGAAAAGAACAATTCGCGTCTGATGTGCTTCTTCAGTCTTCCCTCTGGTTGTTCTCCCGCCGCCCAAACCAGCAGCGTGGCCGGACTGCCTGCTGCCGCTCAGGGGTCGGCCGCATTGCCTCTCGTCGTGCCCCCACCCCTCTTAAATCCACGGGTTTGTCAGCCTAGTCAATTAATGATTTTTTTTACAATGAAGACTGTCATCGGGGAGCTGTTTTTTAGGGGTATCAGGGATCTAGCAGTAGCAGGTATCATATTTTTCAGAGGGCGAACTAGTATCAGGTCGGTCCTAGGTTATGTTATTTAACATGCGCAGCCCACGACATACCGAGACCGTGGTTTCAACTTAATTTTTTGAGGCCCATCATGTATGTACCGGCCTATGGGCCTCCCAGCCTAGGTTTTATTTTTTCTTAAACATCGGCAGCCCAATCTATCTTTTTATAACAAAACACAGATCTCTGTTCTATTTTTCTATATATAAGAATAAGAATGCTGGGTCCAATTTATGTTTTCCTTTCTAACCACATTATATATATATTTATATTATTATTATTATCGTATATTTAATTGAAACTTATATATACATTATAAAAACATCCCACGTCTTATCAACTTATAAAAATAAATGTTTAACAGAAGTTGGCAAGGGAAATCGTGGTTAAGGCAACAAAAATCCTGGTGATTGCTCACAAAAGTTGCGAAGATTTAAGGACCAATGTAATAATAACGCGCTCATTTTTCTTTTGAGCAATAACTTGCTAATTAGCTAATTTTATATATAATAAAATGTCCGCCTCCCGTTTATTTTTTGATACTAATTGCACCGTCTAACCTATCAATTTATTTACAACAAGCCCAGCAAATCCGTGTATTTCAAGAAAGTGCAAATCTACTGTGATTTCTTAGAAAAAAATTAAATGGGCCGCATTGACGCTACATTATTTGTTCACCCAGCCCAGTAAGTTGACTGTAAATTCTAGAAAATATGGGTTAAATATGTTTCTCTCTAAAAAAAAGGGTTAAATATGTTCTGCATTTTTGCAGGCTGACATGTGGGCCAATAGGTCAAAGCCTACACAAGGCGTTGTCAACTTAGTCAACAAATGATTCTGACATGCACAGCCATTGGATTTATATCCAACGGCCGGCATGCATCTTCAATCTCTCATCTTCTTCCTCCAGCGCTGCCGGGACCGCCTTCTCTGGCCTTCGGTGGCTAGTGGATCTGCTTAGCACGCATCGCCGCGAAGCGCTAGCCCACCGACGGTCAGGCTATCCCTCCAGCCCTGCATACCTCCTGTTAGACTCCACCGACTGCAGTCCCACGCCGCACCAGAGCCAGTTAACCCTTGTACTCCTCTCCATCTGCGACTCCACTGCCGCGTCTTCCCATCTCCGGCTCATTCCCGTCCGGGGCCTCGCCGTTGTCCATCGCCTTGGCGCTCTCGGCACTGCGTAGTCAACATGGTTAACGGCCGACATGCATCTTCAATCTCTCGTCTTCTTCCTACAGCGCCACCGGGACCGCCTTCTCTGGCCTCTGGCAGCTAGTGGCTCTGCTTAGCATGCATCGCCGCGAAGCGCTAGCCCACCGATGGTCAGGCTATCCCTCCAGCCCTGCACACCTCCTGTTATTCTCCACCGACTGCAGTCCCACGCCACACCAGAGCCAGTTAACCCTCGTACTCCTCTCCATCTGCGACTCCACTGCCGCGTCTTCCCATCTCCGGCTCATTCCCGTCCGGGGCCTCGCCGTCATCCATCGCGTTGGCGCGCTCGGCACTGCCTAGTCAACTTGGTCAACAAACGAGAGTCATCAGAGGAGGACAGTACGTGGAGAGGCTGACAGTGGGGACACACCTAGTCATGGACACACGCATGCAACTGGCTCCTTATTAGGCCGGAAAAATATTATTCCTCCCCCTGACAGCTTGGACCCAACAGCTACATCTTCGCACGCAAGCAAGTGCGTCCTTATTACACAGAAAAAATGTTTTCTCTCCCGGACAGCTAGGACCCAGCAGCTAAATCTTCGCACTCAAGGAAGTGCCTTGTTATTATGGGCAAAAAAATTATTCCTCCCCCTGACAGCTAGGACCCACTAGCTAGATCTTCGCACGCAAGGAGTCTGACATGTGGGCCATTAGGTCGCCTACGGAAGGCGTTGTCAAATTAGTCAACAAAATGATTCTGACATCTGTAGTCGTTGGATGTACATCCAACGGCCGCCGGCATGCATCTTCAATCTCTCGTCTTCTTCCTCCACCGCCGACGGGACCTCCTGCTCCCGCCTTCGGCGGACCGCGGCGCTGCTTCGCACGCCTCGCTGTGAAGCGCTACTCCATCGCCGGCCAGGCCATCCCTCCACCCCTCCACCCCTCCTGTTATTCTTCGCCGACTGCAGCCCCAGGCCGCACAAAACCAGTCAACCCTCGTACATCGTACTCCTCTCAGGCTGCGACTCCACTGCCGCATCTTTCCCATCTCTGGGTCATTCCCGTCCGGGGCCTCGCCGTCGTCCACCGCCTTGGTGCACTCGGCGCGGCGTGGTCAACGTGGTCAACAAACAAGAGTCATCGGAAGAGGACTGTACGTGGAGAGGCTGACAGTGGGGACGCACCAGGTCCATGGACGCACGCATGCAACTGCCTCCTTATTACGCGAAAATAAAATTATTCCTCCCCCTGAAAGCTGGGACCCACCACGTATATCTTCGCAAGGAAGGAAGTGCCTCCTTATTCATGCCCCTGACAGCTGGGACCCACCAACAACATCGTTGCACGCAAGGAAGTGCCTCCTTATTACGGGTAAAAAATATATGATTCTGCCCCTGACTGCTAGGACCCTCCAGCTATATATTCGCACGCAAGGAAGTGCCTCCTTGTCCTCCCTGACAGCTGGGACCCACCCGGTCGAAGCGTACGTAGCATTGTCTGTGTACATACCGGTCGATCGGTCTGTCTGCCACGATGAACCGTGGCCGAGTCTGGAGCGGTAGCAGTTCAGGCAGTCCCGTCTAAATCCTGTACACATACGACAACTACGCTGCAAAAAAGACGACCACGTACGTACATACGGGTGTGGTCTCGAACGCGTACAGCGACGGCGTCCTGTTCAACGGCAACCAACCGACTGGGTCGAAACGAAGGAAACAACATCGTGTTCATCGGGAGGCAACCAACTGGGTCGGAATACGTCCTGTTCATCGGGAGCCAACCGGCTTGGACGAAACAGCCGAAGCGAGGTCTGGCATATCGCAGAACGAAGGAAACGGCCTGCTGTTCCACCGTGTACGGTCGAAACGGGGTCCTGTTGATCGGGAGGGGTGTGGCGTACCGCAAAACGGAGGAAACGGACTTCTCTTCGACCTCCTTCGGTCGAAACGAGGTACTGTTGATCGGGAGGGGTGTGGCATACTGCAAAACGGAGAAAATGGACTTGTGTTGGAGCGCCTACGGTCGAAACGGGGTCCTGTTCATCGGGAGGGGTGTGGCGTACCGCAAAACGGGACTCCATGGCCTACTGTTCATCCATCGTCTAGTGCCTCGTTCATCCAACCTCCATGGGCTACTGTTCATCCTCCGTCGACTTCCTCCAGCCTCCGCTAGCTACTGTTCATCCAGCCTCCACCGGCTACTGTTCAACCAGCCCTCCATGGGGTCCTGTTCATCCACCCCCACCTCCTCGATCGGGGTCCTGTTCATCCAGCGGCAACGGCCTCTACTACCATGGGGTCCTGTTCATCCAACCCCCACCGGGAACTGTTCATCCAACCCCCAACAACGGTCACTGTTCATCAAGAGGCAGCTGGTTCGATCGGCTTCAGTTAGCAGCAGTAGCGAAGGAATCGCTCGGGTTCAGTTAACAGCCAAGGGATCGATCGCTCGGGTTCAGTAACATAGCTAGTGCAATCGCTCGGGTTCAGTAAGCGAATGCCTCGCTCGGGTTCAGTTAGAGCCCAATGCCTCGCACACACGCGCGTACGTGTACGAGAGAAACGTGCAATCCTCCGTGCATTGCTCGACCCCGACCACCCACCGTAACCGGGAACTCCCCAAAATTTTCCTCGCCCTTGCTTCTACCATAATTTTTTCTGTCAAGGACGGCCCAAAGAATGTCATGCAGGTGCGTCCCCGGCCCGCCCAGGACAAAAAACCCATTTTTTGTCATAGAAGTAGGAGCCCACCACATCTATGATGATACGTGGTTTTGTCACAATTATCGTCATACAAGTGTCATAAGTATGACAGAAAAAAATTTGTTCGGGCCAAAATGTCACGGATGTGTCTTTTTTTTGTAGTGCCTATACCGGACGACAACCTCGTACACATGGCCGCCCTGTCCTGCCGTCACCGTCCGTGACATCGTCGTCCCTCCAGCGAGGCAAAGCTGCCGAAGGGCCTCGACTGCCTGCAGCTCGCGGAGGAGCCGCTCCGCCTCTTGTTGCGCAGTGCGGAGGGCCGCCTTGGCTACTGCCAACGACGTCGATGGACCCCTGGCGATGGCTGATACGTCTCCGTCGTATCTACTTTTCCAAACACCTTTGCTCTTGTTTTGGACTCTAATTTGCATGATTTGAATGAAACTAACCCCGACTAACGCTGTTTTCAGCGGAGTTACCATGGTGTTGTTTTTGTGCAGAAATAAAAGTTCTTAGAATTGGACGAAACTTTTTGGAGAATTATTTTAGAATAAAAGAAAAATACTGGAGCAAAGACCCGCTAGAGGGGGGCCCTGCTGCCCACTAGGCACCAGGGCGCGCCACCCCCCTCTAGCGTGCCCTGGTGGGTAGTGGGGCCCATGAGGCTCCGCTGACCCTAATTCTGACGCTATAAATTCAGATTTCCCAAGAAAAAAAAATAAGAGAGGAAGTTTCATCGCGTTTTACAATATGGAGCCGTCGCCACCTCCTGTTCTTCATCGGGAGGCCAGATCCGGAGTCCGTTCGGGGCTCCGGAGAGGGGGATCTTCCGTCTTCGTCTTCATGATGCTCACCGTCGAGAGTGAGTAATTCTTTCGTAGGCTTGCTGGACGGTGATGGGTTGGATGAGATTTATCATGTAATCGAGTTAGTTTTGTTAGGGCTTGATCCCTAGTATCCACTATGTTCTGAGATTGATGTTGTTATGACTTTGCTATGCTTAATGCTTGTCACTAGGGCCCGAGTGCCATGATTTCAGATCTGAACCATTTATCTTTTACCAATATATGTGTGTTCTTGATCCTACCATGCTAGTTATATGCACCTATTACGTGTTATGATCCGCATACCCCAAGGTGACAATAATTGGGATTCTTTCCAGTGATTACCGTAGTTTGAGGAGTTCATGTATCTACTATGTGTTAATGCTTTGTTCCAGTTCTCTATTAAATGGAGGCCTTAATATCCCTTAGTTTCCTTATGGACCCCGCTGCCACGGGAGGGTAGGGCAGAAGATGGCATGCATGTTCTTTTCCATAAGCACGTATGACTATATAAGGAATACATGCCTACATTACATTGATGAATTGGAGCTAGTTCTGTGTCGCCCTAGGTTATGACTGTTATATGATGAATATTATCCAACGTTATCACCGATCCAATGCCTACGAGCTTTTCACATATTGTTCTTGCTAAGTTACTACTGCCGTTACTACTGTTACAACTACTATAAAACTGCTGCTACTACTATTACTGTTACTATCATTGCCACTGCTATCAAATTATTATACTACTATGCTACTGATCATGCTACTGTAGATATTTAGTCTCCTGGTGTGGTCGAATTGATAACTCAACTACTAATACTTACAAGTATTCTTTGGCTCCCCTTGTGTCAAACCAATAAATTTGGGTTGAATACTCTACCCTCGAAAACTGTTGTGATCCCCTATACTTGTGGGTTATCAAGACCTTTTTCTGGCGCCGTTGCCGGGGAGCATAGCTATATTTGTTGAGTCACTTGGGATTTATATCTGTTGATCACTATGAAGAATCTTAAGGATGATAGAACCAAGATCGCTCCCTCTAAGATGAGGGAGGTTAGGAACTGCCATCTAGGTTTGCACTTGATTCACCTTCTATTTTAAGTAAGCTTATAACACCACCACCTGCTATTAATTCTGATATGCCGCAAGTAATTGATGATGCTACTTCTACTATGAATGATGCTTATGATGATGCTAGTACTTTGCTTGATAAGACTGTGCCACTAGGTGAATTTCTTGCTGAACAAGTTGCTAGAGCTAAGGAAATTGAGAATGTTGAAATCAATGAAATTACTGAAACTGATGAATTATTGAGAATAAAAATTATGAAACACCTATTCGACCTAGTGCCCCTCGATATGAATTGCCTAAGATACTTGAGGGTTATGTTATGGAAGGAGAGGTTGCTAGAGACTTTCTTGCTTGTAAGGATAGAGATGATTTTAATAAATTACTATGCAAGTTGAAAGAAAAATCTTTGAATGCTAGAATGAAATATGATCCTAAGTTTGCTACTTCACCTATCTTTATTACTGATAAAGATTATGAATTCTCTGTTGATCCAGAGTTAATTACCCTGGTTGAATCTGATCCTTTCCATGGCTATGAAACTGAAACTATTCTGGCACATCTTACTAAATTAAATAATATAGCCACCCTATTTGCTCATGAGGAAAAAATTCGCTATTACTATATCCTTAAGTTGTTCCCTTTTTCATTAAAGGGTGATGCTAAGATATGGTATAATACTCCTGCTCCTGGTTGTGTGTGTAGTCCCCAGGATATGATTTATTACTTTTCCGAAAAATATTTTCCTGCTCATAAGAAACAAACTGCCTTACAGGAAATATTTAACTTTGTGCAAATTGAAGAAGAGAGTCTCCCACAAGCTTGGGGGAGGTTTCTCCAATTACTTAATGCTTTGACTGATCATCCTCTTAAGAAAAATGAAATACTTGATATCTTCTATAATGGACTAACCGATGCTTCTAGGGACTACCTACATAGTTGTGCTGGTTGTGTTTTCAGGGAACAAACTATTGAGCAAGCGGAAGAACTATTGAATAATATATTGAAGAATGATAATGATCGGACTCTTCCTGAACCACTGCCTAAACCCACTCCAAAGAAGAGGGGTATTTTATTTCTCAGTCCTGAAGATATGCAAGCGGCAAAGAAATGTATGAAGGAAAAAGGTATTAAAGCTGAAGATGTTAAGAATTTACCACCTATTGAAGAAATACATGATCTTGACACACCACCATAGGTGGTAGAGGTAAATTCTCTTATAAAGTTTGATGAAGGTGATATCCCTTATTGAAAGTGCAACTAATCCCCAGGTGGTTTTGGTAATTCATAACAACATATAGCTCATTGAACTAATATCCATTCAAGTTGAATATTTTAGAAAGTTCAATGATTGGCATGGCATGGACTAGAGATGTGGACCCCTCAAAATGCTAAGGACAAAGATTGGTAAAAGCTCAAGACTCCTCATTTCTATTTTAGTGATCCAAGATCACATTGAGTCCATAGGAAAGCCAATACTATTAAAAGGGGATGAGGTGTTGCTTAATGGTCTACTTGCTTAAAGTGCTTAGTGATATTGCTCCAAAACCCTCAGCCACTTTCTCATTTCCACATATATCCAAAACTCCAAGTCAAACTCGGCCCTACCGAAATGTTCTATCCGGCGCCACCGAGTTCAGTTGACATTGCCACTGCCAGAAACCCTAGCAATTCGGTTACACCGATACAGATCTCGGTCTCACTGAGATGGCCCTGCAAACTCTCTGTTGCCTGTTGTAATTATTTCGGTCTCACCGAAATGTGCAATCGGTCCCACCGAGTTTGCTTGACCAACTCTCTGTTTGCTCTTTGCTGAAATCGGTCTCACCAAGTTCAAGCAACCGGTCTCACTGAGATGAGGTTTTGCCCTAGCCCTAGCACATTGGTCCCACCGAATTGTTCCAGTCGGTCCCACCGAGATTCCTAACGTTCACATTTTGAACTGAATCGGTCTCACCGAGTTCTTCTATTCGGTCTGACCGAGTTGGGTCAAATGTGTGTAACGGTTGGATTCTGTGTGGAGGCTATATATACCCCTCCACCCCCATCTCCATTCAAGAGAGAGCCATCAAAACATGCCTACACTTCCACTACTCATTTTCTGAGAGAGAACCACCTACTCATGTGTTGAGACCAAGATATTCGAATCCTACCATAAGAATCTTGATCTCTAGCCTTCCCCAAGTTGCTTTCCACTCAAATCATCTTTCCACCATAGCCAAATCTGTGAGAGAG
This sequence comes from Thinopyrum elongatum, assembly GCA_011799875.1. Lineage (NCBI taxonomy): Eukaryota > Viridiplantae > Streptophyta > Magnoliopsida > Poales > Poaceae > Thinopyrum > Thinopyrum elongatum. The sequence continues at coordinate 341,308,522 of CM022297.1, read as the reverse complement.
AGTTGAGTGTTGGGGAGACTATCATTTGAAGCACAAGAGCAAGGAGTTCATCATCAACACACCATTTATTACCTTTTGGAGAGTGGTGTCTCCTAGATTGGTTAGGTGTCGCTTGGGAGTCTCTGACAAGATTGTGGAGTTGAACCAAGAAGTTTGTAAGGGCAAGGAGATCGCCTACTTTGTGAAGATCTACCCGAGTGAGGCAAGTCCTTCGTGGGCGATGGCCATGGTGGGATAGACAAGGTTGCTTCTTCGTGGACCCTTCGTGGGTGGAGCCCTCCGTGGACTCGCGCAGCCATTACCCTTCGTGGGTTGAAGTCTCCATCAACGTGGATGTACGATAGCACCACCTATCGGAACCACGCCAAAAATCTCCGTGTCTACATTGCGTTTGCCTTCTCCAAACCCTTCCCTTTACCTTCATATGCAATGTTTACTTTCCGCTGCTACACTCTTAGAATTGCATGTGTAGGTTGATTGCTTGACTTGTACTAGTTGGTAAAATCTGCCAACACTTAAAATTGGGAAAATGTTAGATTTTTATTTGGTCAAGTAGTCTAATCACCCCCCCTCTAGACCTACTTTCAATCCTACACTTATAATAAATCTCCTAGTCAATGCTTGTATGAATTTGACAACTATATCATTAAGGAAGAACATTTTAATGCAAATGTTATGAAACAATTGAAACGAAATGCTTACATGATTGATCGCTTGAGTGACTGGTTGTTTAGAATTGTTAATGATGTTAAAGGTGTTAGTAAACATGCTTCTGTGGTTCAAACTCAGTTAGAACAAGTTGCTAAATCTCAAAGTGAATTGCTCAATGAAATGAATAATAATATGAATGATCATGCTGCTAGAGTAATGACTAGAGGAGGTACAATTACTCAGGAGCCACTTTATCCTGAGGAACACCCTAAAAGAATTGAACAAGACTCTCAAAGAATTAATGTTGATGAACCTAGTCCTTCTAAAACGAAAAAGAAAAAGAAAAAGAAAAAGAAAAAGAAATAAAAGAATGATAGGACTTTGCATACTTCTAGTGAACCTGAGGTAGAAAAACCTTCTGAGGATAATAATGATGTCTCTATTTCTGATGCTGAAACACAATCTGGTAATGAACATTCACCTAGTGCCAAGAGATGTGGTTTTCTGGTTTATGCCTCTATGTTACCTGGAAAACTCTGGTTCCATTTCGCATATTGCAAGGAATAGTGCTGGTTTCACCTCTTTGAAACCCATACCGAAAGGAACTAGATTTATTTATCTAGGAACAACAACAAAAGCTGATATTTTGGGCATCGCTGATTATACACTCAAACTCCCCGGTGGGGGAAAATTAATTTTGAAAGACACAGCCTATTCCCCTAGCATGAGAAAGAATTTAATCTCTGTTTCTAGACTGGAATCTATTGGTTTTAAGGTCTTATTTGGAGATGGCAAAGTTAAAATACTGATGAATGGAAATTTAGTTAAATCAAGAAATAGATTTGATGGTCTCTACTATATTAAGGATTTTATGGACATCGATAGGATGGATTGTATGGTGACTGAACATAACTTGGTAGTGAGGAATATAGATGGAAACAATAATTGTTCAGAGTCATACCTCTGGCATCTTCAGTTGGGTCATATCTCTAAGAACAGAATTAAAAGGCTAATTAGTTCTGGAATTTTAAACTTCAAGTGGGAAGACTACGACATTTGCGAGGCATGTGTTGTAGGAAAAATGACTAGGGCGCATTTTCCTAAAGCGTCAAGGTCTACTGAACCACTTGCTGTTGTTCATTCAGATATTTGTGGCGAGATGTTTGTACCTATATTTGGACAGAAGGTCTCTTTCATTACTTTTATAGATGATTGCTCTAGATACGTCCATGTTTACTTAATTAAGCATAAGTTGGAAGGTTTTGACATGTTCAAGGTAGAAAATCAGTAGAACAAAAAGATCAAGGTGTTTAGAATTGATCGTGGTGGTGAATACACATCAGGAATATTAGATGATTTTTGCAAGGAAAATGGAATTGTTCATCATTATACCTTACCTTATACTCCTCGGCAGAATGGCGTAGCTGGAAGGAGGAATAGAACTTTAATGGACATGGTTAGGTCTATGATGGCATATTCTGATCTTCCTTTATCTTTTTGGGGAGAGGCTCTTCATACTGCTATTTACTTGCTTAATCATTCGCCTTCTAAATCTGTTAGTTCTACTCCTTATGAATTATGGAAAGGGAGGAAACCTACATTTTTGAACTTAGCAGTGTGGGGATGCAATGCACAGATTAGAGTACATAGTCAACTAAGAACAAAACTAGAACCCAAGAGTTTTCCAGGAATATTTATTGGATAATGCTTCTGGTTCAAATGGATATAGATTTTATGATCCGGAGAAGAAGAAGTTAATTGAAAGTAGAGATGCCATTTTTTAGATCAAGATACACCTCGTCGTGCCAAACATGCGAGAGTGGAATTATTGACAACCCCGTTAGGCACTAATGTTGAAACTGATTCTAACAATCAGGAAAATCAAATTGATGGCAATGTAAATGTTGAGACTCCTATAACTACTTTACCTAGGAGAAGTGGGAGGAATGTAGCAGCCCCATCATACCTTGATGATTATTATGTATTTATGGGGGAAGTATACTCTAAAACTTCTAGTTTAGAGGAAGAACCAAAATCTTTTAAACATGCCATGTATTGTTCAGAATCAAAGTTATGGATGGAAGCCATGCGTGAAGAACTAAACTCCATGGAAAAGAATAAAGTTTGGGAATTAGTTGATCTACCTAATGATCGGAAGGCAATTGGATCAAAGTGGATTTTTAAAAGGAAACTGAATGCCTCTGGTAATGTTGAAAAATACAAAGCTAGGTTGGTTGCTAAAGGGTACACACAAAGGGAAGGCGTTGACTTTGCGGAAATCTTTTCCCCTGTAGCCAAATTTACTTCTATTCGTATTATTGCTGCGTTGACTGCTTACTTTGATCTGGAACTTCATCAAATGGATGTTAAAACTGCCTTCTTGAATGGTCATTTGAAGGAAGAGATTTATATGTCTCAACCTAATGGTTTGGTTGAAAAGGAAAATCAGGGAAAAGTATGTAAGCTAAAAAGATCTATTTATGGTCTTAGGCAAGCTTCACGACAATGAATATTTTGTTTGATGATGCTATCACATCATATGGGTTTTCTATGATGGAAGGAGATCATTGCATTTATTTTAAAATAGTGGGAGGAAATTTTACACTCTTGTCACTGTATGTTGATGATATACTTATTGCTTCTAGTAGTAAGGAAATGTTGGTAGAAGTTAAAACTTGGTTATCTTCTACATTTGAAATGAAAGATATGGGAAACGCTTCCTATGTTCTAGGAGTGGAAATACTTAGAGATCGGAATAAAGGTACTTTGGGTTTGTCTCAAAGGAATTATTTAAAATCTGTTCTTAAATGTTTCTTAATCGAAAACTGCAAGCCTGCTTTAGTGCCCATGGCTGTAGGAATTAAACTCAGTGAGGCTATGTGTCCTAAAACTCCTGAGGAAAAGAAGAGAATGGAGAAGACTCCATATGCTTCTGCCTTGGCATCTTTGATGTATGCCATGTTATTCAACACCCTAATTTGTGCTATACTGTTGGAGTGTTGAGCAGATATCAAATGAGTCCAGGAATTGGGCATTGGAATCAGATTAAACATGCTCTTCGTTATGTTCAAGCAACACTGGATTATTCACTCCATTTTAACCAAACGGATCTACAGCTGCAGGGCTATACTAATGCCAATTGGCAGGGTGATCTGGACGACCGGAAGTCTACGTCAGGGTATCTATTTACATTAGCTGGCGGCGCTATATTGGAGTAGTAAGAAGCAAGATTCAGTGGCATTATCTTCCATGGAGGCAGAGTATATTGCTGCGTCAGAAGCTGTGAAGGAGGCAGTGTGGCTGAAGGAATTTCTTTTGACTTTGAAGATTGTTGAAAGTGCTAGCAAACCAGTGGTGGTGTATTGTGATAATCAGGCTGCAATAAAGGTTTCCAGATATCCCAAGTTCCACAGCAAGATCACACATATTAAGGGAAGGTATCACTATATATGTGATGTAATTAATAGACTTCAGTCAGTTTCTTTAGAGTTTCTACCTAGTACTAATATGGTTGCTAATCCCTTGACTAAGTCTCTTAGTTAGGTGGTATTTGGTAAGCATGTTAAGGCTATGGGTTTACGAATTTTTGAATGATAGTTTAGGACAAGTGGGAGATGTTGGGATTATGTGTCCTGCAACTATATTCAAATACTTATTATCATTAATATTCGGAATACCTCATATGAAATTATACATGTGTTTTATGCATGGAATTACTCTTGCTGGAATGTACTTAAGTGTTGCATGCTTAAGGAAGCCAGTCAATTATCGGTGGATTATAATATGCTTTTTATATATTGGAAAGACTACCCGGGTACGCTGATAATTGGAAGAAGCTAGATCGTGTAATTAGATTACAACCCTAATGTTGATCTACATAAGTAGAGGAATTTATACTCTATTATGATGAGTTGCTCACAAGTGCATGCTTCAGGGACTCGACGGATAGGATCCGCTAACAGACAAATTATATCGTGGTTGGTAGTTTGATCTGGATTCTATCCGGAAACTAGTTTAAATACTAGGAATCTTATAACTGTATAAGAGGCGGACTCTTTGGAAACGCAGTATAAGAAGGTCCCTACCCCCTAGCCTCGGATATACGATTGTGAGTGGCACCACAGAAAAGCGCAAAGGATTAGGGGTAGACCACATGGGCAGGTAACATAGCTGTTGATGGGCCACATGGGCAGGAGCAGAATTTTCTACAACCAGAACATCTGGTTCAGATAGCCAATGAGGAGCTTATTCAGCAAGCTCAAGACATTGTTATGCCCAATGAGCAACAAGATCAGGCCCAAAATAATATGGCAATTGTTCCATACAACCCTATTGTGCTATAGCCACCTATGCAAGTTGGTTTGGTCAGGATTGTCATGGGGCCACCACTGCCACCTGAATTTTTCTGGAAGAGATCTTTTGAGTCACTGATGCCCACATTTTTAACAGCACAGGTTCCCCAAGCTTTATACTCACCAGCTGTAATTAACATGCATAAGTGGACCTGGACTGATGCTTTTGCCCCACCTGATAGTTTCAATGCTATTGAAACTGCTCTAGCTCCTCACAGGGCAATTCTAGTTGCTCCACAACATATTGCAGGGAGGTTGTTTTCTGAAGATAACAATGACCATGAATCACCATCAGTGGAGACTGGCCGTTCTTTGACCCAGAATGATACAATCATAGGTGATGCATCTCAGGAACCAATTGGCAACCTGGATTTCACCTTCTCTGCTTCTATGGACCAGCCCAAGAAAACACGTGCAAAGAGAACCAAGTGTGTTGTTGTGAAAGCAGCTTCAGATTTCTCTCACAAAAGGATGACTAGAAGTGCAGCCAGGTTGCAGGGTTTTAAGCCCACTTCTACACTGTCACCGATGCCTTGTCTTCTCAGGCAGCCTAGAGCAAAGAAGTTGAAGTCCGACACGCAGCCTAGCAATGTAGATACTGAAGTTAAGCTAGAGGCAGCCAACATACATGACCAAGTCCCACCACCAACTCCAATTGCCACACTGCAACATATTGGTGCCTCCCTTGGTGTACCACCAGAGAAGCTTATTGTGGAGAAGCTTATGGCCTCTTCAGATGTTGATCCCCAATCCATAGTTCCAAATGATGGTTAAATCCATGTTCTGTTTTATAGGGAGGCATGTCCCTTGTCATGCTAGTTATCTGATACCTGTCCCTTTCTTTCCTACTACCAACTTTATGGATTTTTTTTTCAAAACTATGACTAAATTTATAGCAAATTTGAAAACTATGATGCCATATGAAAAAAAATGAAAATAGCACCCTGTCGGCCTGTGGTGGGCCGACGGGGGGCCTGCGGCCTACTGTGGGCCGATGGAGGGGCTGTCGGCCTTCTGTGGGCTGAGGGGTGGCTGTCGGCCTGCAGCAAGCTGATAGCTGGGCTGTCGGCCTCCACAAGGCCGACGGGTGGGCTGTCAGCCTCCAGCCGGCCGAGTGGGGCCTGTCAGCCTCTGGTAAGCCGACGGGTGCTGGATAAGCCACCAGCTCACTTCTTCTTCCTCTGGTCGCTGCCATTTCCTCTCTCTCTCATTTCCTCTCTGTACTCTCCACCCCCTCACCGATCTACTCATTCTTCCACCCATTTTCCATTCCAAGCGGCAGAATCAATAGATCATAGCATTCTCCAGCGACCTACGGTCATTTTTTTTGCCATGGGGCATTTATTTGTGCGTACGTGAGAAGGAGCCATGGTGGGGTGGAGGAGGTGTGGCTGGTGAGGAGGTGGTGTGGTGGAGGAGCTGCGGGTGTGGAGGCAGTGGTGGTGTGGTGGAGGAGCTGCGGGTGTGCCGCTCAGTTGAAGAGAGGAAGAAGAAGAAGGGGACACACGCGTCGAAGGTATAGCAATGTCATCACAAATATTTTTGTAACCGGTAATTTTTTTGTTAGTGTAGCCCTTAATATTTTTGTTAGTGTAGTGGGTAATATTTTTAGTTAGTGTAGCCGGTAATATTTTTGTTAGTGTAGCCGGTAATATTTTTGTTAGTGTAAGGGGTAATATTTTTAGTTAGTGTAGCCGGTAATATTTTTTGTTACATTAGCCGGTAATATTTTTTGTTAGTGTAGCCGGTAATAATTTTTGTTACATTAGCCGGTAATATTTTTTGTTAGTGTAGCCGGTAATATTTTTTGTTAGTGTAGCCCGTAATATTTTTTTTTGTTGCGATTAATGAGAAGGTAGCAATGTCTGACAGGTGAAAATGTCTGAATCAGTAAATTTGACTGTTTACTACGGCCCTGGTAATGTTCGATATAATGAGTTGGGGGTTGATCTTAGCGAGTTTAAAAATGGCGTCATGACACTTTCAGACCCGAACAGAATGGACATTAGACAGTTGAAGTACTGGTTGACTACTAGTTTTGGGCTGGATCCTGAAGTATGTTCCGTCAGTATTCATGCATTGTGGACGAAATCCTGTAAAAATGTGAAGTGGGAGTTGATGCCGATAGATAGGAGCCAGCATTGGTTGACCCTGTTAAGTCATTGCCGAGACAGAAGAATCCACCCATATGCCCTAGTGCAACCTGTGGCGAAGGAGGAGAATACCGTACAACTCCACGTGGGGTATGAACCCGGCCACGGTAGTCAAGTAGCTAACGAGATTTATTTATCCGGGTCACAGCCACTAGATGTGGATGCTAGCCAAGCCGAGAAAGAGTCAGACTATGCGCCACACAATGTTTGTGGTCATGATACTGGGCAGAGTAGTCAGTCGATAATATTGGCGGAGGATGTGGATTCTGATTGGGATGAGGAAGAGGAGGAAATGCTGAGGGTGATGGAGGAAGAGGATGAGGATGGATTGGTGGAGGATCTGGATTCTGAAAATTCCGAGGATGAAGTGGAGGTACCGATTCCTTCTGCATGGGATCAGGACATATCCACCGGCCTTACGGTCAACGATGGCCATGAGACTCCATGGCAGTATAATCTGAACCAAGTCCAGATAGGGGCTATGTTTGATACAAAGAAAAAAATGAAGTATGCGGTGATAAAGTGGGCTATGTCTACGCAGAGGGTTTTCCGGACACACATATCAAGTCCAACAAACTATACCGTGAAGTGTGCTGAAACAGGTTGTCCTGCGAAGGTGCACGGGCACGTGCCGAAGTATAACATCCACTGGGTTGTCACCAATGTGGTCCCACATAATTGTGTGAGGAAAAACCTGTTGGTTCGTCATCCAAACCTGACTTCAACTCTCATTACGCAACTCATGTATACTGAGATAGTGGAGAAGAAAGATATGGAAGCAAAATACATCCAGACAGCAGTGAAGGTCAGATGGAATTATGAGATTCCTTATGGGAAGGCTTGGAGGGCTAAGCAGAAGGCTATGGAGGAAAGGTTTGGGACGTTCTTCGACTCATATGATAATGTTGTCCATCTCCTTGACATACTGAAGGAGAGGAATCCCGGCACTTATGTTAACATACAACACACGAGGTTGGAGAGTATACCAGATTTCAAGGTGTTGAAACGAGTATTCTTCTCTTTCGCTATGTGCATCGAAGCTTTCCGGCATTGTCCTCCTGTGATGTTTGTGGATGGTACATTCCTGACTGGTCAGTACAAAGGGCAAATCCTGACTGCTATTGGTATGGACGGGAACAATCAAATCATCCCACTTGCCATGGCATTTGTGGAGGGTGAGAACTTTCCGAGCTGGGTATGGTTCTTCCGTCAAGTTAAAATTGCGATCGTGAAAGACCGACCAAACGTGTGTGTCATTCATGACAGACATGCTGGTATATTGAAGGCCGTGAAGACACTAAGGAATCCAACAGCTGACGAACCAACACCTTGGAAGGACTTGCGGAGCCGGTGGTGCATGCGCCATCTTGGGGCTAATTTTTTCTCATAGTTTAAGAACAAACGATTGATGAACTTGTTCAAAAAATTATGCAACCAGAACCAGCAGCTCAAATACGAATTTATTTGGTCAAAACTAGATGAGTTTACTAAGAAGCAGGTCCGTGCGAGGAAGAAAATGGAAAAAGATCAGGTTAAATTAGCAGCACTCATCGCGGAGCTAGAGGAGCCAGTAGGTCTTTGTGACTTGCCAGCAATTGACCCTCCTAATACTCAAAGAAAGAAGGGCAGGGCAATAAAGAATTTTTCTGAGTGGATAGAGAAAGAGCCTCCGGTGAATTGGTCTTTGCTGCATGACACCCATGGAGCTAGGTATGGCCACATGACAACCAATCTTGCAGAGGTGTATAACTTTGTACTCAGAGGGAATAGAGCATTGCCACTCACAGCTATTGTAGAGGCTGTATTCCATGGCACTTTGAGATATTTCAGAGAAAGGCACGAGTTAGCAAAGAAGCATATTGCAGATAACCAGAACACACCTTATTGTAGCCGTGTCATGGAGTACATGGCAAAGAAGATAGAGAAAGCAAAGAAGCACACTGTCAGACTCATAGGTAATCAGGAAAGGAGGTATGAGGTTCAGCTTCCTACAGATGGTTTTGGTTCTGCAAATGAGGTGAAGACGCACGAGGTAAAAATTGGAACGAAATTTTATCCAACTTGTGAGTGTACATGCAACAAACCGAAGTTGTTGCACCTGCCTTGCTCACATGTGTTGGCTGCCTGTGGCCAGATTCAGTTGGACGCTATCTCCTTTGTGTCCCCATACTATTTAAAAGATGCAGTACTCAATGTCTGGACAGGTGAGATGACAGGGTTTAGAGTCGTCGGCAATTTCAACAAGGTAAACAATGGGGAGAGAGTATACATCCCGGATCCAAAACTTTGGCGAACAAGCAGGTGCAGACATAAGGTAAAGCGCATCCGAAATGATATGGATCAATCTGAAGCTGGTGGAGCAACCAGACAATGTTTGCTATGCGCGGCTTATGGGCATAGGATGAAATATTGTCCCGACCTGAACAAAGACGGTGCTTCCACATCGATGAGTGCTTCTACATCGACGACTGCGACAACAGTAGGAAGAGGCGGACGTGGTCGTGGCAGTCGTGGTGGTCGTGGCAGTCGAGGCCGAAGGGGCGGACAAGGAAGAAATAACTCACAAGCTATATAATGTGTTGGACTATGTTTTAATTTGTAATATGTGTTGGACTATGTTTTAATTTGTAATATGTGTTGGACTATGTTTTAATCGTAATATTGATAGAGGGCACCGGGCCGCACTTATGGAAGCGGGCAAGAACTTAGACGTGTTGGTCACTCGCACCCCAAAGTCTAACTGGATGATACACCATTCATGGGTTAATAGGTATGTGTCGGTATAATGACTTACTATGTTTGACATCATTTTGATAGCCGCTAACTGTATGCTACATTCTCTTTATTTTGTAGGTTAAGTTGGGCTGGACTTCTACCCTTGGCACGGCTGGTTGAGGGTACATTGGATGAGTGGGTTGAACATCCGCAATTGGATGAGGCAGGTGAACCAATGCAGTTACGCAAGAGGCAAGTGAAACGTTTCTCTTACGACAAGTCACTCATTACCTGCTTAGTAGATAGATGGAGACCAGAGACACATACATTTCACTTTCCCTGGGGAGAGATGGCGCCTACTTTGCAGGATGTGTCTTACTTGTTGGGATTACCTCTGGCCGGTGCTGCCATAGGTCCTTTAGAGGCAGAATCTGGTTGGCTAGCATCGATGCAGGGCCGTTTTTTGGCTGCGGTGCCAACTGCTAAGGTCCTAGACAACGATACTCACGGGCCTCGTTTTAAGTGGTTGACCCAGTTTCAGGTAACCTTCATGGCCAGTTTAAAAACTGATGTTTTCATTGTTGTCCTCATTGCATAGTTCAAACAATCATTTGGTTTGTATGTAGATTGTCTCCTTAGGATATCCCCATGTTCAGTTGTCAGAGGCACAGATTGACCGATCCCTAGAGGCATATATTTTGTGGTTGTTCGGCAAGATGATGTTCACAGAGAACCATGTGACCACTGTCGATGCACGACTCATCGGTATTGCACGAGAGATAGCTGACGCACATTGCCCTGGGGACATTCTGCAGAGGAGTTTTGGTTCTGCTGTGTTAGCGGCTACGTACAGAGGCCTGTGCAAAGCTTGCTCGTTGAAGGCTAGAAAATCAGGTATTACAGGATGTCCACTATTGTTGCAGCTCTGATCATACGAGAGATTCCCTATTGGTCGACCCTATGTCTACGTTGATAGACCTTTTGGTTTGGAGGACATGGCTGGGACTTACGTGCTTGCTATCGGCGACTTGCCTACTATGGGATCTGTTTGGACACGGAGAGAGGTATTTTCATATTAAGTAACAACATGAATTACTAATGCTTATTTCTTGCCATTCAATAGTATTACTAATGCTTATTTCTTGTCATGCACAGAGACAGTTCGCGCATAGCCAGGTGAGGGGCTGCTACCCCTCCTTCACGGCGCAGTTTGATAGTTTGCACGAGGATCAAGTTATCTGGGAGCCATACTCCCATCAGGCTATATTATCCAGGTGTCCAGTTGGGATTTCTGGATTGTGCACTAGAGATCAGCACTATTGGATGACCAAGGCCAAGTTGGTGTTCGACGTGACGGTTGAGGAGATGGCTCTTCATAGGGTGATGAGACAGTTTGGTCTATGCCAAGAGCCTGACATTCCAGTTATTCCACACTTACCAGATCACGTGCACAAGTAAGTAATACTATTTTAGTTCTCAGGTCTGCATTCAGAATATCACTAATCATGTAACGCGCATGTCAATCTCAGGTACAGTCGCGCAGGAGGAAACAAGTCCCACGATTCTTGGCTTCGTGACATTAGCCCTTACATGGACGAATGGACTACTGCGCCGACAAATATCTGGGATGAGGTTCGGCCCTTTGACTGGGACAAGTTCGGGTTGTATCTGCAGAGTTACCGGCATAGCACCAGGATCTACTTGGTTCCATCAGCAGCTCATGCTTAGATCGAAGCCCCTCTACCCAGCGATATGTACCCAAATGCCTCTGTTATGGGAACCAGACACCACGCGGTACGTGCTATGGTTCTCACATGTTAAGTTTTTCCTTACTCTGAACATATACAATTGGTTGACTATTCGTATTGTCTGCCATATAACAATGACCTAATTGGTTAACTCTCCGTGTACAAGGTGACTTGACAAGCGAGGCGCTACAGGAGGTTTCTGCTTTAATGCAACGCTTTGAGAGGGGAGATAATATCCCACCGCGAGAGAACGTCTCATGGTTGAGGCGTCTTGATGAGAAGCTACGGGGGATTTACGCAGCTGTTACATGTAGACGATCTTCGGATGTTGCTATTCCTCGTCCAGCACATCGTCCGCCACGCCACTCTCTGCAGCGTTCAGAACCTCGACCCTCTGTGCAGCATTCAGAACCACGACCCTCTGTGCAGCGTTCACAACCAGGGAGCTCTTCCTGGCAGCAGACACCTCCTTCACAACCAGGGAGCTCTTTCTTCCAGCAGCCACCTCCTTCAGAACCAGGGGGCTCTTCCTGGCATCATCAGATGGACCTAGGTAACACTACTTTGTACATTCTTTTAAACATTGTAGGTTCGCAAATCAATTTTACATGTTTTACTTTACCGCAGTCGGCAGCCAGTCGCAGACGTTCATGCATTCAGTCCAGTCACCGATGCTTAGCGGTGCTGGTTCGTTCTTAGCCGGCGACGACGACAATGATGACCGAGCTGCAAACACCTATCAGTTCTCGCAGACAGTTCTTCACACTCCACCACCACCATTGACGCAGGAGACACAGACAGACGAGGTTATCTATGGTCGTGGTAATCGTCAGCGTCATCCACCGACTGATCGCTTATCGCCTTCCGGTCCTCGTCCAAGGAAGACCCAGATTCGTCGTCCCCCCCCCCAGTGATATCGTTATCTATGTATGAGTCGTTATCTATATTAGTTTCAGACTATTCGCATATGTTACTATCGCACTTGCTTCTATCTGATCAGGATACATATATTGTTTTATGTATGCGAGAGACATATTACTATTAATCTGCATTGTTATTCGAGTTACATTTCCAAAGAGACTGCAACCGATAATTAAGATACAAGTACATCTCACATAAACGGTAGGACTGAACTTAAAAAATACAGCTTACATACTACATGAAGGCATCATCGTCATCCTCCGTCGATGCAGCACTCTTGCCCTTCGACGATGCGGTACTCTTGCCCTTCGACGATGCAATACTCTTGCCCTTCGACGATGAGGTACTCTTGGCCTTGGTGCTCGGCATGAAGATATCATCTTTGTCTTCGCTGTCGGCAGTCCATAAATATGTATGCTCTGCTGCAATCCTTATAAATTTTTCACTCTTCGTCTGCACTACCTTCTTCCACCTTCCATGCAACCTAAGAAGTTCTTTACGTACCTCCTCATAAGTCCTTTCAGGCCACCCAGACCTACGTAATGCGTGAGCCAACTCATTCTGTATGGTGTCACTACTGATGAGTTCGTCCCATGGAACTATCCTATTGTCCATCCTGAAATTGGTGGCTAGCCTAAGAAGACATTTGCTCATCTCAGGGTGAAAACTAGGATCGAAAGGATAATCGGACATCTCGACTACACTAAAATGGACTGCTTATCCAACTCCATGTGAAGGGGGTTTTATAGGTAGAGAGGAGAAAATGGCGGGAAAGAACGACTGCGGTATGGAGGGAAAGGTGGCGGGAACATATGGCGGGAAGGGGTTGGCGGGAAACGAGTGGCGGGAAGGGGTTGGTGGAAAACGGGTTGCGGGAACATATATCGGCACAGAGTTGGCGGGAAAATATTGAGGGAAATGAGGGGGAATGGTTGTGCAGCAATTATAATGAATTTATTTGTAAAAAAAAACACTTAGAACCCCTCGGCCCACAGCACTGCCTACTACACTACACTGCACTGCCTACCCACCTTACTGTCAAGGGGGTTTTATAGGAAGAGAGTAGAAAATGGCGGGAAATAATGGCGGGAAAGGGTTGACGAGAAAGGATGGCGGGAAAGGTAGGCCCGCGGAAGCATAAATAATATTTTTACAATATTTATAAGACGGGCAATCGTTGTACATCATTAATAAGTCAAATTTCACAAAAAAAAAACATTTCGGCTTACCATGGGCCAACAGGAGCCCACTCGGCCGTGTGGAGGCCGACAGCCACTCGTCGGCTTCGTGTAGGCCAACAGGCCACTGGTCGGCCTACTGGTGGCCGACAGGCCCCTCATCGGCCTACTGGTGGCCAACAGGCCCCCCATCGGCCCACCCTAGGCCGACAGCCCCCATCGGCCTACCCCAGGCGGACAGGCCCCCCGTCGGCCCAGCCCAGGCCGACAGGGTGCTATTTCTGATATTTTTGCATTCTGCCCAATTGTTTTCAAAAAGGCTATAAATTTAGTCATAGTTTTGAAAAAAAATCAACTTTATGTTCCTGGATGTTGGTTTAAGTTCTAGCTTTTTGTTCCACTGTTATGCAGTGGACTATTATCTCTAGCTTCCTCTTATTGTTTTTAATGAATTCACAACAAACAAGAGATTGGAAGGTGCTCTGTTGGAATGTTAGAGGTTTAAATACAGAAGATAGGCAAAGAGCTGTTAGAGCTAAAATTGAAGAAAGTCAGTGCTCCATTATTTGTTTACAGGAAACAAAATGTGATTTCTTTGACCAAAGAGCTATCAGGAAATTTTGCCCAAGGAGATTTGATAACTTTGTTTACTCCCCTTCTGTGGGGGCCTCTGGTGGCATCCTTGTGATGTGGTGCACTAATATGTTCTCTGGCACTTTAGTTGATATCAAGCCTTATGGAATTGTGGTTTCTTTTATTTCTGCCCACAATGCAAGTCAGTGGACCTTGGTTAATGTCTATGGGCCATGCCAAGGCCCTCTTCGAGATGAATTTGTGCAGTGGTTGTATCATCTAGATATTCCAGTTGATTCTAACTGGCTCCTAGTGGGGGACTTTAACTTCATCAGATCCCTTGAAAAAGGAAACTTGCGAGGAGGGGATATAAATGATATTTTCCTCTTCAATGAGATAATTGGCAATCTAGGACTGCTTGAACTACCTTTAAAAGGAAGATCTTATACATGGTCCAACATGCAGGAAACTCCACTACTTGAACAGCTTGATTGGTTTTTCACTTCCTCTACTTGGATCAATGACTACCCTAACACAATGGTCCACCCCTTAGCAAGAACTGCTTTTGACCATGTGCCATGTGTGGTTTCCATTGCTACATCTATTCCCCAGTAAAAAATCTTCGGGTTTGAGAACTATTGGGTAGATATGCCTGGTTTCTTTGAATGTGTGGAACAGTCATGGAATGCTCCCACTTCAAAAACAAATTCTGCTGCCAAGCTAACTGAAAAGTTCAAGAGGCTCAGATATGACCTGAAGAAATGGTACACTAGTTTGTCTAAACTAAAGAGGATAATTCATGCATGCAATGAGGTTGTCCTAACTTTTGACAATCTTGAGAAAATAAGGCCTTTAACAAGACCTGAATTCAATTTCAGAAAAATTATAAAACTGCATCTTGAGGATCTACTCCATCTCCAGTTTATATATAGGAAACAGAGATGTACTATAAGATGGATTAAAGTTGGTGAGGAAAATTCCAAATTTTTTCAAGCTATGGCTACTGATAGATATAGGAAGAACACTATTGCCTCTTTGCAAAATGAAGCTGGAGATACTGTTTCAGGCCACCAGCAGATGGCTGGCATGCTGTGGGGCACTTTCAAGGACAAAATGGGTGTTTCTGAGGGGATTGATATGAAGTTTGATTTACCAGCATTGATTGATAGAGTGGATGGTCTTGAAAACCTGTCTACACCTTTCTCAGAGGAGGAAATAAATGAAGTTCTCAAACATTTGCCCACTGACAGGGCTCCAGGGCCTGATGGTTTCACTGGGCTATTTGTTAAAAGATGTTGGCATATTACCAAACATGATTTTCTGTAGCTTTTCCAAGATTTTTATGATGGTAAAATCACTATTAGCAGCATGAATGGGTCTTTGATTACCCTAATTCCTAAGAAGCTATCGCCAGAGGGCCCCAATGATTTTAGACCCATATCTTTGACAAATATCTGCTTGAAGTTTCTGACAAAGCTTTTAGCTAATAGGTTACAAAAGGTTATCCTAAAGTGCATTCACAAAAACCAGTATGGGTTCTTGAAATCTAGGTCCATTCAGGATTGCATTGCCTGGACCCTAGAGTATATCCATCAGTGCCATAAGTCAAAGAAACCAATTTTAATTGTCAAATTGGATTTTGCCAAGGCTTTTGATACATTTGAGCATGACCTCATCCTTAGGCTTCTACACCACAAGGGGTTTGATAGTAAATGGATTGGGTGGATCAGAGAATTATTAGCTTCTGGCACTTCTTATATTATTTTGAATGGGGTACCTGGAAAGCAATTCATTTGTAAAAGGGAAGTAAGGCAAGGTGATCCCCTATCCCCTTTGCTTTTTGTTCTTGTAACTGATTTATTGCAGACTCTGGTAAACAGCATGTTGAGGAATGGGACACTTTCACTACCCTTAGAAACTCAAGATAAAGATTTTCCAATCATCCAATATGATGATGATACACTCTTAATTGTGCCTGTTGTTGAATCTCACCTTCTTGCCCTAAAAGAAATGCTTCATGACTTTCATGCCTCCACTGGACTCAAAGTCAATTCCCATAAGTCCTGCATTTTGCCTATCAATGTGGATGAAGCAGAAACATCAAGATTAGCTGCAGTTTTTGGATGCCAGGTTGGAACCCTTCCATTTACTTATCTTGGGTTACTTGTAGGTACTACAAAGCCAAGGATACAGGATTTAATTCCAGTTGTGGATAGAGTTGAGAGAAGACTATCTGCCAGCTCATGCCTTCTGAACCAGGGGGCTTGACTGCAGTTGCTCCAATCAGTGTTATCCTCTTTGCCCATATATTTCTTATGCAGTTTATGTCTACCAGCTGGTATCATCAAGCAGATAGAAAGAATAATGAGGCGATGTTTGTGGAGGGGCAACTCTGATACTACCAGACAGTCTTTGGCAGCCTGGCCTTTAGTTTGCAGACCTAAAGATAAAGGTGGCATGGGAATTGTTAATATCTATATTCAGAACAGAGCCCTCCTCACCAAACACCTGCATAAATTATACAACAAAGCTGATATCCCATGGGTCTCTCTCATTTGGAACACTTATTATGTTGGGGTTGTCCCTCATGGAACCGTGTTATGTGGTTCTTATTGGTGGAGGGATATCATTAAAATCAATGAGGCCTTTAGAATGCATTCTGTGGTGACTATAAACAAGGGAGATTCAACCCTGTTCTGGCATGACACATGGATATTCTTAGGATCATCAGTACATCTCAGGGACAGGTTTCCCAGGCTTTTTTCTTTTGCTATTGATGATAAGATATCTGTCGGAGAGGCTATCAACACGCTGGACATGTCTGAGTTATTTCATTTGCCCTTGTCACTAGAAGCAATGGAGGAGATGATATCTGAACAGACAGGTCTCCTAAACGTTAATGCAGATGAGACCATCAGTGATGTTTGGTCTTGGACACCTGGCAAAGGAAAATTCTCTGCCAAAAGCTATTACACAGTAATGCATGATCACCTCCCTACTGATGAACCTGCTAGATGGATTTGGGAAAGCAAATCCACAATGAAGATAAAAATGTTTGCCTAGTTGATGCTCAATGATAGACTCAACACCAGAGATTTACTTGTTAGAAGGCACTGGAGATCTACACAGGAGGATAATACTTGCCCTTTATGTCATGCCCAGGCCCATGAAGACAGAAACCATCTCTTCTTCACATGCCAATTTAGTACAAGGGTCTAGAATTACCTGCAGATCCAATGGTTGGCTGGTCTCTCTCCTAGGGAATGTCCAATTGCTGCAAGGAAAAGTTTTGGACACCCGTTCTTTAGAGAGGTGGTTTACCTGTCTGCTTGGAACATCTGGTTGGTCAAAAATGGGAGAATTTTCAGAAATGAGAGGCCCACTTTTGCTGCTTGGAAGAGAAGCTTTATTCATGATATTACATTGTTGTCCCACAGGTTCAAGTCCAGCATGAAGCCTATGATGTTGAATTGGATTAGCTCTTTGCCCTAGATGGCCAATACCATGTAATTATGTAAATATGTATATGTGCACATAGGTAAGTAGTTTCTTACTACTTCTTTCTTTTAGCTTTGGAACCCTTTGTACCTTTGTTTGGTGGGCTATGAATAAAGTACTGTGGGGCTGTTGCCTCACAGTTTCCAGTCAAAAAAAACATTCACTTAGTGATAATGAAAATGACAATGATGATGTTCATGTAGATGCTCAACCAGATAATGATAAAAACAAGATAATGATGTTGAAATAGAACCTGATGTTGATCTTGATAACCCACCAGCTAAAAGTAAATGTTATGATAAAAGAGACTTTGTTGCTAGAAAACTTGGTAAAGAAAGAGAACCATGGGTCCAGAAACCCATTCCCTTTCCACCTAAACCATCTAAGAACAAGGATGAGGAACAATTTGAACGCTTTGCTGAAATGCTTAGGCCAGTCTTTTTGCGTACTCGTTTGACTGATATTTCAAAGATGGCCCCTTATGCTAAATATATGAAAGATATTGTCACTAATAAAAGGAATAACTGAAGCTAAAATCTCCACCATGCTTGCTAATTATTCTTTTAAGGATGGAGTACCTAAGAAACTAGGAGATCCAGGAATACCAACTATACCATGCTCCATTAAAAGAAGTTATGTCAAAACTGCCTTATGTGATTTGGGAGCCGGTGTTAGTGTTATGCCTTTCTCTGTATACAAAAGACTTGATTTGAATAAACTCACACCTACTGAAATATCATTCCAATCTATATCAAGCACAATGAAATCTACGAGCACATAATTCCTATTTGCAACAATAAGAACATCATTAATTCTTCCCATAGGTTTCTTAATAGTGGAATCTGCGAGATGCATGTTTAAAGAACAATCATCAAATTCACGGAAACCTAGCACTTCACATAAAGTTTTTG
The DNA here is from genome assembly GCA_011799875.1 of Thinopyrum elongatum. Taxonomy (NCBI): domain Eukaryota; kingdom Viridiplantae; phylum Streptophyta; class Magnoliopsida; order Poales; family Poaceae; genus Thinopyrum; species Thinopyrum elongatum. The sequence continues at coordinate 341,289,822 of CM022297.1, read as the reverse complement.
GAATCGTGGAAATGCTATCACCCAAATCACACAAAGCATGGCACTCATAATCTTTAATTTTAATCTTAATAGTAGGTTCCCACTCATCATAAAGCTTTCTAGGGATAGAAACTTCCAACTCAAGTTTTTCTGCAAAAGATTTCAGCATAGCATCAACGATATGTTTAGTAAAAGCTTTATTTTGATTATAAGCATGAGGAGAATTCAACATGGATTGCAACAAGGAAATACAATCTATCAAAGAACAATTATCATAATTAAAATCCTTGAAATCCAAAAGAGTGGGTTCATCGCTACTTAAAGTTTTGACCTCTCCAATCCCACTTTTATCAATTTTTGCATTAAGATCTAAAAACTCCGAATCATTGGGACGCCTTCTAGCTAAAGTTGACTCATCTACAGGCCCATCTTTATCAATATTTATATTAGAAAACAAAGATTCAATAGGAGTCACACCAATCACTTTGAGATCTTCATCATTATTTTCACAAGACATCGAAGAACACGCTTTAACAAACCAATCTCGCTTAGCACGCATCTTAGCGGTTCTTTCTTTGCACTCATCAATAGAAATTTTAATAGCTTTAAGAGATTCATTAATATCATGCTTGGGTGGCATAGATCTAATTTTCAAAGAATCAATCTCAAGAGAAATTCTATCAACGTTCCTAGCCAAATCATCAATCTTGAGCAATTTTTCTTCAACCATAGCATTGAAAACTTTTTGCGAAATAATAAATTCTTTAATATTGTTCTCAAGATCAGAGGGCATCTTATTATAATTTCCATAAGAATTGTTGTAGGAATTACCGTAATTATTAGAGGAATTACTAGGAAACGGCCTAGGGTTGAAATTACCTCTATACGCGTTATTACCAAAATTGTTCCTACCAACAAAATTCACATCCATAGATTCATTATTGTTCTCAATCAAAGTAGACAAAGGCATATCATTAGGATCAATAGGAGAGCTCTTACTAGCAAACAATTTCATAGGTTCATCCATCTTTCCACTCAAAGTATTAATTTCTTTAATCGCATGCACTTTTTTACTAGTAGAAGATCTTTCGGTATGCCATTGAGAGTAATTAGCCATAATATTATCTTGGAGTTTAGCAGCTTATCCTAATGTGATTTCCCTAAAAGTACCTCCCGCGGCCGAATCTAAAAGATTTCTAGATGCAAAATTCAATCCGGCATAAAAATTTTGTATGATCATCCATAAACTTAAACCATGAGTAGGGCAATTTCTTATCATCAATTTCATCCTCTCCCAAGATTGTGCAACATGTTCATGATCAAGTTGCTTAAAATTCATTATATCTTTCCTAAGGGAGATGATCTTAGCGGGAGGAAAATACTTGGAAATAAAAGCATCTTTACACTTATTCCATGAATCAATACTATTTTTAGGCAAAGATGAAAACCAAGTTTTAGCATGATCTCGTAGTGAGAACGGAAATAGCTTCAATTTAACAATATCATTATCCACATCTTTCTTCTTTTGCATATCACACAACTCAACAAAAGTATTTAGATGGGATGCGGCATCTTCACTAGGAAGGCCAGAAAATTGATCTTTCATAACAAGATTCAGCAAAGCGGCATTAATTTCATAAGATTCCACACTAGTGGCTGGAGCAATCGGAGTACTAATAAAATCATTATTATTAGTATTGGAAAAGTCACACAACTTGGTATTTTCTTGAGACATCATGACAAAGCAAGCAATCTAACACACGAGTAACCAAAAAGCAAACGAAAAGACGTACGGAAGAAGGGCGAATAAAAAGGCAAATCTTTTTGTGTTTTTCTGAAAATCATTTTAGAAGTGGCGGAGAGGAAAACGAGAGGTAAATGGCAAATAATGTAATGCAAGAGATGAGAGTTTATGGTGGGTACTTGGTTGGCTTGATGTAGATCTCCCTAGCAACGGCGCCAGAAATTCTTCCTGCTACTTCTTGAGCCTGCGTTGGTTTTTCCCATGAAGAGGAAAGGCTGATGCAGCAAAGTAGAGATAAGTATTTCCCTCAGTTAAGAACCAAGGTATCAATCCAGTAGGAGATACAAGCAAGTCTCCAATCTATGCACCTGCACAAACAATCAAACACTTGCACCCAACGCGATAAAGGGGTTGTCAATCCCTTCATGGTCACTTGCAAAGGTGAGATCTAATAGAGATAGATATAAAAGCTTACTAAAATGTAAAACAAAATAAAAGTAAATAAATTGCAGCAAGGTATTTTTGGGTTTTTTGGTTTATAGATCTGAAAATATATGATGGAAAATAGACCCGGGGGCCATAGGTTTCACTAGAGGCTTCTCTCTTGAAGGCAAATAATACGGTGGGTGAACAAATTACTGTCGAGCAATTGATAGAAAAGCGCAAAGTTATGACGATATCCAAGGCAATGATTATGCATATATGCATCACGTCTGTGTCAAGTAGACCGAAACGATTCTGCATCTACTACTGTTACTCCACACATCGACCGCTATCCAGCATGCATCTAGAGTATTAAGTTCATAAAGAACGGAGTAACGCCTTAAGTAAGATGACATGATGTAGAGGGATAAACTCAAGCAATATGATGAAAACCCCATCTTTTTACCCTTGATGGCAACAATACAAATACGTGCCTCGCTACCCCTACTTTGTCACTGGGTGAGGACACCGCAAGATTGAACCCAAAACTAAGCACCTCTCCCATTGCAAGAAGAACCAATCTAGTTGGCCAAACCAAACCGATAATTCAAAGAGAAATACAAAGATATCAAATCATGCATATAAGAATTCAGAGAAGATTCAAATAATATTCATAGATAAACTGATCATAAATCCACAATTCATCGGATCTCGACAAACACACCGCAAAAGAATATTACATCGGATAGATCTCTAAGAACATCGAGGAGAACATGGTATTGAGAATCAAAGAGAGAGAAGAAGCCATCTAGCTAGTAGCTATGGACCCGTAGGTCTGAGGTAAACTACTCACGCTTCATCAGAAGGGCAATAGAGTTGATGTAGAAGCTCTCCGTGGTCGAATCCCCCTCCGGCAGGATGCCAGAAAAGGCCCCAAGATGGGATCTCACGGGTACAGAAGGTTACGACGGCAGAAAAGTATTTTGGTGGACGCCTCTAGTAGTTTGGGAATATTTAGGAATATATAGAGGAAGAATTAGGGTTAGGAGAGCTCCGAGGGGCCCGCAAGCCCTCAGGGCGCGGCTGTGACGCCCCCGGCCCGATCGTGCACTAATCATACACGCAAATGCACACGATCAAGCCTAAGGACTCACGGGAAGATATCACAACACAACTCTAAAACATAAATAAAGTCATACAAGCTTTATATTACAAGCCAGGGGCCTCGAGGGCTCGAATACGTAAGCTTGCGTACAAGCGTCAGCGGAAGCATCAGATATCTGAGTACAGATATGAAACAGAAACAGAAAGGCCTTTAGAAAGGCGGGACAAAAATAAAACACTACGATCGAAAGGCGTAGGCCTCCTGCCTGGGACCCTCCGATCCTACTCCTGGTCGACAGTCAACTCGTAGTAGTATCCATCCTCTGGGTAGTAGTAGTAGTCGACCGACGGCAGGGCAGCTGTCTCAGGGGCTCCGTCATCTTGTCACGACAAACTGATATGGGGAGAAAAGGAAAACAAAGCAACCATGAGTACTCAGAAGTACTCAGCAAGCAAGGATCTACACTACATATGCAACATTTTCAAAGGGAGGCTGTATATGTGGACTGGGCTGCAGAAATGCCAGAATAGAGAGAAGGCCTAGTCCTATCGAAGACTAGCATCTTCAGAGGTCTTGCAGCAGTAGAAGAGAGTAGAACAGTACAATATAATGTAGTAGTATCATTAAGTCTCATCCTCACCCAGAGATCCTTTCTCCACTCCCTGCGAGAAAGCAATCCCAGAGCCGTACAGTCATCAACCTCGTCCTGTGATCCCTTCTCGACTCCCTGCGAGAAGCAATCCCAGAGCCATAGTATCCAAGTATCCAGTTCTAAATTGTATCAATCAGGATACAACTCCGAGTGTCCGTTACCGTAGGACAGGCTATCGATAGAAGTTTTCTTCCCTGCAGGGGTGCACCAACTTACCCAACACGCTCGATTAACTCCGGCCAGACACACTTTCCTGGGTCATGCCCGGCCTCGGCCAAACGACACATCGCAACCCTACCTACAGCTCAGCAGAGAGGTCCCCGCCGGTCTACATCCTAAGCGCAAGGGGGTCTTGGCCATCGCCCCTCGCCCTCCGGGTCGTTGTGAGCAGGGTGGATACCAGCGCCAACGGCACGATCCGACCCGGCCACAATGCTGAACTGGACGTCTGACAAAGCTTCCGGCTGATGCATACGATGCAGAACGCCCATACTATGCCCACGTGATGGTTAGTGCTATCAGGCCAGAGACCTGCTCGGATCAAATATCCAAATCGTTAATGGACTAGGGCTTGCGGTAACAAGCAGAGACTCACGAAAGATGTGACCCCATCGCCCCGTCTCGAGGACTTGCTGCAAGGGTTAAGAATGCCCGGCCGCGCCTCGTATTCAGCACTCGGGCACCATACAGGCACCCGTCTTCACAACACTCGCCTCTCAGGCGCACGTGGGTACCCCTCAGGGCCGACCCGCCTATCCAAGTAACAGTGTAAAGTCCAAGTATCCGTGTGTCCATAACATTAGGGGAATCCGAGGTATCACCCTCGTTGGATTCCTACTCGATGTGTCTGTCAAGGTGAACTCGGAGGATTCACCCTCGATGGGTTCACACTTGATGTGTTGCACGACAGCGTCGTTACCGGAAGTGGCGAAGGAGGAATCACCCTCGATGACCACGACCGAATAGCTACTCTACAGAGTTAACATCAGAAGTGCTACAAGAGGTTTCACCCTCGGCACTCGATAGTAATGCTGCAGTGTCGTTACAACTAAGGGGGGTGATGTGCGGTGTCGGGGCCTGGTCTTCAATTCCCGTTGATCGGGTCTTCTGACGATCCAGCGCGGCAGTCGGGATAAGTGGGGTCACTGATAGGTCTCTACCCAGCCTATACTAAGCAGTTTAGGGTATGCAGGTAATTATCAACAGCAGGTTACAATAAACAGGCTATGCATCAGAATAGGTAAAGCAGTAGCAATAGCAATTCTAATGCAAGCATGAGAAATAGAATGGGCGATATCGGGATGATCAAAGGGGGGGCTTGCCTGGTTGCTCGACGGCAAGGGCAAGGTCGTCAATGGTGGCGTCGGGCTCCTGAACCGCGTCGGTACCGGGAACTGCGTCGGGGTCTAACGAGAGAGAAGAGTGGGAGGAAACAGTATAAATATAGAGCAAACATAAGCAACACGGAGCAGGCCATGCTGACGTGTAGTGCAGGGTTGCCTGAAGACATGTCCAAGTCATTTAGTTATTTTAGGAATTTGTTTGGAATTATTTTATTAAGGTCATACACTATTCATTTATCTGAAACAGGCAAAAAGTTGCATGTTCAGATAGTTAGAGGCATCTAACAGGTATGTGGGTAGCGTATTCGGATCAGTCTCATTTTTCTGATCAGTTTTCATATATAAATTATTTTCATCGGAGTTACGGATTAAAAGATATGATTTTCTAAAGTTTTACTGATTTTCTGGAATTTAATTATTTATTTAAATCAACATTATCCGAAATAGTACAGGGTGACGTCACTGTGACGTAATGCTGACGTCAGCAGTCAACGGTCGACTGACCAGGGTCAAACCTGACCAGTGGGGCCCACATGTCAGCCTCTGATTAGTCTAAACAGAGTTTATTTTTAACTAATTAACTAATTAGGCTACTGGGCCCACATGTCAGTGTGTATATTGGTTAAACTAATTAACTTAATCAAAATAATTAATTAACAGGCGGTGGGGCCCGTGTGTCAGTGACACAGCCAGCCCAGTCAGCGGGCTGACCGGGTCAACTGGGGCCCGCGGGCCCACAGTCAGTGGCACGGAGGCGGGGCCCACCCTTGCCATGTTGGCTGGCCGGCGGCTGAACACCGGCGAGCCCGAAAACGCGGCGGAGGCTCGGGAGAGCTACGGGTTTCACGCACAGTGGGTCAAATCGAGCGCCATTTCTTGCTCTCGATCGGGCATCCCGAGCCGCGTCGATCTAGCCTACCGGCGCTAGCTGCGGTGGTTAGAGCGGAGCGCGGTGAGCTCGTCGGCGGACAGTGGCATTTGGGTGAGACGGCGAACGGCGTTGCAGCGTGCGTGCGAACGAGCCAAGAGGCTAGGCGTGACCTGCGCGATGCGGTGAAGCGAGCGGGCACAGTTGCGGGGCCGTTTGGTCGCCGGAGCCATGCCGGTGACGAGGCGGGCAGCGGCGCATTCGGCTACGGTGGAGGCGCTCGCTAGGGGCCGCAAACGATGGCGCGAGGAGAGGGAGACAAAGCGGCAGCTTACAGCGCTCCTGCAGGTGTGCTTAAGTGGGTTCGGGGTGGGCTTGAGGCGGCGAATCGACAGCGGCGATGCGGGCGGCCGCAGGTTGAAGACGATGGAGTTGGGGATGATGCCGGGGTCCTCGGCTCGTTCCAGTCGGCGCAGGCGAAGTAGAGGCCGCCAGCGAAGCTCAGGGACACGTCGGGGAGGCGTATGGGGCGCGGTGGCCGTGGCTACGCCGGAGCCATGGCGCCGTTGGCGCTCGGGTGAGGGGGAAGCAGAGAGGGAAGAGTTGATGAGTGGCCAGGGGGGGCCGGGGGAGCGTTGGGCGCTGCCCTTTATCCACGGTGAGCGAGAGCGCGCGCTGTCGAGCGGGAGAGGGGGGGGCCGGGGCGCGGGCGTGCGTGCGCGCGTCAGGTGTTCGACAATGAGGCAACGCGGGTGAGCAGTGCGGGGTAGGGGAAGAGCCAGGTGGGTCGGGCCGCACTGTGCACTCGCGGCCCAGGCAGCGGTGGGCTTCTTTCTCTTTTTCTTTTTCTAATTTCTTTTCTGTTTTCTCTTTTTAGTTTCTGTTTAGGCTTTTGTTTTTATTTCAAAACACTTTTGTAAAATATGAGACTAGCCCAAATAAATATGGTGCATCATTAGTCACTTCTAGAAATTGGTTTGTTGTCCATATCTTTTTGTTTGGATTTTATTTAATTGAAAAAGGATTAAATAGTGCTGTTTTGCTGCTGTTCCTTGCTGTTTGAGTCCTTTTACAATTCCAATAAATGTTGCAATCAATTTTATAAAAGCTTTGGGAATATTTGCAACATGCTGCACATTTTAGTTTTTATGTTGGATAACTTTTATTTTTCACTTTCATTTAAAATTTGAATTTGACTTAGGAGTTGAAATGCAATATGATGCTAATTATGATTATGCACTGTTGATCATGATGACATGGCATAATAAAAAAGGGGATTACTGTAGTTAACCACTGGGGGTGTTACAGCGGCCCCCTAGGGCGCGCCCCCTGGCTTGTGGAGTCCTCGGGACTCCCCTGCCTTCAACTCCAAGTTTGCTGGGTGTCTTCTGGTCCAAGAAAAATCATCACAAAAGTTTTATTCCGTTTGGACTCCATTTGGTATTTCTGTTCTGTAAAACTCAAAAACAAGGAAAAAACAGAAACTGGCACTGGGCTCTAGGTTAATAAGTTAGTCCCAAAAATAATATAAAATAGCATATTAATGCATATAAAACATCCAAAACACATAATATAATAGCATGGAACAATAAAAAATTATAGATACGTTGGAGATGTATCAGGCACGTGAGTACAACGCAGCAGTGGAAGCTGCCCATTTGGCTGAGGAGGCCGCACCTAGAGCCTCCACGAGCTATAATTTTGACTATTACCCAAGCCAGGGATGGTGATCACCAAGCTACACAAAAGCCTTAGCTTGGGGGAGTACGTATTTCTCACCGACATTACATTCATGTTCACACATTTCACTCTAGTCGTCGGTGTTCATCCTCTTTCATTGTATTATCCATGTTATATTTATTTTCTCGCTTTCTTCCTGTGTGTTTGAAAAGCTTTGAGAAAACCCAAAAATGTTTCTCGCTTCTTTTCGGTTTTTCTTTCTAGTTTAAATTAGTTGTTGTATTAAAAAAAACCCAAAAAGATTTCTCGTTTCTTCTTTTGCTTGTTGGGAGCTTTCCTGTGTAAATAGTTTTCTCATTTTTGTTTTCCTTTATTAATTTGCTTCCTTCAAGAAAAACTAAAAACTCCAAAAATATTTCAGTGTGTTTCTCTGAAATTCTTTTCTTTTGTTGAGTCGTACTAAGGAGAAGACCACGATGAAAATGTTGAGTGGCTCTCATATGCATTATTGTTGATCCAACAAAGAGCCCATATTATTTTGTCTTCTCCTTTGAATAAAATGTTTGCATATTCCAGCTTAGTCCATGGCACTCTTGCACTATTATTATTTTCATATCATTCGGACATGCAAGTAAAAGGCAATAATGATGATATATGATGAAGTGACTGATGCAAGGAAAGGCCGGTATGAACTCAACATGTTTTTGTTTTTGTAAATATGTTTAACTCAGTATCCATGATTCAGCATATTATGATTTAACATGTTTATGATGACAATTAGAGACTATAGTTGCTCATGCCATGCTTAAGTAGCTAGGAGTGAATAATGATTTATTTTAGATGTCAACATGCATTAAAATGGTTGTGATGTATTATGATGATATGGTATCCTCCTCGGAGTATTTCGAGTGGCTTGACTTGGCACATGTTCACACATGTAGTTGATTCAAAACCAACATAGCCTCCAAGATATTTATGTTCATGGTGTTTATATCCTACTCATGCTAGTATTTAATGTTAATTATTCACAACCTATGTTCATGACCGTTTTTGCTCTCTAGCTGGTCACTTCTCAACCTATTTTCTAGCCTTCGCCTGTACTAAGCGGGAATGCTGCCTGTGCATCCAAGTCCTTAAACCAAAGTTATTCCAGATGAGTCCACTATATCTACCTATATGCGGTATTACTCTGCCGTTCCAAGTAAATTTGCATGTGCCACCTCTAAAAATTCAAATGAACATCTGTTTTGTGTGCCCGTACCGCTCATGGAGCGACAGGGGGTGGTCAGTATCTTCCATGCTAAGCGGATTATTCTCATGATGAGTGTTTATTCACTCGTCCTTACACGAGAGGGGTCGGTAATCGGGATGCCCAGCCCCATGATCAAAATTGCAAATAATTAAACAAAACTCCCACGGACTGTTGTTGGTATGGAGGGCACCTGAGGATTCGGCTAGCCATGGCTTGTGTTTGTTGGTGGAGGGGGAGTAAACTTTACTTTTACCGCTTGGGAACCATCGCTAATTTGTTTAGCATGGAAGATATTGAAAACTCTTGGTCGTAACATTGACAGGAAAGGTATACATTCAAAAATTATATTTATCTCTTATTTAAGCTTTGAGCTCTGGCACCTCTGCAAATCTCTGCTCCCTCTGCGAAGGGTCTATCTACTTACTTTTATGTTATTTTACTTTTATTGTTGAGTCATCACCTTCTCAAACAAGCACCAGTCCTGAGAGCACTATTGTCATCCTCATGCATTGTGTATAGTTAATGTTGGGTGCATCACGACTGGATCTCTTCTACCATGAATTACAATGTTTAGTCACTTCTTGAACTTTGGAGGTGCTCTGCATTTATGTTTTGCGTTCTCAGAAAGGGCTAGCGAGATACCAATATTGTCATATTATATCATGATTGTTTTGACAAAGTGTTGGCATTTAAAATATTTTATTATTGCTCGCTAGTTGATTATGCCATTGATGTGAGTGAATGTAATTTCTAAGAGTTACCATTTGCATGGTTAGTCATGATCTTTGCTGAAAACCTGGGTGCTACTTAAGCTTATTTATGTAAACAAGAACAAAAGAGTTCATAAGAGTTTTTCTTTATCACTTTCAGTTTATCAACTGAATTGCTTGAGGGCAAGCAAAGGTTTAAGCTTGGGGGAGTTGATACGTCTCCATCGTATCTACTTTTCCTAACACTTTTGCTCTTGTTTTGGACTCTAATTTGCATGATTTGAATGAAACTAACCCGGACTAACGTTGTTTTCAGCAGAGTTACCATGGTGTTGTTTTTGTGCAGAAATAAAAGTTCTCGGAATTGGACGAAACTTTTTGGAGAATTATTTTGGAATAAAAGAAAAATACTGGAGCAAAGACCCACTGGAGGGGGGGGGGTTGCTGCCCACTACGCAACAGGGTGCGCCACCCCCTCTGGCATGTCCTGGTGGGTAGTGGGGCCCACGAGGCTCCACCGACTCTAATTCCGACACTATAAATTCAGATTTCCTGAGAAAAAATAAGAGAGGAAGTTTCATCATGTTTTACGATACGGAGCCGCCGCCACCTCCTGTTCTTCATCGCGAGGCCAGATCTGGAGTCTGTTTGGGGATCCGGAGAGGGGGATCTTCCGTCTTCATCATCGTCAACCATCCTCCATCATCAATTTCATGATGCTCACTGCCGGGAGTGAGTAATTCCTTCGTAGGCTTGCTAGACGGTGATTGATACGTCTCCAACGTTTCTATAAGTTTTGATTGTTCCTTGCTATTACATTATCAATATTGGATATTTTATATGCATTATTATGATATTTTATATCATTTTTTGGTACTAACTTATTAACCTAGTGCCCTGTGCCAGTTGCTGTTTTTTCCTTGTTTTTGTCTTTATAGAAAATCAATACCAAATGGAGTCCAAATGGAACAAAACTTTTTGACGATTTTTCTTGGACCTCAAGACACCCTGGAAGCTTCGGGAGGAGGCCCGAAGAACCATGAGGTGGCCACAAGCTCAGGGGCCGTGCCCCCAAGCTTGTGGGCCCCCCGTGGCACTTCCAACCCTAATTTTTCTTCTATAAATACCCAAATATTCCCCATAGACCAGAGGGCACACTAAAAATACTTTTGCGCCACCGCAAGTTTCTGTCTTCATGAGATTCCATCTGGGGACCTTTTCGGTACTCCGCCGAAGAGGGATTCAATCACGGAGGGCTTCTACATCAACCTTGCTGCCCTTCCGATGATGTGTGAGTAGTTTACCACAGACCTATGGGTCCATAGCTAGTAGCTAGATGGCTTCTTCTCTCTCTTTGATCTTCAATACAATGTTCTCCTCGATGTTCTTGGAGATTAATTTGATGTAATCTTCTTTTGCGGTGCGTTTGTTGAGATCTGATGAATTGTGGGTTTATGATCATATTATCTATGAATATTATTTGAGTCTTCTCTGAACTCTTTAATGCATGATTTATATATCTTTGTATTTCTCTCCGATCTATTGATTTGGTTTGGCCAACTAGATTGATTTTTCTTGCAATGGGAGAGGTGTTTTGTAATGGGTTCAATCTTGCGGTGCTCAATCCCAGTGACAGAAAGGGACATGACATGTATTTGTATTATTGCCATTACGGATAAAAAGATGGGGTTTGTTCATATTGATTGGATCTATCCCTCTACATCATGTCATCTTGCTTAAGGCGTTATTGCATTCTTGTTAACTCACTAGACGCATGCTGGATAGCGGTCGATGTGTGGAGTAATTGTAGTAGATGCAGGTAGGAGTCGGTCTACTTGTCACGGACGTGATGCCTATATACAAGATCATTGCCTTAGATATCGTCATAACTATGCGCTTTTCTATCAATTGCTCAACAGTAATTTGTTTACCCACCGTATGCTTTCTTTCAAGAGAGAATTCTCTAGTGAAAACTATGGCCCCCGGGTCTATCTTTTATCATATTATTTTTAGACCTATAAAATCAAAAACACAAAAATACCTTGCTTCAATTTATTTACTTTTATTTTATTTTGCACTTTTACTTATCTTTTATATCTGTCACTATCAGATCTCATCCTTGCAAGTAACCGTGAAGGGATTGACAACCCCTTTATGACATTGGGTGCAAGTATTTGTTTGTTTGTGTAGGTGAAATTATTGGAGACTTGTGCGTTCCTCCTACTGGATTGATACCTTGGTTCTCAACTGAGGGAAATGCTTATCTCTACTTTGCTGCATCACCCTTTCCTCTTCAAGGGAAAAACCAACACAAGCTCAAGAAGTAACAGGAAGAATTTCTGGCGCCGTTGACGGGGAGGATCTACATCAAGCCTACCAAGTACCTATCATAAACTCTCATCTCTTGCGTTTACATTATTTGCCATTTGTCTCTCGTTTTCCTTTTTATTTGCCTTCTTTCCATTCGCTTTTTGGTTTGCTTGCTTGCTTTGTCATCATGTCTCAATTTAAATTTTTTGATCCTTGCTATAGAAAGTTGGAAGAGGTTGAAAATAATGCTAAAAGCTTCACGTCTTTGCAATTTGAGCATTACAATTTCTTTAGGAATGAACTTAAAGAACAATCTACTATGATAGAGTATATCAATAAACAACTTGATGATGTTAATAAAGAAGTTATTGGTCTTCAATCTCAACTTGTTCATATTGAAAGTTTAGTAGTCCAAATTTCTGATAAGCAAACCACGTTAGTGAATAAGATGGCTGCTAAACCTGAATCTTTGAATCATGGTGAAGATTTGAAAGTAATTGGTGTGACTCCTATTGAATCTTTGGTTGCTAATATAAAACTTGATAAAGAAGGGACTGGAGAGGAGTCAACTTTAGCTAGAAGGGGTCCCAATAATTTGGAGGGTGAATATCTTAATGAAAAAATTGACAAAAGTGGGTTTGGCGAGGTCAAAACTTTAACTAGTGATGTGCCAACTCTTTTGGATTACAAGGATTTTAATTATGATAATTGTTCTTTGATTGAGTGTATTTCCTTGTTACAATCCATGCTTAATTCACCTCATGCTTATGATGAAAATAAGGCTTTTACTAAACATATCGTTGATGCTATGATGAAATCTTTTGAAGAAAAACTTGAGTTGGAAGTTTCAATTCCTAGAAAGTTATATGATGAATGGGAACCTACTATTAAAATTAATATTAAAGATTATGAATGCAATGCTTTATGAGATTTGGGTGCTAGCATTTCCACTATTCCAAAATCTTTATGTGATGTGCTAGGCTTCCATAAACTTGATGATTGTTCTTTAAATTTGCACTTAGCGGATTCATGATGACAAAACCTAGACCATAGGTTCTTCCATAAACCTATGGGAAGAATTAATGATGTTCTTATTATTGCAAATAGGAATTATGTGCCCATATATTTCATTGTGCTTGATATTGATTGCAATCCTACATGCCCCATAATTCTTGGTGGACCTTTCCTTAGAACGATTAGTGCAATTATTGATATGAAAGAAAGAAACATTAGATTTCAATTTCCATTAAGGAAGGGCATGGAACAATTTACAAGAAATAAAATTTAGTTACCATATGAATCTATTATGAGGGCCACTTATGGATTGAATACCAATGATGACAAAACCTAGATCTATGCAATATGCCTAGCTAGGGGCGTAAAACAATAGCGCTTGTTGGGAGGCAACCCAATATTATTTTATGTTTTTGCTTCTTCTTCTGTTTTTGAATAAATACACCATTATACTTCTGTTATGATGGAGTTTTAGTGTTTTAATTAGTGTTTGTGCCAAGTAAGACCTTTGGGTTGATTTGGAAGATCGTTGATTTGATTCTGAGAAAAAAACAGAAACTTTTGCGTCTAGTAGCAGAATTGTTAAAATTTGCTGGAACGTGAAAAAATTCTGATTTTTTTACACAAGATTTATATACATATTTTCTACGTTGTCCTACATTTTAAGAATTTTCGAGGTTACAAAAGTATGCACTTAATTCAGGTTTCTACAGACTGTTCTGTTTTTGACAGATTCTGTTTTCAATTTGTTGTTCGCTTGTTTTGATGAATCTATGGGTTGTATCGGGGGGTATAAACGATGGTGAAGTTAGAATACAGTAGATATAATGCTAATATGAAATTGGAATGAGTTTAAAATAGTACCTAAAGTGGTGATTTGCTTTATTATACTAATGGATCTCACGAGTTTTCTGTTGAGTTTTGTGTTGTGAAGTTTTCAAGTTTTGAGTGAAGTTTTGATGGGCCAAGGAATAAGGAGTGGCAAGAGCCTAAGCTTGGGGATGCCCATGGCACCCCAAGGTAATATTCAGGGACAATCAAGCATCTAAGCTTGGGGATGCCCCGGATGGCGTCCCCTCTTTTGTCTACAATCCATCGGTAAATTACTTGAGGCTATATTTTTATTCACTACATGATATGTGTTTTGCTTGGAGCGTCATGTATTATATGAGTCTTTGCTTTATTTGCCTTTTAGTTTGCCACAATCATCCTTGCTGGACACACCTTTTTTAGGGGGACACGCATTAATCGTGAAATTGTTAGAATACTCTTTGAGCTTCACTTATATCTTTTGAACTAGGCAGTTGCTCTAGCGCTTCACTTATATCTTTTAGAGCACGGCGGTGGTTATATTTTAAAGAAATTTATGATCTCTCATGATTCACTTATATTATTTTTAGAGCCTTATAAATAGTATGGCAATTTGATTGGGTTATAAATTTAGTTCTAATATGATGGGTATGCAAGAGGGATATAATAGAAACTTTCATGAAGATCATTGAATATATGAGAAGTTTGATTCTTTGCATTTGTTTTGAGATATAAAGATGGTGATATTAGAGTCATGCTAGTGAGTAATTGTGGTTTAGTAAGAATATTGGTGTTAAGGTTTGTGATTCCCGAAGCATGCATGTATGGTCTCTTGTTATGCTATGAAATTGGAGCATGATTTATTATTGATTGTCTTCATTATGAGTGGCGGTCGGGGACGAGCGATGGTGTTTTCCTACCAATCTATCCCCCCTAGGGGTATGTGTAGCAGTAATTTGCTTCGAGGGCTAATAAACTTTTTCAATAAGTATGTGAGTTCTGTATGACTAATGTGAGTCCATGGATTATACGCACTCTTACCTTTCCGCATTTTGCTAGCCTCTTCGGTACCGTGCATTGCCCCTTCTCACCTTCAGTTGTGGTGCAAACTTCGCCGGTGCATCCAAACCCCGTGATATGATACGCTCTATCACACATAAGCCTCCTTATATCTTCCTCAAAACAGCCACCATACCTACCTATTATGGCATTTCCATAGCCATTCCGAGATATATTTCCATGCAACTTCCACTGTTCCATTTTATTATGACACATATCATCATTGTCATATTGCGTTGCATGATCTTATAGTTGACATAGTATTTGTGGCTTGGCCACCGTTCATATTTTTTATACATGTCAAGCTAGATCATTGCACATCCCGGTATACCGCCAGAGGCACTCATATATAGTCATATTTTTGTTCTAGTATTGAGTTATAATTCTTGAGTTGTAAGTAAATAAAGTGTGATGATCATCATTATTAGAGCATTGTCCCATGTGAGGAAAGGATGATGGATACTATGATTCCCCCACAAGTCGGGATGAGACTCCGGACGAAAAAAACGAGGCCAAAAAGAGCGCAACAAAAAAAAAGAGAGAAAAAGGGAGAAGGGACAATGTTACTATCCTTTTCCACACTTGTGCTTCAAAGTAGCACCATGTTCTTCATGATAGAGAGTCTCCTAGTTTGTCACTTTCATATATTACTAGTGGAATTTTTTTCATTATAGAACTTGGCTTGTATATTCCAATGATGGGCTTCCTCAAATGCCTGAGGTCTTCATGAGCAAGCAAGTTGGATGCACACCCACTGAGTTTTCTTTTGAGCTTTCATACACTTATAGCTCTAGTGCATCCGTTGCATGGCAATCCCTACTCCTTGCATTGATATCAATTGATGGGCATCTCCATAGCCTGTTGATTAGCCTCGTCAATGTGAGACTTTCTTCTTTTTTGTCTTCTCCACACAACCTCCAACATCATACTCTATTCCACCCATAGTGTTATATCCATGGCTCACGCTCATGTATTGCGTGAGAGTCGAAAAAGCTGAAGCGCCTTAAGAAGTATGAACCAATTGCTCGGCTTTTCATCAGGGTTGTGCATGATAAATACTTTGTGTTAAGAAGATGGAGCATGACAAGCCTATATGATTTTGTAGGGATAACTTTCTTTAGCCATGATATTTTGAAAAGACATGATTTCTTTTTAGTATGCTTGAAGTATTATTGTTTTTATGTCAATATTAAACTTTTGTTTTGAATCTTATGAATCTGAATATTCATTCCACATAAAGAAAGATTACATGATAAACATGTTAGGTAGCATTCCACATCAAAAATTCTATTTTTATCATTTACCTACTTGAGGACGAGCAGGAATTAAGCTTGGGGATGCTTGATACATCTCCAACGTATCTATAATTTTTGATTGTTTCATGCTATTGTATTATCAATATTGGATGTTTTATATGCATTATTATGCTATTTTATTTCATTTTTTGGGACTAACTTATTAACCTAGTGCCCAGTGCCAGTTGCTGCTTTTTCCTTGTTTTTGTCTTTACATAATATCAATACCAAACGGAGTCCAAATGGAACAAAACTTTTTGGCGATATTTCTTGGACCACAAGACACCCTGGAAGCTTTGGGAGGAGGCGAGAAGAGCCACGAGGTGGCCACAAGCTCAGGGGGCGCGCCCCCCAAGCTTGTGCCCCTCGTGGCACTTCCAACCCTAATTTTTCTTCTATAAATACCCAAATATTCCCCGTAGACCATAGGGCACACCAAACATACTTTTCCGCCGCCGCAAGTTTCTGTCTTCGTGAGATCCCATCTAGGGACCTTTTCTGGTACTCCACTGGAGGGGGATTTGATCACGAAGGGCTTCTACATCAACCTTGCTGTCCTTCGATGATGTGTGAGTAGTTTACCACAGACCTACGGGTCCATAGCTAGTAGCTAGATGGCTTCTTCTCTCTCTTTGATCCTCAATACAATGCTCTCCTCGATGTTCTTGGAGATCTATTCGATGTAATCTTCTTTTGCGGTGCGTTTGTTGAGATCCGATGAATTGTGGGTATATGATTTGATTATCTATGAATATTATTTGAGTCTTCTCTAAACTCTTTTATCCATGATTTATATAGCTTTGTATTTCTCTCCGATCTATTGATTTGGTTTGGCCAACTAGATTGATTTTTCTAGCAATGGGAGAGGTGCTTTGTAATGGGTTCAATCTTGCGGTGCTCAATCCTAGTGACAGAAAGGGACATGACACGTATTTGTATTGTTGCCAGTAAGGATAAAATGATGGGGTTTGTTCATATTGATTGGATCTATCCCTCTGCATCATGTCATCATGCTTAAGGCGTTACTCCTGTAACACCCCCGGTGATTAGCAACAGTAATCACTTTTGATAATGACATGTTAGCATGATCAACAGTGCATAATCATCATTAGCATCATATTGCATTTCAACTCCTAAGTCAAATTCAAAATTTAAATAAAAGTGGAATATGAAAGTTGTCCAACATAGGAGCTAAAATGTCAGATGTATAGCAAATATTCCAGAGGCTATTCTAAAATTGAAACCAACATCATTGGAATTGGATAAGTGACTCGAACAACCTCAAACAGTGGATAAAGATAATATTTAATAACCATTTATTAAATCTGAAATAAATATGGAATTATGTTTTGTCCAAACTAATTTTAGGTGTTAGGGAATAATGCACTGGTATTTATGAACTAGGTCTCATGTTTTACAAAAACCATTTTGAGGCCTGACTATTTACTAAACTGAGAAAGGAGAATAAAGAAAAAGATAAAAGAAAAATGAAACAGAAAAGAAGAAAAGGGACCCCCCCCCTCCGGCCCAACTGGGCCGAAGCCCAGCCGGCCGGCCCACTTGTGTCCCCCCCTGGCCTATATGGCCCCAGCCGGCCAAACCCTAATCCCCACCCCCATTCCCCTCGCTCCTCTTCCCCCCTCTCTGCTCCCGCACCTCGCCGCGCGCACCGCGCCCCCGTGCCGCCGCTCACCGCGCTGCGCGCATGCTCACGCGTCGCCGTGCCCCGGCTCGCGCCCGACCGCGCTGCGCGCGCCCCGCTCGCGCCCACTCCAGCCGCCGCTGCCGCTCGTCCTCTCGCCTCTGCCCCCGCTCGCCGCGGCCACCCGCACGCGCGCGCGCCCCCACACCTCGCCCGCGCGCTCGCCCGCATCGCTCGCCGTGGCCCCGCGCTCACCGCCGCCCCGTCCAGCCGCGCCTCGCCGGCGCCCGTGGCCAGCGCCCGGGCGCACCCTGGACGCGCCCGCTCGGGCTGCGCCCATGCCCGCCCCGTGTGGCCGTATGGGCCACTGCCCGGTGGGCCCTGCCCCCCTGTGCCGCTGACAAATGGGGCCCACCCCCCTAAAACGATTTAAAAGAAATAGAAAATAAAAATAGAGATAAATAAAATAATTAATTAAATAATTAATTAATTAATTAATTAGTTAATTAATCCTGATTAGGTTAATCTAATTAACTAATTAGTGTTAATTAATCAGTAATTAAATTAATTAAACCTAATTAACCTAACAGCCTATGACAGGTGGGACCCACCCTGTCAGGTGGCTGCTGACGTCAGCATGATGTCATGCTGACGTCATCAATCACTGTTTCGGATAATGTTGAATTAAATAATTAATTAAAATTTCAGAAATTAATATAAACTTTAGAAAATCATATCTTTTAAACCGTAACTCCGATGAAAATATTTTATACATGAAACTTGCTCAGAACGACGATACGAACCCGGATACGCCCTCGGTATTCCCGTCAGACGCCCGCAGCTATAAGAACGTTGAACAATTAGACCGATTTCGATAAATGAATAGTGTCCAACTTTAATTAAATAAATCCGAATAAATTCCTAAATTAACTAAATCATTTAGTTAGGCAGTAGAACACCCCGGCATATCATTTAGGCATGTCATACATATTGTTTGCATTATTGCCGTGAATTTATTGTTTCTCTCCCCCTCCTTCTCTCTCGATAGACGCTGAGACCGACGTCGCTGCTGTCGAGTACGACTACGCTACTGACGAGCAGCCCGTTGACGACCTCCCTCTCTTGCCAGAGCAACCAGGCAAGCCCCCCCCCTTGAGCATTCCAGATATCGCCCATTCTATTCTCCTGCTTGCATTAGATTTCGCTACTGTTAATGTATGCTCCTATTCTGATGCATAGCCTGCTGTTGTAACCTGTTCATTGCTATCTTACCTGCCTATGATAAACTGTTTAGTATAGGTTGGTATGACCCATCTGTGACCCCACCACCTTACTTTGTCGCCCCTGCTTGTTCATCAACGACTCGATCAACGTGATCGTCGATCAGAGACAGACGCCTCACTTCACACCCCCCTTAGTTGTACGACTCTGCGTAGTAACTATCGAGTGCCGAGGGTGATACCTCGTAATGCACTCCTGATGAATACTCTGCAGCATAGCTGTACGGTCGTGGTCATCGAGGGTGATTCCTCCTTCTCCATGTCCGATACGACTCTGTCGTGCAACCCCTCAGTGTGAACCTCGAGGGTGATACCTCTTACGTTCACCCTGATGATTATGACCACACGGTTACTTGACCTTTTTCACAGGCGGGTCCACCCTGGTGGGTACCCGCTGGGGATCTATGATTTCGGGTGTGCCGGAAGGGCACTCGAGTGTGACATTGTGGCGGAGCATCAGAGACTCTGATTGTCTCCGCTTGATACTAATTGAGCCTATTGGATTTGGGTGTGTGATCTGAGTGGGTCGGCGTGCCCTATACGCACTGCCACCACGCGGGATAATGGTTATGGGGCCCTCTGCGATGTACGTTTCGCCGAAAGCTTATCAGACGTCACGATTCACCGTGCGGGCTGATCGTCGGGATTGGGCTGGATACTTCACTGGCGAGTTCAGTGTCGCGCCTGCACCCCGGCCAGCCACGCAACGCGCAGGGTGCCCAGGGCGATGGCCCGAGACCCCTGGGTGCATAGGTTAGTCCGGCGTGCTGACCTCTCTGCTGAGCCTAGGTAGAGCTCTGCTTCGTGTTGATCTTCCGAGGACGGGCATTACCCAGCAAGTATGTCCGGCCAGAGTTGATCGAGCGTGTTGGGTAACAGTAGTGCACCCCTGCAGGGATGAATCTTCTATCGATAGCCGGTCCTACGGTAAAGGACGCTCAGTTTGTGTATCCCGATCTACTACTTAAACTGGATACTTGTTACTTAATTGAAGCTTCGGGATTACTTTCTCGCTGGGAGTCGAGGAAGGATCTTTGAGCTGTACTTCAACATGTTTGCTAAATAAAATGCTATTCTACTCTCTTCTTCTGCTGCAAGATGATGGCTTTGAGAAGATGTTTGAAGATGCTAGTCTTCGATAGGACTAGGCCTTTCTCTCTATTCTGGCATTTCTGCAGCCCAGTCCACATATACAGCCTTTTCTCCATTGATAATGTTGCATATGTAGTATAGATCCTTGCTTGCTGAGTACTTCGGATGAGTACTCACGGTTGCTTTATTTTCTCTTTTCCCCCATATACCCCACCTTGATGATACACCAGACGATGGAGTCCAGGAGCCAGACGCCACCACCGGAGCCTACTACCAGGCGGGTCCAGAGGGCACGTACTACTGGATCGAGCCAGCTGACCAGGAGTAGGATCGGAGGCTCCCAGGCAGGAGGCCAACGCCTTTCGATCTAGTGTCGCTGTTTGTGCTAGCCTTCTTAAGGCAAAACTTGTCTAACTATGTCTGTACCCAGATATTATTTGTATGACTGACTTATGTATTCGGATCTTCGGATCCCTGGTCTGTAATATTGTGGACCTCCGTTTATTTGTGTTTAGAGTTGTGTTGTGATATCTTCCCGTGAGTCCCTGGGTTTGATCGTACACGTTTGCGTGTATGATAAGTGTACGATTGAACCGGGGGCGTCACAAGTTGGTATCAGAGCCGACTGCCTGTAGGAAGCCCCCCTCCAAATTCCTTGGCCGAAGTTGAGTCTAGAAACCGAGAAACTAATTTACTAACTTGGCTGTGTGGCTTACGGGCCCACGTCGCCAACTGGGTGGTATTAGGATCTTTTATTCCTCGTCTATACTCTGGGACTCTAATATCTCTTCTATTCGGGTTAAATAAAATTTTACTAACGCCGACACTTAGGATCTCGTAAATCCCGTCTACCCGGAGAGCTGGATATCTGTGCGATTTCCCTGTCGTTGATCTGATTAGTCTGATAATCATTTTCCTTTCCATTGTTTTGTTTAACCTTTCTCTCCGAGTTGTGTTAAACTTCTCGTTGTCATTTGACAAATCTGAATTTCCTCTGTTTCAGATGGACCGTTTGTTTCCACCGCGTCCTACGACACAGCTTGTGCTTCGCACTTGGGCTCGTAATACCCCTGGTTTTCCAGCTGTCCTGATCGCTCTCATGACCAGACTTGGCTACCGCTGGTACCCTGAGTACATGGTTTACGAGGATTACCGCGAGTTTAATCAGGAGCAGTACCATGCTGATGTTCGTATCTATGATCGGCAGAATGACTCAGACACCGAGCTGCACCTTTTCCACGGTATCAGCGTGACGATTGAGATGGCAGTACATGATGCCGCCTACTCTGCTGTCGCACGTCTTCGAGGACAGTTCAGTGGTATCTTGGATGACTCTGAGTTCCGATACATTCCGTATGCCCCTGCTGGAGATGCTACCGGATACTACACAGCTATCTGTGCCCCGTACGAGCCTCGCCGATATGACCACCGCGTTCTGATTCAGTGCACTCAGGCTCTGGATCGCACTGTTCGGGCTCTTGCCGTCGAGCTGGTTGCCACTCGAGCACGTCTTTACGATGCTATGACGCAGTTGATGCCCGCTGTTCGTGCAGGGATACATCCGGAGCACATCCTTTACCCGCGCAGGACTCAGATGTATGCTGGTATTGACTGGCCTGCTGTTGGAGGTCACACACCTACACGTGGACCTCTTCTTACAGTTCGAGACCGGGTTCTGCATCAGAGTGCACATGCAGCACAGGATCCTTCCGCGACGAATATTCGTCGTCCGCACTCGCAGTTACCCCGTTACAGTGGTTATCTCCGACGTTGATGTAGCCTTTGCTATGTCTCGTTGTGTACTTCCTTACCGCGTGCCTGCGCGCCGCCTAGTATGTCTAGCTTATAATTTGCGCCGTTATGCTGTCCGCATGTACCCGACTTTGTGTATGGATCTGTATGTCTTAATCGACTACTGTTATGTATCTATTACACTGCTTAAGGTATTGTCGTGTTACATCATACTTGTCGCTAAACACTCGCAATTGCTTTTACTAAACTACCCCCTGTTGATGCGTAGCAGGATGGTTAGACCAGGTGGTCGTGGTCGTGGTCGTACCCCTGAACGTCCACCACCGCCAGACTATATGGCAGCTATGATGCAACAGTTCGAGCTTAACCGCCAGTTCATGGTTGGAATCATGGCTCAGTTTCTGCATCAGAACAACCAGAACCAGAACCCAGCTTCAGTAACTTTGACAGAGTTTACGCGACTCAACCCAACGCAGTTTCGCAACTCTGACAAGCCCCTGGATGCCGATGACTGGCTCCGCGACATCACTCACGAGATGGAGTCTGCTAATGTCGCCCCCGCCAACTTTGTCACCTTCGCGGCCTTTTTCTTAAAGGGCCCCGCTGCTCAATGGTGGGACACACACAAGCGTACTCTGCCTGTTGGAACAGTCATCACTTGGTATGAGTTCCAGGCTGCTTTCCGTACACGTTACATCCCTCAAGCAATTATGGAACGCATGAAGACCCAGTTCCGCAACCTCACTCAGGGCAATAAAACCGTCGAAGCTTATCAGCGGGAATTTCTTGATCTCTCCCGCTATGCTGAAGAAGACATCGCCACAGATGCTCGCAGACAGGAGAAGTTCCGTAATGGACTAC